>CM055116.1:235564184-236164184 GCA_029206835.1 Rana muscosa | reverse complement strand
CAGCGGGCGGAGTGTGCCTCCTGACCATATTACACCTGAACTTAGCCTGTATTGCTGCTTTTTCCTGGTGTGTTACACCAACAGGATTTTGCGGCACTTACAGCGGGCGGAGTGTGCCTCCTGACCATATTACACCTGAACTTAGCCTGTATTGCTGCTTTTTCCTGGTGTGTTATAGACATGTGCACACTGAAATATTTTGTTTCGGAATTTCGTTTTCGTTAGAAAAATAAATTTATTTAGTTACTCCCGAAATTCGTTTTTATTTATTTCGTTTTTCGTTAGAAATTGCATTCGTCCGAAAATCTGAATTAATTAAGGTCGAATCTGTCATTGAAGGCTTATGGTGTCTGTCGAATTTTCAAAGAAGATTCGACGGAGCAGCGAAACTGTACGACGCTGCAATCGTACATTTCCGGTCGAATGTTCCGCCTACAAGCTATAGATGAATTCTATTGTATGACTAGTAATAATTATATTTTTTAATTACTATTACTAGTCAACAGGGATGAGCCGAACACCCCCCTGTTCGGTTCGCACCAGAACCTGCGAACAGACAAAATGTTAGTGTGAACTTTAGAACCCTATTAAATACAATGGACTCGAACGTTCGAAATCTAAAGTGTTAATTATAAAGGCTAATATGCAAGTTATTGTCCTAAAAAGTGTTTGGGGACCCGGGTCCTGCCCCAGGGGACATGTATCAATGCAAAAAAAAGTTTTAAAAACGGCCGTTTTTTCGGGAGCAGTGATTTTAATAATGCTTAAAATGAAAAAATAAAAGTGAAATATTCCTTTAAATTTCGTACCTGGGGGGTGTGTATGATATGCATGTGAAGTGGCGCATGTTTCCCGTGCTTAGAACTGTCCCTGCAAAAAATGTCATTTTTGAAAGAAAAAAAGTCATTTAAAACTCATTCGCGGCTATTAATGAATTGTCGGCTCCCGGCAATACATACAAAAGTCATTGATAAAAAAAAAAAAAAAAGCGTGGGGGTTCCCCAGAATTCAATTACCAGGCCCTTCAGGTCTGGAATGGATATTAAGGGGAACCCCGCCGCAAATTTTAAAAAAAATTGACGTGGGGTTCCCCCAAATATCCATTCCAGGCCCTTCAGATCTGGCATGGATTTTAAGGGGAACTCCACCCCAAATTTTTAAAAAAATGGCGTGGAGTCCCCCTAAAAATCCATACTAGACCCCTTATCCGAGCACGCAACCTGGCCGGCCGCAGGGGAAGAGGGGGGGACGAGAGAGCGGCCCCCCCTCCCTCCTGAACCGTACCAGGCCACATGCCCTCAACATGGGGAGGATGTCCCCATGTTAATGGGGACAAGGGCCTCATCCCCACAACCCTTGCCCGGTGGTTGTGGGGGTCTGCGGGCGGGGGGCTTATCGGAATCTGGAAGGCCCCTTTAACAAAGGGGACCCCCAGATCCCGGCCCCCCCCTATGTGAATTGGTAAAGGGTACATTGTACCCCTACCATTTCACGAAGAAAGCGTAAAAAAATGTTTAAAAAAACACACAAACACCTTGAAAAAGTCCTTTATTTAAAAAAAAAAAACATTCCAGCGGTGAAATCCAGTGTCCCGCGGCGATCCCGATGTCCAGCGCTGTCCTTCATTGGTTGTGCCTGAGCGGACCTGATGGGGAACTCCCTCTCAGTGTTTTAAATGTATAGACCCGCCCCTTCTAAAGTTCCCCATCAGGTCCGCTCAGCGGACCAGATGCGGAACATGAGAAGGGGCGGGTCTATACATGTATTACCAAAGTGAGAGCAGTTCCCCATCAGGTCCGCCCCCTCGGTATGTCGGACCCGCCTACGTCATTGGCTTGAGCGGGGAACTTCCTTCACTATGTAAATTTAAATTACACAGTGATGGAAGTTCCCCGCTCAAGCCAATGACGTAGGCGGGTCCGACATACCGAGGGGGCGGACCTGATGGGGAACTGCTCTCACTTTGGTAATACATGTATAGACCCGCCCCTTCTCATGTTCCGCATCTGGTCCGCTGAGCGGACCTGATGGGGAAATTTAGAAGGGGCGGGTCTATACATTTAAAATACTGAGAGGGAGTTCCCCATCAGTTCCGCTCAGGCACAACCAATGAAGGACAGCGCTGGACATCGGGATCGCTGCGGGACACTGGATTTCACCGCTGGAATGTTTTTTTTTTTTTTAAATAAAGGACTTTTTCAAGGTGTTTGTGTGTTTTTTAAACATTTTTTTACGCTTTCTTCGTGAAATGGTAGGGGTACAATGTACCCCTTACCAATTCACATAGGGGGGGGCCGGGATCTGGGGGTCCCCTTTGTTAAAGGGGTCTTCCAGATTCCGATAAGCCCCCCGCCCGCAGACCCCCACAACCACCGGGCAAGGGTTGTGGGGATGAGGCCCTTGTCCCCATCAACATGGGGACATCCTCCCCATGTTGAGGGCATGTGGCCTGGTACGGTTCAGGAGGGAGGGGGGGCCGCTCTCTCGTCCCCCCCTTTTCCCCTGCGGCCGGCCAGGTTGCGTGCTCGGATAAGGGGTCTGGTATGGATCTTTAGGGGGACTCCACGCCATTTTTTTAAAAATTTGGGGTGGAGTTCCCCTTAAAATCCATGCCAGATCTGAAGGGCCTGGAATGGATATTTGGGGGAACCCCACGTCATTTTTTTTTAAATTTGCGGCGGGGTTCCCCTTAATATCCATTCCAGACCTGAAGGGCCTGGTAATTGAATTCTGGGGAACCCCCACGCTTTTTTTTTTATCAATGACTTTTGTATGTATTGCCGGGAGCCGACAATTCATTAATAGCCGCGAATGAGTTTTAAATGACTTTTTTTCTTTCAAAAATGACATTTTTTGCAGGGACAGTTCTAAGCACGGGAAACATGCGCCACTTCACATGCATATCATACACACCCCCCAGGTACGAAATTTAAAGGAATATTTCACTTTTATTTTTTCATTTTAAGCATTATTAAAATCACTCCTCCCCAGAAAAAACGGCCGTTTTTAAAACTTCTTTTTGCATTGATACATGTCCCCTGGGACAGGACCCGGGTCCCCAAACACATTTTAGGACAATAACTTGCATATAAGCCTTTATAATTAGCACTTTAGATTTCTCCCATAGATTTTTCGAATTTGCCGCGAACACCCCAATTTGTTCGCTGAACGGGCGAACAGGCAATGTTCGAGTCGAACATGAGTTCGACTCGAACTCGAAGCTCATCCCTACTAGTCAACCAACATTAGAATTCTTCTATAGCCTATGGGCCGAGCATTTGACCGGAAATGTACGATTGCAGCGTTGTACAGTTTATCTGCTCCGTAGAATCTTCTTAGAACTTTCAACAGACACCATAAGCCTTCAATGACAGATTCGACATTTGTATGTTTTTCGATGCTTCGTTGAATCTTCGTCGTTCATGTCGAATTGTCAAGTTAGTTCTAGCTATTTTACTGCTCCTCATCTTTGGTTACAATCAGCCAATAACATTCATCATCATCATTTTTTTATTTTACTTCCCCCACCCAATTCCAGCATTGATCTTTTCTCTCTATGTCGAATCTTTTCTCTCTATAATGTCGAATCTTTTCTCTCTATGTCGAATCTTTTCTCTCTATAATGTCGAATCTTTTCTCTCTATGTAGAATAATCTTGGACTAATAGAGTTAAGGTTAGGCACATTCGACCACAGGTTCGATGGACACAGATTGTTATTGTCAGCCTCATGTCGAATCTCCTATCTATATCGAACTGTTGTTGCAACGAAAACGAAAATTAAGCATTTGTTTATGTCGGATCTTTCGGTTTTCGGATTCTGCATTTTCGTTTTCAATTGTTAAAACGATAACGAAAATACCTGAAATTCGGACGGAAATGCATTCGGACGAAAACGAATGCACATGTCTAGTGTGTTACACCAACAGGATTTTGCGGCACTTACAGCGGGTGGAGTGTGCCTCCTGACCATATTACACCTGAACTTCGCCTGTATTGCTGCTTTTTCCTGGTGTGTTACACCAACAGGATTTTGCGGCACTTACAGCGGGCGGAGTGTGCCTCCTGACCATATTACACCTGAACTTAGCCTGTATTGCTGGTTTTCCCATTTCCCTGCAGGCCATTAGAATGTCTGGAAGGCAAACAAGGAGAGGCAGACAGTCAGGAGCCAATAAAAGAGGGCAAGCAGGCTCTGTGTCTAGAGACAACAGTGCTGGTCGTGGACGTGGTGCATCGCCATTAGCACGTGGCCATGGGACACGCTTGTCCTTCTTTTCGGCAGCTGGACGTGTTGAGCCGCATCATGCCGAAGACTTGGTAGAGTGGATGACCAAGCCCTCCTCATCCTCCTCATCCTCTCTCACCCAGGCTCAGGGTACTGGCAAAGCAGCTGCCAAAGCATCCTCTTCCCTGGTATCAATGTCATCATCAGTCACTCCTTCCCTAGACCAACCATGTCCTCCTGAGGAGTCCCCCGAACTGTTTGAGCACAGTGTTGGGTACATGCTCCAGGAGGATGCCCAGCGCTTCGAAGGGTCTGATGATGATACCCAGCTAGAGGAAGGCAGTAGCATGAGAGCAGAGAGAGGGGATGCTCAAGAAGGACACCAATCTGGCAGTCATGTTCCAGCAGCTGCAGCATACTGCCAGATTGGCTCCAGTGATGAGGAGGGAGGGGATGATGAGGTCACTGACTCCACGTGGGTGCCTAATAGGAGAGAGGAGGAGGAGGAGGAGGTGGATGAGGAGGAGGCACATCTCTAACGAGGCAGGATGCCCTCGGGGGGCCAGCGTAAGGGCAGCACACCGACGGAATCACACCGCAGAGCTCCGCCTGTGCAGGGCGCTGCCTCTGCCCGTTATTCAAAAAGTTCTTTGGTGTGGGCCTTTTTTGAGTCGAGTGCATCAGATCGCACAGCTGCTGTTTGCAACATATGTCTCAAGCGTATATCGCGTGGCCAAAACATCACCCGCTTGGGCACCACATGCTTGACCAGACATATGTTGACCTGCCATGCAGCTCGTTGGCAAGCCTACCTTAAAGACCCACACCAAAGAACAAAGCGGACCTCTCCTTGCACTGCATCAGCTGGGATCTCCAACCCCACTATACCTTCAGTCCTCTCTGAAACCTGCTCTGAGAGGAATGAAGGTGTAGAATTAGGTGTGTCACAGCCAAGTACTTGCGGGCACTCTGCTAGGAGTACACCGACGTCCGATTCTAGCAGGCAAATTTCCCTGCCCCAGCTGCTGGACCGTCAAAAGAAGTTCACTCCCAGCCATCCACATGCCCAGCGGTTGAATGCTAGCTTGGCTAAATTGCTAGCGCTTCAACTGCTGCCTTTTCAGTTGGTAGACTCGGCCCCCTTCCGTGAGTTTGTGCAATGTGCGGTTCCTCAGTGGCTGTCACGTACCTGACGGTGACGAGCCCGGATCTGCAGAGGGAGGCCTCTCTTACGGCTTCCACCGGCGGCCCCTGGTACTGAAGACAGGAGGCACGGAGGTAGAAGGGGTACGAGTGCCTGGCAGGATGGATCAAGGTAGAGTAGAGTCTGAAGACTGGGACGGATCCAGGCACCCAGGAAGTATGGCAGGCTGAACCGGAACCAGGAACACAGCAACTGGACTGGAACTGATGAGACTGGCTGGACTGGAACCAGGATACAGCAACTGGACTGGAACCAGGAACAAGCAACTGGACTGGAACTGATGAGGCTGACTGGACTGGAACCAGGACACATCAACTGGAGAGATTGGTCGGACAAGCCGGGTCGGTAGTATTGGCTGGCGGCAAGGTACTGGAGGATCAGGCAGAAGATTGGTCAAACAAAGCCGGGGGTGAGGGGCAGGCAGGAAACTGGAAGGGTCAAGGTAAGCCGGGTCGGATGCAGGTAAATACACGAATCAGGTCTCTTTGGGTACTACACGCTGTAGAGCAGACAGCAGGGACTGTCTGTCACAGGCATGTTTAAATAGCTGTTCTGGCGCGCTTTGTGGAGCGTGCGCGCGACCCCGCTAAGCGCGTGCGCGCGCACGTGCTCACCATCGCGCGCGTGCCCGCACGCGTGGACGTACCCGAGATTCGGAATCAGGAAGTCCAGGAATCCTGTAGCTGACAGGATTTCTATGACAGTGGCAGGTTCCCAAACGCCACTTTTTCTCACGGAAGGCGATTCCGGCTCTCTACCGGCATGTAGAAGGCAATGTCTTGGCCTCGCTGGACAGGGCGGTCAGCGGTAAGGTGCATTTTACCGCTGACTTATGGTCCAGCAGGCATGGACAGGGACGTTACCTTTCTTTCACGGCCCATTGGGTCACTCTTTTGGCAGCTGGGAAGGATGCAGGACAAGGTGCAGTAGTGTTGGAGGTTGTTCCACCGCCACGCCTCCAAAATGCTACTACTGGTTGTGACACACCTCTGTCCACCACCCCCTCCTCTTCTTCTTCCTCCGTGGCCTCTTCCTGTGCTTTGTACTCGGAACCAGCGGTGCTCCGTAGGCGTTCAAGTATGCCGTGCTTGCGCTGGTGTGTTTGGGGGACAGGAGCCACACTGGGGCAGAGGTTCTGTCTGCTCTGCAGGGGCAGGCCGAGAGGTGGTTGACGCCACGCCAGCTTAAGCCAGGAATGGTAGTTTGCGACAATGGCACCAACCTTCTCTCCGCTCTCTGACAGGGACAACTGACCCATGTGCCCTGTGTGGCTCACGTCCTTAACCTGGTGGTGCAGCGGTTCTTGGGCAGGTACCCGGGCTTACAGGATGTCCTGAGGCAGGCCAGGAAAGTCTGTGTGCATTTCCGCAGATCTTATAATGCCAGTGCTCGCCTGGCTGAGCTGCAAAAGGAGTTGAACCTGCCCAAGAACCGCCTTATATGTGACATGCCCACCAGGTGGAACTCAACGTTGGCCATGCTGCAGCGGCAGCACACGCAGAAGAGGGCCATCAATGAGTACCTGTGCGACTACGGCACCAGGACAGGGTCAGGGGAGCTCGGGTTTTTTTCACCACGCCAGTGGGGCATGATCAGGGATGCATGCACTGTCCTGGCACCATTTGAGGAGGCCACGAGGATGGTGAGCAGTGACAGTGCATGCATCAGTGACACTGTACCTCTTGTCCACCTGTTGGAACATATGCTGCGTGGAATAATGGACAGGGAACTTGAGGCAGAACAGAGGCAGGAAGAGGAGGACTTCCTTGCCTCTTAAGGCCCCCTTTACCCAGACAGTGTTCCTTCTGTCCCACCCATCGCACAGGAAGAAGAGGAGGAGGAGGATTGTGTCAGCATGGAGGTGGAGCCTGGCACTCAGCATCATCAGCAGCAGTCTTTTAGGGATGATTTACAGTCCCAAGAAACCAGTGGACTTGTACGTGGCTGGGAGGAGGTGGCTGCAGATCATGTCGTCCTTAGTGACCCAGAGGACTCCGGACCGAATGCCTCAGCTAACCTACGCTGCATGGCCTCCCTGATCCTGCAAAGTCTGCGGAAGGATCCTCGTATTCTTCGGATCAAGGAGAGGGACCATTACTGGCTGGCCACTCTCCTTGATCCACGGTACAAGGGTAAGGTTGCGGACCTTATGTTACCGTCGCAGAGGGAGCAGAGGATGAGACAACTCCGGGAGGCCTTGCAGAAAGGTCTGTGCAACGCGTTCCCAGAGACTGGGAGGTTACAAACTCCTGGTCCTGGACAACGAGTTGCTGAGGCTTCGGTCAGTCAAAGAAGGAGCGGTGGGGAAGGTGGCCGTCTGACCGATGCGTTCAGACAATTCTTTAGTCCGCAGCCCCAAGGTATGATCAGTTCCAGCAACCATCGCCAGCGTCTGATATACATGGTGCAGGAATACCTAGGGGCAAGGTCAGACTTGGACACCTTCCCCACCGAAAATCCTCTGGCTTACTGGGTCTTGAGGATGGATCACTGGCTAGAGCTTGCACAGTATGCAATTGAGCTACTGGCCTGTCCTGCATCCAGCGTTCTTTCAGAATGCACATTCAGTGCTGCTGGAGGATTTGTCACGGATCACAGGGTGCGCCTGTCCACCAACTCTGTTGATCGACTGATCTTCATAAAGATAAACCAGTCTTGGATCACCACCAGCTACCAAACACCTGAAGCTGATATAACAGACTAATTTATTTTCAAATGTCACATCCCTTCAAGACTGATGCTGATGCTGAGAGACTGTCCTGTTATGTTGACTGACTATCCTCCTCCTCCTCAATGATCCGATTGATGATGATAGCTTGGAAGAACATTTTTGTTTCTGGGTGCCGCCACCAGTGGCTAAGGCCCAATTTTTCAGCCCCTGTTTAACAGGGGCGTGTAATTACAATTTTTGATGCAATACTTTGCAACAGGGCTCATTGCTGTGCTCCAAGTACAGTATCTGTGAGGGGTTGCAGTGTTGTGGCACCAGTGCCTAAGGCCCAATTTTTCTGCCCCTGTTTAACAGGGGCATGTAATTACAATTCTTGATCTAATAATTCACAGCAGGGCCCATTCCTGCGCCCACCAAGACTAACTGTGAGGCATACAGTGTTGTGTCAACACCACCACCACCACCACCAAAGGCCCAATTTTTCTGCACCTGTTCAACAGGGGCATGCAATTACAATTCTTGATCTAATAATTCACAGCAGGGCCCATTCATGCGCCCACCAAGAGTCACTGTGAGGGCTCACAGTGTTGAGGCAACACCAACATGTAAGGGGCAAATTTCAGCTGAGTATATACGGCAGGCCCCTACTTTCAAACATCCAACTTACAAACGACTCCTCCTTGCAAACGGAAGGATACAACAGGAAGTGAGAGGAAATCTACCCCTAGGAAGGCAAATTCTCTCCTGTAAGAGTTAATATGGGAAAAAAAGTGTCTCCTCTCCACTGATGCTTTATCACCAATTCTTGTTTCAATAAAAAACCCAAATTTTCAAAAAACATTTGTCATTAGGACAGAAAGTGAGGTGAACTGTTCTGAACAGGTGCACACTGCACAGACAGCAAAACAAATGTTACAGGGGTGATAACCCTTCCCTATGTTTTCCAAAAAGCTTAAAATAAGATTTTTTGGCTGGAGCTACACTTAAACAATGTACCTGTTCAAAATTACAAACAGATTCTACATAAGAACAAACCTACAGTCCCTGTCTTGTATGCACCGCCTGTATACGGCTGTTCAGAGTATATAGGGCCTTTTTTATTTTGTGTGCAGGGTTCCCCTTAATATCCATACAAGACCCAAAGGGGCTGGTAATGGGCTGGGGTGGGGGGGGGGGGACTGTGATGGGGTAGCTATGCCATTTTTCTTAAAGATTTGTATCCATATTACTGGGACCAGACATTACATTAAAGCCGCAAGCAGTTTTAAATGGCTTTTTTTCCTTTAGAAATGTAATTTTGTGCAGGGACAGTTCTAAACACGGGAAACACGTGGCACTTTACAGGCATACTTTAGACACCCCCCAGGTACGATATTTAAAGGAATATTTGACTTTTTTTTTTTCACTTTATGCATCATTAAAATGACTGCTCCCGAAAAACGGCCGTTTTTAAAACTTTTTTTTGGATTGATACATGTCCCCTGGTGCAGAACCCGGGTTCCCAAACCCTTTTTAGGACAATAACATGCATATTAGTCGTTATAAATAGCACTTTAGATTTCGAACGTTCGCATCCATTGTATTTAATAGGGTTCTAAAGTTTGTGCGAACTTTCGGTCTGTTCGCGGGTTCTGGTGCGAACCGAACCCGGGGGTGTTCGGCTCATCACTACTCAGCTTCTCCTGTGGAGGATGATTGCCACTGTCACTGACAGGGACACTTAGCTTCCAGTAACACGAGTTCCACACCATAAAAAGTCCAACTCTGTTTTATTGCTTTGATCAATAGGTAGACTGGTTGACTTTTAAAAGAACAGACAGGGTGTGGGAAAGAGTAGGTCCAGGCACAACACAATGAATAGAGTTTCTCCTGTTCCATTTAGTGCAAACAGGCTTGGCGCACAGTCGCTGCCACCGACTGTGAATTTGGTCACTGCCACTGACCTGGGTGAACGTTGAGGCCTCTGCCACAGGCCTTGGATGAGGCCTGCCACTGACCTGAGGAAGATGGGTCCCTGCCACAGACCATGAGAACATGAATTACCTCCTTTAGAACAAACGACCCCTGTCAGAGGAAGACATCCATCTGGACGGTCACCAGAGGCCTCCACCATCACCAGTAAATGCTGCGCTGGCTCTTCGGGGAGGTCACGTCTCTGGTCCCTTATGCCCTGGATTCAGGCACCCAAAACCGGGGGCACCTTAGGAATGCTTCGCCCATGTGGGAACCAGTCGAAGGTACTGGGCCCCAGGCCTCCTGGAAAAGTACCTCACGCCAGGCTGAAGGTGCCTGGGATGGAACTCGACTCCACGCGCCCAGGCCGAGGGCGCCTGGGCACAGACGAACCGCAGCAGCCCCCAGGCCGAAGGTGCCTGGGGAATGGACCTTGTGCGCAAGATGTCCGCCCCTTTTATATCCTCTCCCAGCAGGCACAGCGGGTTCCCCGCCCCGCCGTACTACTGCTGCGAGAGGACAAAAAGGGCACGGCTCTGGAATGGCAGTTCAACCCCGGTCCCAGGTGACAGCGCCACCTAGGGACCGCAGGGAACATGACACCATTCATACCTCCCACACTCCAAAGTGTCCATAAATCCCTAAAAATCAATGTATCTGGGCCATCTATGGCCCAGATACACCCCACTAAATTTGACACCCGCTACACATACAAGACCCAAAGGGGCTGGTAATGGGCTGGGGTAGGGGGTTGATGGGGTAGCCATGCCATTTTTTGTCAATGATTTTCATCCATATTGCCGGGACCAGACATTACATTAAAGCCGCAAGCAGTTTTAAATGGCTTTTTTTCCTTTAGAAATGTCATTTTGTGCAGGGACAGTTCTAAACACGGGAAACATGTGCCACTTCACATGCATACTTTAGACACCCCTCAGGTACAATATTTAAAGGAATATTTTACTTTTTTCTTTTTTACTTTATGCATCATTAAAATCAATGCTCACAAAAAAACTGCCGTTTTTAAAACTTCTTTTTGCATTGATAAATGTCCCCTGGGGCAGGACCCGGGTCCCCAAACCCTTTTTAGGACAATAACATGCATATTAGCCGTTATAATTAGCACTTTAGATTTCAAACATTCTCGTCCATTGTATTTAATAGGGTTCTAAAGTTCGCACAAACTTTCGGACCGTTCGCAGGTTCTGGTGCGAACCGAACCGGGGGGTGTTCGGCTCATCCCTATTTGCCAAGAAAAAACTCAAAACCGGAGAAATGGTTGCCTTTCAGAAGGGTAATATGATGGCAATGCGATGGCGAGACAAGAAGGACGTGTGTCTCTTGAGTACTGTGCACAATACCTCCACTGCCATGGTCCACACAAAAGGTGGGAAAGATCTGCTGAAGCCGCAAGTCGTGATGGACTATAATAATACAATGGGAGGTGTTGACAGAGCCGATCAATGACATTTTACCCGGCTATGCGCAAACAGCAAAAAAAATATTATAAGATTTTCAGGCATCTTCTGGAACAATGCCTTTGGAGTGCATATATCCTGTACAGAGCAAAGAGTGACATGCCTCTTGTTCATTCTGACTTTATCTGGAAGGTGACTGAGCAGATTTTTGTCAACCACCAGACGCCATCCATAGCTGCTAACAGACCCGGACGACGTGCTGCTGGCGTTGTCAACCCAGAATGCCTGACTGGTCGTCACTTTTTGGACTACATACCGCCAACCGCAAAAAAGGCAGCACCTACCAGGATGTGCGTGGTTTGCTGTTCAAAGAGAGAAGGCAATGGAAAGAAAGTCCGAAAAGAAACAAGGTTCCATTGTCCAGATTGTGACGTTGGACTTTGTCCAGTTTCATGCTTTAAAATTTATCACACTCAGGATGTTTATTGAATGTTCTTTGTTTGACAAATTTCATTATTTTTTATTACATTATTGAATAAAATTATATTATTTATTATATTATAATTCATGATTTTGTGTTTCAAATTTATCACATCTGGGATGTCTACTAGTGTCTTGTTTGGTCAGGTTTAAGTAAGTAATTACTAAGAATTGCAGGCCTACAATACATAACGCCAAATTTCCATGCAAAATAATTGAGCCTCTTTTGGTACATAATTCCAGACAGAATCATACCGCCAGGGAGGTTAAATGGTCTCATAATCTAGTGACCGTTCTCATTAGCGCTGCACATTTATATGTTATTATTCACTTGCAATTGTCTTTTGCTGTGCTGGCTGCTGTTTCATTTTTAAAGTGACAGCGCTGCATTTTCCACTTTCACAGTGTGTTTAGGTAAGAAAAAAATACACTCCATTGTTTCTTCAGGAAGTCACAACTTGCTCCCTTATCCAAGATGGTGGCACCTGGGATCCGCAGCAATAAGGCCCCTTTCACACTACCGCAACCTCAAAGTTGCGCGATTTTGCCGCATTTTCAGGGAGATTTGAGCTCTATGAACCTGAACTCGCATCAAAGTCGGACCAAAGTAGTGCAGGGACTACTTTGAAGTCGGCACGACTTGAAGTCGCACTATTCTGAATGGTTGTCATTGAAAATCATGGGGAACGACTTGTCATGTGACTTTGCAGTCCCAAGTCGCAGGACAAGTCCTACAAGTGTGAAAGGGGCCTAAGAAGAACAGTGCTGGATTCCAAGCACTGGTAAGTACCTGATTTTTTATTTATTTTTCTTTAAAAAAAATTATTGCTTTTACATTGGATAAATATACAACAGCCTGGTAACCAGGCAAACAGAATAGAAAAAACACACAAAACAGCAGCACAAGGCTATCAGTATGGCTCCTAGACTAATACAAAGCTCATCTACCTCAGATATGTCATGCAGACTACATGGGTCCAAAATCAGTCATTACGGTATTACCTGATTTTTACAAGTCGGCAGTTACATTTTTTGTAGCTGCTAACTTTTAAAAAATTTTTTCTTAAAGATCGATTTTGCCCTTTAGGTTTGCTTTAGTTTCAGGTATTAGGGGGTTAAAGAAAAAAATAACTGTAGGTTCAACACATAAAAAAATAAATGCTAGGGACAGACTGCATTATATATGTCCTATTTTATTTTGCCTTTAGTACCATTGAATAGTTTTATTAAGTACCAATTTCTACAAGTTAGTTTTATACAGTATTTACAGACAGTAAATCGGTTAAAATAGATGCACTTACCTGGACTCAGTAAGTGCACATACATAAGTATCTATTATCATAATGCAAGAAATTGGCATTTTCCATTACTTTGGAGCACAACACCTACTGTACATATACTACATAAAATACCAATTTTCTTCAGACCTTTTTATTAGCAATCCTCTTCTCATGGATTTTGATTTGTTTTGCAGTTTTCTAAAGGAAACTGATGGCAATGCTTTGTACTGTGTTTTTTAACTGTAACCTTTCTATAGTTCTATAGTTCAGAGCTTTCATGGTTTATAAATAGAGATGTCAATCTGGGAGGACTATTTATAGTGTGATAAATTAAAATAGCCATTATAAACATATATTAACTACTTGACCTCCTGAAGATTTACCTTCCTTCATGACCAGGCCATTTTTTGCAATACGGCACTGCGTTATTTTAAATTACAACTGTGTGGTCGTGCGACACTGTACCCAAATAAAATGTATGTCTTTTTTTCCCCCACAAATGGAGATTTCTGTTGGTGGTATTTGATCACCTCTGCAGTTTTTATCTGTTGCGCTATAAACAAAAAAAGACAGACAATTTAAAAAAAAAAAACATTTTTACTTTCTGTTATAAAACATATCCAATAAAAAAATTGAAAAAATCGAATTTCTTCATCAATTTACTGTAGGCTATTATGTATTCTGCTACTTATTTTTGGTAAAAAAAAATCCCAATAAGTGTATAGTGATTGGTTTGCACAAAAATGATTGTGTCTTCAAACTATGGAATATTTATTTTTATTTATTTATTTACTAGTGATGGGACTGTGATATTGCGGCAGACATTCAGACATTCAGACACTAACTGACACTTTTTGGGAACCAGTGACTCTAATACAGTGATCAGTGCTAAAAATATGCAGTTTCACTGTATTAATGACACTGGCTGAGAAGGGATTACCATCAGGGGCGATCAAAGGGTTATCTGTGTGCCTAGCCAGTGTTTTATTAACCACTTAAGCCCCAGACCAATAGGTTTTTTTACAATTTGGCACTGCGCTGCTTTAACTGGTAATTGCGCGGTCATGCAATGTTGTACCCAAACAAAATTTGCGTCCTTTTCTTCCCACAAATAGAGCTTTCTTTTAATGGTATTTGATTGCCTCTGCGATTTTTTTTTGGGTGATATAAACGGAAAAAGACTGAAAATTTTGGAAAAAAATTTTATTTTCTACTTTTTGTTATAAAAAAAATCGAATAAACTCAATTTTAGTCAAACATTTAGGCCAAAACGTATTCAGCCACATGTCTTTAGTAAAAAAAATGTCAATAAGCATATATTTATTGGTTTGCGCAAAAGTTACAGCGTCTACAAACTAGGGTACATTTTCTGGAATTTACACAGCTTTTAATTTATGACTGCCTATCTCATTTCTTGAGGTGCTAAAATGGCAGGGCAGTACAAACCGCCCCCCCAAATGACCCCATTTTGGAAAGTAGACACCCCAAGGAAATTGCTGAGAGGCATGTTGAGCCCATTGAATATTTTTTTTGTCCCAAGTAATTGAATGTGTAAGTGACCATAAATCAGTAAGAAACTAAAATCACACGTGTAGGAATATGGGTCATCACATAACTTCTGAAGGTGAAGAGAGGTGGAATACTCTTACCGGAAGAGGTGGATCCGCAGGTTAGGCAGATCATATAGGCATGAAAGGTCTCAACGGCAGCTCTGCTTGTCTGAAGGTTGGATCAAACGAATCTCAGATGACGACTCTCCGGTGGGCTCCCCAACTTGAAAGGCGACTCTGGACTCGACAATGGTCCCCGTAGTCCTCAGATAGAAGCAGAAACAGAAAAACAGCCTCCACTCTGGAAGTTCTCACCAGACTGGAATTGCAGCATCGAGAACATCTCAATTCAATCAGCCAACCATGGAAAAAAAGAATGGAGGGAATGCTCCGATGGTGCAGGTCAATGTGGTTTTTATTGAAAAAAAACGACAAGATAAAAGTGATCACATACAATAAAAAACGTTTAAAAGGGCAGTGTGTGGAGCGGTTTAGCAAGCCCGATGCGTTTCGTACTAGGGTACTTCAACAGGGGCATCAACGTTTTTTCCATGGTTGGCTGATTAAATTGAGATGTTCTCGATGCTGCAATTCCATTCTGGTGAGAACTTCCAGAGTGGAGGCTGTTTTTCTGCGGGGACCATTGTCTAGTTCAGAGTTGCCTTTCAAGTTGGGGAGCCCACTGGAGAGTCGTCATCTGAGATTCGTTTGATCCAACCTTCAGACAAGCAGAACTGCCGTTGCGACCTTTCATGCCCATATGATCTGCCTAACCCGCGGATCCACCTCTTCCAGTAAGAATATTCTACCTCTCTTCACCTTCAGAAGTTATGTGATGACCCATATTTCTACATGTGTGATTTTAGTTTCTTACTGATTTATGGACACTTTGTGGACTTTCTTCATTGTTTTGGATTCACATTCACGTTCATTTTTGAGGTCCAAACCTTTTTGGTCTTCCTTATTTAGCGCTGCATCTTCACTTACACGTTTTCCAAATTTAGTCAAATTTTATGTAGCAGCTGGTTTATGTTTTTTATTCCTCATTTTTTCACATTGATTTTTTATTTATAGACTAGCGCAATATTTTTTCCTAATTTCGAAGTAATTGAATAATGACAAAAATAAAAAAAATACAAAAAGTTGTCACTAAATGATATATTGCTCACACATGCCATGGTTATATGTAGAATTGCACCCCAAAATACATTTTGCTGCTTCTACTGAGTACGGGGATACCACATGTGTGGGAATTTTTGGGAGCCTAGCCGCGTAGGTGGCACCGAAAACCAAGCACTGCCTTCAGGATTTCTAAGGGCGCAAATTTTTGATTTCACTCCTCACTACCTATCACAGTTTTGAAGGCCATAAAATGCCAAAATAGCACAAAACCCCCCCAAATGACCCCATTTTAGAAAGTAGACACCCCAAGCTATTTGCTGAGAGGCATGGTGAGTATTTTACAGCTCTCATTTGTTTTCGAAAATGAAGAAAGAAAATTATTTATTTATTTATTTTCAATTTTCAAAACCTTGTGACAAAAAGCGAGATCTGCAAAATACTCACCATACCTCTCAGCAAATAGCTTGGGGTGTCTACTTTCCAAAATTGGGTCATTTGGGGGTGTTTTGTGCCATCTGGGCATTTCATGACCTCCGAAACTGTGATAGGCAGTAAGGAGTGAAATCAAAAATATGTGCGCGGCATTAGGAGCAAAATCGCTCCTCCGCCCCTGCTGCCCCCATGCTTCGGCATATATGCTCTTTTTTTTTAACTGTGGTGGTGAAATCACCTCCTACACCACTGGAGTTGCAGGGATCAGGCCTGTCTCTGCGAACGCTGCAGTTATGTGTGTTGTGTTTTGTAAGTGACAGTGATCGATCGATACTGCACTTGGGTGGCCTGGGCTGGACGGAGGGCAAAACACAGGTGCTAGCAGGTATCTGGGCTGATCCCGCTAACACTGCGTTTTTGGGAACCCTAAACTGCTGGGGACGCTAGTATAGATCTGATCTGATCAGATATTGATCTGTTCAAATACTATACCACTAAGGGAGGTGTATGCTTCGCGTGTGGGTGTTAGCGCTACTGGCACTAACCTTACGCTGCCTGGGGTGTGACGCAGACCCTCTCTGACTCTAAAACCTAGTTGATATCACCCTGACACTATAAAAAGCAAACTAACTAACCAGCGTCACCCGTAACACTTATACAGTGATCACTGGTGAAAGGGTTAACTAGGGGCAATCAGGGGGTTAAAACCTTTATTAGGTAATATATGGGGGTACCTGACGTTATATAAAAACCTGATGGGGAACCTAAATAACAAAATAACTAACTGGCTAACCAGTGTCACCAGTAACACTTTTACGGTGATCACTGGTGAAAGGGTTAACTCTAGGGGCAATCAGGGGGTTAAAACCTTTATTAGATAATATATGGGGGTACCTGACGCTATAAAAACCTGGCAGCGAACCTAAAAAAATAACTGGCTACCTAGCGGCACCAGCATAACTAATACAGCAATCAGAAAAACGATCTCTTAGTGACACTGGTGATAGGGGGTGAAAGGGTTACCCGGGGGGGCAATCAAGGGGTTAAACCTTTATTAGGTAATATATGGGGGTACCTGATGCTATAAAAACCTGGCGGCGAACCTAAAAAAATAACTGGCTACCTAGCGGCACCACCGACACTAATACAGCGATCAGAAAAACAATTGCTTAGTGACAGTGGTGATAGGGGGTGAAAGGGTTACCTGGGGGGCGATCAAGGGGTTAAACCTTTATTAGGGGGGGTTAGGGGGCTACCCTGGACCTAAAGGGACCTAACAATAACTGCCCTGACACTTTTACTATTACAAATGTCACTGATTGCAGTGATCAGTAAATAAATGATCACTGCAATCAGTGACACTGTGAATGGGGGCTGGGGGGTGACCTGGGGGTGACTGGGGGTGATTTTATGTACCTATGTGTCCTGGTGTCAGTGTACTGTTAGTGCACTAACCTGATGTCTTGTCTCCTCGGCGGCTCTGGACGAATAGAGCGCCGCATGGAGAGATGACATCACTTCCCCTGCCTGTGTTTACATTACACATTACACAGGCAGGGGAAGCATCTCATTCGCCAGGAGCGATCGCGAGGGGGTGGCCAGAAACCAATAGCCGCCCCCTCATCACGGATCGCTCCCGAATCGATACCGACCGGCGCATGTACCGGAGGGGGGTCCGATTGTGCCTGTCCGTGCCATTTTGCCGACGTATATGTACATGGGGCGGTCGTTAAGTGGTTAAACTGTGGGAGGTAGACATGTGCAGAATGAAAAAATTTGTTTTGCTTCATTTCGATTCGTTATTTACATAAATTTGTTTACTTAAATTTGTTTATTTTGTTTAATTCATTTTCGGAATTAGTTTAATTTATTTGTTTTTGAATCTATTCGAAAGTTTTTGAATTAATTTTGAATCGTTTTCGAATTCGAAAAGTTTTCGAATAGTTTTCCAATATCCAAAAAGAATAAAATAGAATAGAAAATAAAGGAATAGAATGTATTTTTTTTTCTATTCTATTCCCTTATTTTACTATTCTATGTTATTCTCTTCGGAAATTGGAAAACTATTCAAATTCAAAAAAGTTTTCGAATACGAATTTGAAAACGATTAGAATTCTAAAACTATTCGAAAACTATTAGAATTAGAATTTCGTCCGCATTTTTTTTCTTTATTTCAGATTAGTTTAAATTCGGTACTATTCTAATTCGGAAATTCGGATACATTTGAATTTTAGAATAACGAAAATTTGTTAGAATTTTAATTCGGAACTAAACAAACTGCACATGTCTAGTGGGAGGTGCATTTACTAGGGAAAGACATGGATCTAGTCCCTGCTTTGCAGAGACACAGGATCCATGCCTTCCCTCCTGTCAGAACGGCAACCTGCCTTGTTTACATAGACAGATTGCAGTTTTGTCTCTCTGGCTGATGATCAGCGGGTGCTGGACACATTAGATACATTAGGACAAACACAATTTGTTGTACTAAAAATTGGGTGACACTGGTACATCCTGAGGACTTTATTGTTGCACCTGTAGATTTTTTGCAATACGTAGAAATATGGTTTAATGGTAGATGGTTACATTTTCTTTCACTATGATAAGACTGCATATTATTTATTTTCTGTTTTCACTCTTCCCGGAGTAAGGAAATCAATATAACCACGTAAGAGGTATTATTAAGTTAGAGGAGAAGTTGTGCTATAAACATTAAATGAGGATTGAATTGGTGTTTTTTAGCACTTATAGCAGCACTTCTTTGTCAAATTGGTTTGGATAGTACAAAACCTTCCACAAAAATAGAATAAATGTACCGTATTTGGATAAAGGTACTTGCAACTGGCAATACTACTGTAAATAAGTAGCGATGAGCCGAACACCCCCCCTCCCCCGGTTCGGTTTGCACCAGAAAGAACATGCGAACAGACAAAAAATTTGTGCGAACATGCGTTAAAGTCTGTGGGACACGAACGTGAAAAATCAAGTGTTCATTTTAAAGGCTGATAGCAAGTTATTGCCATAAAAATATGGGGACCCGGGTACTGTCCCAGGCAGTGGCGGCCCGTCCAAAGGGGGCGCCTGGGCGCCGCCCCCCTCCTGTGGTCACCAAAAAAAAAGAAAAAAATGTCCCTTTAAGAGTTTTTTTTTTTTTTTAAATGTCCTTTTTTTTACACACATGGCGGTGCGTCCATAGTGGGTGCAGAAGCGACGCCCCCGCTCACTTCTGCGCCCGGCCGTCACTCACAATACATAGGTTCATAGTATTGCTGCCGCCCACTATTCAGATGGCCGGCCCCTTGAGCGCCGGCCATCTGAATAACAGCGTCTGGTTGGCCTTTAGAAGTGCCTATCAGAGCCAGCTGCTCTGATAGGCTTCCCGACTACAGCCTGAGGGGGACAAACTGGCTGCATATTGGGGGGACAAACTGGCTGTATATGGGGGACAAACTGGCTGTATATTGGGGACAAACTGGCCGTATATTGGGGACAAACTGGCTGCATTTGGGGGACAAACTGGCTGCATTTGGGGGACAAAATGGCTGTATATTGGGGACAAACTGGCTGCATTTGGGGGACAAACTGGCTGCATTTGGCGGACAAACTGGCTGTATGTGGGGGACAAACTGGCTGTATATGGGGGGGGGACAAACTGGCTGTATTATTGGGGACAAACTGGCTGTATTATGGGGGACAAACTGGCTGTATATTGGGGACAAACTGGCTGCATTTTGGGGAAAACTGGCTGCATTTGGGGGACAAACTGGCTGCATTTGGGGGACAAACTGGCTGCATATGGGGGACAAAATAGCTGTATATGGGGGACAAACTGGCTGCATTTGGGGGACAAACTGACTGTATATGGGGGACAAACTGGCTGTATATTGGGGACAAACTGGCTGTATTATGGGGACAAACTGGCTGTATTATGGGGACAAACTGGCTGTATATGGGGGACAAACTGGCTATATATTGGGGACAAACTGGCTGTATATTGGGGACAAACTGGCTGCATTTGGGGGACAAACTGGCTGCATTTGGGGGACAAACTGGCTGTATATTGGGGACAAACTGGCTGTATATTGGGGACAAACTGGCTGCATTTGGGGGACAAACTGGCTGCATTTGGGGGACAAACTGGCTGTATATGGGGGACAAACTGGCTGCATTTGGGGGACAAACTGGCTGCATTTGGGGGACAAACTGGCTGTATAATGGGGACAAACTGGCTGTATATTGGGGGACAAACTGGCTGTATATTGGGGGACAAACTGGCTGTATATTGGGGACAAACTGGCTGTATAATAGGGACAAACTGGCTGTTTATTGGGGAAAAACTGGCTGTATTTTGGGGGGAAACTGGCTGTATATGGGGGGAAACTGGCTGCATTTGGGGACAAACTAGTGGCGTTTGGGCACAGTGGCTGCATTTAATGGGCACAGTGGCGGCAATTTTTTATTTTTTTTTTCAGTTTGTTTGTGGCCCCCCAAAAAATTTGAGCACCAGCCGCCACTGGTCCCAGGGGACATGTAATAATGCAAAAGAGAGTTTTAAAAACTATAAAAATTAAATATTCCTTTAAATATCGTGCCTGTGGGGTCCCCTTAGTCTGCCTGTAAAGTAGCACATCTTCCCCATGTTTACAACAGTACCGCAGCAAAATGACATTTCTAAAGGACAAAATGTCATTTAAAATTGCTTGTGGCTGTAAAGTGGAAAGAGGGAACAGGAGGATACCCCTATATACCTTAACCCAAGTAGTAAGAAGTAGTAAAATTGTGAGTCCAGAGGGCACAGTGGTGTCACAGCAGTATTTTAGAGAAGACAGAAGTTTATTTATCTTACACATGAGTGCTGCAGGATAAGTTATTATGAAGATATTATAAGGCTACGATCGTGGCCATTTTGTTGTGCTACAACAAAATGGCCACGATCATAGCCTTATAATATCTTCATAATAACTTATCCTGCAGCACTCATGTGTGAGATAAATACATGTCTGTCTTCTCTAAAATACTGCTGTGACACCACTGTGCCCTCTAGACTCACAATTTTACTACTTCTTACTACTTGGGTTAAGGCATATAGGGGTATCCTCCCGTTCCCTCTTTCCACTAGGGGCCCTCTACTTGTTCTCTCCTGATTTCCAGGTGTGTTTGGTGGGTTGGATCTCCTCTATGGTGCTCCTCTAAGCTGGTTTCCTAGCCTCGCCCAGGGTATGAAAAAGTGTGGAAGAGACAGCCAGCATGAAACAAAGTCAATTATCCTGTCTAACAGTTCATGTAAAAACAAGGGGTTTAGTTTGCACAGATTTGCAAATACATGTGAAAGCTGCAGAGGCCACGTTACAGCACCCAGTTTACTGCAGTCCTAACTCTATAATTTATCATTTATAAGCATGGCCGCAGCAAGGTGATCAGCAAACGATGGCTTGTCCTATCCAGAGATGGAAGTGGCAAATGTGATTGACAAAGAGCAGCGAAAGACAGCTCACCTAATGTCTTGAAAAGAGTTCATGACACCTATCTTCCTGCATGAAATCACTTAACAACTACTAGCTGTAGAAAAGGGTAGGCAGGCAGGGGAGATGGGGTGTAAAGCAATATGGACTGGGTACCTGACAGAGATCACAAAGAACTATTAGTCAACCAACAGATACTCATGCAAGGGAATTAAATTGAAAACTGGTTTGTACAGGTTGGTTCACTCATCTCCCTTTAGATAAAGCATTGATTTTTATTCTGCTGATGTTTTTCCAGATATGGATATATTGTAGGGTCCAATGGTGAGAGCACAAAGCTTAACGCAGAACTCCAGGGAAAAATTATTTTTGAACTTTGCTATGTACCAATTAGTGACCTCTAAAGATAGGTGTTTCATGTGTGGATGCTGTAGCATTAGATAAAACCCATACCTTCATTCATCCCTGCAACTATTATAATTGCCAAATTTCTGATGCTGTAAACCACAGTTTCATCTCATACAACCTCCTTCTTTTTACAGAATACAAGCAGTTCAGTGACTGGACAAGGGGGAAAAGAGGGGGGGGGGGGGTTAAGGCCACTTGTGTAATCACAGAATGTCTTGTATTCTGTGAAAATAATACAAGACATTTTATGAATTAAGGAAAAGGGAGGAAGAGGGAGAGCAAGTGACACTTTTATTTACTATACGAGAGACGTACCCATGAATTATATTAGCTGCGTTCATAAATGAGAGGTTTACATAAAAGGTATACAAGGTATATGAGGTAACATATTGGTATATGGCAAATAACAAAATATGGCTTTTCCTGGAATTCCTGGAATTCCTCTTTAACTTGTGTTAGTCATTTTTATAGTCTGTTCATTCTAGTGATTGTTGTAATATGTTGGCCGATTTATGTAGGATATTGTATTACATTACCATATTGACCAGGAATTTGATTTTATAGCAACTGTTTTCCTAAATTTTACTTTCAATCTTTTTATTCAATTTTCAAAAGAGAATAATGTTGTTCTCCTGAATTTTGTGGAAAAGAGTGTTGAGTTCAGAGACAATTAAATCTGAGAGACAAAGGAAAGCGGATCTTAGCATATAGTCAGGATAGAGAATTATGGGGAACAAAATGAAGTATCTTTTTAGGTAATATTACCAATACAACTATTTTCTTTAAGGGTTTAATACACTTACAGTATAAAACCTGCCACTACATATATTTCTTGCATCTTGGAGTGCACAGAATTAATTTATAAATTGCATAGACTGTGCAATTTGACTTTGGACAAAGCTAATCTGAAACACATGTCCACAGACAGATATTTTTATCTGTACATCATTAAAAGTTATAAGGATTGTAGGCTTGTTTAAATAATCTATACCTGTTCCTGGAGAGCTGGTGCACATGTTATGTACATGATGGTTACTTTACACAACCTTCAGGTCAAGTCTTTATACAGCTTAACTAACTTTTCACATTAATTGGCATTGAGATGACCTTTAGCACCTTCTATAATTGCCAGAGCCACAATTTGTACTGTCAGATGGAGTTGTAAATCAGAGGAAAAAAAAAGAAAATAAATAGAAAACACATTAAAGTATAAGTAAAGTAAAAACCCTTTACTCTGGTTTTGGATAAAGTAGGGAATGGTTAAAAACCTTGTCAGTTTTTTTTGTTACATCTTATTGGGGAGATATGCCTTTACCTTCTGTTCTATAGACACAACAGGAGGAGAATGGAAATCTTTCCAAGGTAAGGGGAATTGCCTCTTAGTTGTTCCCACTGGAAGATCCTTCACTTCCTTTTCAGTCTTGGTGAAATTAAAATCAAGCATTTTTGTTTGCACATGATTCAATGATGGAAGTCAGCAAAATTTTACATCATTCACTAATCTTTGGGGCAAAAAATGATACCACATGTAAAATAACCCTAAAGCACACTACATACAGTGCCTTGAAAAAGTATTCATACCCCTTGAAAATTTTCCACATTTTGTCATGTTATAAAAAAAAACAAAACGTAAATGTATTTTATTGGGATTTTATGTGATAAACCAACACACAGTGGCACATAATTGTGAAGTGGAAGGACAATTATAAATGGTTTTCATTTATTTTTCCAAATAAATATCTGAAAAGCGTGGCTTGCATTTGTATTCAGCCCTCGTTACTCTGATACCCCAAACTAAAATCTTGTGGAACCAATCACCTTCAGAAGTCACCTAAGTAGTAAATAGAGTTCCCCTTTGTGTAATTTAATCTCAGTATTATTACAGCTGTTCTGTGTAGCCCTCAGAGGTTTGTTAGAGAACCTTAGTGAACAAACAGCATCATGAAGGCCAAGGAACACACCAGACAGGCCAGGGATAAAGTTGTGGAGAAGTTTAAAGCAGGGTTAGGTTATAAAAAAATACCCCGGGGAATGGGAATGCCCCCCGATGGGGTTTTTGAGCAGCAAAAGTGTGCAAAAGTATAATAAAACATATTTATTGCATCTGTACATGGAATTACAAACAATTTGAAGCTCTGATGGAGTTTACACACACAGAATGTTAAAATACAACATAAATGTTACACAACAATGCTATACAGCTGACATGGCCGTCCCCCTAAACTGACAGGCTGCGGGCAAGGAGAGCCTTTCATCAGAGAAGCAGCCAAGAGGTCCATGGAGGAGCTACAGAGATCCACAGCTCAGGTGGGAGAATCTGTCCATAGGACAACTATTAGTTGTGCACTCCACAAATCTGGCCTTTATGGAAGAGTGGCAAGAAGAAAGTCATTGTTGAAAGAAAGCCATAAGAAGTTTTGAAAATTACTTCTGAAAAGATTTCCCCAGACGGTAGACGAATGCAACAGGTTTCCACTGATTGCTACATTTTAGATAATGGTGCCACTGGGCATCTTCACTTTCTTCCAGCAATTTCTGTTTGTGCTTCTGCAGAAGAGCTTGGATGGCACATCTAGAAAAAACAGCTTTCCTTGGACTTTCTCAACAACCTCCTGAACACCAGTGTGATGTTTGAACCACAGTGTTTCTCATTCACTAATTTCTCCAAATGTAACCAAAGCCACCACACTTTGCTGCCCTCTTAAATCTGGGGATGCCTCGGGGGGGCGTGGCCAGCAGCCGGAGCGGATGGCAGCACATTGATTCAGCTCCTCACTATCCTGGGCCAATAGGGGACTTATAGCGACTATCAGCTCCGTTTTTTTTCTCCATCTCACCCCTACTCGAGCGGACTCCCTCTCGGATGCCTTCTCGGAAGAGAAAAGAATACCCGAAGCTGGGAAAGATGTCGGACTTCTTTGTACAGCCGCGTCGCCATCCCAATCAAAATGGCGCCGGTTCACACACAGGGAACACACGCGGCCTAGCACAGCAGTGCAAACCACTTCACAGTGACGAAAGCGGCAGATACAACTCTGGGACGAGAAGCACCTATTACTCCCCACCTCCATCAGCTACCTCCAGCCCAGCCAAAAGCAGGCAGAAGACCTTTGAAACATCGCCAATGCAAGGGGAGGTAAGCGGCATAAACTCATCACTAGATGACACCAGGCAGTTACAGGAATCCATCACAGACTATCCCACACTAAATCAGCCAGTAATGGATACCACATTAAAAGATATGCTGGTATCACTAAGAACCACGTTACAAGCTGACATAATGTCCATTACCCAGCAATTCAAGTCAGAGGTGTCGGAGGTTTCAAATAGAGTGTCACACATTGAATCAAAGATGGGGGATTTTGCAGCCACGTTTAATGATATGGTGGACGCTCATAATGACAGGGACACTGAATTGCATAAAATCAATACTAAATTGGCAAATTTAGAAGACAGATCCAGACGCAATAATGTTAAAATCAGAGGGATCTCTGAAACGATCAAACCCCAGGATCTGAAAGCACACTTTTTGAGCCTTATGAAACTGGCACTGCCTGACGCACCACTAGAAGACCTGGTAAATGACCGCATACATCGTCTCCCCCGGCCTAAACACATCCCAGCACATCTTCCCAGAGATACTATAGTCCGGATCCATTTCTACCACACCAAGGATCAGTTCATGATGTCTGTGAGACGACGTGATGATTTGCACCCAGATTTACAAGAACTTTCCTTCTTTGCTGACCTCCCAGCTTTTACCATGCAGCAACGCAGGCAATTGGCCACCATCAC
Organism: Rana muscosa; assembly: GCA_029206835.1. Taxonomy (NCBI): domain Eukaryota; kingdom Metazoa; phylum Chordata; class Amphibia; order Anura; family Ranidae; genus Rana; species Rana muscosa. Next base: position 236,138,186 of record CM055116.1, on the reverse strand, counting down.
TAAACCACTAAATAACCACCACATCTCATACCGATGGCTATACCCGGCTAAGCTGATGATCGTGAGAGATGGTTCCACACATGTGATAACCAGTGTTAAGGAAGGTCTCAGGCTCATGACAGAATGGCAAATATTGGATCCGAATCTACCTGAAGAAAACAGGGCACGCTCATCTTCTCATTCTCGAGCCAACTCTGATGAGGAAACAGGCTGATACCTATAGTTTGAGTATTTTATTCAACTACTAAAGTCCCTGACAGCCCAGGAGAATGCCACAGAGTTTATTTCTGTTACCCCCCATTTATAGCGGAGTTTGACCCGCACAGATTCTTTTCAGAATCGATCGTTTTTTTACTAACTTGTTCCACTGGTCCCTCTTTTGATCTTTATTTTTATTTAATTTTTTATTTGTTGTTTGGCTCTATTTTTTGTTTCTTCTCCACTGCTTATCTCTCAAGCTCAGGTCCGTCATCTACCGACCGTCCACACCACCACAGGACATCACACGGGAGAATCTACATTCGCAACAACACCATCGACGACATTCTTACCTCACCCGCCAAAGTTCTCGTAAGGTACCAAGTAAGACTACTAGTTTATCCAGTTCAAAATTCGACAGGTTTCCCTTCTTGCTTTTGCAACAATGTCTTTCTCAGTTACCTCATTTAATGTGAAGGGCTTGAATAGCCCCTACAAAGGCCAAATGGCTTGGAAAGAAGCATTTCGACTCAAAAGTGACATTATATGTTTCCAAGAGACTCATTTCTGCTCGCAAAAGCCCCCATCATTTACCAATAGGAAATTCCCACACGTCTATATGGCGAACGGTCCCAAAAAAAAAGGGGGGTAGCGATCGCAATTAAGGATTCTATCTCATTTAAACACTTGGAAACCCATTCGGATGAATCTGGGAGGTTCATTATTCTTATATGTGAGATAGCTACAAGCCAGTACACACTGGTTAATCTGTACCTTCCTAACACGAATCAGCTACGCTTTTTGAAAAGACTGTGGAAAAAAGTTCTGTCTTTGAAAAAGGGACATGTGGTCTTATGCGGGGATTTTAATGCGATCCCTAACACGGAATTGGACCACTCTGGCTCTCCTCAAAACCGCACACGTAGGGCCACATTGGCCCAATTCATTGCGACATCTGGTTTATTCGATGTATGGAGATGTCAACACTCCACGGAAAGGGACTATACTTTCTTCTCTGGCGTGCATCATACGTACTCACGTATAGATCTATTTCTAGTAGATAAATTTCTGTTACAGAGGATTGTCAAATCCGATATACATGTGATTACCTGGTCTGACCATGCTCCTACTTCCATATGTGTGGGGGATCGTGGCACTGAAAATGGGGCAAATAGATGGCGCAATGACATTTACTCCCTTTCGAATCCTGAAAACTCAAAACACATAAGAGAAAAATTAAAATAATTTTTTGTCATAAATGCCGCATCGGTCGACGATCCCTTCACACTCTGGAATACCCACAAGGTATACATTAGAGGTTTACTTATTCAACTGAGCTCTAGACTCAAGAAACAAAAAACAAAGAAACTTAACGACCTACTGCATAGAATTCAGACTCTTGAATCCCTCAACAAACAACAAACCACACGATGCATTAGGGAGTCTCTATTCTATGCTAGACAAGAACTGAGTTCACATTTGATTTCCCAGCAGAACAACGGCCTTCGTAAGTTAAAAGCAAACAACTACAGGTGTGGCAATAAGGCCGGGGAACTTCTGGCGAATCAACTGAAAGACAGAGTTATAAAACAGAAAATCCCGCATATGATCAACCCTAAAACTGGACTTAGAGTATGCAACCCTAAAGAAATTGCAGACGCTTTTTGTGACTACTATGAATCACTCTATAACCTGAAGGATGATGTAGAAACTCACCAACCTACAGACGACATAATTCTTGACTTTCTGGACTCGGTTGACCTTCCTACACTATCGCCAACAGATACAGCCTTATTGAATCTCCCCTTCACAATACACGAAATAGAAAAATTGATTAGATCACTACCACACAACAAAGCACCAGGCCCTGACGGCTACTCTTCTGAGTATTACCAACTATTTAACACCGACCTATCACCATATCTAAAGCAGATCTTTGATATGGCAATGTCTAAAGCATTTTTCCCACCTGAGATGCTCACAGCCACCATAGTCACATTACCCAAACCAGGCAAAGAGCCCAATATTCCACAAAATTTTAGACCCATCTCCCTCTTAAATGTAGTTGTCAAACTATACGCCAAACTGATTGCTGACAGATTGTCAGCTCTGTTACCAAATCTTATCAACACTGACCAGGTGGGCTTTGTTCTCGGCCGTCAAGCCACAGATGCCACTAGGAGAATGATTAACCTGATTCATCTGGCAGAAACCACCAAGAGGCCTTCTTTGCTTCTCACTTTGGATGCAGAGAAGGCCTTTGATAGAGTGCACTGGGGATACTTGACTAGAGTTCTGGAAAAATTTGGACTGGTAGGCCCAATTCAAAAAGCTATTTTGGCGCTATACTCATCTCCCTCAGCTTACGTCTATACAGAAGGCATGTTCTCAAGGAACTTTCAGATAACCAATGGGACTAGACAGGGGTGTCCCCTGTCCCCACTGATATTCGCCTTGATCATGGAACCCCTAGCTGAAAAGATCAGAACTCACCCACATATCCAGGGCATGAATTCACACTCAGTCCGCCACAAAATTTCACTTTTTGCAGATGATGTCATATTGACATTATCTGAACCCGACACATCACTCCCAGCAGCCCATGACACTCTTCTTCTATTTAGCAAGGTGGCCTACTATAAAATAAACGCATCCAAATCCAGTGTCCTGGGTATAGCGGTAGATAAGAATACTAGGAATTCCCTTCAAAAGAAATTACCGTATCCATGGTCTTCAGATGACATAACCTATTTGGGTGTAAAACTAACCTCCCCAAGCTCTAATCTCTATGATACTAACTACATACCCATTATTTCAGAACTACAAAAATAAATGTCTAGAATTCAAACTCACTACGTTTCATGGTCGGGGCGGGTGGCGGCATACAAAATGCTTTTACTACCAAAACTTACTTATCTCTTTAGAGCACTCCCAATCCCCTTGCCAGCATCCTTTTTTACTACGATACAGAAACAACTATCTAACTTTGTATGGGCCGGTAGCAGATCGAGAATCCCGCCAGTGATGCAGATGAAACACAAAAAGATGGGAGGCCTAGGTATCCCCATATTGAAAGACTATTACATGGCAGCAGTCATAGACCAACTTAGGGGTTGGTTTGCACAACCACACCACAAGCCATGGACCAAATTGGAAATGGCATGGATGTACCCTAAAACACTGCTGTCCCTGTTCCAGGCTTTCAATCTGAATCACTCACACTTAAGGTTAGATCACCCTACTATACTAGCATCACTGCAAGCCTGGACTTACCTGACGGAAGTATTATCTCCTGACTTACCATGTATAGAAGTACCCATTCTCCTTGAAGTACTACATTGGCTGATCCCGAATATATCCCTACACCACTGGTCACAGAAAGGGGTATCCTACCTCAAGGACCTTACTGAAAGTGGCAAATTGATGTCGTTCTCTGAAATACAGAGAAAATATAACATCCCTCCATCCGAGTTTTTGACATATAACCAAATATTTTCTTTTTATCAGACTTTCAATAGAGTGTACATCCAAATTCCGACACAGATGTGGAACCATCTGAATTCCTCTAACCCTAAAGTGAAGGGCATCTCTCTGATTTATAGCTTGCTTCAGTCCAAGATAACCTTCACCAAATTCAAATCAATGACAAAGTGGGAAACAGAATTAGATAGAGTCTTCTCTGAGAAACAATGGCTTTCCGCAATTAAAAATACCCTACAATTCTCACGTTGCTCAAACTATGAAGAACTAGCACAAAAATTTCTAGCTAGATGGCACTACACCCCATATATTGTAGCCAAATTTTCTGAGAATGGTTCCAATCTGTGCTGGAGGGGATGTGGGATGGTGGGAACTCTGTCTCATATGGTGTGGGCCTGTCTCCATATTCGTGGATTCTGGTCTGAAACATTTAAAATCATTTCAAAGGTCACTGGAGTATTTATGCATCCCAAGATTGAAAAAGCTATTCTGAGCATTGATATGTCTGACTACCCAATTTCAGTTCGGTCCATAGCAATGCATATCCTTTTTGCCGCAAGGTCTGTTATGATGTGCAAATGGAAAACAAATGAGATACCGAGTAGAAGGGAACTGATTTCAAAGGTGAATGTAATTGCGGAGTTTGAAAAAATATTAGCATATAGAGATGGTTGTATTCATAAATATGAAGCGAACTGGTCATTGTGGAAATCATTCGCCTGTACAACATAAGTAGATGACCGTTCCAAATCTATATCCTTCTCCATCACTTATTCCCCTTTTTTTTTTTTTTTTTCTTTCCTTCCTCTTACTTTTTGTATGTCGCTATTTCCTCTCTCTTATTCAACCCTTCTCCCCCCTCAAACATTCTGTGTTATACTGTAACCACTGTTCCAACCTTCATGGTTAAATATGAAGGCTTTCTAACTTTACTCCAATATAAAGGTGCAATTCAAAATACGTTTCTATATTGAGGCATGTACTTAATGTGCTTGAATGTATTACCTTCAAATGGAATGACATGGTGTACTACTTTCATGATCTTTGTATGAGCATATTGTGACAGAACAATGATTGTAATGTCATCACGTGACTAGTGTGATTCCTTTTGTTGTATTGCACCTTATTTCAATAAAAAATATTCTTGAAAAAAAACTGGGGATGCCTCAATATCATAGCACTACAAAAACAAGACAGAGGGCACGCCAGCCTAGCGCATTACATTTGTAAATCATTTATTGATAAAAACAGAATAGAAGTATACTCACAAACAACTGTGAAACAAAGCTCATCAAAATTATTCAAAGTCAATATTGCCAGGTCAACTGCACATGCTCCCTAACTCGGAAAGATGCCACCTGGTTCAGTTTACTTACGCATTTCAAGTGGGGGGGCCCACTCTTCATCAGAGGTACCACCTTGAAACGCATAAGTAAATTGACCCAGGTGACAATTTCCTGAGCTAAGGAGCATGTTCAGTTGACCAGGCATTATTGTCTTTGGATGATTTTGTTGAACTTGTGATTCACAGTTTGTGAGTATACATATATATTTTTATCAATAAATAGTTTACAAAGGTACTGCGCTAGGCTGGTTCACCCCCTTTTTTGCTTTTGTGGTTCCTTGAACTTTCTCCCTGTTAATGGCATTGTTGATGCAGTAAGACCATCTGTATCTTGCTGTTGTGCTCAGTCTTACTATTGTGTAAAAATGTTTTACATTGAACTTTAGTGGCCAGTGCCACTACTTGATGGCAGAGCGTGGATTTTTCTCACCCAGTTTAATTTCTCTCATACAGCTTATTCTATTTATTATACTCATTGCATTTTTTTATTTTTTTATTTCTTTATTCGATTTTTTTTTTTTACAAAAATTCATACAAAACAATTTCAGGCAGAGCCCGGCTGCCACTTCCGGCCCCACTAAAACAAAATACAAACAGTCTAAAATGAATACCTCCCACCCCCCAAAATGCCCTCCCCTTTCGTACCCACCCCGGATCTCTCCAAATACCAGTCTTTCATTCCGGTCTTCTAAAGGCTCTCTCCCCTATCCTTCCCTCTGCCATCCTTTCTATATATCTCTGTGATTGCCTGTACCTTAGCCAGTCTTTCCATCTCCTTACGAACCCTTCTTCTCCTATGTCGCCACTGAATCTTAAGAACTCCATATTATAAGTTTTGTTGATTTTACATATCCTCAGCGAAGGGCTCTCAGTATCCTTCCACTGTCTAGGGATTACACTTTTTGCTGCATTTAGGAGATGGGGTAGCAATGTTCTCCTATATTTTTTAATAGACATACAGTACTGACCCCGTGGAACAGAATTCCATTGGGTTCCTATTGGGTCTGTATATATTTGCTATGGAGTACTCCACCTCATTTATTCTACCCCTTAAGAGCAGATAGCGCCCTTCTGGGTCCACCATTCTATTGACCGGGATGAACCTTACTCCTCTAGCAAATCTTATAGCGACCCCCTTGACACATTTGGTTGGGGAGTCCCCATGGTACCAAATTGGGTATTCATATGACCAAATTTTGATATTTGAGTCCTGGGAGATATGCGTCTCCTCTAGTAAAACTACATCGGCTTTAAGATGCTTTAATTCGCTTAGGATGTTAGACCTTTTAGTGGGGGTATTAAGCCCACGTACGTTATAGGATACTATTTTTAATGTAGTCATCCTATCTCGTGACATTCCCACAACCCGCTTCCGTCATTATGTAGCCGTCTTGTCATTAGAACCCCTATTTTCTGTATGTCATCCCTGCTTACTAACTTTACGACATTCATTGGGCCTGGGCCCTGGACATGGCACTTCTAATATCACCTTTGCTGTGTATTGGAGAGAAACCCCACCCCCCCACCCTCCCCCCACCCATCTCCCGCTCCTACCCCCCTAGCCCTTGCCCTGTGGGGGACTTTGGCCATGCCCTGGCCCTGGTATCCGTGGACCACCCAATCCTTCCTGCCCATTGGATCACCCCGGAGGTTGAGAACCATCTATGGTACTCACAACAGGCCACTGCCCCCTTGTTGGGGTGCCCTTACCCACCCCCCACCCCCCCGACCTGCAACGCACTCCCTCATTCCAGTCCCCAATCCACTCTATCCCCTCTGTCCCTCACCCGCCCTCACCCCCAAGTCCGACCCCCTGGGTCTTCTTCACTCTCTCTCTGGCTTCTTCTTGGATGGTTTCCTCTTCTTTTCCATCTGATGCCACTGCTGTTGGTCCGCCAATTTAGAAGTTCTTTCATATGCTACCCACCAGCCTGGTATCTCAACTAGCGGGATGTCCAATTTATTGCAAAATTTTTCCATATCTTCTGGGAATCTTAGTGTTGCCGACCGACCCTCTTTCCTTCCTATTAGGCAGGCTGGGAAACCCCAAAAGTATTGTATGTTATTATTCTTCAGTATCTCCAACAGGGGCTTCAACAGCCTTCTCCTTCTAAGGGTATCAGGTGCCAGATCAGGAAAAATCTGTAGTAAAGACTCTTCGTACTTAGCCGCTGTCGTTTTAAGTTTAATCCAAACCTGCTCTTTGTCTTTATAGTTATGAAATATAACAATCACGTCTCTTGGACTTTCGCCTGCCATCTCTGCTGGTTTTCTGATCCTGTGTATTCTTTCAAATTTAATATTATCTGTCTCTTTGTTTCCCAACAGCGGGCCAAATACTTTGTCCATTCTTTCCTGTAGATCCTCCGTCGGTATCTCGGGTAACCCTCTTATGCTTAGATTTTTCCTCCTACTGCAATTTTCCTGATTTTCCATTTTGTATTGTAAAATACATATGGTCTCTCTGCATCCCCTCCATTTGTTCCTTGAGCTCTATAATGGCAGCTGCCTGGGAGTCCACTTTTTCTTCAACTTCAACTCTTTGGAGTACGTGATTCATATCCTCATGCATGGTCGCCAATTTTCCCTGTATGGACTCATCAAGCCTGGCAAACATCTCCACCATCTCATCTTTTGTCGGTATGTGTTTTTTCGGTCTAAGCTCAAGATCGCTATCTTCGGTGGTCTTGTCTATGACATGTAATGGGGTATTGGTATCTGCTGTGGATCTTCTCTGCCCAGCTTTAGGTGTTGCTTCTAGTATTTTACTTTTAGCGCCAGACCCTTTACACGGATTGGCTTTGCTATTTTCCTGTATCATATATTTCTTATTTGTGGTGGGAAGCGAGCTTACTTTGGGGGGTTAGCTCCAGCCCCCCTCCTCGACCTTCCCCTCATTCTATATATAGGGGAAAAAAGGGGACACCTAAAAAAAAGAAAAAGGGGAAGTGAACAGGGTGGCAGTTTCTATTCTCTGCCCTTCCAGGAGGAGCACTCTGCTGTTGATATCAGTTTTTTTTCTTTTAAAGTCTCACTCCCCTTTACTTTACTCCCTGTCTGGCCGTGTATTTTGAGCAGTATGCAATCAGGATGATATTCAACAATAAATCAGTTCAATTTCATACAAATAGCTTGGTAAATGGATATCCGAGCACAGGTCACTCTTGAGTGCCCCTTTAGGAAAGTGTATCCTCACACATTATCCTCTCCCATGGGTAGCCAACTAAGTTAGAGTTCTTGTGTTCTTACAAAGAAACCCAGCCATTCCAAAATGCTTTTAGCCCGTTTACAGTCCTTTTTTAAAATTCCCACAGAAATTCACGCTGGGTGGTTAGTAGTGTACCGTCACAAATCAGTTCATACAAGTAACTTAGTTTATTGGTGTGACGACATTGAATGCCCCCTAAAAAAAAACGGAGTCCTCTCACAGAAGTGGCCAGTTATATCAGTGTCTTTGTGTGATTACAAAGCATCCTGCCAATTCATTATGCTGTAGCCAGTTTTACAGTGTATTAATACTACAAGCAATATCCTATCGAGCCACTGGGGGGAGCATAAGCAAGTCTTGTACACGATGACAGCACAGTTCAGACGCTGTTCAAAGGAATATGTTTTGTGACTGTTTTGTGACTCACCCCTCTGATGTTTTCTGGCAAACTTTGCCTTGATCTGTGGAAGGCTCGAAGGCTGTTTTATGGTGGAACACCACACTTTTCAGATGGGGGGAGGGGGTCTTCTCTGAAGGTCTGAGAGTTGGAGATTTCTCCCGAAACTCTTCAAGCAATGACCGCCGCTCGGGAGGGGAGATGCACTGGTGCTAGGGCTCTCTCTGCGGCTCACTCGCGGTCCCCGCACAGCCCCCACACTGCCCTGTCCAACCAGGCCGATCCCCACGGCTCTATCCTCCTAGCTGACTCCACGCTGACTTTGCTGACGTTGCTTCTGCAGCAGGAAGGGGTACCGGGGGAGAATTTCAGCTGCCCAGCTACGCCGTTTCCACACTGGAAGCTCGGGACACTTTGCAGGGGGGGACTAGCATGGAGCTAGGTGAACCGATCGGGGACTGACCGGGGTAAGGAGAATTGTCTCCTTGGCTTTACATCTCAGAGCGGGGGTTTTTCGCGGGCTTCAGGCTTAGCAGCACCTGCGTGATGCCCACATCGATCTCCTCCCTGTTACTGATTGCATTTTAACCTACACATTATCTTTTTGATCATTAGCATATATTTGGAATAATTTCTTAATCACGTACTGGACCATGCACTCTTGTATGCAGGCATGTGCTTAGCCATGATTTTATGCACAGAGCCACAAGCAAAGAAATAATATGATTGTTTTGATAAAAGGATTGTATTTGCCAGAAATCAAATACATTTTTTGAAAATGAAGATACATTCTGATGGATAACCAATTCAAATTCAACTGAATTGCTCTTTTCCTTTGATTTCTTATCAATATGTATTTAGCCAGATGTCAGGAGGATCAAATGTATGGCCATGTCCAAGGATCTGCTTGAGTGCATAGTATAAACCATGCTCCAATAAACTGAGTTTTGGATATGATACCTTGTGCATTCATGCTCACACCAATACACATTAACATGAATGAGCATGCATGTCTGACAGGCATTGGCATCAATTTCCCTACTTAAAAAACAACGCACTGAGGAGAAGTTGCTGAGGGGTCATCAGCTTCTAAGGCCTGACCTACATCCTAGTGCTCTGTGTTTGACCAGGCTTGACTCCTGATTTCATTGTATACTGATATCCTGTTGCTGACTTTCTCTTCTTTTTTTTATTGAAAACACTATGATAGTCTGGATGTTTTACCTCTGAGTGATTATCGTGAAATTGGTGGGTAGTTACTGTATACATGGTGTGAAGGAATCCGGTGAAGAGTTTTTAAAGCGGAAGTAAACCCATAAATTTAACAGTTTCAAAAAACAATTACATTTCCGGCACATGCCGGGAATGTAACTGTCACATTGGATGTGCTCGCAACCAAACTGTCAAACCATCCAATGGCTGGTCTCATAATTGATCACATGTACAGCATTATGGCAGTTGAAGATTAAATAGAGGCCAAGATGGCAGCTTCCTTAGCTGAAAAGGATAGGAGGGTTTACATCCACTTTAAAGCGGAGCTCCAACCAAAAGTGGAACTTTCTCTCATCTGATTCCTCTCCCCCTCTGGTGCCACAATTGGCACCTTTCGTGGGGGAGGGGGGACAGGATACCTGTCTTTGACAGGTATCCTTTCCCACTTCCAGGAGTCCGGACCGCAGCCCGTGACATCACCGGGGCTCCCTCCTCCTCCCCCGGCCGCCGGGCCAGTAGGAGAGAGGAGCAGGCCTCGTGCATGCACAGTAGGGTTCCCTGTCATGAAGCTGAAAGGCTACACTGCCAGGTTCCCTTACCCGCAATGGCGGCGGCAGCACCCGACAGCTGATGGAAACATCAGCTGTGGGTGCCGACATCGCTGGACTCCAGGACAGGGAAGTGTCCTATTATTAAAAGCCAGCAACTGCAGTATGTGTAGCTGCTGGCTTTTAATTCTATTTATTTTTTGGGGCGGAACACCGCTTTAAAGTTGACCACATCTGCTAACAGCCCTTAAAAGGACAGATGCGTATGACCTACTGTCTGGGTCAAATTGGGACGTGAGCTGCTAGTGGTGGCGGGGTGTGTGATACACGGTGTGTTCACTACACGCAGGAATTGAGCGATCAAGCACTTCTTCATTATATTCTATCACGTTGAATTCGCACGTGGACATTTCTTATTTGTGCATTTAATTATTATCTATTTTTTACAATTTATTACGTATATACAAGTGTAGCACTGGGTCAATTTAGTTGCATTTGTTTTACCGTAAGCAGCCATGCCACTGCTATACCCTGTTACAAACACCAAGGGGTATTGGACAGGAGGTGTGAGGGAAACCCTCTTATCAACTTAGGCCTCTACTATGTATGTGACACCAGAACTTCCAATAGGTTTTTTATTTATTTTTATGTGTCTGTGGGTGAGACTTTCTGTTCATCTTCTGTGGTTGTTATTGGAACAGGAAAGTAGTGAGGATAGGACATTTCTGCAATAAAAATACATAGAGGAGTATTTATGCTGTCTGAGTCTATGACTTAGAAAGCACTGAAACATTTTCAAAAAGAGGTCAGCAATGTCTGCCTACAAATTTCTTGGATGAAAGATAATATTCTAAGTAATGAAACCTATATAATATAGCTTACAATGGACATTGGAACACATAGTATCTGGTCAGCATATCATGGCAAAATAAATGGAAATCTAATATACATTCATGAAAAATGTGCTCTGGGTACCCAGTAGCTCATTAAAGTTATCCAACATGAACATCAGTCACTCTGAGTTTTGCTTGTCAAAATGTCAAAATTTAAATAATCATCACTAGGGATTTAGACTTCATTTTCTCTATTGATCCAATGTTAGATCTTGTTTTCCCTTCATATGGGAATTATCACAATATCTGTACAATAATGGGATTGGTTAGTAATCTGACATTGTTTTGCGGATTTAGTGCGTTCAAGTTCTACTTACATTCCTATAATAAAAACAGATTTTTAACAAATAAACCTATAGATCCCCACAGGGAAATAGTTCAACACAGATTCTCATAAAGCAACTAGTCTAGTGTTTATTGATAACACTTTTGTATAATGTATTAGGTACATAGTTATCCTACAAATTCCTTTGATATTGCTAAACATATTCAAACCTCAAATGGCCTTAACGTGCTGATATGTTGTCCAATGTATTTTCTAAAACAAACAGATAACTGATTGACCTGGACATGACATGGACTTTGTTTTTAATATTAATAGCATCATGTTTAATTTATAAAAAAGTGATATTTTTTAAGAAATATTTATTGGTTGATGTAAACCTTAGTGCAGAAGAAAATAACCCACTACTCCAGGTGCATGAATTAAGCCCAAAGCGGAACCTCTCTCAGAGTGCCAGCCCCGGCTCGCCTCTGTGATAAACTTGAACAAAAGAAGAAATGGCTGCACATCCAGAGGTACTAATTGCCTTTTATTTATCACCTTAGTGACACCGAAGACACCAGTGCATGGTCACATAAGCCCGTTTCACACATTCATTTTGTGCTTAATCATTCATGTATTATTGATGTAAACCTTATCTCTGCAAATATGAAATAGATATTGTAAGATATTGAAATTGAAGTAGAATGCTGTTTTAGCAATGTGTACTTTATTACAATATTTTATATCAGCTGCTGTGCAAGAGGAGCCTTATAATCGAATGCCTCTGTCATATTCATGCAGACATATAGATTTATGCATTCCTTTGCAAAAGCAAATAAACCTTTATGCTTACCTTTATGCTCGTTTTTCAAGGAGTAACCAAAGCACCCAGTAGAAACCCTAAAAAAAATGAGGATAATATAAAACGTTTTGAAAATTTAACCCATTACCCTCATGCTATGAGGCCCTTTCTGGGCTATATCTACTTTAATGACACTTACAGAAGGGACCAGTGCCTAGAACTGCAGGATAAGGGATTGTTTACTAAAACCCATGGTTGAGCTGTGATTTTACTGCCCCTCAACAGCGCCTCCTTTTGCTGCAGAGGCAGCAGCTGGGGATTTATTCATGCCGTGGCCATGGCACTTTGCTTCATTGCTGCGGCAGGAATTTTACCCCCTGTCACATGCAAGTGAATGGGGTTGAGATGCAACTGCCCCGTAACTGCGCACAATGCGTGCTGGTTCGGCATGGTTGTTCAGTGTTTAGAGGGTGAAAAGAGAAGATGAGGAGGAGATATCGTAATGCCTCCCAACTGCCTTACTATTGCTGTCTGAGTGCAACAGAAAAGAAGGTGTAAACAAGCCCTAAAAGTGAGCCATCTCTTGACATTTGTGCCTCGATGATAGTGATGTTAAGAGACGTCACAAGACCCTTTAAAGTTCAACACATAAAAAAACAACTGTCCTTTCCCTTGTTTAGCTGAATGCACAACTGAAAAATAACTGTGCATATAATTCAGAATACATAGTGCTTCCAGGAGCTCATTCTAGCAGTAGTATTTAGTCATTTGACCCAAGGGGCAGAGCTTATACAAAAAGGCATCATTATTCTTATGTGCCCAGGGTCGTTTGACATCTAAATGTGGCTCTGCTTCCAATAATCTGATCTGCTTCCAGTTTAGTTACACTTTAACTCCAATTTTGCATTCCATTGCACCTAACTTTGTCTATTCTTATCTGAAAAAACGCATTCCATATTATATGTTATTAAATTATGACACCAGAACTCTGAAAAGAGTTACTGCTAATACCACTTTAATTACTTTAATTCATTGACAGCTGTCATATGGCTTTAAAGGATGTACGTTTTCACTAACTGATTGATTTTGTACCTCTAAATTGCTGGAAAAAAAAAAGTAACTGTACATCAATGCAATATTAACATCAAAGTTCCATTAGTGCTTCAATTTTACTTCAAAGATTTCCGATGCCACTCAGACATGAGCAGAAAGAAAACATTAAAATAATTAAATTTGGAAAAAATATCTTGTTTCTTAATTTGTTCCACCAAATCTTTTCTTAACCTGCTTTATAATATAAGATTCAGCACATGCTGAAATGTGACCTTTGCTTATGAAATAACATGCGTTATAAAATGCAAATGATAAATTTTTCTGCACAATATCTATACAGTAAAACCTTGGTTTGAGAGTAACTTGGTTTGAGAGTGTTTTGCAAGACAAGCTAAATTTTTTAAGAAATTTTGACTTGATATACAAGCGATGTCTTGGTATAAGAATAGCGTCATGTCACAACTCAGTATAAAAGAGAAGAGAGGCGCCTCTAAGTGTAGCAATATGGTTACAATTAATGAAGGTACAACATTTAGAAACTCACATGGTTGATGATTAAAACAGGCACATCTAAGTATGCAGGCATCCGGGGTAAAGGTGTCCACAAAGACCATCCTCCGTACCACCATTGATGTCGTCCCTTCCACGAGAAGTTAAAGCCTCGTTTTCAGATCGCTCTACTGCAGGGTTGTCTTCCCGGTCACGATTGCAGACTGACAGCGGTGCGAGCTGGTGGTGAGGAGGACGGTCTATGTGGATCACTTTACCCCGGATCCCTGCATGCGTAGATGCGCCTCTTTTAATCATCAATCATGTGAGTTGCTAAATGTTGTACCTTCAATAAATGTAACCATATTGCTACACTTAGAGGTGCCTCTCTTCTCTTTTATACTCTGTAGCTCCTGCTGGATTTTGCTTCTAATCCCCTTGAGGAGACTTCCATTTGTGGATTGACATTTTATGGTTACACAACCTGGTCACATTGCTATAATCTTTTTATATGGACTATAAACTGAAGGACTTATGAATAAATGATTGTGGAACGAATCATTTGAGTTTCCATTATTTCTAATGGGAAAATTTGCTTTGATATACAAGTGCTTTGGATTACAAGCATGCTTCCGGAAAAAATTATGCTCGCAATCCAAGGTTTTACTGTATCTTCCTTTAGTTATTTTAAAGACAAAACTCAGGAAGAGAGATAAAGTGGCCTCCTATAGCAGCCAAGAGTCTTAAAGTGATTGTAAAGGGCATTTTTTTAAATAAAATAATAAACATGGTATACTTACCTGCTCTGTGCAGTAATATTGAGCTAGACAGCCTGGAAACTCCTCTTCTTGGGGGACCCATCAGTGCTCTTGGCCCCTCCTCTTTCCTCTGCTCTGTGTGCTACCGAAGGAAGCCGCTTCCTATGGCGGCACTCTTGCAAGCTCACTTCCGAGCCAGGTTGTGTGCATCCATGATGATGCCCTGGAGGAGGGGCGAAACGCGTTGACGCAATTTCCGGCAAACCCAGAACCAGTGACGCTGCTTCCGGTTTCTGTGGAACGCACGCCTGTGTACCCGGAACACACTGACGCTTGTCTATTACTGCAGTCTCGTGAGTCTCTCAGTTAGCGGCGCAATGCTTTATGTTTCTAAGCGGTACTTCACATGATTTTTTCTCTTCCTTATATGTCTTCTACCGTCTCTGCTGATCTTATGGAGTCAATCTGCTGTATCTCATGAACTTATCGGATCAAAGTCTTTGTGATTTCTTATGCAAATTTCATATCTCCTTCTGGTGAGTGGGGCCACAAGAGGGGAACTCTAAAGGGAAATCAACCACTCGGTATCTGTTGTGGAAACACTCAGTCTTCCTTGATTGGCACAGTTGTTGTGCCAAGAATGCACAAGATATTCACCTTTTTTATTGACACTTGTTTATCACTTTTTTGCTAATCAGCACAGTGTTAATATCAAGGGACAGTCAGCTTTATTAGTTTGATACATAGTGGCAACATTTTATGTTATTCTGTCCCAAGTGTTTATTAGTCACATTTTGGATATTTAATTTATGCTTTATTGCCTAAATGTGTTTATACTTCACTTATATTTGCTAGCGCTGCAAAATATTTGTTTTTCGTCTTTTTGTGTGCATCCATGGGCTCAGCCTTGCCCCCTGCTCCTTCCTCTCAGGATTTTCTTGACAGCAGCAGGAGCCAATGGCCCCCGCTGTCTCTAAGCCTGTGAGTTCCAGGTATTGAGTGACATGACTTTCTATTGGCCCCTTGGAGAAAAGAAAAAAGAAGAAAAATAATTTTGAGTTTACTATGGTAACTATTTTAAATACTTAGAACAAAAGATGTATGGGACAGCCGCACTCCAAACCAACGTAGCTTTATTGAAAAAAAAAATGGGAACAAGCACTACAAGTCACATCAAAGGAAACAAGGACAGCTTACGCGTTTCACACTACACTTATGCCTTGTACACACGATCGGCTTTACCGATTAAAACAGTCCGATGGACTTTTTTCCATCGGACAAACTGATCGTGTATGGGCCCCATCGGTCTTTATTCCATCGGTGAGAAAAAATAGAACATGTTTTAAATTTATCCGATGGAAAAAAAACGATAGCAAATCCCGATCGTCTGTGTGGAACTCCATCGGAGAAAAAACCCATGCATGCTCAGAATCAAGTTGACGCATGCTCAGAAGCATTGAACTTAATTTTTCTCGGCTCGTCGGAGTGTTTTACGTCACAGCGTTTGGGACGGTCGGATTTTTGACTGATGTTGTGTAGGCAAGACTGATGGAAGTCAGCTTCATCAGAATTCCGATGGAAAAATCCATCAGATTTGAATCCATAGGAAATCCGATTGTGTACAGGGCTTTAGTGTAAACACTAAGTGTAGTGTGAAACTCGTCAGATGTCCTTGTTTCCGTTGCTGTGACTTGTAGTGCTTGTTATCATTTTTTTTACAATAAAGCTACGTTGGTTTGGAGTGCGGCTGTCCCATACATCTTTTGTTCTAATTGCCACGTGCATTGCCGGCTCCCTCGGTTTCTGAGAGAGAGATCACAGCCAAGTAAGACCTGCCTGGAGCGGCAATTTCTTTGCTTCTTACTATTTTAAATACTTCTTGCAGTTCAATGATTCAGTAAGTATTGACAGAAAGCTAGCATTTTCAGGAGATCAGCAATAGCAACCTCTACGTTTCTCCCAGAAAAAGTTTATTTTAGGGCTACATTTTTATTTTATTTTCACAGTTACATTTGTGGAAAAGTAGCATAATTACATTGTCATTCATCGGTGGGTTCATAGTA
Source organism: Rana muscosa (assembly GCA_029206835.1). Taxonomy (NCBI): domain Eukaryota; kingdom Metazoa; phylum Chordata; class Amphibia; order Anura; family Ranidae; genus Rana; species Rana muscosa. The sequence goes on along the minus strand of CM055116.1, from coordinate 236,121,475 downwards.
TTCTTGATTTCCCTTATTGCTTTGTATTTAACAGGCATAAACTAAGAAATATAAGTCTGGTAAAAAATATTTAACATACTATTATAAAGAATTTAAAGTGAATGCTGGTCTTTTCTTTATTAGAAAGTACAAAATGTATTCTCCCACATACAGCATACAATTATGTGATGTGCATTGTGCCTGAGGAGCCACATCATACGTGATTAATACATGAGCTAGCAAGGTTGAGTGGTGTATTGGAAGTCTCCCAATGTCAGTCAAATGCCTCGTCAATTATAGTCAAATCCTCATCTCCATGAACTAAAGACGAGTGAAAGGTATCAATTTGATATGTAAAACTCACTTCTTTTGAGTGATTTAGTCTGACATATCTTACTGTTTTAAGTCCTGAATTATGTACATTAAGATCGGGGCTGTAATTGACTGAGTAATGAATGTGTGAATATCACAAAGTTCAAATATGCATATACTGCAAAGATCAGACCTGTTTGCTGGCTTTGCATTTCTGATTCTTTGTGGTTTTGGGTTAGCTTTTGAGAATTTTCTCTTTTATCTTTAAATTGATTAAAACATTGGCATAAACTGCACAGTAATGCAAATTTATAACGAGAAATTAATTAGATGGGGAAATTGGATTAACTCAAGATTATTGCAGTATTCACTGACAGGTATTCATTTTGCAAGTATATGTTTAAATGAATTATGCATTTTCCCAAAAATGGCTGTGCATTACATAAAATGCAAACTTTCACCATGCAAGAGTAAGAAAGAGAAGAATATGATATAATATGAAAGAATAATAATGCCATAGTTGAGTATGCAGTAATTTCTCAAATTTGAAATCCCTTATAGGCACCAAGGTTCATTGCAATTTTGAGTGGAATGCTTGAAACTGATCAGCATTTTTTTCATGCAATGTCGCTTCAGCCTTTGGAATCCCACTGCTTTCATTGTGAGAGTCTAAAAGCCACTGCTGAAAATGTTAAAATCATTTGGGGGATACAAATGAGAAAAAACTTTCAGGAGACAGCATATGTTAAAAAAAAAAAAGTAAAAACGACCATTCATGGTAAATCAGTAGAAATAACACCTACTTACTATATAGACAAAAGTCTAAATAATTCACAGCAAAAATGCTGTGCAAATCAATCAAACATCTTCCACAAGGTTATAGAAGATGTTTGTTTAACCACTTGCTTACTGGGCACTTAAACCCGCCTCCTGCCCAGACCAATTTTCAGCTTTCAGCACTAATGCACTTTGAATGACAATTGCGCGGTCAAACAACACTGTACCCAAATTAAATTTTTATAATTTTTTCCCCACAAATAGAGATTTCTTTTGGTGGTATTTGATTACCTCTGCGGTTTTTATTTTTTGTTAATTTTTTTTTAAAAAGACTGAATTAAAAAAAATATAAATATATATTTTTTAATTTTGTTATAACATTTTGCAAATATGTAATTTTTCTCCTTCATTGATGTACGCTGATGAGGCTGCTCTGATGGGCACTGATGGGCTGCACTGATGGGCACTGATGGGCTGCACTGATGGGCACAGATGGGCTGCACTGATGGGCACTGATAGGCGGCACTGGTGGGCACTGATAGGCGGCACTGGTGGGCACTGATAGGCGGAACCGGTGGGTGGCACTGAAGGGCATTGATAGGTGGCACTGGTGGGCACTGAGAAGTGGCACTAATAGGTGGCATTGATAGGTGGCACTGATAGCTGGCAGTGATGGGTGGCAGTGATGGGCACTGATGGGTGGCAGTGATGGGCACTGATGGGTGGCAATAATGGGCACTGATGGGTGGCAATAATGGGCACTGATAGGCAGCACTGATTGGCCCCAATGGTGGTGGGCATTAATAGGTGGCACTTGTGGGCATTGATAGGTGGCACTCATGGGCATTTATAGGTGGCACTGGTGGGCACTATGGACACTGGCAGGTGGCACTGGCAGGGGGTTTAGATTGGCACACGAGGCAGATGTGCCTCCTTCCTGTTCGGGACCAATGTCCCTGGCACCTAAGCCGGTGATCGGCTTTGTTTACATCACAACGTTTCCCGAGCTTTGTTTACATCACGTGATCAGCTGTCATTGGCTGACAGCTGATAACGTGGTAAAAGGCCTGGACCGGCTTCTTACTCGGATCTGTGATCACCCGAGTCTCAGTGACTCGGGTGATCACAGCGTGCGCCGCGCGCACCCTGCAGGGGCACACGAGGAGCGTGCAAAGGGGAGGATGGCTATTGACATCCTCCCGGCAATTGGGGTCCGCGCTGTAGCCGTCATTTGGCTATAGCGCGGACGGGAAGTGGTTAAACAGTGCATGGTTTATAGACTCATAATTGATTTATTATATAGAGTTAGATTGATTCTGCTTGTTGGATGCACTATTGATGTATTTATTTGATTCCCCTTTATTGGTTTGCACAACACCTTCTGTGTATGTCTATTGATGTATTGATTTAATATACTCTTTTTATTTGTGTAGATTATATGTTATGGTACCTTTAGGTGATCCCTGAACACTCATCTCTTTAGGGAAGCCTATACCCCCTCCACCTAACAAATGAACTTTAATTCTTCCATCTGCTCATCCCTCACAGTTTTTATTCTTTTATACAACATTCCCCACTCTAAAAGATTGTGTGCTTCTATGAACAGGGCCCTCTTATATTGTAAAGCGCTGCACAAAATGTTGGTGCTCTATAAACCCTGTATAATAATAATGGTATGAATTATTTGTTTTTTTTTATATATTTATTTTGGCTAACATTGTATATTGCATATATACAGTAAACCCCAATATGGCCAATAAACTGCTAAAAATTTGATAGAAAACCAGCACAGGTGATAGTATTTGAAGGGCTAATAAAGAAAAATATTGTCAAAAATATTGAAATACTGTTCCATGAAGGTGCTCATGCCTAACCCATCCATTCCAGAAAAACTTGAAAAGGACGCAAAATACAGACAATGGGCAAACGTTTATCAAAAAAAAAAATTATCCTTAAGTTGGAAACCTAAAGAATTTAAAGCAATTGACCGAGCGGTTAACAAATGGAAAGCAAATTTCATGAATGACTTAGCTAATAAAGCTGCAGGACCAGACAATCTGTGATGATCTGTGGTGTTTGTTTTGTAGAACTGGGATAGAGGTTGGGATGGGCCTTGGGATATCCAGAACAATCAAACTTGACTGAGAACACTATCTGGCAAACAGCGAACTGTAATAATAGGATTTTTATAACAGCTTACCTGTAAAATCCTTTTCTTGGAGTACATCACGGGACACAGAGCGACATAGTCATTACTAATGGGTTATATAGATACCGTCAGGTGCTGGCACTGGCAACTTCCAAAACCGGAAGTACCCTCCCCTATATAAGCCCCTCCCATCCGGGAGCACCTCAGTTTTGTAGCAAAGCAATAAGTGTCCCTAAAGAGGGGCGGGAGCTCTGTGTCCCGTGATGTACTCCAAGAAAAGGATTTTACAGGTAAGCTGTTATAAAAATCCTATTTTCTTTCTCGTACATCACGGGACACAGAGCGACATAGTCATTACTAATGGGATGTCCTAAAGCAATGCCAAATGAGGGGGGGATACACCATACATAAGCTGAGCGCTATCAGACATGAGGATCTTTTGCGGCCTGCAACACACTGCGCCCAAAGGCGACATCCTCCTGACTTCTAACGTCCACCTGGTAGGACCTAGTAAACGTGTGTACCGAAGACCATGTTGCGGCCTTACAGATTTGAGCCAGGGAGGCCTGGTGATGCACTGCCCATGAAGTTCCAACTGCTCTCGTGGAGTGCGCTCTAACTTTGAATGGAGGCGGTCTCCTTCTCAAGCCATAAGCTTGCATAATGACCTGTCGAATCCACTTGGCTAAAGTAGATTTTGACGCTGCCTGACCCTTTCTGGGGCCTTCCGGCAGAATAAACAAAGTATCCGTTCTGCGAATCTGAGCAGTGGCTTTTAGATAAGCTTTAACTGCTCTTACTACATCCAAAGAATGCAATAACTTTTCCTCTACCGAAGTAGGTTTGGGGAAAAAAGAAGGAAGAACCACATCTTGGTTCAAATGAAACCTCGATACCACCTTAGGAAGAAAGGGTGGATGAGGGCGTAACACTACTCTATCCTTATGGATAACCAGATACGGCTCCTTACAGGACATAGCTGCTAATTCCGACACTCTTTTAGCCGAACAAATGGCTACTAGAAAAATCAATTTCCTGGTGAGAAGAACCAAAGAAATATGCTGTAATGGTTCAAATGGTTGTTTCTGTAGAACCGACAGAACCAAGTTTAGATCCCATGGACATATGGGAATATTAACCGGAGGACTAATACGCATCACTCCTTGTATAAAGGCTTTGACTAGTGAATGCGAAGCCAAGGGCCTTTGAAAAAATATTGACAAGGCCAAAATCTGACCCTTGATAGTACTCAAGGCAAGCTTCCTATCTACAGCCCATTGTAGGGAGTCCAGACTCCTACCTATTACGTACTTACGTGGATGCCATTTCTTGGCTTCACACCAGGCGATGTACGCCTTCCAGATTCTATAGTAGATCTGCCTGGATACCGGCTTCCTGGCATTGATCATGGTAGATACCACAGAATTAGAGAGCCCTCTCTTTTTTAGAATGTGGGCTTCAATAGCCAGGCCGTCAAACCTAGGGCTGGTAAGGAAGGGTGGTATATCGGTCCTTGCGAAAGCAGGTCCGGACGATGTGGGAGAGTCCAAGGACTCCCCACTGACATTTTACAATCTCCACGTACCACGCTCTTCGGGGCCACGCTGGAGCCACCAGAATCACTGGTTTCTTTTCTACCCTGATTCTGCGGAGTAATCGAGGTAACCATTGTGGCGGTGTGAATGCATATATCAGCTTGAACTGATCCCAAGGGAACACTAGGGCATCCGAGCCGCAAGCTAGGGGATCCCTTGTCCGAGAGACAAACCTGTCCCCCTTTGCGTTGAATCTGGATGCTAGAAGATCTACATCCGATGTTCCCCACCGCTGACATATTGTCCAGAAAACCTCGGGGTGAAAGGACCCTTCCTCTGGGCCTAATTGCTGGCGACTTAGAAAGTCCGCCTTCCAATTCTCCACTCCTGGAATGAATACCGCAGATATGGCTGGGACATATTTTTTCTGCCCATCTCAGGATGTCATTTACTTCCCTCTGGGCTGCACGACTCCTGGTGCCCCCCTGATGATTGATATATGCCACTGCTGTGGCATTGTCTGATTGAATTCTGACAGGGGACCCTTGGAGTTTGGATGTCCATGCTACTAGGGCATACCGGGCTGCTCGTATCTCTAAGAGATTGATGGGCAGGGCCTTTTCTGCATCCGACCATCTGCCCTGGAGAGACTATTGCTCCAGTACTGCTCCCCAGCCTATAAGGCTGGCATCTGTAGTGACCACCTTCCAAGAAATCGGACTGAAGGATTTCCTTTTTTCCAGATTCTGGGGAACCAACCACCAACGGAGGCTCTTGCGAACGGAAGGGGACAAGGACATTGTAAGTCTAGGGCCTGAATTTTTTTGTTCCAGGCTGACAGTATGGCCCCTTGCAAATTCCTTGAATGGAATTGACCGTAGGGTACTGCTTCGAATGATGCCACCATTTTTCCCAGCAGCCTCATATACAGGCGTATGGACGGCTGTCTTTTTTGTACCCACTAAGTGGATCAAATCTTTCAAAGACAACACCTTTCCTCGAGGCAAGAATATTTTTCTCTGGCCTGAATCCAACCTTAGCCCCAAGTATTCCAGACTTTTGACTGGTTTTTAGGGCTGACTTGTCTCGGTTGATAATCCAACCGTGAGATTCCAGATACTTGATCGTCTTGTGAACGACCACGTCTAGTTTTTTCACTGAGTGGTCTATCAGCAACAAGTCATCCAGATATGCCATTATCATTACACCTTGTGTTCTTAGATTGGCCAATAAAGGGCCAGAATTTTTGTAAACACTCGTGGTGCTGTGGCCAAACCGAAGGGTAAGGCTCTGAACTGAAAATGGCGCCCTTCTACTGCAAAGCGTAGAAATTTTTGGTGGACTGGAAAGATGGGAATGTGCAAATAAGCATCTTTGCTGTCGATCGTGGCTAACCAATCCTCCCCTTGTAGGGCAGTGGCCACCGATCGGATCGACTCCATCGGAAAGTCCTGATATACAGGAATTTGTATAGCCCTTTTAGAATTAATATGGGCCTCCCGTCCGCGTTTGCTTCGGGACTGTAAAGAGGTTTGAGTAAAACCCGAACCCTCATTCTTCCAGGGGAACCTCCATAATTACTCCTTGGAGCAATAGTTGTTCTAGTGCCAACAGGAGGGACTCTCTCTTCCGGGGATCCCTTGGCACGTTTGACCTCAAAAATGGGAAGGAGGAGAGTCTTTTAACTCCAAACTGTATCCCAAACCTACTGCGGAGAGCACCTATCTGTCTTGATCGTGTCCCGCCAGGTCTCTTGCGAACAACTGGAGTCCTCCCCCCACCCGACTGAGTGGGGGCTTCAATGAATTTAACTTTGGGGGAGGTTTTGTACCTCCCCTGACCCAGGGTTTCTCATTACCCTGCTACTGTCCCTGTTTTTTACCCCCGGGATTTGACCGAGGAGGCCGTCGGAACTGTTACACAGCCGATGCCCCAGGGACTGGAGAAGCAGGCCTCTTAAAGAGGGACCTCTAACTCTGCTTTTAACCGGCAAGAGCGTATTTTTACCGCTGGAAATTTTCTGGATATATTTGTCCAGGTTTTCCCTGAATAAGCGTTCACCATGAAATGGGACGCTAACCAGCCATTCTTTACAGGGAGCTTCAGCAGACCAGTTTTTTGAGCCATAGGAGCCTACGCATATGTACTATAGACAGCGTAAGGCGGGAGGCCTGATGGACTGAATCCTCTATGGCGTCAACCGCAAAGCCTAAGGCTCTAGGTAGATCAGCTAGGGCAAAGCCTGCTGATCTGTCAAGTCCCTCAAGACCTGTTTCAACTGATCCTTCACTGCTTAGCAGACCCCAATAGCTGCTACTGCTGGTTGTATCACCAAGCAGATTTTCATAAGGACTCCAATCTTTTATTTATTGGGTTCTTGAACATTTGGACATTATCCACTGGACATGTCAGTGATTTATACATACAAGAGATGGCTGCGTCCACTGTAGGGACCTTCCATTTTTTTGATGAACTTATCCTCCATGGGATAGACCACCGGAAATCTCTTGGGGGAATAAATATTTTCTCAGGACGTTCCCAATCCTGGTAAATGAGCCCTTTCCGTAAAGGGTGAAGTGGAAAAGAACAAACAGTCTGGGGGCTTCTAGCGACCCCAACGAGGATACAGTGGTGGTTGATGGTTCCGCAAGGTGCATTTTTAAATGCTGATCGGACCATGTTAGTCAGAGACTGAACCCATAATCTTTCAGCTTGAGATGCTGAGAAAAGGTTCCCCCACTATTGATTCCTCTATAACAGAATCAACCTCATCCTGATCCCCTTAAGGCAGGTCGATCCCTGTATGGGACTGTTGCTCTGCTAACAGGCACTCTGAAGGAGGAGACGGAGATCGGGCGTGCTTTCCCTGACAGGGAGGCAGCGATAAATGTTGACAATCTCTCTCTAATCCTCCCAGAGCTGAGGAAAAAACCTCCTCTGTTACATACACAGGAGCAGGTGACTGAGGACAGCCACAGTACCAAGTACCCCTGCGGGGTCTCTACGGTCACTTACCTCTGAACTTCAGGGGAGACTGGTGCAGCAGGAGTATGCCCAAGATCCTCCGAGCCCGATGAGACCCCCTTCGCTTCCTGGAAGATTCAGTTCCGGAGCTTCTGGACGGCATATTCCTAAGCCTAAAGCTGAGGTATTCCAGCCGTAATACACCACTTTTACTGAGAATAGTCTAGCACAATTGCTGCTATATCACAGTTGGTGTCTACTAATGTGCCTTTCTAGGGGATGCCTGTATCAACCGCTTGCTGTATGCCTTTAAATGTTGCCAGCTCTGTCTCTGTACTTCATAGCCAGCTCACTACAATATTGTGGTTTTTTTAAAACTGCTGGGACGCCCGCACATGCGCAGAAGCGCTGCGGCGCGCACAGAGCGTCATCCCCCAGGCTCCGCCCCCTTTCCCGGCTCACCTCTATATATAGAGGCGCGTGCACGCGCACGCACGCGGGCACGTGCGCCTTCGGCGCTAATTTCAAATATGGTAACAAGGGACAGGAGCCAGGGCCCCTCTTTGCCGCAGGCCGGGGGATGGACAAGCACTGCAACATGGCAGAGGAAGCAGTTTCCTATAAGAGAACTCACCATCTGCCTGGACTTTGCTCTGCTGAGAAGAAGCTAGTCCACATGACAAGAAAACATTCCACAGCGGCCTCTAGTGGACAAACACAGGTACCGCAGTCTAATATATTAAATATATATATAAAAAATGTTTTTTTTTTTCTTGACCACCATTAAAAATTATTACATTTTTTTAGTAGTTACAGGCATGCACAGAATTTTGCGGGAATACCATTAGGTAACAGACAGAAAGACAAATTAGGCTTGGGGGTCCCCCAATAGAACCAAGTTCCTGGGGGCCCCCACTTACCTGTTCCCCGCCGCAGGACTTTGTTTGGTCCACAAAAGCCCAAACTTCACCTATCACGGCAGGCATTGTAATCAAACCTTCAGGGACCGGGTTCCCAAGGATTCCACTCCCCTGGACCTGTATAGCACCCTGCAGAGAAAACATCTTGGTCGTGGGTATGACCAGAGCTCTGGATCCCAGGGTCCAGCTCTCCTAAGAGAAGCATTACAGGCAAAACCTTGCTCTTCTCTGCAAGGCCCGGGTACCGACCGTTTAGCTATGAAGCTTTTTTGGTCGGATCCGGAATGGCTTACTGAGGCCCAAAAGAACCTGTACGCAAGCTCAGTGAAAAACACATGTTTCTTCTTGGCCAACACCTTAGACACTGGCAAAAAACTGAGGTGCTCCCGGATGGGAGGGGCTTATATAGGGGAGGGTACTTCCGGTTTTGGAAGTTGCCAGTGCCAGCACCTGACGGTATCTATATAACCCATTAGTAATGACTATGTCGCTCTGTGTCCCGTGATGTATGAGAAAGAAAAGAGAGTCTTCCATTTAGGAACTTGCAAATGATTTAGCACAGGGGGCTTCCACCATGGAAACAACCCTGGCTAGCAGGTCTGGAACAAAAATAAAACACAATGGCAACAGCCTTTCTCTCAGGCCTACTGAATGTGTCACTGGTTATCCGGATGCCTCTTTCCAGGTTTAGCTAACACTGCACCATGTGCCTTCCTGACTAAAAATCCTCAAGTTGCTCCCAGCTGTTCCTGCGACCGGTGGATGGTCCTTCAGCAACTTTATCAGCCAGAATCACCCATAACTTCTTGCAGCTTTTTCAAAAGACCTTGGACCATTTAACAGCACTTTCAGGCTGGGTCTTTTTTTAACAGGGGCTCACGCGTCCTGGCTTACAAGCCTTGAGCCCCTGTATATTTTTACTCACTTTCTTTTATACACCAACAAAGAAGCAACAAGGATGTTTGGAATTACCAGCTCTATTCTTTGTATTTATGTTTGTACTGATGTGAGAGAGAGAGCATCAGAGCCAGAGCACCCTCTGTGGATTTTATCACAAGCCTACAAAGGACTTACACTGATTTTGAGCATTGCACCACCTGCCTTTATGTTCCTGTACTTTCTGAAACACAGGGGGAGACAGGCAAGCCTTTTGTACCACAAACAATGCAACACAATGTTTCATTGGCTGTTTTACAATTGCAAAAAAAGAAAAAAAAATGGACAGGTAATATCCTCTGCTATGAATGAATATTACTGAAAGATTACAGTGTTTAGCATTACTAACACCCCCAAAAAAAAGCTTTTTCATTGCTGCAAAGAACTTAAAACTTTTTGGCCAGGTAACATAACATTCTTTGCTCTGCACAAATATTTCACCAGACCTGTTTAAGCCAGCAACAGGCTACACACCAGGACAAATGTTGCCAAATCTGTGTAAGCCTGACAGTATTCCTGACTGCCACCACACCAGTGCCAATGTCTGTTTGCTGCCACACCATTCCCAGGGTCACCAGACTAGTGTAAGTCAACAAAGGTGTTCCAGATTGCCACCACGCCAGTTCCAATATTGCCAGACCAGTATAAGCCAGCAACAGTGTTCTTGATTACTACCACACAAGTTTCAGTGTCGCCAGATCAATGCAAGACAGCAGCAGTGTTTTTGATCACTGCCACATGAGTCCCAGTGTCTCCAGACCAGTGCAGCCAGAAACAGTGTTTCTGTCACAGAAGTTGCAGTGTCATCAGACCAGTGTAAGATAGTAACAGCATTTCTCATTGCTGCTACACCAGCCCTAGTGTCACTAGACCAGTGCAACTAAGAACACTATTCTTGATCACATCACATGAGTCCCAGTGTCACCAGACCAGTGTTATGTTGGAGATACAAAAAACCTTCAGCTTAGCCTATTGACTGCAGTTCAGAAAAAGGAAACAAGATGTCGCTAATGCTCAGTGATATGCTATGCTATGTATTTTTCTATGATGTGTTGTATTTCCTGTACATAGTGATGTACTTGTTGTTTCTTTTTCCTATCTGTGTTCTTCTTACCATGTGAGGTGACATCTTTGCTAGTTTGGTTATGTTCCAATAAAGAAGCCAGTTCCTGTTGCTCCACAACGTCTGATCTGAATTGACTCCGCTGCACCTATCAATCGTACTTTGCAACAGGTTATGGGCCCAGTATCCGGATAAAGTCTTATGACTGGGTGCGGCCCAGGCAGAACAAAGCCTCGAATGGAAGACAGTGTGGCTGATGCAGAGATCGACATAAGGAATATTTCCAGTGACATTTCCTATAGACAAGTAAGACTGTTTATATATAAAGGAGGGATAAAATGGCTGGAAACTCAGAGCTTAAACTCTCAGTGGCCAAGCTGAATAATGACAATTATCAGCTATGGAAGTTCAAAGTGGAAATGCTATTATCCAAAGATGACTTGTGGGAGGTTACCACTACAGAGAGGCCACAGGATAATAATCAGGACTGGGACAAGAAAAACAGACAGGCACGGGCCATCATAAGCTTACTAGTGGAGGATGATCAGCTCATTCATATACGCAATGAGGGCACAGCGAAAGGCATGTGGGATGTACTGAAAAGACTGCATGAAAGATCCAGTTTAAACAGCAAGCTGTTTCTGCTGCGGAAACTTTACAAAATGAGACTTAGCAGGGAACAGGACATGCAGGAGCATATAAACGCAATGCTGGAAATGATTGCGCAACTCAGGTCAATCGGGGAGAATATAACAGACAGTCACATTGCAGCCATGTTGTTATGCAGTTTGCCCGATACATATACTGCACTAATCAAGGCACTGGAGACAAGACCTGAGACAGATCTGACGGTAGCATTTGTAAAAACCAGGCTCATAGATGAGTATCAGAGAAGAAAGGAATTAGTGCATGACTCCACAGAAACCGACACCAGTACCGCTCTTAAAGCTACAGACGCAAGGTTACACAGAAAGGGGCCAGAGTGTGTTTCAGATGCCACAAATAGGGACACATAAAGAAAGACTGTACTATATGGAAAGCAGAGCAAATCAGACAGGGTCCCTCTTATGCTAAACAAAAGGTCAAAACCACAATTAATGATCCATGGGAAGGTAAATAGAATGCCACATTTAAAGCAACAGGCAACAATAAATGCCAAGGCTGGTGCATCGATTCAGGGGCAACCAGTCACATGACGAGTGATAGAAGTTTCTTCACAGAACTTGATTTAAACAACAAAGAAACTATTTATCTTGCAGATGGAAGCAAAATACATGCAGAAGGATATGGGCATGGAACCCTTGTATGCCCGGATGATTCAGGACACAATTTAGCCATACCAGTGAAAGATGTGCTTTATGTTCCTAATCTAGCAGGAGGACTTATCTGTCAAGCGTCTAACAGCCAGAGGACTCACTGTAAAATTCCAAGGTGACAAGTGTTCTATTCTAAACGGCAAACAGACAATAGCAAGTGCCAAGCTGGATGATCATCAATATCACCCCGACACAGTGAAGGAAAATGTGAGACTATGTACACACAAGCACAATGACTGTATACAGATATGGCACAGACGTCTAGGTCACAGACACCCAGAATGCATACGGGAACTACAGAGGAGGAAGCTGACAAGGGATCTGATAGTATCCCCTTGTCCAGTTACTGTTAAGTGTGAATGTAGCATTAAATCCAAAGCTACAAGAGCAACACTTCCCAAAGTCAGTCAGAAGAGAGCTTCAAGACCACTTAACTTAGTTCACAGTGACGTGTGGTCCCCTAAACCCATCAACACCTGGAGGCAACAGGTACATAGTGACTTTCATAGACGACTATTCAAGATACACAGTCACCTACCCAATGCAACACAAGAGTGAAGTTTTCGACAAATTACAAGACTATATAATAAAGACAAGTAACAAGTTTCAGAGGAAGCCTCTCATACTTCGGAGCGATAATGGAGGTGAATTCACAGGAGGTAAGACACAAGAGAACCTAAAACACAATGGAATAGAACATCAACAGACAGTCCCCTATAAACGAGAACAAAATGGAGTAGCTGAAAGAAAAAATAGAACTCTGACTCAAATGATCAGATGTATGCTGACAGATTCTGGACTACCACAAAAATACTGGGGTGAGGCAGCTATGACAGCTACATATTTGCAGAACAGACTTCTTTCCAAAACAGTGGAGAAAACCACATATGAACTATGGCACAATGAGAAGCCAAGTGTAAAACACCTAAGAGTTTTTGGATGCAAAGCATTCATCTACATACCTGAAGAAAAATGCACCAAACTCCAAAACAGAGCGTTTGAAGGTATCTTCGTTGGATACAGTAACAAGTTAAGGGTTACAGAATCCTAAATCCCAAAACAGACAAGGTTATCATTAGCAACAGCATAACTTTTGTTGAAGATTTAAGAGACAATGTAATGACAACAGTAGAAGCAAGAATAGAAGAAAAAACTGACATTGACCAGCCCATCTCTGTAACTTCCGAACAAACAGTTGAAGTGAGTGTAGACTCAACCAGTACTGAATAGGGATGAGCTGGGTGTTCGAGTCGAACATACGTTTGACTCAAACATCGGCTGTTCGATCGTTCGACGAAGATCGAACGTTTTGGGCCGTTCGCGCCAAATTCGAGTGACGCGAATGGCCCACAATACACTGCGCCATCGCAGTGCAATCCCGGCGCTGTGATTGGCCAAGCATGCACTGTGACCCCGCATGCTTGGCCAATCACAGCGCCGGCAGCGAGGAGAGCCATAATTGGCCACAGGCAGGATGCCTGTGGCCAATTATAGCTCAGGGGGGTTTAGTACACGCCCCACACTATAAAAGGCCACCAGCGCGGTGGCCTTGTGTAGTGTGTTCCGGTTCAGGGAGAGAGAAGGATAGGCAGGGACAGTGTTAGTGATATTTGTTCATTTACCTTGTGTGTAGGAAGAGAGAAGGATAGGCAGGGACAGTGTCAGTGATATTCTGCTAAACCTTGTGTGCAGGGAGAGAGAAGGATAGGCAGGGACAGTGTCAGTGATATTCTGCTAAACCTTGTGTGCAGGGAGAGAGAAGGATAGGCAGGGGACAGTGTCAGTGATATTTTTGCTAAGCCTCCTGCACAGTATACACCTGAAGCTAGCCCTTATTGCTGTGTTTTCCTGTTGTGTAACACAGGCAGGCATCTGCAGCAGTTATAGCAGGCGTAGTGTGCTTCCTGCAAAATATACAACTGAAGCTAGCCCTTATTGCTGTGTTTTCCTATTGTGTAACACAGACAGGCATCTGCAGCACTTACAGCAGGCGTAGTGTGCTTCCTGCAAAATATACACCTGAAGCTAGCCCTTATTGCTGTTTTTTCCTGTTGTGTAACACAGGCAGGCATCTGCAGCACTTACAGCAGGCATAGTGTGCCTCCTGCAAAATATACACCTGAAGCTAGGCCTTATTGCTGTGTTTTCCTGTTGTGTAACACAGGCAGGCATCTGCAGCACTTACAGCAGGCGTAGTGTGCCTTCTGCAAAATATACACCTGAAGCTAGGCCTTATTGCTGTGTTTTCCTGTTGTGTAACACAGGCAGGCATCTGCAGCACTTACAGCAGGCGTAGTGTGCCTCCTGCAAAATATACACCTGAAGCTAGGCCTTATTGCTGTGTTTTCCTGTTGTGTAACACAGGCAGGCATCTGCAGCACTTACAGCGGGCGTAGTGTGCCTCCTGCACATTATATACCTCAAGCTACCCCTTATTGCTCGTAGTTTTTTTCTTTTGTGTTACACTAACAGGCATCTGCAGCACTTACAGCAGGCGTAGTGTGCTTCTTGCAAAATATACACCAGAAGCTAGCCCTTATTGCTGTGTTTTCCTGTTGTGTAACACAGGCAGGCATCTGCAGCAGTTATAGCAGGCGTAGTGTGCTTCCTGCAAAATATACACCTGAAGCTAGCCCTTATTGCTGTTTTTTCCTGTTGTGTAACACAGGCAGGCATCTGCAGCACTTACAGCAGGCGTAGTGTGCCTCCTGCAAAATATACACCTGAAGCTAGGCCTTATTATTGTGTGTTCATGTTGTGTAACACAGGCAGGCATCTGCAGCACTTACAGCAGGCGTAGTGTGCCTCCTGCAACATATACACCTGAAGCTAGCCCTTATTGCTGTTTTTTCCTGTTGTGTAACACAGGCAGGCATCTGCAGCACTTACAGCGTGCGTAGTGTGCTTCCTGCACATTATACACCTGAAGCTACCCCTTATTGCTCATAGTTTTTTTTCTTTTGTGTTACACTAACAGGCATCTGCAGCACTTATAGCGGGCGTAGTGTGCCTCCTGCAAAATATACATCAGAAGCTAGCCTTTATTGCTGTGTTTTCCTGTTGTGTAACACAGGCAGGCATCTGCAGCACTTACAGCAGGCGTAGTGTGCTTCTTGCAAAATATACACCTGAAGCTACCCCTTATTGCTGGTTTTCCCATCTCCCTGCAGGCCTTTAGAATGTCTGAAAGGCAAACAAGGAGAGGCAGACAGTCAGGAGCCAATAAAAGAGGGCAAGCAGGCTCTGTGTCTAGAGACAACAGTGCTGGTCATGGACACGGTGCATCGTCATCAGCACGTGGCCATGGGACACGCTTGTCCTTCTTTTCGGCAGCTGGACGTGTTGAGCCGCATCATGCCGAAGACTTGGTAGAGTGGATGACCAAGCCCTCCTCATCCTCCTCATCCTCTCTCACCCAGGCTCAGGGTACTGGCAAAGCAGCTGCCAAAGCGTCCTCAATGTCATCATCCGTCACTCCTTCCCTAGACCCACCGTGTCCTCCTGAGGAGTCCTCCGAACTGTTTGAGCACAGTGTTGGGTACATGCTCCAGGAGTATGCCCAGCGTTTCGAAGGGTCTGAAGATGATACCCAGCTAGAGGAAGGCAGTAGCGTGAGAGCAGAGAGAGGGGATGCTCAAGAAGGACACCAATCTGGCAGTCATGTTCCAGCAGCTGCAGCATACTGCCAGATTGGTTCCAGTGATGAGGAGGAAGGGGATGATGAGGTCACTGACTCCACATGGGTGCCTGATAGGAGAGAGGAGGAGGAGGAGGAGGATGAGGAGTAGGCACATCTCCAACGAGGCAGGATGCCCTCCGGGGGCCAGCTTAAGGGCAGCACACCGACTGAATCACACCGGAGAGCTCCGCCTGTGCAGGGCGCTGCCTCTGCCCGTTATTCCAAAAGTTCTTTGGTGTGGGCCTTTTTTGAGTCGAGTGCATCAGATCGCACCGCTGCTGTTTGCAACATATGTCTCAAGCGTATCTCGCGTGGCCAAAACATCAGCCGCTTGGGCACCACATGCTTGACCAGACATATGTTGACCTACCATGCAGCTCGTTGGCAAGCCTACCTTAAAGACACACACCAAAGAACAAAGCGGACCTCTTCTTGCACCGCATCAGCTGGGATCTCCAACCCCACTATACCTTCAGTCCTCTCTGAAACCTGCACTGAGAGGAATGAAGCTGTAGAATTAGGTGTGTCACAGCCAAGTACTTGCGGGCACTCTGCTAGGAGTACACCGACGTCGGATTCTAGCAGGCAAATTTCCCTGCCCCAGCTGCTGGACCGTCAAAAGAAGTTCAGTCCCAGCCATCCACATGCCCAGCAGTTGAATGCTAGCTTGGCTAAATTGCTAGCACTTCAACTGATGCCTTTTCAGTTGGTAGACTCGGCCCCCTTCCGTGAGTTTGTGCAATGTGTGGTTCCTCAGTGGCAGGTTCCCAAACGCCACTTTTTCTCATGGAAGGCGATTCCGGCTCTCTACCGCCATGTGGAAGGCAATGTCCATGCCTCGCTGGACAGGGCGGTCAGCGGTAAGGTGCATATTACCGCTGACTCATGGTCCAGCAGGCCTTTCTTTCACCGCCCATTAGGTCACTCTTTTGGCAGCTGGGAAGGATGCAGGACAAGGTGCAGTAGTGTTGGAGTTTGTTCCGCCGCCACGCCTCCAAAATGCTACTACTGGTTGTGACACACCTCTCTCCTCCACCCCCTCCTCTTCTTCTTCCTCCATGGTGCAAGGCTTCGTCAATTAGCACTGTCAGAGCCCTGATTGGACAAAGTGATGATTACTTTCTTTAATCACGGCTCAGTGCGCATAGTCCCACCCCACTGTATAAAAGCTAACTTCCCATAGATAGTTTTTGCAGTGTGTTGGAGTGGAGATAGATAGAGCAGGGCTAAGTTTGCTACTAGCGAGATAGAGTGTTCACTTATTGTGACTCTGAGTTTAGAGTGCTTGCTAGTGTTAGTATAGTGTGTGTAAGTATAATGTGTCAGTGTAGTGTGTTAGTATGGTGCAGTGTTTAACACAGCTTTACATAACATTTGACTCTGAGTGTAGAGTGTTAGTGCAGTGTTAATGTAGTGTGTGAGAATGGTGTGTCAGTTGTAAAGTTTGGGGGTTGTTATAGCTCCACGGGACCAAGTGCATAAACCGTTTGATCTTGAAAAAAGGCTTTTATTTGTAAACAAACTAAAATAAAGTTTCACTCAGCATCAGCACACAGGAAAACTATAAAACAAAGTCCACTTGTCTTCAGCACAAAACAAATTAAAGAAAAGGCACATACAGTTTTTGTAGATGGGTCTTCGCCCCAAAACTTCAAGAGTCCTTGTTAAGTCTTTGGCAGCTTCCAGGAGACACACAGCTCATCACAACAGGTGCAATTCCATACTCCTCCTCTCCACCTCTAGCACCACTTCCTGTCTTATGAGCTGTTTCCTGGAAGCCTTTAACCCCCTGTGTGCTGACTCCCAGTGGTCAGGAGTGGAGGCTCTATCCCACCCGAATATCACTTTAGAGCCTCCGAAATTCTGGGCCCCAAATAACTCTTTAACAAGACAAAGAGGACTGCGAGCCAGTCCTCTCTGGGCTACTTCTTTTGCCGGGAATTCCTCACCCATTCTGGGTGACCTCCTGAACACCATCACAACTCCTTAAAGGGACCACAACCCAAATATTGGTGCTATATAGCACCCGTCCAGGACCCAACCTTGGCGTACTGTATATATCCCCCCCTCTGCCTCAATGCGGAGGTGTTGGAGGCACCACTCGACATTATACAATGGACTCGGGAGAGGGAGTTCAAGGAGTCTACGACTGCCTGAACCTGGGGAAGATGGGACTCCCAATCAGTGCTGAAGATGACTATGTCATATAAGTAGACGGAAGCGTACCGTTGATGTGGACGCAAAGTTTTGTCCATGGCCCTTTGGAACGTGGCGGGGCAGAGTGTAGACCAAATGGCATCCTTTTGTATTGGAAGTGGCCTTCCGGGGTAGAGAAGGCTGTTTTCTGCCTGGCTTCCTTGGTCAGGGGAATCTGCCAGTACCCTTTTGTGAGGTCCAGCGTGGTGATATACCTGGCAGGACCCAACCTCTCAATTAGCTCATCTACCCGTGGCATGGGATATGCATCAAACTTGGAGACTTCATTGTTTTCTGAAGTCGTTACAGAAGCGGAGGGTGCCGTTGGGTTTGGGTACCAACACGATTGGACTTGACCACTCGCTCTGTGACTCTTCAATGACTTCAAGTTCGAGCATTCTTTTAACCTCTTCGGATACTGCCACCCTATGAGCTTCTGGGATACGGTAAGGCTTTAACCGGATTTTTACATTGGGCTCGGTTACAATGTCATGCTCGATGACGTTGGTGAGACCGGGCAACCCTGAAAACATGACTCTATTTCTTTGCAGAAACTCTTTTGCTTGCTGGGTTTGGGGCCTAGTTAGGGTGGCAGCAACCTGCACCAGGTCGATCCCTGCATGGTCCCCTGACTGTACCCCTACCACCGCAGATACCTGTTCTCTGTCTCTCCAGGGTTTCAACAAATTTACGTGATAGATTTGGTATGGTTTTCTTTTCCCTGGCTGGTGTACCTTGTAGTTCACCTCACCCACTTTCTCTACTACCTCAAACGGATCTTGCCACTTGGCCAAGAATTTGCTCTCCACCGTGGGTATTAGAACAGCCACCCGGTCTCCTACTTGAAACTGTCTAACTTTAGCCGACCGGTTATACACTCTTCTTTGGGCATCCTGAGCCTTCTGCATGTGCTCCCTCACCAGCGGCATCACCTTAGCCACTCTCTCTCGCATTTGAGAGATATCTTCTACCACGGTTTTATGCGGTGAGGACTCACTTTCCCACGTTTCCTTTACCAGATCGAAAAACCCCCGAGGCCTTCGTCCATACACTAGCTCAAACGGTGAGAAGCCCATGGATGCTTGTGGAACCTCCCTAATGGCAAACAACAGGGCAGGGAGTAACATATCCCAATCCTTCCCGTCTTTCTGGACCACTCTTTTCAACATGGACTTTAGAGTTTTATTAAACCTCTCAACTAGGCCATCGGTCTGCAGGTGATAGACGGACGTCCGCAGCTGCTTAATCTGAAACAGTTTGCACAAGTCTGCCATCACCTTTGACATAAAAGGGGTGCCCTGGTCCATCAGTATCTCTTTGGGGAACCCAGTTCGTGAGAACATTTGAAACAACTCCCGGGCACTGGCCTTAGAGGAAGCTTTCCTCAAAGGGACTGCTTCTGAATACCTAGTTGCGTAATCTATGATGACTAATATGTATTGGTGCCCTCTTGCCAACTTTACCAGGGGTCCCACAAGATCCATAGCGATCCGCTCGAATGGGACCTCAATAATTGGCAAGGGTACTAGAGGGTTTCTATAGTGGGGCACTGGGGCAGTTAACTGGCAAATGGGACAAGACGCACAATATCTTTTAACCTCGGCCTTCACCCCTGGCCAGTAAAACCGGTCGGTTATCCTGGCCTCTGTTTTCTCCACCCCCAGGTGTCCTCCCTGTGAGTCGTTGTGGGCTAGTTTAAGGAGCATCCGCCTATACAGTTGGGGAACCATCAACTGCTCTACAGTTTCCCCTCGGCTCTCAGCTACTCGATATACCAAGTCTCCCTTCAATGAAAAATGAGGAAACCTCTGATCTGCACCTGCCATTTGTGAGACCCCATCAACAACAGAAACCTGCTCTCGAGCATTGATCAAGGTAGGATCCTGTAATTGGGCGGTGCCAAAGGCACCCCAGGATACATCCAGGTCTGGATGCACTGGCCTCAAGGGTGTTCCCCCCTCATTCTCCTCAACCGGAGAGACCTCCTCATCATCCTCCCCCAGCATAACTTGTAATGGGAAACCCCCCCCTCAGAGATCAACTCGGTTATGAGACCTGGAACAGGAACATTATCATCCAAATTAGCATTCTCTGTAATTTCATTATCAGTGACGGGTATCTCCATATTAGAGGGGTGTGTTGTGGGGGTTTCAGGCCCGGATCCCTCAGACTCTGTCCCTTCCAGGCCCAGTGTCCCCAGTTCTCCTGGCAGCCCCATCTGTACCTGGTTCCATAGTTCGAGAAATAGTGGACAGTCCCGCCCCACTATGATGTCATGTATTAAACTTTTTACCACCCCAACCCCTTGTGTAACTGAGGTATGGCCATAAGAAACTGTCACCGGGACCAGGGGGTACTCCCTGGTGTCCCCATGGATACACACTACCCGTAGAGTCTTATTTACTGGGCCGAGTCTCCCGATCACCCTGTTATCATGCTACTGGAGTCCAGTAGAGCCTTGGCAGGAAGGTGGTTCACCCACACTTCACACTCGAACCGTCCTACAGCCAGATCAAGAAGAGTGGCACACGCTCTTTGCACATAGAAGGAGCCTCTCCGACCAGTCCCACAGTCCATAGGCTCCTCCTGCAGTGGGCACTGTGCCCGGGTATGCCCCCAGGACCGACATCGCCAACACTGTAGGTCCCCCATCCTTGGGACAGGAACCAACCTTTGCGGTTCTGCGGAAGATGATGCAGGTTTGCGGGTTCCCATGTCAGGCAGGGCTTCTCTCCTAGGTGCTGTGACTGGTCTGGTTGCCCTTGGTGTGGGTTCCCGACGCTTGGCAGGCCCAAGCAGGTCCTCTACCACTGTGTACCTTTCGACCAACTCAACCAGCTGGTCAGCAGTTGCAGGGTCTCCATGGCTTACCGAGCGCTGTAGGTCACCTGGCAGGGACCGCAGGTACCAGTCCATCACCACCCGTTCCACCATTTGTGGGCCCGACAATTTTTCCGGTTGCAGCCATTTTTCACCAGCTGCACTAGTTTGTGCATTTGGGACCTAGGTGGTCGGTCAGGTTTGTACTGCCAGCGATGCACCCTCTGAGCCCGGACGGCTGTGGTCACTCCCAGGTGGGCCAGGATCTCTGCCTTCAGCCGCTCATAGTCGCTGATGTGCTCAGATGGGAGGTCAAAATAAGCCTTTTGCGGGTCACCGGTGAGTAAAGGGGAGATAATGCCAGCCCATTGGTCACAGGGCCACCCCTCTCTCTCTACTATCCTTTCAAAGGTAGTGAGAAAGGCCTCTACGTCATCGCTGGGTATTAGCTTTTGTAAAAAATAGCTGGCTCTTATGGACACTTGCTCTCGTCCCTGAGCCAGCCGCTGTACCGCCACCTGCAAGGCAGCCACCTGTGCTTGAGTGGACTCCTGCTGCTGAGCCATCGCTTCCTCATGGCGACGGTTTGCCTCTGCTAAAGCTTGCTGCTGGGTCACAGTGGCTTGTGCCAAAGCCTTAATGACCTCCTCCATGCCTTTGTCTACTGTTTGCAATGTCTGAGCTGACTTCACCCAAGACATGCCATAAGCACACTGTCTCTTTAAATGTCAGTTGTTTCAAACGGTTTTTGCGGCTGCAAATGCACTTTGCCCGCATTCTCCACCAGTTGTAAAGTTTGGGGGTTGTTATAGCTCCACGGTACCAAGTGCATAAACCGTTTGATCTTGAAAAAAGGCTTTTATTTGTAAACAAACTAAAATAAATCTTCACTCAGCACACAGGAAAACTATAAAACAAAGTTCACTTGTCTTCAGCACAAAACAAATGAAAGAAAAGGCACATACAGTTTTTGTAGATGGGTCTTCGCCCCAAAACTTCAAGAGTCCTTGTTAAGTCTTTGGCAGCTTCCAGCAGACACACAGCTCATCACAACAGGTGCAATTCCATACTCCTCCTCTCCACCTCTAGCACCACTTCCTGTCTTATGACCTGTTTCCTGGAAGCCTTTAACCCCCCTGTGTGCTGACTCCCAGTGGTCAGGAGTGGAGGCTCTATCCCACCCGAATATCACTTTAGAGCCTCCGAAATTCCGGGCCCCAAATAAGTCTTTAACAAGACAAAGAGGGCTGCGAGCCAGTCCTCTCTGGACTACTTCTTTTGCCGGGAATTCCTCACCCATTCTGGGTGACCTCCTGAACACCATCACAACTCCTTAAAGGGACCACAACCCAAATATTGGTGCTATATAGCACCCGTCCAGGACCCAACCTTGGCGTCCTGTACACAGTTTAGTGTGTTAGTGTACTGCAGTGTTTTAACACAGCTTTACATAACATTGGACTCTGAATGTAGAGTGTGAGTATAGTGTGTGAGTATAGTGTAGTGTGTTAGTTTAGTGCAGTGTTTACCCAGTTCCATACTGGGCCTATTCTGGCACTCCTCTTCTACATGTAAAAATCATCATTTTTTGCTAGAAAATTGTTCATAAACCCAAACATTATATATGTTTTTTTAGCAGACACCCTAGGGAATAAAATGGCTGTCATTGCAACTTTTTATCTTACACGGTATTTGCGCAATAATTTTTCAAACGCCTTTTTTTGTAAAAAAAAATGGTTTCATGAATTAAAAAATAGCAAAACAGTAAAGTTAGCCCAATTTTTTATATAATGTGAAATATGATGTTACGCCAAGTAAATAGATACCCAACATGTCACACTTTAAAATTGCACACACCCATGGAATAGCGCCAAACTTCGGTACTTAAAAATCTCCATAGGCGACGCTTTCATTTTTTTACAGGTTACCAGTTTAGAGTTACAGAGAAGGTCTAGTGCTAGAATTGTTGCTCGCACTCCAACGCACGCAGCGATACATCACATGTGTGGTTTGAACGGCATTTACATATGTGGGCGGGACTTACATGTGTGTTCGCTCCTGAGCGCGAGCTACCGGGGACAGGGGCATTTTCGAATATATTTTTTTTATTTTACTTAATGTTTTTTATTTTTACGCTTTTTTCCCTAAAAATTTTTTTGATCACTTTTACAAGGAATGTAAACATCCCTTGTAATAGGAATCTATTGTGATAGGTCCTCTTTATGGAGAGATGCGGGGTCAATAAGACACCACATCTCTCCTTCAGGCTGGAAAGCACTATGGGGTATATATATGCGTTAAAGTTGCAGTAACGCAATGAAATATACTGTGTTAAACTGGCAGTAACGCACACAACTATATGGCATTAAACTTGCAGTAACGCAATGAAATATACAGTGTTAAACTTGCAGTAACGCACAGAACTATATTGCATTAATTTTGTAATAACGCAATAAAATATACAGCTTTAAACTTGCAATAACGCACAGAACTATACAGCGTTAAACTTGCAGTAATGTACAGAACTATATGGCGTTAAACTTGCAGTAACGCACAGACCTATATGGCGGTAAACTTGTAGTAACGCAATGAAATATACAGTGTTAAACTTGCAGTAACGCACAGGACTATATGGCGTTCAACTTGCAATAACTCAATGAAATATACGGCTTTAACCACTTGTCCCCCGCCCACTGTCAATTGACGGCGGGCGGAGGATACTCTCGTTCTGGGAGGACGTCATATGACGTCCTCCCTTTAAAACGAGCTAGGAGGCGCGCACTTGCCACCAGCGGCGCGCGCGCGCCCACCGCGTTCACAAGGCCCCGGTGCGCGTGCCCGGCGGCCGCGATTGCCGCCGGGCACCCGCGATTGCCCGGGAAACGAGCAGGAAAGTGGATCTCTGTGTGTAAACACAGAGATCCACGTCCTGTGAGGGAGAGGGGACCGATGGTGTGTCCCTTGTACATAGGGACAACCATCGTCACCTCCCCCAGTCAGTCCCCTCCCCCCACAGTAAGAACACTTTGAGGGAACATATTTAACCCCTTCCCGCCCCCTAGTGGTTAACCCCTTCCCTGCTAATCACATTTATACAGTAATCAATGCATTTTTATAGCAGGGATCGCTGTATAAACGTGAATGGTCCCAAAAATGTGTCAAAAGTGTCCGATGTGTCCGCCGCAATATCGCAGTCACAATAAAAAATTGCAGATCGCCGCCATTACTAATAAAAAAATAAAAAAATAAAAATGCTATAAATCTATCCCCTATTTTGTACACGCTATAACTTTTGTGCAAACCAATCAATACGCGCTTATTGCGATTTTTTTTTTACCAAAAATATGTAGAAGAATACGTATCGACCGGTATTTATTATAGCAAAAAGTAAAAAATAGTGTTTTTTTTCCAAACTGGACGCTCTTCTTTTGTTTATAGCGCAAAAAATAAAAACCGCAGAGGTGATCAAATACCACCAAAAGAAAGCTCTATTTGTGGGAAAAAAAGGACACAAATTTTGTTTGGGAGCCACGTCGCACGACCGCGCAATTGTCATTCAAAGTGTGACAGCGCTGAAAGCTGAAAAATGGCTTGGGCAGGAAGGGGGTTTTCGTGCACAGTAGAGAAGTGGTTAAACTTGCAATAACTCAATGAAATATACGACATTAAACTTGCAGTAATGCACAGAACTATATGGCGTTTAACTTGCAGTAACGCAATGAAATAAACAGCGGTAAACTTGCAGTAACGCAATTAAATATATGGTGTTAAACTTGCAGTAACGCACAGAACTATACGGCATTAAACTTGCAGTAACGCACAGAACTATACGGCATTAAACTTGCAGTAATGCAATGAACAGGGATGAGCCGAACACCCCCCTGTTCGGTTCGCACCAGAACCTGCGAACAGACAGAATGTTCGTGTGAACTTTAGAACCCTATTAAATACAATGGACTCGAACGTTCGAAATCTAAAGTGCTAATTATAAAGGCTAATATGCAATTTATTGTCCTAAAAAGTGTTTGGGGACCCGGGTCCTGCCCCAGGGGACATGTATCAATGCAAAAAAAGGTTTAAAAAATAGAAGTTTTTACGGGAGCAGTGATTTTAATAATGCTTAAAATTATAAAATAAAAGTGAAATATTCCTTAAAATTTCGTACCTGGGGGGTGTGTATGATATGCATGTAAAGTGGCTCATGTTTCCCGTGCTTAGAACTGTCCCTGCACAAAGTGTCATTTTTGAAGGAAAAAAGTCATTTAAAACTCACTCGCGGCTATAATGAATTGTCGGCTTTTATCAATACATAGAAAAGTCATTGATAAAAAAATAAATAAAGCGTGGGGGTTCCCCCAAATTCAATTACCAGGCCCTTTAGGTCTGGAATGGATATTAAGGGGAACCCCGCCGCAAATTAAAAAAAAAAATGGCGTTGGGTTCCCCCTAAATATCCATACCAGGCCCTTGAGATCTGGCATGGATTTTAAGGGGAACTCCACCCCAAATTAAAAAAAAAATGGTGTGGAGTCCCCCCAAAAATCCATACCAGACCCTTATCCGAGCACGCAACCTGGCCGGCCGCAGGGGAAGAGGGGGGGACGAGAGAGCGGCCCCCCTCCCTCCTGAACCGTACCAGGCCACATGCCCTCAACATGGGGAGGATGTCCCCATGTTGATGGGGACAAGGGCCTCATCCCCACAACCCTTGCCCGGTGGTTGTGGGGGTCTGCGGGCGGGGGGCTTATCGGAATCTGTAAGACCCCTTTAACAAAGGGGACCCCCAGATCCCGGCCCTCCCTATGTGAATTGGTAAGGGGTACATTGTACCCCTACCATTTCACGAAGAAAGTGTCAAAAAATGTAAATAAAAACACACACACACCTTGGAAAAGTCCTTTATTAAAAAAAATAAAATAATAATAATAATAAAAAACATTCCAGCAATGAAATCCAGTGTCCCGCGGCGATCCCGATGTCCAGCGCTGTCCGTCATTGGTTGTGCCTGTGCGGACCTGATGGGGAACTTCCTCGCTGTATTTTAAATGTATAGACCCGCCCCTTCTAAAGTTCCCCATCAGGTCTGCTCAGCGGACCAGATGCGGAACATGAGAAGGGGCGGGTCTATACATGTATTACACAGCGAATGAAGTTCCCCATCAGGTCCGCCCCCTCGGTATGTCCGACCCCGCCTACGTCATTGGCCTGAGCAGGGAACTTCCTTCACTGTGTAATTTAAATTTACACAGCGAAGGAAGTTTCCCGCTCAGGCCAATGACGTAGGCGGGGTCGGACATACCGAGGGGGCGGACCTGATGGGGAACTTCGTTCGCTCTGTAATACATGAATAGACCCGCCCCTTCTCTCGTTCCCCATCAGGTCCGCTCAGCGGACCAGATGCTGAACATGAGAAGGGGCGGGTCTATTCACGTATTACAAAGTGAGAGAAGTTCCCCATCAGGTCCGCCCCCTCGGTATGTCGGACCCCGCCTACGTCATTGGCCTGAGCAGGGAACTTCCTTCACTGTGTAATTTAAATTTACACAGTGAAGGAAGTTTCCCGCTCAGGCCAATGACGTAGGCGGGGTCGGACATACCGAGGGGGCGGACCTGATGGGGAACTTCGTTTGCTCTGTAATACATGAATAGACCCGCCCCTTCTCTCGTTCCCCATCAGGTCCGCTCAGCGGACCAGATGCTGAACATGAGAAGGGGCGGGTCTATTCACGTATTACAAAGTGAGAGAAGTTCCCCATCAGGTCCGCCCCCTCGGTATGTCGGACCCCGCCTACGTCATTGGCCTGAGCGGGAAACTTCCTTCACTGTGTAAACTTAAATTACACAGTGAAGAAAGTTCCCCGCTCAGGCCAATGACGTAGGCGGGGTCGGACATACCGAGGGGGTGGACCTGATGGGGAACTTCATTCGCTGTGTAATACATGTATAGACCCGCCCCTTCTCATGTTCCGCATCTGGTCCGCTGAGCGGACCTGATGGGGAACTTTAGAAGGGGCGGGTCTATACATTTAAAACACAGCGGAGGAAGTTCCCCATCAGGTCCGCTCAGGCTCAACCAATGACGGACAGCGCTGGACATCGGGATCGCCGCGGGACACTGGATTTCATCGCTGGAATGTTTTTTTTTTATTATTATTTTTTTATTTTTTAATAAAGGACTTTTCCAAGGTGTGTGTGTTTTTATTTACATTTTTTGACACTTTCTTCGTTAAATGGTAGGGGTACAATGTACCCCTTACCAATTCACATGGGGGGGTCGGGATCTGGGGGTCCCCTTTGTTAAAGGGGTCTTCCAGATTCCGATAAGCCCCCTGCCCGCAGACCCCCACAACCACCGGGCAAGGGTTGTGGGGATGAGGCCCTTGTCCCCATCAACATGGGGACATCCTCCCCATGTTGAGGGCATGTGGCCTGGTACGTTTCAGGAGGGGGGGCGCTCTCTCGTCCCCCCCTCTTCCCCTGCGGCCAGCCAGGTTGCGTGCTCGGATAAAGGTCTGGTATGGATTTTTGGGGGGACTCCACGACATTAAAAAAAAAAATTGGGGTGGAGTTCCCCTTAAAATCCATGCCAGATCTCAAGGGCCTGGTATGGATATTTAGGGGGAACCCCACGCCATTTTTTAAAAAATTTGCGGCGGGGTTCCCCTTAATATCCATTCCAGACCTAAAGGGCCTGGTAATTGAATTTGGGGGAACCCCCACGCTTTTTTTTTTTTTTTTATCAATGACTTTTCTATGTATTGATAAAAGCCGACAATTCATTAATAGCCGCGAGTGAGTTTTAAATGACTTTTTTTCCTTCAAAAATGACACTTTGTGCAGGGACAGTTCTAAGCACGGGAAACATGCACCACTTTACATGCATATCATACACACCCCCCGGGTACGAAATTTAAAGGAATATTTCACTTTTATTTTTTTCATTTTAAGCATTATTAAAATCACTGCTCCTAAAAAAACGGCCGTTTTTAAAACTTTTTTTGCATTGATACATGTCCCCTGGGGCAGGACCAAGGTCCCCAAACACTTTTTAGGACAATAACTTGCATATAAGCCTTTATAATTAGCACTTTAGATTTCTCCCATAGACTTTTCGAATTTGCCGCGAAACACCCCAAATTGTTCGTTGTTCGGCAAACGGGCGAACAGGCAATGTTCGAGTCGAACATGAGTTCGACTCAAACTCGAAGCTCATCCCTAGCAAAGAAATATACGGCATAAAAACTTGCAGTAATGCAGTGAAATATATGGTGTTAAACTTGCAGTAACGCAATAAAATATACGGCGTTAAAGTTGCAGTAACGCGATGAAATATATGACATTAAACTTGCAGTAACACAATGAAACACACAGAACTATGTTGCGTTAAACCTGTAGTAACGCACGGAACTGTACAGTGTTAAACTTGCAGTAATGCAACTGAAATATACTGCGTTAAGCGCGCAGTAACGCCCAGAAATTTGTTAAACGGCACATAACGTACTGAAATATACGGCGTTAAACTTGCAGTAACGCACTAAAAAGTACCTTGTTAAACATGCAGTAATGCAGTAATGCAACTGAAATATACTGTGTTAAGCGTGCACTAATGCACAGAAATGTACTGCGTTAAATGGCACGTAACCCACTGAAAAATATGGCAATAAACTTGCAGTAACGCAATAAAATACACTGTGTTAAACAGTCACTACACTCACACTGACTGAACTATCCCTACATTCACACTAATGTAAAGATGAATGGTTGCACTACACTCACAATGACTGAACTAACCCTACATTCACACTAATGTAAAGATGAATGATCGCACTACACTCACACTGAACTATCCCTAGATGCACACTAAACTGATATTCTACACTGACAATAGAATCAGAATAGCACACTATAGCACACTAACTGTCTAATGGCACTGAACAGAGCAGTGTTCTATCTCTCTTCACGCCGCCATCACACTACAAATGGGCGCAATGGAAAGAATACTTTTATAGTGTGGGGTGAGATTAAGAGCAATGAACCATGATTGGATACAGTCATCATGACAGAGTCCAATCATGGAATGTTTATGTGTTTAGTTGGATGGTCAAATCATGGCTCTGACAGTGCTCTGTGCCCTGATTGGGCGAAGCTTTCATTGCTTCAGCCAATCAAGGCTTTCAATGCACTGTGAGGCGGCGCAGTGCATTGTGGTCGTTCGGCAGGCCGAACAAACAGTCAAAAGATCCTATAATTTGGTTGTTCGGAGAATGTCCGAACAGCTAAAGTTCAGCCCAAACGCATGCTTGAGCTGAACCATTCGCCCATCCCTAGTGGCCAGTAACCCTCATCACTATTGGATCCAACTATGCAGCAGTCTTACATTGGGAATATGCACATTTTACCCCATGAGCATTGACAGTTTATTTATCTTGGCCTCCATAGGTGCACAAGCTATTCATTCTTAAAAGGTTTTGTGGACTGAATGGTATAACCCTCAACCCTAGATTTATTATTGCACAATTGCCACATGCTGCTGTTATCTTGGTCTTATTCATCAGTCTGAAAGAGGTGGACTTGGCTTGTATTAGTGTTTGTTTGTGTCTGTTCGTCATTGTTTTAAACATACATTTGTGGTTTATCTAATAAAATTGTTTGCTATCTTTGATACATGCAGTGGGCTTTTTCTATTTTTATGCTTTTGGGCTGGTTGAGCCGAGACAGGTTTTTTATTCTTAGTTCTAATTATGCATTTACCAAAGGCTCCCACTCCATTCATTTCCCCCTTACTTGAGTTTGACAAATCGAAATATATCAACTAAGTTTGTTTTCTTTTGAACTTTTTTGATCATTATAATTTTGTGTTAGGCATTACCTTGAGGGCCCATTCATTTTGTAATATTTATTTTTGTAGAAATAGCACATCCTAGGGTGCAGAGAACATTTTATAACATATGGTTTTCTTGCCTCAGTTTATATAAAAACTTAAAATGAATGTGTACGGTTGGTATGTGTCTCTTTAAAAATTTCTGATGGCTCTAATTGAATGCTGTATACAAGTATCTTTCCTCTAACTATTCCATCTCTATAACTAAACCCAAAAGGGTAAAATACGTCAGGAGGAGCAGTTCTCAGGTGGAGACTGGCAGAGTGCTTGTGTGGCTGAATACATTTTTTACATGAAGAGAAGTATCATCGTGTGTGACGGCTAGGTAGCTTGTGTTGTGACATCAGCTATCATAGATTGTAGGTTGTGTTCCTAAAATTATATTACTCAATTTATTTAATATGTATACATTTTTAAAAATCCTTTTTTTTTCCCTCTTTCAAGGCCTACCCTGCCCTGGTGAAGCAATCATGGGCCAGGACAGAAAACTGGGTAGTGATGAGCTTGGCAGATGGCTTAAACCAGCAACCTAAACTGATGCACCTGTATGAACTACTAAAGCAAACGTGACATTTACAAAAAAAATACACTTTTTAAATTCCTGGATACACAATTTGATTTGTAAACAAGGCAGCATGGAGTTTCCTCCTAAAATCTACACCAGACCGTTATCCTAAATGAGGGTCTGGTTTGGATTATAAGAGGGGCACCATGGAAAAAAAACTGTGGGCTCCATTCACTATAGCAAATTGCATGCAGTATTTAGCTGACCTGACTATTTTTTAGTATATATCACATGCGATGTTGAAAATTTCAATTTACTATCAAGTTTTGCAGCATTTATCTCAAAATCCCAAAACACTTGGCAAATACTGCATAAAACGGCATTTAAGTCGACTCACAAAAGGAAGTAAATTAATAAATGCATGGGTTAAATAACCAAGCATGTGGTATTTAAGGAATGTAAAAATATACTAGCTATTGAGTAGTCCCTACCTTTTTGGATCAGTTCTCTCAACAGTAATGCACAGAAACCTAAATATGGAAAAACACAGAATCTTTGGGTTTGATTTACTTAAAGCGGAGGTCCGCCTATTTTTTTTTATTAAAGACCAGCAGCTACACATACTGCAGCTGCTGGCTTTTAATAATAGGACACTTACCTGTCCTGGAGTCCAGCAATGTCGGCACCGCAGCTAATCGGTTGCTGCTGCCGCCATTGCGGGTAAGGGTACCCGGCAGTGTAGCCTTTCGGCTTCACGCCGGGAACCATACTGCGCATGCAAGAGGCCCGTTCCTCTCTCCTACTGAGAGGGAAGGAGGAGGGAGCCCCTGGGTGACGTCAATACCCACGGCTGAGGCTACCGAAAGTGGGAAAGGATACCTGTCAAGAACAGGTATTCTGTCCCCCCTCCCCCCCCCAAAAGGTGCCAATTGTAGCACCGGAGGGGAGGGGGAGGAATCAGATGAGCGGAAGTTCCACTTTTGAGTGGAACTCTGTTTTAAAGTACCGGTATAACTAAAGGCAAATATATATATATATTTTTTTTAGTTTTGGACAGAATGGAGATGGAAATAGAACTCCTCTCATGTTTTTATTGTTGTCTGTGACCCTCTCTATTTGTCTTGTTTACCATTATCATTGAAAGTGAAAGTAAAAGAAAAACCCACATATTGGATTGTCCCCAAAAAATAATAGAGGGGAAATCTTCCAATGGGGACACTGTTTCTGGTGACCTGGGGGGTTTCCTTTTGTTTGTAGGGCATTCCTCTCACTTCCTGTTTTAGCAATGGGACAGGGAGTGAAGATAAATCTCCCCAATGGGACGCAGATGCCAAAAAAAAGTTGTGTCTATATTTTTACTTTAAGGCAAATAGACTATGCACTTTTCATGTTACCAAGGAAATAAGGCGAAGCTTCACTTTACAATGGATACCCAATCACATGCAAGGAAAATGAAAAAAAATACGGAATTTTTGCTTACACATGATTGGATTATGGAAGTCAGCAGAGCTTCCCATCACTTTCTAGGCTCTGGAGTAACTGCACTTGCAAAGTGCTCAGTCTATGTGCCTTTAGTAAATCCACCCCATTGCATTCAGTAAATCTATCCCATTACATGTACTAAAATATATTTATTATTTCCTATCATTTCCACTAGATTTTTAGAGACCCTTTTTTTATGAATATACAAGCACGTACATTATTTGCTGCAAAAAAACTCCCGATCAGTCCAAACATAAAACAATGAAATGCATATCACAACGGTCTAACCCCTTGTTAGAACATATGTCATATGTAGTGGGAATACTTTACTTTTCATAATTATTTTTAGAGATTGCTTTGGTTCAAATATCCGCAAGACAAAATAAGATTATGAATAGATACGTATTCTTACAAAGGTGTGGAACTTGAACTGTTTGGAGAGGGATGTCATCAATTTGAAGGTTTGACAGATGGATACCACTTTCAAGAACATCAGAAAATGACAATGGCTATTATCTAACAAGAAAAAACAGACCTGTTCAAAAGTATAGCAATGACATCACCAAATATCACAGCAAAAATGACTTTAAAACAGGGTTTTTCAAACAGGGTTCCATGCAACCCTAGGGTTCCTCCAGACCTTACCAGTGGTTCCTTGAACAATAAGCAATTTATGCCTCTCGGATAGGTTCCCACTGACACCATTGATCTTTTTGGCTATCTATAAGGGGTTATTTCTTCCCAATGACCACAAGTGTAAGGAGTATTCTTCCCACTGATCATCACACCCATGTATAATGTGTTGTAGATATAGTAGTTTTTAGCAGGGGTTCCCTGAGACTGGAAAGTTTCAAGGGTTCTTCTGTGTTGAAAATGTTGAGAAAGGTTTAAAGTGTAAGTAAAGGCAAAACTTTCTTCTTCATTTTGGATAAAGTAACGGAGGGTTAATTTTTTTGCCACCTGTGTCCCATTGGGGAGATTTACCTTTACTTCCTGTCCTTATTGCCAAACAGGAAGTGAGGGGAAATCCCTAAAAATTAAGGGGATCCCCTGCCCCCCCCCCACCAGAACTAGTGAACCAATAAAAGATTTCCCCTATATTATTTTTCTTGGGAAAACCCAAAATTTTGGATTTTGTTTTACTTTCACTTTCAGTGATAATGGTAAACAGTACCAACAGAGATGGTGAATCCCCCTAATGGGGGCACAGACAGCAATAAAAACATAATAGGTGTTTTAATACCTCTCCACCCTATCCACAACTAACAAAAAAAAGTATGTTTTTATTTTGGTTATACTTTAGGTATGTTCAAAATGTATTTATAAATGTCAAATATTGAATAAAAATTCTATTAAAAATCACACACATATATAAATACACTTCTTCCACCAAAAACCCTGTGCCTTTACAACCACTTTAATTTAACTTACGGTAGTTGTTCTTGATACACCATGTGTGTCCTGTGAAAGTAGCTTCCCTTTAACTGGTATTCTAGCTAATTCCAGCCCAGGCCATTCCTGACATTTCTCTCCTGATCATTATTTTTTTGCTAGAAAATTACTCAGAACCCCCAAACATTATATATATATTTTCAGCAGAGGCCCTATAGAATAAAATGGTGGCTGTTGAAATTTTTGATGTCACACAGTATTTGCATAGTGATTTTTCAAACGCAATTTTTGGGGAAAAAATACACTTTCATTTGAATGCAAAAAAAAACACAATATATAACCTATTTTTTTATAATGTATAAAAGATGATGTTATGGTGAGTAAATAGATACCTAACATTTCATGCTTTAAAATTGCGCATGATGATATTTAAAAATCTCCATAGCCGACGCTTTACATTTTTTTTACAGCTTACCAGTTTAGAGTTACACAGGAGGTCAAATGGTAGAATTATTGTTCTCAAATATAACGTTCACGGCGATACCTCACATATGTGGTGCAAAGTCCCTTCTCCTCAAACAATGCCAGGCCTGTTTCTTCCTGATATGTTTTTAAAGGGGATGAAACAAAGGCCATACTTGCCCTGGTGAAGCAAACATGGGCAGAAATGGCAATGCAAACTGGTTACTACCTTTAGAAAAAGGAAGTCCCAGGCCTAAAACTAACCCTATTCTTATGCAAAAAGTAAGGGGACTAGTTTAGATGCTGACATCTCAGTGCAGATGAGAGAAGAGAAAGGAATGTCTAATGTTACAACGGAATTCTGAACCTCAGAATGAACTAAATAAGGTCCTCTCTATTAAGAAGTGAGACACCAACTGTTTGTGATGCAAGATAGATGGGTCAGAAAGACGAATATTGATGGCACTGAAATCCAGAAAAAAATATACATTGGGGTACATGGTAGCCATTCGGCAACTAACTTTAGCTTGTTCAATTAAGCTTTGATACATAAAACTGGAAGCTGATTGATTTCTATGAAAAACTGCACCAGATTTTGCACTCAGTTTTAGTAAATCAACCCCATTGCCTCTTTTTTTCCTAGTCAGAGGAGAGGAATGTAAACTAAAAACTAAAAAGTGTGTGTAAAAAAATTAATAAATAAGAATAATTAAAGATAAAAAAGCTAGATACGTGCTTCATCTGCTCAATCTCCTGCCTTTAAATCACCCTGTCACATGCTTTGCCAAAGGTAAAAATATGTTTTTGCACCAATGTACATATTTTTTTACCACTTCAGTCCCGGAAGATTTTACCCTCTTCCTGACCAGGAAATTTTTTGAGATATGTCACTGCTTTGCTTTAACTGACAATTGCACGGAAATGCGATGCTGTACCCAAATAAAATTGATGCCCTTTTTTCCCACAAAAAGAGCTTTCTTTTGGTGGTATTTGATTACCTCTGCGGTTTTTATTTCTTGCAAAAAAGACCAACAATTTAAAAAAATATATAAATATTTTTTTTGCTTTCTGCTATAAAACCTATTCAATAAAAATGTAAAAAATTGAATTTCTTCATCAATTTAGGCCAATATGTATTCTGCTACATATTCTTGGAAAAAAAAAATCCCAAAAAGCATATACAGTATATACTCGAGTATAAGCCGACCTGAATATAAGCCGAGGCACCTAATTTTACCACAAAAAAACTGGGAAAACGTATTGACTCGAGTATAAGCCTAGGGTGTCCATCTGCATGCCTCACTGTGCCTCACTTTGCCTCACTGTGTCCATGTGCATGCCTCACTGTGTCCATGCCTCACTGTGTCCATGCCTCACTGTGCCCATGCCTCACTGTGCCCATGACTAGACTGATGTTTAACATGGGAGTCTATGGAAGGGGTGCCCGGCTTTGAAAAATCAGTGCTCCCTGGCCGTAGTTCCCCCAGATAAAAAACTTTGCACACTTATAGAGGAGAAGGCTACATGTGTGCCAAGTTTCAGGTCCAGGGGACCTACGACCGGCCGGTACCGGGTCCCCAAAGTCACCGGAGAAATTACCGTTTAACATGGGAGTCTATGGAAGGGGTGCCCGGGTTTGAAAAATCGGTGCTCCCCGGCCGTAGGTCTCCCGGACAACAAACTTTGCAAACTTGTAGAGGAAGAGTATGGCTACATGTGTGCCAAGTTTAGTTGGTACCGGGTCCCCAAAGTCCGGGAGATCAAGCGCAAAATGGTGACTCGAGTATAAGCCGAGGGGGGCATTTTCAGCACAAAAAATGTGCTGAAAAACTCGGCTTATACTCGAGCATATACAGTATTAATTGGTTTTTGCAAAAGTTATAGCGGCTACAAACTATGGGATAGATTTATGGACTTTTTATTTTTTTATTGTTTTTACAAGTAATGGCGGCGATTAGCGTTTTTTAGTGGGTCTGCGACATTGCGGCAGACAAATCTGACACTAAGTGACACTTTGTGGGGACCAGTGACACCAATACAGTGATCAGTGCTAAAAAAAATATGCACTGTCATTGTATAAATGACACTGGCAGGGAAGGGGTTAACATCAGGGGTGATCAAAGGGTTAGGTGTGCTTTCTAACTGTGTGGGGGATGGACTGACTGGAGGAAGAGAGACATCTGTGTTCCTGATTAGCAGGAACACAAGATCTCTCTCTCCCTCTCTGACAGAACAGCGGCCTGTCGTGTTTACATAGGCAGACCGCCGTTCTGCCTCTCCTACGAAAGATCGGCGGGTCCCGGCAGCCATCGCGGCCACCGGACCCGCTGATTGGCTCCCGCTGTATTTAATCACAGCGAGTGGGCGGCTCCAATGGCGCGAGCACGCCCCAGATCCGGTCCGAGGAATCACGTACAGGTACATGATTTGGCGCGTAGCCTCCTTGGCGGTATGATTATGTCAGATTATTGATGCTGAAAGCGGTACCATTATTTTGCATGGAAATTTAGCGTTTTATATTTTAGGCCTGTAATTCTTAGTAATAACACACTTAAATCTGTCCAAACAAGAGTCTAGTAAACATCCCGGGTATGATAAAGTTTGAAACACAAAATCATAAATTATAATATAATAATATAATAACTATAAATAATTTCAGAAAATAATAATATAATAATTATAATAAAATTAATTTCCCCACTATTCACTATCACTCAATTCTGCAAGTGTTCTTATTTACTATTGCTGTTTTCTAGTTGGTCTCAAACCACTTTTGACGTAAAGGGACACTTTTGGTTGCTATGGACAATCTCAAGTTTCCAGGCAGAAAGAACAGTATATATAATATAAAAGTGCATGCAGGGCACTGGACAAAACACTAGGGACAAATGGGATATGAAATAATTTCATACTGAAATGTAATCTGTAAGATTACAGTGTACTGTATGTATTATGAATTTTGTCACTTTTGAATTTGCCGCCAGGTTCAGCCATCGTGCATCACGACGCTCGCAGGGAACGGAGCCTGGCACACAGAGGCATTGGGCGGAGGACGCAGCCCGTGGACACAGCGGGGGGACATCACAGGATCCTGGGGACAAGGTAAGTAACCTGCACCAGGATCCTGCAATGCAATCCCGAGTGTGGCTCGGGGGTTACCGCTAATGGTACTGAAATTTAACCCCGAGCCACACTCGGGAAAACCGCCAGGGAGGTTAAGGGCCAACCTGTCACAGTATATGTACATGGAGCGATCCTTAATTGGTTAAAGAAAAGACATTTGACATTAAGAAACAAAAAATTAATTGCAGTCAGCAATAATTCGGCAATAGACCCTGTGAAAAAATGCATATGGATATCAGTGAAGTGCATATGGACAAGGACAGGCTGAGACAAAAAAATACGATTACAACCAGCAAAAAATTAGGACATATGCCCTGTGAAAGAACACATGCAGCCTGTAATGACTGTAAGTGCATGGGGAAAGGATGTAAAGAAGATGCAGGAGTCAAGAAGCATTAAAAGCCTTCCCTTACCTCCCTTGTAAATGTGGGAGAGGCTATCTCCTGATTGCTGTGATAGCCTCTGATTGGCTATCACAGTGATCAGTCACTGTGTTTCTCACTCTGTGAAAGGAGAGGCAAGATACATTGTATCTTTCCCTTTGCTTGCAGATAGAGATAAACAAACAGCTGTGTGTGAAAAATATTATTAATAATAATCATAATAATAATAATAAAATAAAAAATAAAGAAAAAATCAAGATCAAGGTTTGATCTAGATCAGTACCATGGTTAGCGTTTGGATCAAGTAAGGGTCAAAAGTCAAGGTCAGGGTGAAAGGTCATGGTTAGTATATTTTGGGAAGGATTTAAAAAATAAAAATAAATATTTTTTAAATTAGTATCAGTGTCAGTGTGTTTTACATAGGATTAAAAAAAGCAAGATGCACACGATTGTTGCTGGGCTGTACTACGGGTACAAACAACAAATAATATACTCATATGTGGAATCGCTGTGATCGTCAGAAGCAGATGATTTTATTTTAGGTTGTTTTTTGGTGGTAAGTTATGATAGTAAAAAGAAATGTACAGCTAAATTATAAAAATAATTATTCCTTTTACTACATTGGTCCAGTTTTTCTTTGATAATAAAAAAAAAATCAGAAGTTAACCATTTCCATTTGCCACCAAATGAAAGCTGAATTTGTCCTGAAAAAAACAAGGTATAATCCACCTGGATGCACAAAGTAGTTGTGATGATATGTATGGTTTTACTAACAAAAGTCAAAGTTGCAAAATTGGAAATAAAAAGAGGGATTTTGGGACTTTAGATGAGGTGTGTGACACACAGCGTTTATTTTTGTAAA
Organism: Rana muscosa; assembly: GCA_029206835.1. NCBI lineage: Eukaryota > Metazoa > Chordata > Amphibia > Anura > Ranidae > Rana > Rana muscosa. The sequence continues at coordinate 236,083,739 of CM055116.1, read as the reverse complement.
CACATAACATAGCACATTGCAGTTTGTACATACATAAGTACTGATTATTTCATAAATATATATATATGTGTTATTACCATTGCTAATCCACTTTATGCTTGCCTAGTTACCAATCATATTGGGTGACAATATATTAGGTTGGCCTTTACTACCTGGTTTTGTACCTGTTTTTCTTGATATAACACTGCTTTTGGGTACTAGGTATTATTGTAAGGTTATTATTATAAGGTTTCCTGTGTTATTGTATGTTTGTACACTCAACTGGTATGTTCCTATTCAGCGGCTTCTATGGGGGTAGCACTAAAACAGTGAACGGTATCATTAGTAGGGATGGGCCGAACTGACCCCTGTTCGGTTCACACCAGAACTTTCGAACACCGCGAAAGTTCGGACCCGAATAACGAACTCCATCAAAGTCAATGGGACTCAAACGTCAAAAATCAAAAGTGCCCATTTTGAAGGGCACTACTTTGCACAAAGTAGTTGTGATGATATGTATGGTTTTACTAACAAAAGTCAAAGTTTCAAAATTGGAAATAAAAAGAGGGGTTTTGGGACTTTAGATGAGGCGTGTGACACACAGCGTTTATTTTTGTAAACACATAACATAGCACATTGCAGTTTGTACATACATAAGTACTGATTATTTCATAAATATATATATATGTGTTATTACCATTGCTAATCCACTTTATTCTTGCCTAGTTACCAATCATATTGGGTGACAATATATTAGGTTGGCCTTTACTATCTGGTTTTGTGCCTGTTTTTCTTGATATAACACTGCTTTTGGGTACTAAGTATTATTGTAAGGTTATTATTATAAGGTTTCCTGTGTTATTGTATGTTTGTACACACAACTGGTATGTTCCTATTCAGCGGCTTCTATGGGGGTAGCACTACAACAGTGAATGGTATCATTAGTAGGGATGGGCCGAACTGACCACTGTTCGGTTCACACCAGTACTTTCGAACAACGTGAAAGTTCGGACCCAAATAACGAACCCCATCAAAGTCAATGGGACTCAAACGTCAAAAATCAAAAGTGCTCATTTTGAAGGCTTATATGCAAGTAATTGGGCATACAATGGTTATAGGGGTCCGGGTCCTGCCTTGGGGGACATGTATCAATAAAAAAAGTTTGTGAAAAACTTAATTTTTAAATGAGCAGTGATTTTTTTGATTTTTAAAGTGAAAGCATAAAAATGAAAATTCCTCCCAATATAGTGCCTGGGGGGTCCCCTTAGTCTACCTGTAAAGTGGTAGATCTATACCTTGTCTAGAATCTGCTGCAGCAATAATTGCATTTATAAAGCCAAAACAAATGACATTTTCCCTGCTGTACTGAGGTACTCTTGATGAAATTGAAAAATTGCAATGATATGCACCTGTCAAACAGGTGCTGAAAAATTGGTCTTTTGGTGTTAATTGTGCCCATGAAACCTATACCAAAAACATTCTTCCAGATGAAATGATTGAACACCCTCAAAGCTAGGCAGCCTCGAAGTCCTGCAGAGATGCCACATCCCAAAAAGACTTAATCAGTGACATCGGCATCAGGGGCATCATAGCTGGTAATCCAGGACTGATTTTTTTTTATAAAAGTCAAACGGTCCACGGAGTCTGTGGACAGATGCGTTCTACCAACATCTGAATCCAGTAATGGCTGGGCATCATCAAGGAGCAAGTGGCTGACGCTGTGGTCAAATAACTTAGCTGACTCCTCCATGGCTGATGCTGGGGCTATGGTAGGAATAGATTTGGACAAGCAGTCAGGTTTATCCAATCTGGCAACTGCAGGGGACTGCACACTAGACATGGGCGCCGTCAATTCATTCCGTTACATTTAGTATTAGCTGTTATTTTGTATTTCGTAATTCGTGTCCGAAATTCAATTTGGATTCGTACGAAATAAGAATTTTCGTTAGATTCATTAACTTTTCGAAAAATTCCAAACGTTCGTTATGATAAATTTAAAAAGCAAACCCAGGAAGTCAACAGTGCTGCTGACTTCCTGGGGTTGTTTTTTTAATTCATCATAACGAATTGTTCGTAATTGTTACGAAAAGTCAACGAACCTAACGAAAATTCGTATTCAATCCAAATTGAATTTCGAACACGAATTACGAAATACGAACGAACGGCAACGGGCTAGAAACAAACCCAGGAATTCAGCACAGAACAGGGATGGTGGGAGCCCCTCATAATGAGCACAGCAGGGGTACAGCCCCAGGAGGAAGTCAGCACAGCACAGGGATGGTGGGAGCCCCTCATAATGAGCATAATGAGTCGATGACTGCCATATTGAGAAAGGTATTGTAGCCCAGGCCGTTAGTTTGTATTTCGTAATTCATGTCCGAAATTCAATTTGGATTGAATACGAAGGTTCGTTAACTTTTCGTAACAATTACGAACATTCGTTATGATGAATTTAAAACGCAAAAAATACCTTTCTCAAAATTCGGATCCAAAATTCGTCAACAAAATTTCGTATTTTGTAAAATTCGGAAGCATATAAATTCGTATTTAGGATGCTTCCGAATGTACGAATTTTCGGAAATTCGTACGAAACGAAACGCACATATCAACTGTACACTTGTCTCTGCTTGCGTGACAGAGGATGAGGAGGATGAGGAAAGTTTAGTAAGCCAGTCCACCGCCTTCTCTGCATGCTGTGGCTGGATAGCAAGGGCAAACCCAATAAACAGAAGAAATGATGCCCTGCCTGAGGACTGACCACGACCTTTGCCTGTGGACACATTTGTTGCTGGCCCCCTTACAGTGCCAAGGGAACATCTGCATTTCCTTGTTGTCCTCCCATACATTATTGGGAGTGAGGGGGCAGTGCTTATAAGCAAATGTAAAGAAGAAGTGGAAATCTGTACGGTAGATGCACTTTCATCAATGTAAAGTGGTGTTTGGTGCACTTTAATTTGAGTACTCACACTACACAGACACACTCCACGGATACACTATAATATACTGCAATATAATGCCCCAAACGTACAGTGACACACATAACTATATGGCATTAAACTTGCAGTAATGCACACATAAGTAAATGGCGTTAAACTTGCAGTAACACACAGAAGTAAATGGCGTTAAACTTGCAGTAACGCACAAAACTATATGGCGTTAAACTGTCTGTAACGCACATAGAAATTTATGGCATTAAACTGGCAGTAACACACAAAATTATATGGCGTTAAACTGGCAGTAATGCACATAGAACTATATGGCGTCAAACTGGCAGTAACACACACAAAACTATATGGCGTTAAACTGGCAGTAACACACACAGAAGTAAATGGCATTAAACTGGCAGTAATGCAATCAAATAGACGGTGTTCAACCATCACTACACTGATGCTATCTGAACTGTCCCTACTCTAGATATACACTAATGTAAAGATTACTGACATGGTCTCACTACACTACAGCGAAACTATCTGAGCTGTCCCTACTCTAGCTGCACACTATGCAAAGCTGAATGATGGTCCTCCTCACTACACTCACACTATCCCTAGACTGACAATAAACTAATATTCTACACTGACAATTGAAGCAAAATAGCACTTTATAGCACACTAACTAACTAATAGCACTGAACAGAGCCGTGTTCCATCTCTCTTCACGCCAAAATCACACTGAAAATGGCTGCCATTGAAACATTACTTTTATACTGTGGGGCGGGAATGAGCCATAATTTGATAAAGTCATGATGACAGTGTCAAATCATGACTCTGACAGTGCTCTGTGCCCTGATTAGCTGAAGCTTTCACTGCTTCAGCCAATCAGGGCTTGCAATGCACTGTTCAGCGCCGCAATGCATTGTGGTCGGTTCAGGGGGGGCGAACAAACAGTCGAACGACCCATTTGTTCGGATGTACGCTGAACGTCCGAACAACGAAAGTTCGAACCAAACTTATGCTTGGGCTGAACCGTTCGCCCATCCCTACTCATTAGTTCCCTGTTTTCACAAACTGAGAACAGGTTAGGTTTATTTCAAACGTATGCTCAACCTAAACCTTTTTATTTGTTTTTATTTTATTTGGTTTTATTTTATTTGTTTCTTGTTTTTTTGTGTTACATTATGCAAATTGAACTAAGCATGTAAATATTTATTCGTAAATAACATTGGAATGCTTTGTGCCAGGATCATAACTTTCATATTATTTTAAACACTAATTATAAAATAAAATTTGTACTCCTGACCTACAGTAACCTGATTTTTTTAACACTGATTACATAAAAAAAAATTTTTTTTGCAAGACAATTTAAAAAGCCTTGTTTGGGGGGGCAGAGCTAGCCAGAGACCGTAATGGATGCTTTTATAGCGGAGCTCCGGTACCAGAGGGAACACAGCAGCTCACATTGAACCGTCAGGGCAACTTTTAAACACCCCACAGCAGCGTTCTAGCCCTACAGCACCCTGGGAACATCGAGACACCATGACTAGGCGCAGGAAGGTGGGTGCCCGTCCTCAGAAACTGATGTCATTCTTCAACCCGGGGCCTAAACAAAATGGTGATCAAGGCTAAATTGGAAGACATAGAAGACAGATACAGACGAAATAATGTAAAGATAAGGGGATCCCTGAATCTGTCCAACAGCAGGAACTACGCAAGTATGTCACCCAGCTATTCAATATAGTGATGCCTGATATGTCTGCCTTAGACCTCACGGTGGATGGAATTCACCGATTACCCAAACCTACCTATCTCTTTAACAACATACCTAGAGATGTCATTCTGAGAATGCATTTCTATCACGCTAAGGAACGCTTATTGGCTGTATCCAGACAGAGGGATCAAATCCCAGCTCCATACTCTACCCTTCAGTTTTATGCTGATTTGTCCTGATATACGCTCCAAAAGCGCAGAAACCTGAATAACATCACAAAAGCACTCAGGAACCATAAGCTCAGCTATAAATGGAGATTCGCAACAAAGCTCATTGTAACCAAAGATGGAGCAGAGCATGTGATGGATTCAGTCGATAAAGGTGTGGCCCTGTTAACTGCATGGGGCACTGTTTCTGAATCCCAGACATAAACCCGACAAAGTGGTAACCACACCAGAGTTGACCCTGAATGGCGCACAGTGACCAACAAGAATGCCCGTTCTCATACATAACCTGGCTAAGGGTAATGTTTCCCTACTACCAAACTCACACAGAAGGATTTCCCTCTGATCCAAACTTTTTTCCCCCCTCTACATTTCTGAGTGGCACACTCAAACACTGTTTTTCATTGTTTGGCTACTTGCCACTGTTAACCTATGTTACTGTTCGTTTAAACCTTACTTCCTTGTTTCTACAGACAGAAGTTATTTTCTTTCTCCCCACACACCTACGGGTATCAGTGAGATAACAGCATGGAAACCGGAGCCCTATTAGACTACACTCCTCTTGCCTCTGCGGATCGAGATGCCACTGAAAGTAAGTGAAACTCTTGCATCATGCACTATTCAACTCTACCCTCCTATCCTTCCATGGCAGTAAACTTTCTAACTATTAACTCTAAAGGTCTTAATCATCCGGCAAAATGCAGATCCCCTTGGAAGGAGGCCCTTCAGCATAAATGCAACATTCCAAACACCCCACAAAACTTTCGGCCCATACTACTATTCAATAATGATCTTAAAATGTATGCAAAACTACTGCTCACCAGACTAGTGGACATTCTACCTTCCCTTATAGATATGGATCAGTCTGGATTTACCAAGGGGCGCCAGACAGCTGACGCTGCCCGAGGCTTGTTAAATGTGATTCACTTGGCCAACAAACACAAAACGCATTCTCTGCTCCTGGCGCTGGATGCAGAGAAGGCGTTTGATAGGACACATTGGCAATTTCTAGCGTTGACTACGTTTGGATTCACGGACTCTATCTACTCAGCCCTAATGGCACTATACACCAACCCATCGGCCCAAGTTTACATTTCAGGGGCGCTATCAACTCCATTCGAAATTACCAATGGGACACGTCAAGGCTGCCCCCTTTCCCCACTGATTTTTAACTTGTTGATGGAGCCCCTGGCCACATATTTATGCTCGCACCCCCACATAACTGGTCTGAAGGTGGGTAAGAGATGCCACACCATCAGCTTATTCAGTGACGACATCATATTGATGCTTACAAATGTGGAAACTTCCCTGGCTTCAGTTCACCTGGCATTGCAGAAATTCAATGGAATATTGTACTATAAAGTGAATGAGACCAAATCTTATATCTTAAACTTGGGTATCCCAAACAAGACCAAACAAAAACTAGTACAACAATTTCCGTACATGTGGAAAGATGTTGGTATTAAATACTTGGGCATTACTCTAACCCCTAAACTCGAAGATCTTATAACAGCTAACTACACTCTCTTCCTAAATACATTTAGCTCCAAGTTGGACATACTTGCTCGAGCTGAGCTAGTAAAAGCTTAAAGGCTGCTAAAGGTTAGCAGCCTTTAAGATGCACATATTACTACAACTACTATATCTATTTAGGAATTTACCAATCCCAATACCTAATTCTTACTTTAGTACCCTACAATCCGTACTAAATAAATACCTTTGGCAGGGCAAGAGGGCTAGATGCACATTTGGCAAGTAAATTAAACATATAAAGGCAGGCGGAGTGGGACATGTACACCTGCAAGATTAGTACTTTGCGACAATATTAGCGCAACTGCTAAACTGGTTACTTCCAAACTCCAATGCCCTATGGGTTGCATTGGAACAATGTCAGATTCCCCGGGAGAACTTCCATGATTTTTTGCACCTCACAACACCTCCTTTGATAGCAAACTAGCACCATCTATCCTAGCATTACTACGCTCCTGGGTTCATCCTTGCAAATACCAACAGTGAAGCGGTAATGTAACACTTTTAAAACTCCCCATATCTGCACTTTCCCATCCCATCTTAATATTAATCTTAATATATAGAAGGAAAAGTGTTTACTCACTTAGAAGATATATTAACAGGCCCAACGCTTAAAGCTTTCAACAATATAAATACACGCAGATTGCCCATTTACTGAAAAAGAATACACAACTCCAGACAACACTTCCTGTGAAACTAATCCAATATTGTCAATAATCCCCATTCCTACACAAAGGTATATCAATTATCTACTCATGCCTACAAGAAAAAGACATCTGCATTAAATCCCAAACAATGCTTGCTTGGGAACAGGAAATAGAGAAAGAATACCCTGCACAACATTGTAGGAAAACATTACATTTCATTTATACCTCCACTAATAGTGCAAATCTTTGGGAATTGCATCAAAACGTACTACTGCGATAGTACTTGACACCGCACCATATATCTAAGATTTATCTCCATTCCTCTTCCGAATGCTGGAGACTCCGTGGTTCATCTGGCAGCCTAATTCACCTCTTGTGGCCATGTCCAAAGCTCCACCTACTATCTACCTAGATAGAGAGAATAATATCTAAAATCATAGGTTTAAACCATGCATTATCCCCAGGAATGGCAATATTATCCTTAGAATTAAACTCTATCCCTTTATCCCACAGAACTGTAATTTCTCATATACTATTAGCAACATGACCATTCTCAGACACTGGAAAGATGCAATAGCCTCAGAAATTACAGAGGTAATTTGAACAACCCATACACACAGCACCTATGAGGTCCTTTTCTCATCAGCCATGGGGAATTTTGAAATGATTTTGCAGTATTAGGCTCCCTGGCTCACATGGTACTCAGAAGGTGATATTTTCTGAACTTCTAATCTCATGTCTATGAAGTATAGACTGGCAAAATTCATTGACTATATACATAGGGTTCCTATCCCCAGGATTTGTATGGTCCTGTAATATGTCAGGTATAGCCAATATCACTCTGACTGGTATGTTCAGTTCAAGGTATGTTTGTATTTTGTTTCTTTTCTTTTCTGTTTGTGGTACATCTCCTCCATATACTACTTGAATTGTCGGAACAGTATCGGCAGGGAAAGACAAAAGTCAAAAAATTATCAACTTTGACCCATAGAGCAAGATCATAAGTGATAACATTTATAGCCAACCTCTCCAATAATAGGAGTAACATCTACTTTACCTTGTTATCGAATAATTTAATTTAATCAGAAATATGTTAAGCAATTTTCTCGACCTGATATGGACTGAATGTGACTACAATATACCGGCAAGTTAAGTTTTACTGTACTTTGTCTGATTTTCTTTCTGTAAACAGTAAAATTCAATAAAAACATATTGAAATTAAAAAGCCTTGTGTGTCCTAACAACATATGTATTAACTTGTTATATTAAGTAATGACAAACGTATTGCTGATAAAACAGGCTGTCATGTACCGGGTGTGACCAGAACTGTGTGGCTAGCAACAGAGGAACACCAAACACAAATAAGTGAAAATATAAAGATTTATTTAGGTGAGTGAATAATATGAGTATAACCACCTCCAATATGATACAGTCCAGCAAACTAACCAACAGACATAGACTCACAAATAACAACAGATATGTGCAATAAATGGGAAATGCCAGAATCATATACAATAGCCAGGCCAGGGTCATACACAGCAGGTAGACAGATGGACAAAGGGATGTTCCAGAAACATAAACGTTAGCCAGGCCAAGGTCATACACAGGGAGATCAGCAGATGGGGTAAGGGACACAGGACAGGGAGAGGATGGATGGATGAATGGGTCAGGACAGGGAGACAGGATCAGGAACTCAGGAACTCAGGTAGCAGATACAGAAACAGGTTCAGGTAAACAGGCAGCAGGTACAGATCAGGGCACGAGGACGATACCAGGGTGGTGTGTGTATGCACCTGCCGGGTATTTATACCTGCTAACAGGTCCAGGTGATTCCTAATTGCAGGAAGAGATACCTGCTCCACACTGCCAGGATCCATCCACTGGTGGATGCCAGTACTGCGGCCCAAGGATGACATAACACCAGCAGAGAGAAGTTCTCCTGACAGTTCAAAACTGCCAGGGGACACCTGCTGGTGGACCTCAGTACTGCACACCAGATGATAAATATTACCAGCGGATGGAACCTTTGCTTACAGTACCCCCCTTGAAGGAGCGACCTCCGGGCGCTCCAACCAGCCGTTGCTGTAGAAAGTCTATGGCGTCAAGCCGGGCAGTAGACAAAGTCACAACAGGCTGGGCATGAGGAAGGTCCATGGCTTTAAGCCGGGCAGGGTGCATTTTGAGCTGAGAAGCGGATACCGACACATCAGGCTGGGCAAAAATTATGTCAGGCTGGATAGCCGGCAGGAACATCTCAGGCTTGACAGCGGACAGGAACTCATCAGGCTGGGCAGCGGGCACGGGCACATCAAGCTGAGCAGCAGACAGTGGCACATCAGGTTGGGTAGAGGGCACGGTCACATCAAGCTGAGAAGCAGACAGTGGCACATCAGGTTGGGTAGCAGACAAGAACATCTCAGGCTGGGCAGCGGACAGGAACACATCAGGCTGGGCAGCAGGCTCCTCAGGCCGGGACACAGGCACCACAACCTCAAGCCGGGAAACGGGCACCACAACCTCAAGCCGGGAAACGGGCACCACAACCTCAAGATGGAAAACGGGCACCACATCCCCAAGCCGGGAAACAGGCACCACATCCTCAGGCCAGAAAATGGGCACCACATCCTCAGGCCCGGAAACAGGCACCACATCCTCAGGCCGGGAAACGGGCACCACATCCTCAGGCCGGGAAACGGGCACCCCAACCTCAAGCCGGGAAACGGGCACCAGATCTTTAGGCGAGGACACAGGCACTGAATCTTCAGGCTGGGACACCGGGACTTCAGACTGGGACACCGGGACTTCAGACTGGGACACCGGGACTTCAGACTGGGACACTGGGACTTCAGACTGGGACACCGGGACTTCATACTGGGACACCGGCATCAGGAATTCTGGTTGGAAGGCAGGCACTGGAACATCGGGCTGGAAGACAGACTCTGGCACTTCAGGCTGGAAGACTGGCTCTGGCACTTCAGGCTGGAAGGCTGGCTCTGGCACTTCAGGCTGGAAGGCTGGCTCTGGCACTGCAGGCTGGAAGGCTGGCTCTGGCACTGCAGGCTGGCACAGGAGCTTCAGGCTGGCAGGCTGGCACAGGAACTTCAGGCTGGCAGGCTGGCACAGGAACTTCAGGCTGGCAGGCTGGCACATGAACTTCAGGCTGGCAGGCTGGCACAGGAACATCAGGCTGGCAGGCTGGCAAAGGAACTTCAGGCTGTCAAGCTGGCACAGGAACTTCAGGCTGGCAGGCTGGCACAGGAACTTCAGGCTGGCAGGCTGGTGCAGGAACTTCAGGCTGGCAGGCTGGTACAGGAACTGGGGCATCAGGCTGGACAGCAGGCACTGGGGTGTTAGACTGAAGCAGTTTGATTGGTGTGGAGGCAGGTTGGCTTAGTGGCAGGATCGTTTTGGTTTCGGAAGAACGTTCGTTTTTTCTTTGGCTTAGCCACTGAAGCCCTGTAGGTAAGGGGTGCAGCAGACTGGAAAGGAGGATTAGGATATGACAGAGAAGAGGTAACAATAGCTGGAGGAAGTTTTTGTGGGTTTGTAGGCAGCTGAGAAGAGGCAGGTGGGTTGAATGCAGGATAGGTACAGGGAGCAGAGACTGGATATTGGTATCTGGTGGGAAGCAGTGTGTACTGAACTGCGACTGGGGTTGCCATGGGTGATGGAGAAACACACATTTGGGTAGGTTGGTGTCTGATGGCAGAGGTGGTTTGTTGGGGGCTGGCTGGGGCTGATTGCAAAATATCAGACCATGCTAAGAGCAGTGGTTGCACAAACTGCAGGTTACATACTGCCTGTCTGACAAGGGATTGTACTGAATCAACACATTCTATTATCACCTGCTGGGAACAAGCTGTGTGATGTTCAAAAAAGTAAGGCCGTCATCCTCCAGAAGCCATACCAGTAATGTGACCTGATTAATACTGAAAGGGGGAGAAAAATCATCATGGCCCTCTGGGATGCAAGGCAAAGCCAGCTCTGTGCAGATTTGGATTAAAGTCTGAACATCCCCAAACAGCATACAGCCCTGATGAACCCAGGAGTGAGCTAAACAAATGATTTCTAGCAGCTGATCACTGGTCCACTCTTTCAGTGTCTGGCGGAGATATTCACTACTCTCAGACGCCAGCAGAGCATAATAACAAATCACATCCAAATTAATTTCAGCAAAGCAACCTGAACCAAGATGGTTCCTCTGTGTAGTCACTTCTGGTCAGAGCTGGCCCTGGTATACTGTCATGTACCGGGCGTGACCAGAACTGTGTGGCTAGCAACAGAGGAACACCAAACACAAATAAGTGAAAATATAAAGATTTATTTAGGTGAGTGAATAATATGAGTATAACCACCTCCAATATGATACAATGCAGCAAACCAACCAACAGACAGAGACTCACAAATAACAACAGATATGTGCAATAAATGTGAAATGCCAGAATCATATACAATAGCCAGGCCAGGGTCATACACAGCAGGTAGACAGATGGACAAAGGGATATTCCAGAAACATAAACGTTAGCCAGGCCAAGGTTATACACAGGGAGATCAGCAGATGGGGTAAGGGACACAGGACAGGGAGAGGATGGATGGATGGGTCAGGACAGGGAGACAGGATCAGGAACTCAGGAACTCAGGTAGCAGATACAGAAACAGGTTCAGGTAAACAGGCAGCAGGTACAGATCAGGGCACGAGGATGATACCAGGGCGGTGTGTGTTTGCACCTGCCGGGTATTTATACCTGCTAACAGGCTCAGGTGATTCCTAATTGCAGGAGGAGATACCTGCTCCACACTGCCAGGATCCATCCGCTGGTGGACGCCAGTACTGTGGCCCAAGGATGACATAACACCAGCAGAGAGAAGTTCTCCTGACAGTTCAAAACTGCCAAGGGACACCTGCTGGTGGACCTCAGTACTGCACGCCAGATGATAAATATTACCAGCGGATGGAACCTTTCCTTACAGTATCCCCCCTTGAAGGAGCGACCTCCGGGCGCTCCAACCAGCCGTTGCTGTAGAAAGTCTATGGTGTCAAACCGGGCAGTAGACAAAGTCACAACAGGCTGGGCATGAGGAAGGTCCATGGCTTTAAGCCGGGCAGGGTGCAGCTCGAGCTGAGCAGCGGATACAGACACATCAGGCTGGGCAAATAGTATGTCAGGCTGGATAGCCGGCAGGAACATCTCAGGCTTGGCAGCGGGCAGGAACTCATCAGGCTGGGCAGCGGGCATGGGCACATCAAGCTGAGCAGCAGACAGTGGCACATCAGGTTGGGTAGAGGGCACGGTCACATCAAGCTGAGCAGCAGACAGTGGCACATCAGATTGGGTAGCAGACAAGAACATCTCAGGCTGGGCAGTGGACAGGAACACATCAGGCTGGGCAGCAGGCTCCGGGAAATCGAGCTGAGCAGCAAGCTCCGGGTCATCGAGCTGAGCAGCAAGCTCCAGGTCATCGAGCTTCGCAGCAGACAGGGACACATCAGACTGGGCCGCGGGCTCCTCAGGCCAGGAAACGGGTACCACATCCTCAGGCTGGGACACGGGCACCACAATCTCAAGCCGGGAAACGGGCACCACAACATCAAGCCGGGAAACGGTCACCACAACCTCAAGCCAGGAAACGGCCACCACAACCTCAAGCCGGGAAACGGCACCACAACCTCAAGCCGGGAAATGGGCACCTCATCCCCAAGCCGGGAAACAGGCACCACATCCTCAGGCCGGGAAACGGGCACCACATCCTCAGGCCGGGAAACGGGCACCACATCCTCAAGCCGGGAAACGGACACCACAACCTCAAGCCGGGAAACGGGCACCGAATCTTTAGGCAAGGACACAGGCACCGAATCTTCAGGCGGGGACACCGGGACTTCAGACTGGGACACCAGGACTTCAGACTGGGATCCCGGGACTTCAGACTGGGACACCTGGACTTCAGACTGGGACACCGGGACTTCAGACTGGGACACCGGCATCAGGACTTCTGGTTGGAAGGCAGGCACCGGAACATTGGGCTGGAAGACAGGCATCGGGACATCAGGCTGGAAGACTGGCTCTGGCACTTCAGGCTGGAATGCTGGCTCTGGCACTTCAGGATGGAAGGCTGGCTCTGGCACTTCAGGCTGGAAGGCTGGCTCTGGCACATCAGGCTGGAAGGCTGGCTCTGGCACTGCATGCTGGAAGGCTGGCTCTGGCACTGCAGGCTGGAAGGCTGGCTCTGGAACTGCAGGCTGGAAGGCTGGCTCTGGAACTGCAGGCTGGAAGGCTGGCTCTGGAACTGCAGGCTGGCAGGCTGGCACAGGAGCTTCAGGCTGGCAGGCTGGCAAAGGAACTTCAGGCTGGCAGGCTGGCACAGGAACTTCAGGCTGGCAGGCTGGCACAGGAACTTCAGGCTGGCAGGCTGGTACAGGAACGGGGGCGTCAGGCTGGACAGCAGGCACTGGGGTGTTAGACTGAAGCAGTTTGATTGGTGTGGAGGCAGGTTGGCTTACTGGCAGGATCGTTTTGGTTGGGAAGAACTTTCTTTTTTCTTTGGCTTAGCCACTGAAGCACTGTAGGTAAGGGGTGCAGCAGACTGGAAAGGAGGATTAGGATATGACAGAGAAGAGGTAACAATAGCTGGAGGAAGTTTTTGTGTGTCTGTAGTGTTGGATTAATACTTCCTCTGTGATCAGTCAAACTTCAGGTGTTCTAGAAGTAAGGTAATTTATTTCAAATGTACCGGTACAAATGGATGAGCCTTTCATGCTGAGAAGAAAGCAGAAGTAACATACAGACACGAGGTGTGTGACCTTTTTATAGAGTCAACAGGAAGAATATTAATGGCTAAAAGTTCACTGGTGGCTCATGACGCAAAACAGCTTTATTGCCAATCACAGTGTCTTTTTACAATTCGTAGCAAAGATTAAGATTTTAGGAAGTAAGTTGAAACAATTGAACAATACAAGTTTGAAGCAACGTGTCTTTAGAAACCATTTTAGAAATCAGAATCCATTTTAAATTCCTTCACAATAGACATAAAAAACTTTTCCAACATTCCCACCTCTTGTGTGGCTATTTTATCTCAACACATTTCGATGATAGTCCCTGTGTTTTTTTTTGCACTTTCGGACTGTATGTCATTAAGTTGAGCTTCAATGTCAACACAGGTCTCCTCAGAGGTAGGAAGTGCTTGATGCATTGTTCTTGAGATTGCAGTTTCGATCAGTTTTTGTGAAAGTCCTCGAATACAGGGAATGCAGCAGCATCCGCAAGTGACCAGAACGGCCAAAGCCACAGCAATTGAGATCAAACATGATGCGATAAGTCCAGTACATTTACCAAACTATCCTTCAAGCCAGTGTGTGAATGGATCATTAATACCTGAGTTCTCCGCTAATTCATTCGATAGAGCAGTTAGTCTTTCCAGGGCTCTGGTCACAGTCCCTCCAGGAGCTGTATCGTTAGGGATAAAGGTACAACACATGCTACCAAACATTTTGCATACCCCTCCTCTTTCAACCAGGACCATATCTAAGGCCATTTGGTTCTGCCATGCCATTAGAGAGGTGGGGCCCAGCTATTCTGCTAGACCTTTTACAGCGTCCCTGGTATAGTTTACAAATCGTTGTTGGTTGTAGTATATATAGTTAATCCAGTCAACATTTTTTATCTATAGTCACCCACCAGAGAAGAGACTCAAACCCAGCTAATACCTGATTCCTGGCCTTAAACTCATTCGGCACCCCTTGAGGAACTCAATCTCATCTATGTAGATCTGGGAGTCAAATGACCCCTTGGGAGAGGTGTCCCTTCGATACAGTTGGTGACTCTTAGTCCACTGGTGTTCTGACAGGATTCTCAGGGGCATAACCAGCTGGACCATCGCACAATCCCCTTGGGCATTGGCCGGAATCCTAGCTCACAGTTTCTTATCCCCACACATCCACCAGACATCAGCTCTCTGAGTATCATGTTCAACCCAATCACCATTTTCCTTGCTAATCCTCTCCGCACAGCAGTCATCAGGTAGTGACCCAAGATCCACCGCGCTACTGTTCCCTGGGAGTGCAAAACAAGTAAAATTGCCCGGATACGTAGCAACCGCTGGAGGTATCTGAGGTCTCTGCACTGGGGGAAACAACAAACTCAACGTGTGACAGGTAGAATTTGCTTCTAGTTTATAGCTCTTATTATACAACCGCAGCATACATTTTAACCACTTAACGACCGCTCACTGTATATATACGTCGGCACAATGGCACCGACAGGCACAATCACGTAGAGCATACGTGATTGCCTTTGTACAGTTGGGGGGTCCGATTGGACCCCCTTCTGTACAGTGAGCGGTCGGAATTCGTCTGGGAGCGTTCCGAGATGGGGGGGCGGCCGTTCAATTCCGACCACCCCCCCGCGATCACTCCCGGCGAATAGAAATGCCCCCTCTGTCTGTGTAATGTTTACACAGACCGAGAAAGCAGGAGGAAGTGATGTCATCTCCTGTGCGGCGCTCACATATACCGAGCGTCGTACAAGAGAAGACACACAGGTCAGTGCACTAACACTACACTAACACCAGCACACATAGGCACATAAATCGCCCCCCCAGGCCCCTCCAGATCACCCCCCAGCCCCCCCAGATCACCCCCCAGCCCCCAGTCACAGTGTCACTGATTGCAGTGACCATTTATTTACTGATTACTGCAATCAGTGACATTTGTGACTGTAAAAGTGTCACTACATTTAGTTTTAGGTCCAGTGTAGCCCCCTAACCCCCCCTAATAAAGGTTTAACCCCTTGATCACCCCCCAGATAACCCTTTCACCCCCTAGCACCGCCGTCGCTTGGCGATCATTTTTCTGATCGCTGTCTTGGCGTCGGTGATGCAGATCTGTACCCAGTAATTTTTTTTAGGTTCGCCGCAGGTTTTTATAGCGTCGGGTACCCCCATAAATTATCTAATAAAGGTTTAACCCCCTTGATCGCCCCCCAGGTAACCCTTTCACCCCCTATCACCACTGTCACTAAGCGATCGTTTTTCTGATCGATGTCTTAGCATCGGTGATGCAGATCGGTAGCCAGTATTTTTTTTTTTTGGTTCGCCGCAGGTTTTTATAGCGTCGGGTACCCCCATAAATTATCTAATAAAGGTTTAACCCCCTTGATCGCCCCCCAGGTAACCCTTTCACCCCCTATCACCACTGTCACTAAGCGGTCATTTTTCTGATCGCTGTCTTGGCGTCGGTGATGCAGATCGGTACCCAGTAATTTTTTTAGGTTCGCCGCAGGTTTTTATAGCGTTGGGTACCCCCATAAATTATCTAATAAAGGTTTAACCCCCTTGATCGCCCCCCAGGTAACCCTTTCACCCCCTATCACCACTGTCACTAAGCGATCATTTTTCTGATCGCTGTCTTGGCGTCGGTGATGCAGATCGGTACCCAGTAATTTTTTTGGTTCGCCGCAGGTTTTTATAGCGTCGGGTACCCCCATAAATTATCTAATAAAGGTTTAACCCCCTTGATCGCCCCCCAGGTAACCCTTTCACCCCCTATCACCACTGTCACTAAGCGATCATTTTTCTGATCGATGTCTTAGCGTCGGTGATGCAGATCGGTAGCCAGTAATTTTTTTTAGGTTCGCCGCAGGTTTTTATAGCTTCAGGTACCCCCATATATTATCTAATAAAGGTTTTAACCCCCTAATTGCCCCTAGTTAACCCTTTCACCAGTAATCATCATATAAGTGTTACGGGTGACGCTGGTTAGTTAGTTTGCTTTTTATAGTGTCAGGGCACCCGCCGTATATAACCCAATAAAGGTTTAACCCCCTGATCGCCCGGCGGGTGATATCAATTAGGTTTTAGCGTCAGAGAGGGTCTGCGTCACACCCCAGGCAGCGTCAGGTTAGTGCCAGTAACGCTAACACCCACGCGTGAAGCATACACCTCCCTTAGTGGTATAGTATCTGAACAGATCAATATCTGATCTGATCAGATCTATACTAGCGTCCCCAGCAGTTTAGGGTTCCCAAAAACGCAGTGTTAGCGGGATCAGCCCAGATACCTGCTAGCACCTGCGTTTTGCCCCTCCGTCCAGCCCAGGCCACCCAAGTGCAGTATCGATCGATCACTGTCACTTACAAAACACAACACACATAACTGCAGCGTTCGCAGAGACAGGCCTGATCCCTGCGACTCCAGTGCTGTAGGAGGTGATTTCACCACCACAGTTAAAAAAAAAAAGCAAATATGCCGAAGCATTGGGGCAGCAGGGGCGGAGGAGCGATTTTGCTCCTAATGCCGCGTACATACGGTCGAAATTCCGACGGAGGCTTGCCCGTGGAAAAGTCCGACCATGTGTGTGTGGCATAACTTTTTTGCGGGAGGATGCCCCCATGCTTCGGCATATATAAATGGTGCATGTATGCCCATCATTAGAAGTGGGTGGATGAAGGGCGGTATTCTAATGGTGGGCATACCCACCGATCAATCTCTTTTTTCGTTCAGCCACCTGGCTGCATGAAAAAAAAAGATTACAATACATGTCCAACAAGGACCAGCAACGTACTGGTATGTTGCTGGACTTTGAATGGTTATACCAGATTGATGCCTGCGGGTTTAGGTATCATCTTGGTATCATTCTTTTCAGCCAGCGGCCGGCTTTAATGTAAAAGCAACCCTAGTGGCTAATTAGCCTCTGGACTGCTTTTACAAGCAGTGGGAGGGAATGTCCCCCCCCGGATATAAAAAGCGCCATTGGGAAATTGGGAAAGCATTTTATCACACCGATCTTGGTGTGGTCAGATGCTTTGAGGGCAGAGGAAAGATCTAGGGTCTAGACCCCAGTTTTTTCAAAAAAAGAGTACCTGTCACTACCTATTACTATCATAGGGGATATTTACATTCCCTGAGATAACAATAAAAATGATAAAAAAAAAAATATGGAAGGAACAATTTAAAAATAAAATAAAAAAGCAAAATTAATAATAAAAAAAAAAAAAAAAAAAAGCACCCCTGTCCTGCCCTGCTCTTGCCCAATGGCGAACGCAAGCGTCGGTCTGGCGTCATATGTAAACAGCAATTGCACCATGCATGTGAGGTATCACCGCGAAGGGCAGATCGAGGGCAGTAATTTTAGCAGTAGACCTCCTCTGTAAATCTAACGGGGTAACCTGTAAAGGCTTTTAAAAATGTATGTAGTTTGTCACCAATGCGCGTTTGTGCGAAATTTTAAAGCATGTCGTGTTTGGTATCTATGTACTCGGCCTAAGATCATCTTTTTTATTTCATCAAACATTTGGGCAATATAGTGTGTTTTAGTGCATTAAAATAAAAAAAGTGTATTTTTTCCCCAAAAAATGCGTTTGAAAAATCGCTGCGCAAATACTGTGTAGAAAAAAAAAATGCAACACCCACCATTTTATTCTGTAGGGCCTTTGCTTTAAAAATATATATGATGTTTGGGGGTTCAACATAATTTTCCTGCAAAAAAAAATATGTTTTCATGTAAACAAAAAGTGTCAGAAAGGGCTTTGTCTTCAAGTGGTTAGAAGAGTGGATGTAAGCTTCCTAATGTTGTGTATAAAATGCCAGAACAGTTCAAAACCCCCCCAAATGACCCCATTTTGGAAAGTAGACACCCCAAGCTATATACTGAGAGGCATGTCGAGTCCATGGAATATTTTATATGTTGACACAAGTTGCGGAAAAAATACAATTTTTTTTTTATTTTTTGCACAAAGTTGTCACTAAATAATATATTGCTCAAACATGCCATGGGCATATGTGGAATTACACCCCAAAATACATTCTGTTGCTTCTCCTGAGTACGGGGATACCACATGTGTGAGACTTTTTGGGAGCCTAGCCGCGTACGTGACCCCAAAAACCAATCACCGCCTTCAGGCTTTCTAAGGGTGTAAATTTTTGATTTCACTTCTCACTGCCTATCACAGTTTCGGAGGCCATGGAATGCCCAGATGGCACAAAACCCCCCCAAATGACCCCATTTTGGAAAGTAGACACCCCAAGCTATTTGCTGAGAGGTATTGTGAGTATTTTGCAGATCTCGCTTTTTGTCACAAAGTTTTGAAAATCGAAAAAAAAAAAATAAAAAAAAAAATTCTTTCTTCATTTTCAAAAACAAATGAGAGCTGTAAAATACTCACCATGCCTCTCAGCAAACAGCTTGGGTTGTCTACTTTCCAAAATGGGGTCATTTGGGGGGGTTTTGTGCTATTTTGGCATTTTATGGCCTTCGAAACTGTGATAGGTAGTGAGGAGTGAAATCAAAAATTTGTGCCTAGAAATCCTGAAGGCGGTGATTGGTTTTCGGGGTCCCGTACGCGGCTAGGCTCCTAAAAAGTCCCACACATGTGGTATCCCCGTACTCAGGAGAAGCAGCAAAATGTATTTTGGGGTGCAATTCCACATATAACCATGGCATGTGTGAGCAATATATCATTTAGTGACAACTTTTTGTATTTTTTTTTTTTGTCATTATTCAATCACTTGGGACAAAAAAAAAAATTCAATGGGCTCAACAGGCCTCTCAGCAATTTCCTTGGGGTGTCTACTTTCTAAAATGGGGTCATTTGGGGGGGTTTTGTGCTATTTTGGCATTTTATGGCCTTCAAAACTGTGATAGGTAGTGAGGAGTGAAATCAAAAATTTGCGCCCTTAGAAATCCTGAAGGCGGTGCTTGGTTTCCGGGGTCCCGTACGTGGCTAGGCTCCTAAAAAGTCCCACACATGTGGTATCCCCGTACTCAGGAGAAGCAGCAGAATGTATTTTGGGGTGCAATTCCACATATAACCATGGCATGTGTGAGCAATATATCATTTAGTGACAACTTTTTGTAATTTTTTTTATTTTGTCATTATTCAATCACTTGGGACAAAAAAAAAATATTCAATGGGCTCAACATGCCTCTCAGCAATTTCCTTGGGGTGTCTACTTTCCAAAATGGGGTCATTTGGGGGGGTTTTGTACTGCCCTGCCATTTTAGCACCTCAAGAAATGAGATAGGCAGTCATAAATTTAAAGCTGTGTAAATTCCAGAAAATGTACCCTAGTTTGTAAACGCTATAACTTTTGCGCAAACCGATAAATATACACTTATTGACGTTTTTTTTTACTAAAGACATGTGGCTGAATACATTTTGGCCTAAATGTATGACTAAAATTGAGTTTATTCGATTTTTCTTATAACAAAAAGTAGAAAATATCATTTTTTTTCAAAATTTTCGGTCTTTTTCCGTTTATATCGCAAAAAATAAAAATCGCAGAGGCAATCAAATACCATTAAAAGAAAGCTCTATTTGTGGGAAGAAAAGGACTCAAATTTTGTTTGGGTACAACATTGCATGTCCGCACAATTTACAGTTAAAGCAGCGCAGTGTAAAATTCTGAATTCACCTCTGGTCCTTTAGCTACCAAATGGTCCGGGGCTTAAGTGGTTAAACCTTCTGGATCGGTATTGTAATCTAGAGGAAAAGGGACCGTTGCTAAATGTTGTCTAGCTCCAGCACAAACTAAACAGTTCTCCTTTTTAAGAGTTTTAACCGTGTACCTCAACCATTCTAACCACTCATTTTTTTCTTGGTAACCCGTCTCCAAAGCTATGACATCTTCTACTATTAGATTAGTAAATCTTATAGTGTTACTCAGAACTTCTATTTTAGTATGGCCTTCTTCTTTCCCTTCTGTGTCTACCTTTTCCTGTTTGGTTTTATTGGGTGGTAATACCTCGAGGAAAAATTTACCTAAAGGATCTGTTCCCGATACCCATGCTCCCATAGAATATAACCGTTGATCCTTTTTTAAATTTTTTTAATGTTATCAGCAATTGGTTGCAATCTCTGCTATGTGTACAGGGGGAATTGGCCGCCTTTGTTATGGTGAGTCTTTCTTTTAAACCATTTATGCCTAGAATGTTGTACCCCCAATCTTGGTGTGCTGTGGTCTACAGGGCCTGGTTCCATACTGAACAGTCAGTTCCACTTGAAAGATAACAAACATATTTATCTGCCCATTGGAGCTGTCATGGATATGCAGTAGTGTTTGTCTGTCAGCTTACCTTCCTTCCCATGTGTTCATCTTAGAGGCCTGAGCCCTTTCACCTGGCTTCCTTTATAATCTCCTCCCAGCCTGACTCCACCCCAGGCCCTATCACAGAACACTATATTAACCTGTGCACTGCAAGCCTGCTTTGCTGATCAACGTGTTTGTTAGGCATTGTGTGTTTGGGTTCCTGCCTGCCGTGTGCTACGTCTGTCTCTCTGTTACGTTATTGGCTTGTCCCCGTCTATCCCTGTCTGCTCGTGACCCTTGACCTTCGGCTTGTCTTTTGTTACTCTTATATCTCGTGCTGCTGCTTCCCCTCTTGTCCCCTTATCCTACGGGGCGTGAGCTAGGAGACTCTAGGGCAGTGGTCTCAAACTGGTGGCCCTCCAGCTGTTGCAGAACTACAAGTCCCATCATGCCTCTGCCTGAGGGAGTCATGCTTGTAACTGTCAGCCTTGCAATGCCTCATGGGACTTGTAGTTTTGCAACAGCTGGAGGGCCGCCAGTTTGAGACCCCTGCTCTAGGGGCTGCGACCTGGGCCCAGCCTGCAGCATAACATCCTCACCACTAGAGGCTCTGGAGAAGACCTGCTGGGTCTTAGACTCCGCGCCCTGGGGAATCTTGGCTCTAGCTTCCCATAGGATCCCGGTTGTGCTCCTCTGGTCCCGCTTTCCACAACCACCCAGTTTCCTATCCGCAGCAGTCAGCCATAGGGTTCACTACCTTGCGGTGCACTCCTGTCCCCCTATGGTGTGCATCTGTCACCTGGCCACAGGTGACCTGACAGTTTGATCAGCCATGAACCCGGCTGACATCCCGCTCCCCGCGGATGATCCGTTGCAGGGCATAGTTTGCAGACTTGAAACCCAGGAATCGAATCAGACTCAGGTGATGCAATTCCTCCAGGATCTGGCTTCTCGCTTCGAGCAGCTTCAGGCCTCCTTGGGAACCCTGAATCCGCAACTTCAAATACAACCAGCGGCTGCACCTATTGCACCAGTCGCAGCCACACACTCACTACAACTGCCAGCTCCGTCCCATTTCTCTGGGGACTCCAAGGCTTGCAGGGGGTTCCTTAGCCAATGCACGATTCATTTTGAGCTCCAGCCCCAAAACTTCCTGTCTGATCGGGCTAAGGTAGCCTATATAATTTCCCTCCTCTCTGGTGAAGCTTTAGCCTGGGCAGCCCCTCTGTGGGAACTGAATGATCCAGTGGTTTCTAGCCTGTCTGGCTTCTTGAAACTTTTTCGGAATATCTTCGAAGAACCGGCTCGTGTCTCTTCAGCGGCCAGCGCCCTTTTACGTCTCCGCCAAGAGTCTGCTTCTGTGGAACAGTATGCCCTTCATTTCCGCATACTGTCGGCTGAGTTGAGCTGGAACAATGAGGCCTTAGTCGCAACCTTTTTGCATGGCCTGTCTGATAGAGTGAAGGATGAATTAGCAGGAAGAACCATCCCCACTGATCTGGCCGGCGTTATCTCCTTGTGTAACCAGATCGATATTCGCTTTCAGGAGAGGACCTTAGAAAAGCAACGCCAGCACTCCTTGGTTCTTAGTCAGCCTGAGCTCCCCTCTCTTCGACCCGCAGAGCATCTCCTACCAGCTGAGGAACCCATGAAGCTGGGTCGGACCAGGCTATCCCCCGAGGAACGTGCTAGGCGCAGAACTCTTGGTCTGTGTCTTTACTGTGGGGGCAAAGGTCATTTTCGTGACACTTGCTCTCTTTGTCCAGAAAAACGTTCGGGTCCACTTCATCTGGAAAGTGGAGTATTGGACCCAGAAATATCACCTTCCCCTTCTCGTCTTCTGATTTCTGTGTTCCTTCATGTTGGTGCTTCTTCTCATTCAGTCTCAGCATATCTGGATTCCGGAGCCGCTGGTAATTTCATGGACTGGGAAATCGCATCGTCCATGAGACTTACTCTTTTGCCCCTCACCACGCCATTGGTGGTCTTGGCGATTGATGGTACTGTTCTCCCACGGGGACCTATCCGCTTCCAGACCCTCCCTGTAAAGATGTCGGTAGGGACACTCCACCAGGAGTGGATATCCTTCCTTATCTTACCCAAGGCCTCAACGCCTATAATTTTGGGTCTCCCATGGTTACAGCTCCATTCTCCTCATGTGGACTGGACTACTGGACAGATCCTGGCTTGGGGTTCCTCCTGTTTCTCGTCCTGCCTACACAAGGTTGCCCCCTGTGAACCTGAGCCGGTCATTCATTCCAGGTTGCATAACCATTTACATTTCTCTGTCCCTAACCACCCTTGGACGCACAGCCAGGCTAGCTTGTCTACAAGTCCTGCAGTCGCTACGTCTTGCAATGCGATTCAGGTAGTCGCTACACCTGACTCAGCTATTCACTCTGCCTCTGTACTAGTTATGCCAGTCCAGCCCATGCCCAGTGAGCCTCCTACTTTTTCTTGTTCAGGACATTCTGCTTGTCCTTCAGCTATTCAGCTTGACTCCGGCGACATGTCACCTTCTAACCAACCTGACTTCAGGGTTCCACTGACATCTGCCCAGTCTGATGGTCCTGTGCAAGATGACCAGTTCCCCTTTAAGGGTCTAGGGGACCCTCCTCAGATTCCTGTTGATCCTCTCATGCCCTTGCTTATTCCTAGAGAGCCTTTGGTCCTCAATAGATCTTCTTGTCATCTCCCTACCTCGTTTTCGGTCTCTGAGGATAATCTTAAGTACGAGGTTAGACAAGTTCTGAATTCTCGGCTCTGCAGAGGCATTCTTCAGTACCTTGTGCATTGGAGAGGTTTTGGTCCTGAGGAGGTGTCTTGGATCGCTGCATCTGATGTCGCTGCACCTCATCTGTTGAGGAGATTTCATCAGAGATTTCCCTTTAAGCCTGGGCCCAGGCGGGGGAGGGCCCATAAGAGGGAGGGTACTGTCATGGATATGCAGTAGTGTTTGTCTGTCAGCTTACCTTCCTTCCCATGTGTTCATCTTAGAGGCCTGAGCCCTTTCACCTGGCTTCCTTTATAATCTCCTCCCAGCCTGACTCCACCCCAGGCCCTATCACAGAACACTATAAAAACCTGTGCACTGCAAGCCTGCTTTGCTGATCAACGTGTTTGTTAGGCATTGTGTGTTTGGGTTCCTGCCTGCCGTGTGCTACGTCTGTCTCTCTGTTATGTTATTGGCTTGTCCCCGTCTATCCCTGTCTGCTCGTGACCCTTGACCTTCGGCTTGTCTTTCGTTACTCTTATATCTCGTGCTGCTGCTTCCCCTCTTGTCCCCTTATCCTACGGGGCATGAGCTAGGAGACTCTAGGGGCTCCGACCTGGACCCAGCCTGCAGCATAACATCCTCACCACTAGAGGCTCTGGAGAAGACCTGCTGGGTCTTAGACTCTGCGCCCTGGGGAATCTTGGCTCTAGCTTCCCATAGGATCCCGGTTGTGCTCCTCTGGTCCCGCTTTCCACAACCACCCAGTTTCCTATCCGCAGCAGTCAGCCATAGGGTTCACTACCTTGCGGTGCACTCCTGTCCCCCTACGGTGTGCATCTGTCACCTGGCCACAGGTGACCTGACAGGAGCCTTCTTGCTTCAGTTATGTCCCTACAGTCCACCATTTGGCAAAAATCAACTAAAATGGTACTAGTTACCCCTTTTATGAAGGTTAGGTTCAAGGCCTTCCCCGTACTTGCCCATTCTAGAGGTTCCTTCTCTTTCCAGTTTCTGCCTCCCCGTATAGACGTCTCACCTAGAGTCACCAGTAGACCCAAGATAATTACTGTCCCTTTCATCCTGACCAGCTACAGAGCCCCAGGGGGTAAGTTAAGGGAGTCTTCACCGGTTTGAGATAAGCCCCACCTTGTGCGGGACCTCCCTTTGTAGCCGGACTTACCAACTGATCCTGCTCTGCCTGTAAAACCTTTTTGCAATGGGACTGGTGAGTCCAGGCAGACCTCTCCACAATCCTTATTGCTGTGGGATTGGTGAGAAGAACCTGATATGGCCCCTCCCACTTAGGCAAGTGCCAATGTTTCCTTTTTATTACTTTTATCAGGACCCAGTCTCCGATATGGATTTTATCTTCTCCTTGGATTGGACCTTCTGGAATAGAACAGACCTCATTGTTTTGTTTCTGTTTCAACAAGTTAGACATATATTCTGCTAAGGTACGTTCAGATTCTTCAACTGATGTTTCATTTAGTAGTAAGGGTATTCTATATGGCCTTCCATGTATCATTTCAAATGGACTCAAACTTTCCTGTGTGGGTGTAATATGCATGCTAGTCACAGCTAATGGTAGGCAGTACATCCAATTTTTACCTGTTTCTTCCATAGCTTTTCTCAATTTATTTTTTAGAATCCTATTGTGTCTCTCCACCAATCCAGCTGATTGGGGGTGGTAGGCGCAATGGTTTTTTACTTGGATACCCATCACTTCTGTCAAATGTTGTATAGTTTTATTTACAAAATGGGATCCATTATCGCTGTAGATCTTTTCAGGGATTCCAAAACTAGGAATCATATCTCTTAGTAATGCTTTGGCTACAGTCTGTGCGTCCGCACTTCCTGTCGGGAATACCTCCACCCATTAGGTCAAAGCATCTATTATTACCAGACAATATTTTTTTCTTTCACATTTGTCCAATTCAATGAAATCCATGCAAATGTGTTGGAATGGATATTGTGGTGTGGGGAACTTCCCTTTTTGTGGCCTTATGCCACCCTGAGCGTTGTGTCTTGCATATATAATGCATTGTGAACAAAACGTTTTTGGAGTAGTTTGTGAAGCCATAGGCTGTACATACCTTATTTAACATCTCAGTCATCCCCCTGTTTGACACATGAGTTACTCCATGTGTCAACACTGCTGCATACCCAAACAGGGATTTTGGCAATACCGGTTTTCCTTCAGGTGATGTGTAAATGTTATCTATCATTGTGCAACCTTTTGTTTTCCAATATTGTTTCTCCCTGGGGGGGGGGGGGGGTGCATTCTGCTGTATATTAGTAAGGACTGTATGATCTATCTCTATGATTTCCAGTTCTACTATTATTTGATGTGTTTCTTGTGCCGCCATTTTAGCCGCTTCATCTGCCCTTTTATTTCCCTCCGAGATGGGGTCTGTATGTTTTGTGTGTGCTTGACATTTGCATATTGCAAGCTCTTTTGGTAACTGTATTGCATCTAGAAGTTCTAGAATGAAGTTCGTGTGTGAAATTGGCTTACCACTAGAGGTCACCATCCCCCTGTTTTTCCATTGTTGTGCAAAAACATGTACTGTTGAAAATGCATATTGACTATCGGTGTATATGGTTACGGATTTTCCTTTTGTAATTATGCATGCTCTTGTCAGTGCTACAAGTTCTGCTACTTGTGCTGAATAATGTTTTGGTAATGGCCTAGCTTCCAAGATTTCATCCTGTGTCACCACTGCATATCCAGTTGCATTTGTGCCATCTGGATTTTTCTTACTGGAGCCATCAATAAAAAGTGTCATGTCAGGGTTAGATAACGGTACATCTTTCAAATCACTTCGTTGCAGTACCTTTTCAGCGATGGCAGCAGTACAGTCATGTTTATGACCATCAGTAGGAAGTGGTAGTAGTGTGGATGGATTTAATGTAGTACACATCTGTATCGTTATGTGAGGTTGTGTCAAGAGTATTGTCATACAGGAAAGGTGTCGTGCTGGGCTCAAATGTGATATCTTTTGTTGTAAAAGAATAACAGATACTGCATGTGGTACTTTGAGTGTCAGCGGGTGATATAGCACTATAGATGCTGAGGCCTTAACTGCTTCGGCTGCAGCTACCACTGCCTGTACACAGGGTGGAAGTGCTCTAGTTACACTGTCTAGTTTTGTAGAATAGTAAGCAATTGGCCTCTGGCACCCGCCATGTGACTGTGCAAGTACTGATGTCATGTGACCTTCTCTTGAGTCTACTGTTTGTTCAAAAGGTTTGTCATAGTTTGGTAAGGCTAGCACTGATGGACTAGAAAGGACTTGTTTTAGGTCAGTAAAGGCTATCTCTGTTTCCTCACTCCATTTCATAGCATCCTGTGTGGCCATGGGGTTACCATGTATGGCATGGACCAACGGGGCGATCAATATTGAATACCCGGGGATCCAAACCCTACAAAATTCGTCATGCCCAAAAAATACATCATTGTGTTTTTTGGTCTTTGACCTGGAGGAGGACTCAAATTCTGTCTTCATCCAGGTGCCAACCTTCTTTTGAGATATTATACCCCAAGTATTTGACCTGCTGTTGCCACAACTGGAGTTTTAGTTTTTTTTACCTTATGCCCTTGATCATGGAGAAAATACAACAGAGCCATTGTATCAGTCCTACAAACCTCCTCTAAGGGAGACGCCACTAGAATGTTGTCTACTTAGAGGAGGAGCTGGCTTCCCCCTGGGGGCACAAATTGAGCCAAGTTTGAGGACATTGCCTGTGAAAAGATGGTGGGGGACTCACAATAGCTCTGGGGCAACCTGGTGAAGGTATACCAAAGAGGGGTGTTACAGGGGCTGTCAGGACACGGAATAATCACCCCTGTTGTAAAAATGTATCTATTACAGAGGCTATACCCTCCTCTGCTTCCTTCAATGAGACTCCTCTGTTTTTGCCCCGGCGGTGTACTCCTCTACATCCTCATCTCCTTCAACACTTTGCACAAAAACCTTTACTTTCACTTTTTTTTTTTCCATCGTTTTCATTTTCAAATACCTCTCTGAATGTTTAGCATGTTGTAAAACATCTAAAACTGATGCAGTTCGGTAAATAACCATGTTTTTTAACAATGTAATCCTTATGATCCTGTTTTAATCCATTTACAAAAGCTATTTTAGCTGTTGCTGATATGCACTATTCACATCCTCAGCTTCGGGGAGCCCGAAGAACACTTTAAAAACCTCTTGTAGTTCATTTAGGTAGTCACTCACACTCTCCTTGTCTTCTTGTACTTTCATATTTATTTTCTACCAATCAGTCCGTTGTACCCATCTAAGCTGCCATCTATTCCTTAAGGCAGTCAACCTGTTTCCTAAGTCTGGGCTATCTGGAGGTAATGGATCCCTTCGCCCCGTTCAACTTATAACTTTTTCCGTAATCCCTCTATGTTTTCAATAAATTACGCTGGACCTAATTTGGATGTTTTATGTGTTCAGTAGCCTTTTGTATGTCCTTCTCAGTCCATGGCCTGAAAACGGTCATTGTCAGGGGATGCTGACCTCCCACCCCATCTGCCTGTCCTCTCCTGGGGTTCGGGACTTCTATCAAGGGGTATTCCTCACCATCATCTACACCATACCTAATAGGAGGTTTACTTGATCTCTTGGCTCCTGCTGGGGCACCTAGTGCATAGGTTATGGCATCAGTTTCAAGGATCGATCTGTTCATCTCCGAGACTATGCTGCTATCTGGAGAAATTGAGGAAGTAGGATTGGGGTCTTGTTCAAAGGCGGTTCCTTTGACAGGGGTGGATGTTACAGGGAGGGTGTTACTCTGGGCAGTGGCGTGTACATGAGGGGGAGGACCATTATAAGGAGGCAGTCTCTGGGTGCTACAAATGAAATCATCCTCTTTGTCCACTAGGGGAAGTTGGGCTTGGCATTTTTCTTTTGTTCTTCTTCTAGCATGTTCAAGCCACCATTGCTAACCCACACCTTCTTTGATCTTTGGGTCCTAACAATTTAAGCTTATTCACCAAATTCTGACAACCTTTTACAGTTAATTTATTATTAAATCCAAATTTTCGTTCCCATTTAGCACAATATTTCACAAATTTAGGGTCTCTGCTATGCATAAATTTCTTATTTCCTTCTAATGGCGCATTTGGAACACAACAGCAACACACACAATACATTCCTTTACAGAAATTATTCCCCATGGTGCTCTGTTCTTTTGCTTCAGTGTTGAGTTTAGAATACAAGACTGGTAATTCTACTCTCAAACCCTACCAAAATCTATATAAAACAAAGTCTAAATTCCCCAAACAGGAAACATATGCACACATATATATATATATATATATATATATATATATATATATATATACATATATATATACACATACACATATATATTTACACACATACATACATACATATCCATACCTTCACCCCCCTCTTTTTTTTTTTTTTTTTTTTTAGAAGTACAGTTGGTTTAAAACAAACAAAAAAAACAAATAACAAACAAAAAAAACAAATAACAAACAAACAACCAAAAAACTAAAAAAAAAAATAGTGACCTGATCTGAAGTCACGCGCGCACACACAAAAGAGGAAGTGCACTTAGCTTAGATGGCCGTACAAGTCCTGAACAATACAAATGTCTGTGAAGGGGGGGGGGGGTTGAGTCCAGTGTCTAACCACAAGATTGCAGACACACAACATATAACTGCCTTAACAGACAAGTTCTCCCTTGTTAGCATTAATCAGG
Source organism: Rana muscosa (assembly GCA_029206835.1). Taxonomy (NCBI): domain Eukaryota; kingdom Metazoa; phylum Chordata; class Amphibia; order Anura; family Ranidae; genus Rana; species Rana muscosa. The sequence goes on along the minus strand of CM055116.1, from coordinate 236,054,247 downwards.
CTTTCTATTAACTTGTAAAACACTGGGGTAACAACTCTGGGGTCACGATAACAATAAGAATACAGGAAAATCAAAAATATCAAAAGACCACACACTATGGAGAGAATCAGAAAATTGTTCCCTGTCTCTGCAGTACTGTTCAATGAAGTTGTAAAGTTAGCAGTAAGGATAATCATTAGAAAGAGAGAGGAGATGGCCTATTATACAAACAGAAGTGATCACCAAGAAGAAAGTAGGCCTTGCAATCTGTTTAGATAACTTAGCTACTTTTAGCGCTTAAATCGTCGGGTCCGCAACCTTTGACATTCAGTATACCCTTCAACAAATCTTTTTTTTATCTGTCCTGGACAGCAGACGACGTCCATTTTACCGTAGGCAACGTCCCAAATGCCCTTGTCTTCATCGGATTAAGAAGATATTATACAATCAATCCCAATGTCTGTTATTACAACTCATCTATAACTCATAACTAGGGATGAGCTCGGTGTTCGAGTCGAACATAGGTTTGACTCGAACATCGGCTGTTCGCGCGTTCGGCGAACCAACGAACGATTTGGGCCGTTCGCGCCAAATTCAAGTGACGCGAACGGCCCACAATACACTGCGCCATCGCAGTGCAATCCCGGCGCTGTGATTGGCCAAGCATGCACTGTGACCCCGCATGCTTGGCCAATCACAGCGCCGGCAGTGAGGAGAGCAATGATTGGCCACAGGCAGGATGCCTGTGGCCAATTATAGCTGAGGGGGTTTAGTACACGCCCCACACTATAAAAGGCCACCAGCGCGGCGGCCTCGTGTAGTGTGTTCCGGAGCAGGGAAAGTGAAGGATAGGCAGGGACAGTGTCAAATCCATTCTTTGCTAAACCTTGTGTGTAGGGACAGAGAAGGATAGGCAGGGAGAGTGTCAGTGTCATTTTCTTTGCTAAACCTTGTGTGTAGGGAGAGAGAAGGATAGGCAGGGAGAGTGTCAGTGTCATATACTTTGATAAACCTTGTGTGCAGGGAGACAGAAGGATAGGCAGGGGACAGTGTCAGTGTCATATTCTTTGATAAACCTTGTGTGCAGGGAGAGAGAAGGATAGGCAGGGAGAGTGTCAGTGTCATATACTTTGATAAACCTTGTGTGCAGGGAGAGAGAAGGATAGGCAGGGGGACAGTGTCAGTGTCATTGTTGCTAAGCCTCCTGCACATTATACACCTGAAGTTATCCCGTATTGCTGCTTTTTTCCTGGTGTGTTACACCAACAGGATTTTGCGGCACTTACAGCGGGCGGAGTGTGCCTCCTGACCATATTACACCTGAACTTAGCCTGTATTGCTGCTTTTTCCTGGTGTGTTACACCAACAGGATTTTGCGGCACTTACAGCGGGCGGAGTGTGCCTCCTGACCATATTACACCTGAACTTAGCCTGTATTGCTGCTTTTTCCTGGTGTGTTACACCAACAGGATTTTGCGGCACTTACAGCGGGCAGAGTGTGCCTCCTGACCATATTACACCTGAACTTAGCCTGTATTGCTGCTTTTTCCTGGTGTGTTACACCAACAGGATTTTGCGGCACTTACAGCGGGCGGAGTGTGCCTCCTGACCATATTACACCTGAACTTAGCCTGTATTGCTGCTTTTTCCTGGTGTGTTACACCAATAGGATTTTGCGGCATTTACAGCGGGCGGAGTGTGCCTCCTGATCATATTACACCTGAACTTAGCCTGTATTGCTGCTTTTTCCTGGTGTGTTACACCAACAGGATTTTGCGGCACTTACAGTGGACGGAGTGTGCCTCCTGACCATATTACACCTGAACTTAGCCTGTATTGCTGCTTTTTCCTGGTGTGTTACACCAACAGGATTTTGCGGCACTTACAGCGGGTGGAGTGTTCCTCCTGACCATATTACACCTGAACTTAGCCTGTATTGCTGCTTTTTCCTGGTGTGTTACACCAACAGGATTTTGCGGCACTTACAGCGGGCGGAGTGTGCCTCCTGACCATATTACACCTGAACTTAGCCTGTATTGCTGCTTTTTCCTGGTGTGTTACACCAACAGGATTTTGCAGCACTTACAGCGGGTGGAGTGTGCCTCCTGACCATATTACACCTGAACTTAGCCTGTATTGCTGCTTTTTCCTGGTGTGTTACACCAACAGGATTTTGCGGCACTTACAGCGGGCGGAGTGTGCCTCCTGACCATATTACACCTGAACTTAGCCTGTATTGCTGCTTTTTCCTGGTGTGTTACACCAACAGGATTTTGCAGCACTTACAGCGGGTGGAGTGTGCCTCCTGACCATATTACACCTGAACTTAGCCTGTATTGCTGCTTTTTCCTGATGTGTTACACCAACAGGATTTTGCGGCACTTACAGCGGGCGGAGTGTGCCTCCTGACCATATTACACCTGAACTTAGCCTGTATTGCTGCTTTTTCCTGGTGTGTTACACCAACAGGATTTTGCGGCACTTACAGCGGGCGGAATGTGCCTCCTGACCATATTACACCTGAACTTAGCCTGCATTACTGCTTTTTCCTGGTGTGTTACACCAACAGGATTTTGCGGCACTTACAGCGGGCGGAGTGTGCCTCCTGACCATATTACACCTGAACTTAGCCTGTATTGCTGCTTTTTCCTGGTGTCTGTGTTACACCAACAGGATTTTGCGGCACTTACAGCGGGCGGAGTGTGCCTCCTGACCATATTACACCTGAACTTAGCCTGTATTGCTGCTTTTTCCTGGTGTGATACACCAACAGACATTTGTGGCACTTACAGCGGGCGGAGTGTGCCTCCTGACCATATTACACCTGAACTTAGCCTGTATTGTTGCTTTTTCCTGGTGTGTTACACCAACAGACATTTGCGGCACTTACAGCGGGCGGAGTGTGCCTCCTGACCATATTACACCTGAACTTAGCCTGTATTGCTGCTTTTTCCTGGTGTGTTACACCAACAGGATTTTGCAGCACTTACAGCGGGTGGAGTGTGCCTCCTGACCATATTACACCTGAACTTAGCCTGTATTGCTGCTTTTTCCTGGTGTGTTACACCAACAGGATTTTGCGGCACTTACAGCGGCGGAGTGTGCCTCCTGACCATATTACACCTGAACTTAGCCTGTATTGCTGCTTTTTCCTGGTGTGTTACACCAACAGGATTTTGCGGCACTTACAGCGGGCGGAGTGTGCCTCCTGACCATATTACACCTGAACTTAGCCTGTATTGCTGCTTTTTCCTGGTGTGTTACACCAACAGGATTTTGCGGCACTTACAGCGGGCGGAATGTGCCTCCTGACCATATTACACCTGAACTTAGCCTGCATTACTGCTTTTTCCTGGTGTGTTACACCAACAGGATTTTGCGGCACTTACAGCGGGCGGAGTGTGCCTCCTGACCATATTACACCTGAACTTAGCCTGTATTGCTGCTTTTTCCTGGTGTCTGTGTTACACCAACAGGATTTTGCGGCACTTACAGCGGGCGGAGTGTGCCTCCTGACCATATTACACCTGAAGTTAGCCTGTATTGCTGCTTTTTCCTGGTGTGTTACACCAACAGGATTTTGCGGCACTTACAGCGGGCGGAGTGTGCCTCCTGACCATATTACACCTGAACTTAGCCTGTATTGCTGCTTTTTCCTGGTGTGATACACCAACAGACATTTGCGGCACTTACAGCGGGCGGAGTGTGCCTCCTGACCATATTACACCTGAACTTAGCCTGTATTGTTGCTTTTTCCTGGTGTGTTACACCAACAGACATTTGCGGCACTTACAGCGGGCAGAGTGTGCCTCCTGACCATATTACACCTGAAGTTAGCCTGTATTGCTGCTTTTTCCTGGTGTGTTACACCAACAGGCATTTGCAGCACCTACAGCAGGCGTAGTGTGATTCCTGCAAAATATACTCCTGAAGCTAGGCCTTATTGCTGGTTTTCCCATTTCCCTGCAGGCCATTAGAATGTCTGGAAGGCAAACAAGGAGAGGCAGACAGTCAGGAGACAATAAAAGAGGGCAAGCAGGCTCTGTGTCTAGAGACAACGGTGCTGGTCGTGGACGCGGTGCATCGCCATCAGCACGTGGACATGGGACACGCTTGTCCTTCTTTTCGGCAGCTGGACGTTTTGAGCCGCATCATGCCGAAGACTTGGTAGAGTGGATGACCAAGCCCTCCTCATCCTCCTCATCCTCTCTCACCCAGGCTCAGGGTACTGGCAAAGCAGCTGCCAAAGCGTCCTCTTCCCTGGTATCAATGTCATCATCAGTCACTCCTTCCCTAGACCAACCATGTCCTCCTGAGGAGTCCCCCGAACTGTTTGAGCACAGTGTTGGGTACATGCTCCAGGAGGATGCCCAGCGTTTCGAAGGGTCTGATGATGATACCCAGCTAGAGGAAGGCAGTAGCGTGAGAGCAGAGAGAGGGGATGCTCAAGAAGGACACCAATCTGGCAGTCATGTTCCAGCAGCTGCAGCATACTGCCAGATTGGCTCCAGTGATGAGGAGGGAGGGGATGATGAGGTCACTGACTCCACGTGGGTGCCTAATAGGAGAGAAGAGGAGGAGGAGGATGAGGAGGAGGCACATCTCCAACGAGGCAGGATGCCCTCGGGGGGCCAGCGTAAGGGCAGCACACCGACGGAATCACACCGCAGAGCTCCGCCTGTGCAGGGCGCTGCCTCTGCCCGTTATTCAAAAAGTTATTTGGTGTGGGCCTTTTTTGAGTCGAGTGCATCAGATCGCACAGCTGCTGTTTGCAACATATGTCTCAAGCGTATATCGCGTGGCCAAAACATCACCCGCTTGGGCACCACATGCTTGACCAGACATATGTTGACCTACCATGCAGCTCGTTGGCAAGCCTACCTTAAAGACACACACCAAAGAACAAAGCGGACCTCTTCTTGCACCGCATCAGCTGGGATCTCCAACCCCACTATACCTTCAGTCCTCTCTGAAACCTGCTCTGAGAGGAATGAAGGTGTAGAATTAGGTGTGTCACAGCCAAGTACTTGCGGGCACTCTGCTAGCAGTACACCGACGTCCGATTCTAGCAGGCAAATTTCCCTGCCCCAGCTGCTGGACCGTCGAAAGAAGTTTACTCCCAGCCATCCACATGCCCAGCGGTTGAATGCTAGCTTGGCTAAATTGCTAGCACTTCAACTGCTGCCTTTTCAGTTGGTAGACTCGGCCCCCTTCCTTGAGTTTGTGCAATGTGCGGTTCCTCAGTGGCAGGTTCCCAAACGCCACTTTTTCTCATGGAAGGCGATTCCGGCTCTCTACCGGCATGTGGAAGGCAATGTCTTGGCCTCGCTGGACAGGGCGGTCAGCGGTAAAGTGCATATTACCGCTGACTCATGGTCCAGCAGGCATGGACAGGGACGTTACCTTTCTTTCACGGCCCATTGGGTCACTCTTTTGGCAGCTGGGAAGGATGCAGGACAAGGTGCAGTAGTGTTGGAGGTTGTTCCACTGCCACGCCTCCAAAATGCTACTACTGGTTGTGACACACCTGTGTCCTCCACCCCCTCCTCTTCTTCCTCCGTGGCCTCTTCCTGTGCTTTGTCCTCGGAACCAGCGGTGCTCCGTAGGCGTTCAAGGGGCTACGCAAGTACGCAGGCAAAAAGATGCCATGCCGTGCTTGCGCTGGTGTGTTTGGGGGACAGGAGCCACACTGGGGCAGAGGTTCTGTCTGCTCTGCAGGGGCAGGCCGAGAGGTGGTTGACGCCATGCTAGCTTAAGCCAGGAATGGTAGTTTTCGACAATGGCACCAACCTCCTCTCCGCTCTCCGACAGGGACAACTGACCCATGTGCCCTGTGTGGCTCACGTCCTTAACCTGGTGGTGCAGCGGTTCTTGGGCAGGTACCCGGGCTTACAGGATGTCCTGAGGCATGCCATGAAAGTCTGTGTGCATTTCCGCAGATCTTATAATGCCAGTGCTCGCCTGGCTGAGCTGCAAAAGGAGTTGAACCTGCCCAAGAACCGCCTTATATGTGACAAACCCACCAAGGTGGAACTCAACGTTGGCCATGCTGCAGCGGCTGCACACGCAGCAGAGGGCCATCAATGAGTACCTGTGCGACTACGGCACCAGGACAGGGTCAGGGTAGCTCGGTTTTTTTTCACCACGCCAGTGGGGCATGATCAGGGATGCATGCACTGTCCTGGCACCATTTGAGGAGGCCACGAGGATGGTGAGCAGTGACAGTGCATGCATCAGTGACACTGTACCTCTTGTCCACCTGTTGGAACATACGCTGCGTGGAATAATGGACAGGGCACTTGAGGCAGAACAGAGGCAGGAAGAGGAGGACTTCCTTGCCTCTCAAGGCCCCCTTTACCCAGACAGTGTTCCTTCTGTCCCACCCATCGCACAGGAAGAAGAGGAGGAGGAGGAGGATTGTGTCAGCATGGAGGTGGAGCCTGGCACTCAGCATCATCAGCAGCAGTCTTTTAGGGATGATTTACAGTCCCGAGAAACCAGTGGACTTGTACGCGGCTGGGAGGAGGTGCCTGCGGATCATGTCGTCCTTAGTGACCCAGAGGACTCCGGACCGAATGCCTCAGCTAACCTACGCTGCATGGCCTCCCTGATCCTGCAAAGTCTGCGGAAGGATCCTCGTATTCTTCGGATCAAGGAGAGGGACCATTACTGGCTGGCCACTCTCCTTGATCCACGGTACAAGGGTAAGGTTGCGGACCTTATCTTACCGTCGCAGAGGGAGCAGAGGATGAAACAACTCCGGGAGGCCTTGCAGAAAGGTCTGTGCAACGCGTTCCCAGAGACTGGGAGGTTACAAACTCCTGGTCCTGGACAACGAGTTGCTGAGGCTTCGGTCAGTCAAAGAAGGAGCGGTGGGGAAGGTGGCCGTCTGACCGATGCGTTCAGACAATTCTTTAGTCCGCAGCCCCAAGGTATGATCGGTTCCAGCAACCATCGCCAGCGTCTGATATACATACAAAATATGCTCAATATATAATTGTAAACAACTATGCATCAAACATTAACAGCGCTTCGCAGGTTAGGTGAAAACCTGTGGATGATAAGGATTCTTATCGTCCAGTAATATAATATGCAACATATAAACATATATAAGTCCAATGCATGCAATTAGAATAATTGAAAAAAAGAGAGAGAGAGAGAAAAAGTCCACTTCTCCAATCCTCTCATCTGCCGGTATTAACACTATATATGGTGTTGATCTGGCTCCTTATATGGGGAAACACACTATCAGTTCAACAGTTCATTCACTATGAATGTGCAACAGATTCATCTTAGAGGAACCCAGAAACTGTAGCTTGAAAGGACACTTCACCATTAGATGCAATGCAGCTCCCTTAGGAGATCTACTCACCAGACTTCCGAACACAGATAGCCTTAATCACTCCTCTAAGTGGGTGGTTGTGGGTGGTTGTAAGCTCTTCATAGAGAGGGTTTCTCCTTGGATGAGCGGTGTTCCTGATCGGTGGATTTCAGCGTGCAGCAATGCGGGCATAAAAATGTGAGGGGAAACCGAACATAGTGTAAAACCCTTTTTTATTGTAAATAGATAGACCCCCCGTTTACAAGCCTGATATACATAGTGCAGGAATACCTAGGGGCAAGGTCAGACTTGGACACCTTCCCCACCTTCCCCACCGAAAATCCTCTGACTTACTGGGTCTTGAGGATGGATCACTGGCCAGAGCTTGCACAGTATGCAATTGAGCTACTGGCCTGTCCTGCATCCAGCGTTCTTTCAGAACGCACATTCAGTGCTGCTGGAGGATTTGTCACGGATCACAGGGTGTGCCTGTCCACCGACTCTGTTGATCGACTGACCTTCATAAAGATGAACCAGTCTTGGATCACCACCAGCTACCAAACACCTGAAGCTGATATAACAGACTAATTTATTTTCAAATGTCACATCCCTTCAAGACTGATGCTGATGCTGAGAGACTGTCCTGTTATGTTGACTGACTATCCTCCTCCTCCTCAATGATCCGATTGATGATGATAGCTTGGAAGAACATTTTTGTTTCTGGGTGCCGCCACCAGTGGCTAAGGCCCAATTTTTCAGCCCCTGTTTAACAGGGGCATGTTATTACAATTTTTTATGCAATGCTTTGCAGCAGGGCTCATTCCTGCACTCCAACTAGAGTATCTGGGAGAGGTTGCAGTGTCGTGGCACCAGCACCAGTGGCTAAGGCCCAATTTTTCAGCCCCTGTTTAACAGGGGCGTGTAATTACAATTTTTGATGCAATACTTTGCAACAGGGCTCATTGCTGTGCTCCAAGTACAGTATCTGTGAGGGGTTGCAGTGTTGTGGCACCAGTGCCTAAGGCCCAATTTTTCAGCCCCTGTTTAACAGGGGCATGTAATTACAATTTTTTATGCAATGCTTTGCAGCAGGGCTCATTCCTGCACTCCAACTAGAGTATCTGGGAGAGGTTGCAGTGTCGTGGCACCAGCACCAGTGGCTAAGGCCCAATTTTTCAGCCCCTGTTTAACAGGGGCGTGTAATTACAATTTTTGATGCAATACTTTGCAACAGGGCTCATTGCTGTGCTCCAAGTAGAGTATCTGTGAGGGGTTGCAGTGTTGTGACACCAGTGCCTAAGGGCCAATTTTTCTGCCCCTGTTTAACAGGGGCACGTAATTACAATTCTTGATCTAATAATTCACAGCAGGGCCCATTCCTGCGCCCACCAAGACTAACTGTGAGGCCTTACAGTGTTGTGTCAACACCACCACCACCACCACCTCCAAAGGCCCAATTTTTCAGCCCCTGTTCAACAGGGGCATGCAATTACAATTCTTGATCTAATAATTCACAGCAGGGCCCATCCATGCGCCCACCAAGAGTAACTGTGAGGGCTCACAGTGTTGTGGCAACACCAACATGTAAGGGGCAAATTTCAGCTGAGTATATACGGCAGGCCCCTACTTTCAAACATCCAACTTACAAACGACTCCTCCTTGCAAACGGAAGGATACAACAGGAAGTGAGAGGAAATCTACCCCTAGGAAGGGAAATTCTCTCCTGTAAGAGTTAATATGGGAAAAAAAGTGTCTCCTCTCCACTGATGCTTTATCACCAATTCTTGTTTCAATAAAAACCCCAAATTTTCAAAACACATTTGTCATTAGGACGGAAAGTGAGGTGAACTGTTCTGAACAGGTGCACACTGCACAGACAGCAAAACAAATGTTACAGGGGTGATAACCCTTCCCTATGTTTTCCAAAAAGCTTAAAAATAGATTTTTTGGCTGGAGCTACACTTAAACAATGTACCTGTTCAAAATTACAAACAGATTCTACATAAGAACAAACCTACAGTCCCTGTCTTGTATGCACCACCTGTATACGGCTGTTCAGAGTATATAGGGCCTTTTTTATTTTGTGTGCGGGGTTCCCCTTAATATCCATACAAGACCCAAAGGGGCTGGTAATGGGCTGGGGTGGGGGGGGGCTGTGATGGGGTAGCTATGCCATTTTTCTTAAAGATTTTCATCCATATTACCGGGACCAGACATTACATTAAAGCAGTTTTAAATGGCTTTTTTTTCCTTTAGAAATGTCATTTTGTGCAGGGACAGTTCTAAACACGGGAAACACGTGGCACTTCACAGGCATACTTTAGACACCCCCCAGGTATGATATTTAAAGGAATATTTGACTCTTTTTTTTTTCACTTTATGCATCATTAAAATGACTGCTCCCGAAAAACGGCCGTTTTTAAAACTTTTTTTTGGATTGATACATGTCCCCTGGTGCAGAACGCGGGTTCCCAAACCCTTTTTAGGACAATAACATGCATATTAGTCGTTATAAATAGCACTTTAGATTTCGAACGTTCGCATCCATTGTATTTAATAGGGTTCTAAAGTTCATGCGAACTTTCGGTCCGTTCGCGGGTTCTGGTGCGAACCGAACCTGGGGGTGTTCGGCTCATCACTACTCATAACCAGAATCAAGCAGAAAGAGAAAAATAGACCTAGAAATTTTTTTTTAAGTAATTTTAAAGTATCTTACCTCCCAAACACACTAGAAGGACTGGATCACATCAGGTTCAGAACCAGATGGTTTGACCCGGGTCCCGGTAGCAATCGGCCCCTATTTGACCACTAATGTTAAGTGGGGAGACTTATTTTCTCAGTGAGTTTTGAGATCCGATACTCACTGATTTCTGATCGATCAGAACCGTTGGACCCGGTTTTCACGCATTGGGTTAGGCTGGAAGGACCAAAATGTTGGATTAATACTTCCTCTGTGATCAGTCAAACTTCAGGTGTTCTAGAAGTAAGGTAATTTATTTCAAATTTACCGGTACAAATGGATGAGCCTTTCATGCTGAGAAGAAAGCAGAAGTCACATACAGACACGAGGTGTGTGACCTTTTTATAGGGTCAACAGGAAGAATATTATTGGCTAAAAGTTCACTGGTGGCTCATGACGCAAAACAGCTTTATTGCCAATCACAGTGTCTTTTTACAATTCGTAGCAAAGCTTATGATTTTAGGAAGTAAGTTGAAACAATTGAACAATACAAGTTTGAAGCAACGTGTCTTTAGAAACCATTTTAGAAATCGGAATCCATTTTAAATTCCTACAAATAGTCACACAATAGACATAAAAAACTTTTCCAACAGTAGGCAGCTGAGAAGAGGCATGTGGGTTGAATGCAGGATAGGTACAGGGAGCAGAGACTGGATATTGGTATCTGGTGGGAAGCAGTGTGTACTGAACTGCAACTGGTGTTGCCATGGGTGATGGAGAAACACACATTTAGGTAGGTTGGTGTCTGATGGCAGAGGTGGTTTGTTAGGGGCTGGCTGGGGCTGATTGCAAAATATCAGACCATGCTAAGAGCAGGGGTTGCACAAACTGCGGGTTACATACTGCCTGTCTGACAAGGGATTGTACAGAATCAACACATTCTATTATCACCTGCTGGGAACAAGCTGTGTAATGTTAAAAAAAGTAAGGGGCGTCATCCTCCAGAAGCCATACCAGTGATGTGACCTGATTAATACTGAAAGGGGGAGAAAAATCATCATGGCCCTCTGGGATGCAAGGCAAAGCCAACTCTGTGCAGATTTGGATTAAAGGCTGAACATCCCCAAACAGCATGAATCCCTGATCAACCCAGGAGTGAGCTAAACAAATGATTTCTAGCAGCTGATCACTGGTCCACTCTTTCAGTGTCTGGCAGAGATATTTACTACTCTCAGATGCCAGCAGAGCATAATAACAAATCACATCCAAATTAATTTCAGCAAAGCAACCTGAACCAAGATTTTTCCTCTGTGTAGTCACTTCTGGTCAGAGCTGGCCCTGGTATACTGTCATGTACCGGGTGTGACCAGAACTGTGTGGCTAGCAACAGAGGAACACCAAACACAAATAAGTGAAAATATAAAGATTTATTTAGGTGAGTGATTAATATGAGTATAACCACCTCCGATATGATACAATGCAGTAAACCAACCTTTCAGTTTAATTAGCCTTTTGAGGGTTTGGTAAGAGATTACATGCCTTTCGGCTTTTTCATATTAGAAGCATAATTTCAAGGACAGCAGGATAGATGAAGTAGGTTGGGGGCCTTAAATCCTTGCAGCATGTGCATTATACATTTTTATATTGACTAAAGAGATATCTCTGAGGAATTCCAGACTTTGAAGAAATGTTCATTTCTCATACCACACAATGTACATACAGTCTCAAGCTATAACTACATGGATTTAAAATGAAGTCAACATTACAGCAATTTACAACATGCCTTTGTCAATGTTTTCCTTGTTGTCATATTAGTAAGGCAACTTTAAGTTTTTTAAACAAATTAGAATTCCACAATTGATATAGAGGAGATTGCAATAAAGCAGTGCAAACAGTAAAGATGACGCGTTTAACCCATAGCAACCAAAATTGCTGGAATTTATATATTGCAATTGCTCTTGCGCTACCCTAAATCAACCCTTTTCACACCACATTCCTTGTCAAGTACTGTAGCAGCCTAAATGAAGTGCAGACACTATTAGGCCTCATGCACACTAGATAACCTAAAATTGCCAGAAGTGCTGGCAGGCAAAAGAACACGTTGAAAACTCACATTATCACACATTTATGCACGTTTTTGAGCGTCCGTGTTTACAAGTTTTTTTTTTTTACAAACATGTTGAAAATGCAATAAAAGTAGGGCTGGCCTGCTGTGTGTTACACAATTATCTTATTGAGAAGGAAAGAGGCTCCACTGAACCAGCACCCTCAACCCCAGCTCAAAATGTACAGTTAATGGACTTACACCCCACTTCTCAAGTTATGCAAATTAGAAATCAATTGCTGATTATTTTGTTTCCCCAGAGGGTTAAGCAGATTGTCAAGATATGTGTAGGTAAAGTCCTCCATGATCAAAGTTCAGTTCGAATTGATGCTACTTTTTGTTTGTTGAATATCTTTTTTCATTTGAATACATTTTATAAAAAGATAATGTGTTATTTTCTTTTTTTTTTAATCCTCATAAGTTTTTTTTTTTTTTATCAGTGTCAGGTATGGCTTCCATTCCCACAGAATGGAAACTTTACCCAACATGGTAGAACAAAGAGAATTACACTTTTCCATCATTGTGAGGTAATCTCCTTGAGAATACATAAATCTACGGCACACTGATAAAAGTGTGCAATGTTTTGTTCACCAGTGTGAGGTAAGGTTTCCATTATCACAGAATGGAAACTTTACCCAATGCAGGTGAAAAAGAGAACTGCATTTTTCTATAAGTGTGACCAATTCTCCTAAAAAATTGGTAAAACTACCCCACACAGATAAAAATGTACATTTTCTTATTCTCCTGTCTGAATTAAGGCTTCTTTTCTTGGGCAATATAAACGTTTTTTTCAACACAGGTAAATAAGTATCCCCCTTTGGGCTGCATTGCATCTCAAACATTTTTACTAGAAGTTGAAAAAGAAATAGACAACAAAAATACTGTTGAACAACAGTTTTATTTATTTATTTATTTTTAATGGCGACAACAATTGGCCAAGTAATTAAAAACAATTGGCTACAACAATGGCCCAAATATATTTTTTTTTAAAAAGCACCAAAGATCAGTGTGCAAGAAGTGGCCACAATAATTGGCCAAAGTAAGAGACAACAATTGGCCAAAGTAGGAAACAATAATAGACTACAACAATTGGCCAGAACCATTTGGCCAAAGTAATAAACAACAATTGGCCAGAAAAATTGTTGTTTATTACTTTGGCCAATTTTTCTGGCCAATTGTTGTGGGCAATTGTTGTAGTCAATTATTCTTTATTACTTTAGCCACAACAATTGGCCAAAGTAAAAAACAACAATTGGTCAAAGTAATTACAAACAACTGGCCACAACAATAGCCCAATTTTTTTTTTAAAGGCACCAAAGATCAGTGTGCAAGAAGTGGCCACAATATTTGGCCAAAGTAAGAAACAATAATTGATCGCAACAATTGGCCAAAGTAATACACAGCAATTGGCCACAGCAATTGGCCAAAGTAAAAAACAACAATTGGCCACAACAATTGGTAAAAATATTATTTAAAAAATAACTAAACATTACACTGCAAATAGTGAAATAATATAATATAATGATGCGCTGTGGCACCAACCTAAAGTTTTACACGGTGAATCTTCAAACAAAGATATATATAAATGTGAACCAGAAATGTGACAATAAACCCAGTGCTCAATGCTCCATGTACTGGAGCATTGAGCACCGGGTTTATTGTCACATTTCTGGATCACATTTATATATATCTTTGTTTGAAGATTCACCGTGTAAAACTTTATGTTGGTGCCACAGCGCATCATTATATTATATTATTTCACAGTGGAGAGCTCAGCATTCTTTGAATGATTGCAGCTGGTATCATTTAATAATCTTTTATTTTTTGTCCTCACGTTCACCACGTATTAGCGCTTTAGTATTATATTTCACACTGCAAATAGTGGCAAAAATAATTGGTCAAAGTAATAAACATCAATTGGCCACAACAATTGGCCAAATGTATCTGAATTTTCAAATCACAATAATAACGAACTGCAATGAATCTGAAATAAATTATAACAAAACATTACCTGCATTTGAATTTGAAAATGAATTTGAGTTCAAAATGGTAACATATTGCAATAAATACATTAAGGTGTAAAAGTGAAATAAGATGATGATTCCTACGTGGGCTACTTTATAGAATAGAATAGAAGATAATAAAACTGAATAAAACATAATAGAATAGAACAGAATAAAGTAAAATAGAATAGAATAGAACAGAATAATACAGAATAGAAATCAAAAGAATAGAATAAAACAGAATAGAATATAATAGAATAGGAAAAAATTGAATAGAGTAAAATAAAATAAAAAGGAATAGAATAGAAAAAATTTGAATAGATAAAAATAGAATATAATAGAATTAATATATCGGTAGCTGTCTTCTGAAATTTGAATTTGAAAATTCGAATTTTGGAAGGTGGCTATATTCGTTCTTTTCTATTATATGTATTTCTATTCTATTCTGTTCTATTGTAATCTATTCTTTTATTTTCTATTCTATTGTAATCTATTCTATTCTATTGTTTTTCATTCTATTATTTTCTATTATATTCTATTTTGTTTTATTCTATTCTATTTTGTATTTTATTCTATTCTTTAATTTTCTATTCTGTTTTATTCTATTATTTTCTATTCTATTTTGTTCTGTTCTATTTTATAAAGCTCACAAACAGAAGAGAAGAGCCCACAGGCTCTGGAGCAATACCTTTTATTTTTTGTAATTAACAAACAGCCAGCAGCTCACATCATGTGACCCCTGAGGCTTTCTGTGTTTGTGACCCGTATGTGACCCGTTGACCACCATATGTGGTCAAACATAGCGGCAGCAGCATTTAGTCCAGGATTGCTGCTATATCCACACTGTCAGCTGGGGCTCCTATTATGGGCGGTGGTAGGATTTTGGTGCACAGTACCATGATGGGGATATGTGAGTCATAAGCTCTGATTTAGCTTTGCTTGTGAGTGCATTTTTATCTTTTTTTTTTCATTACAAAAATAAAGGGTATTGCACCAGAGCCTGTGCACACTTCTCTTCTGTTTGGGTGCTTGCAGTTTCCAGTGCCTGCTGGTTGTGAGAGCAGCAAGGTTGTGGTGTTATTGCAAATAAACACTTTCAAGCCTGGAATCGTATTGAACTTTTGGACCCTCTTTGTTCAGGTCACCTGTGGCATTAGCACAGGTACTGGCATATATTTGTACACATTGGTCTATTTTATAAAGCAGCCCAAGTTTGAATCAACATCTTATTTCACTTTTATACCTTACTGTATTTATTGTAATATGTTTCCATTTCAAATTCAATTTCAAATATTTTTTTTATTTAAAATTACCGGTAATTTGAAAATAACAAACATGCAAAATAAATCAGAATATATGAAATTAATTCCGAAAATGAATCATTCTTACATAATGAATATGATAAAACATAAATAATGACTTAACGAACGAATCTGAAACAAAACTAAACACATTTTTCTATTGTGCACATCCCAATAGCCACAACAATCGTTATTTACTACTTTGTCCACAACAATCGGCCAAAGTAATAGACAACCATTGTCCACAACAATTGGCCAAAGGATTATTAAAAAAGGCAGTAAAAATTACAATGCTAGTTATATAGCTCTTGTTCGGTTGTTATATTTAGCCAAGCAATTAATTGCAAGGTTTTGGCTTTCTGCCCAATCACTGACGTGCACACAGTGGATCCAGGTAGTCAATTCCATACTCATTAGGAAAAAAATACTTATTATCATAGGAACTCTCCAAAGAAATTTGTGAATATTTGGCAATGTTGGTTGGATAATCTGGGGGTAGCACCCCCACAACTTCTTATGGATATATTATTACAAATGTAATTGTGCTTACCTATTCTATTGCTTTGTTTTTTTTACTTGTAAAATATGAAGCTGAATGTTGGTATTTTTTCTCTTACTCTAATGACTCAGCGGCTAATTGTTGTTAATTAAATGGTCATGCATCAAAAGCTCACAGTATTCCAGTTGTTCATTATGTGAGATCTTATTCTGCATAAGTTTTAAGTAAAAGGTGTTTTTCCACCACACACAAGAACTGCTTTATATGTTGACAAATATACAATTGCAGTGAGATTTTATGTTTTTATATGCTATATATTTTACGGTTAAGGCTATGCTGCCGACTATCTGTATATTGCACCACCTTTACTTTTACAATAAAAGTTACCTGATTTAAAAAAAATAAAAAAAATTACAATGCTATTAGTGCCCACAACTGGCAAAATCATTAGAAAACAAAAAATTAGAAAAAAATGGGGAATTATTTTATCAAAATTTTTTTGTACACAGTGAAGAGGAGGTGTGGTCTTGTGAGAACTGAGAGGGATCCTCAGATCATGACCTAATGGAGGGATCCACATATCTATGATAAAATTATGTATACACAGATTGGGAGTTCAAGGAGGGATATGCATGTCTTTGTTGAACAAACGGAATGACATTATCACTACACATCCATTGTCTGTTCACTTCTGATAGGACTGTTGCTGTAGAGCCTGCATTCTCGGTCATCTACCTTGTCCATGACCAGCAGTGTTGCCCGAGCGCACACCTGATGCACCAACTTAAACAGAGATGGAATTTTTATTAAATTGAATGAATAACAGATAATTAGGAAAGATGCATACAGATGGACACCTGATCATGTCCCACTTTTTCACGGTCAGATCCAGGTGGAGTAGGTGCTAGGGTGAGTTTTGGAGAGGGTGCTGTACTAACTGATGTAGTGGCTGCTGGAGTGGATGGAGGTGAGATCCCGTGGTAAAGCTTCTAAAGATGTTGACGGGGGGCATTGGATGGCCTGGCCACATTCTTTTCTTCCAGATACTCCTCTTCCTGCTCCTTAATCTCCATGTCACGAAGGTTGCATGTTCTCCTATAAAATAAAACATAACATTTTGCATCAAAATGAATTGCAATGTGGTCACATTTATTAACTTATGCACATCCATTACATTTTCCCCACCCATTTAACTTTATTAACACATTATAGTAGTACATTACATTTTACACAGAGCGCCCCCCTACAAAAAATAAATAAAATTATAACTGCACTTACTCCCTAGACTGTCATGAGGTATGAAGGAATGCTAGTTCTCTAGTATGCATGTGTTGTCTTTGAGGTAGGGATGCAGATCCACTTCTGTATATCTGTTTCTCAGCTGTAATCTCGGCGCACCCAGTCTATAAGAAACTTCCACCGTGTACAAAGTGCTTTTCCTAAACAAGAAAAAAGAAAATATATATATTTTTTTATTATACTTATAACAATTATAATAGTAGCTACCTGTATACTGTATATATGTATTGATAGATATACATCAATAAATAACAATAATATTATTTAAAAAATACTGCAAAAGAAAAATGAAAAAGAAAATTATAATATACTGTAGCACTACCCCCATAGGAGCTGCTGGTTTAGTTTTGGACCTGCACTCTGCCTGTCAACCCCCAGAATTTGGCTCAATCCCCTCTGGCACAAATGGACAAAAATATGATGGAGGACCCCAATTGGCTGTAAGGGACCTCAATGATACACACACAACAATAAAGGCAATAAAAGGGTTGTTACCTTAGTGTTGTTCACCTGCCACTCAACTGCAAAGACAGAGTTCCTCACAAATTGTAGTTTAACCAATGGTTATATGTTTACTTGGTAGAGGAATTAAATAATGATTATACAATAGGCATTCAATACATACAGCTCCCTGTATAAATCAATGAATGAAATACCACCGGTTCAAAATACCTCTGAAATCCGTTCCTAGTAACGCAACCTGAGGGTCAGACTTGAGTGAGGGTATGGTGGAGGAATCTCCCAGTGCAGTAATATCAACTCTGGGGCACCTCTCCACCAAGTCTCACATAAACAGCAGAAAACACAAGGTGATACAAACAGTTATCACTAATATGTGGAATCAGAACCCTATGGATCCCCCTAGTGGACAGTTCAATTGGTGCGTGTCCTATAGCAACCACTTGCAAAGGTAGAAAAGTGGAGGATTATCCCTTTAAGAGTCAGGTAATCTTCAGCTAGCCACATTGGTGCACTTAAAGATTTGTAATCCAAAAGATAGGGTGAAGAAAGAAACTGCTGATTGAGGCACACGGACTAACAGTACAAGGGGTACTAGTTTCCCCAAGGTGTTGAGTTCCTACGTGCGGAGATGCAAGCGCCAGCAAATACAAGTGAAGCTTGTGATAGTCACATTCCTGGCAGTCAGTTAACTAAATTGATGGGCAAGTGCCCGCTCACCAGATGAGGCCTTGTCTTGCTGATTTTCCTCTCAGTCCGGAATCCTCCTTCAATGGTCCGTCTCGGTGTCACGAGGCCCCTGGTCCTTCACCCGGACGTCCTCTGGATAATGATGGATAAAAGGCTCAGGGATCCCTCTTTGGATTGGCGATCTGCTCTCGGTCTCCGTAGGCCCAGGCTTCTCAGGCCTAGTGTCATGGATATGCATTAATGTCTGTCTGCCATCTTACCTTCCTCCTCATGTGTTCATCTAGAGACCAGACCTCCTTCACCTGGCTTCCTTTATAATCTCCTCCCAGCCTGACTCCACCCCAGGCCCTATCACAGAACACTATATTAACCTGTGCACTGCAAGCCTGCTTTGCTGATCAACGTGTTTGTTAGGCATTGTGTGTTTGGGTTCCTGCCTGCCGTGTGCTACGTCTGTCTCTCTGTTACGTTATTGGCTTGTCCCCGACTATCCCTGTCTGCTCGTGACCCTTGACCTTCGGCTCGTTCTTCGTTATCCTTGTCTGCTTGTGGCCCCTGACCTTCAGCTTGTTATTCGGTTCTCTCTATCGTGTGCTGCTGCTTCCCCTCTTTTCCCCTTATCCTACGGGGCGTGAGCTAGGAAACTCCAGGGGCCGCGACCTGGTCCCAGCCTGCAGCGTAACATCCTCACCACTAGAGGCCCTGGAGAAGACCAGCTGGGTCTTAGACTCCGCGCCCTGGGGAATCTTGGCTCTCGCTTCTGTTAGGATCCCGGTTGTGCTCCTCTGGTCCCGCTTTCCACAACCACCCAGTTTCCTATCCGCAGAAGCCAGCCATAGGGTTCACTACCCCACGGTGCACTCCTGTCCCCCTACGGTGTGCATCTGTCACCTGGCCACAGGTGACCCTGACAGTTTGATCAGCCATGAACCCGGCTGACATCCCGCTTCCCGCGGATGATCCATTGCAGGGCATAGTTCGCAGACTTGAGACCCAGGAATCAAATCAGACCCAGGTGATGCGATTCCTCCAGGATCTGGCTTCTCGATTCGAGCAGCTTCAGGTCTCCTTGGGAACCCCGAATCCGCAACCCCAGGTACAACCAGCGGCTGTACCTATCGCACCAGTCGCAGCCTCACACTCACTAAGATTGCCAGCTCCGTTCCGTTTCTCTGGGGACTCCAAGGCCTGCAGGGGCTTTCTCAGCCAATGCACAATTCATTTTGAGCTTCAGCCTCAAAGCTTCCTGTCTGACCGGGCTAAGGTAGCCTATATCATTTCCCTCCTCTCCGGTGAAGCTTTGGCCTGGGCTGCCCCCCTGTGGGAGAGGAACGATCCGGTGGTTTCCAGTCTGTCCGATTTCTTGAAGCTCTTTCGTAATATCTTCGAAGAGCCGGCTCGGGCTTCTTCAGCGGCTAGTGCTGTCTTACGTCTTCGCCAAGAATCAAGTTCAGTGGGGCAATATGCTCTTCAGTTCCGTATCCACACAGCTGAATTGAGCTGGAATAATGAGGCCCTGGTTGCTACCTTTTTACATGGCCTCTCTGACCGAGTGAAAGACGAATTAGCGGGAAGAGCCATTCCCGTCGGTCTGGACGATGTAATTTCATTATGCAACCAGATCGACATTCGTTTTCAAGAGAGGTCCTTAGAAAAAAGACGCCAGCACTCTCTGGGTCCTAGCCAGTCTGAGCTCCCCTCCCTTCATTCCGTGGAGCATCCTCTACCTGCTGAAGAACCTATGCAGCTGGGCCGGACCAGACTAACCCCCTAAGAACGTGCTAGGCACAGAACTCTGGGCTTGTGCCTCTATTGTGGGGGCAAGGGTCATTTTCGTGACTTTTGCTCGCTTCTGTCCGGAGAACGTTCGGGCGTAATACATTTGGAAGGTGGAGTATTGGACCCAGAAACATCACCTTCTCGCCTGCTCTTGCCGGTGTTCCTTCATGTAGGCACTTCTCCTCAGTCAACCCTTGCATACCTGGATTCCGGGGCTGCCGGCAATTTCATGGATTGGAGAACTGCTTCTTCTATGAAGCTTACCCTTTCACCTCTCACTACCCCATTGGTAGTCTCGGCAATTGATGGCACTGTTCTCCCAGGGGGCCCTATTCGCTTCCAGACGCTACCCATTAGGATGTCGGTAGGGATTCTCCACCAGGAGTGGATATCCTTTCTTATTCTACCCAAGGCCTCTACCCCAGTTGTATTGGGCCTCCCTTGGCTACAGCTCCACTCTCCACATGTGGACTGGGTCTCTGGGCAGATCCTGGCCTGGGGTTCCTCATGTTTCTCGTCGTGTCTTCTCAAGGTGACCCCCAAGGAGAGTCTTCCGGTTGCTGCCACTTCTGTTTCTTCTGATCTTCCTGCTGCATACAGCGATTACCGGGATGTGTTCTGTAAAAAATCAGCTGAGGTGCTTCCTCCCCACAGGTCTTTTGACTGTGCTATTGATCTTGTCCCCGGAGCAACTCTACCCAGGGGTCGTACCTACCCTCTGTCCATCCCAGAGACCCAGGCCATGTCGGAGTATGTCGCAGAGAATCTGGAGAGAGGTTTCATCCAGAAATCCTCATCGCCTGCAGGGGCAGGGTTCTTTTTTGTTGCCAAAAAGGATGGTACCTTAAGACCCTGCATCGATTATCGGGGTTTAAATGCGGTTACTATTAAAAATCGATACCCCTTACCCTTAATATCTGAGCTATTCGATAGGTTGAAGGGTGCCTCCATTTTCACCAAGTTGGATCTCAGAGGCGCGTACAATCTCATTCGAATACGGGAGGGTGACGAATGGAAGACTGCATTCAACACTAGAGACGGGCATTACGAATATCTGGTGATGCCTTTTGGTCTGTGTAATGCTCCAGCCGTGTTTCAAAACTTTGTCAATGAAATCTTCAGAGATCTGCTGTACCAGTTTGTTGTCTTCTATCTGGATGACATTCTGATCTTTTCTGAAAATCTGCTCATCCACAGAAACCATGTCCGCACTGTACTTCAACGTCTTAGAGAGAACAATCTCTATGCCAAGCTGGAGAAATGTTCCTTTGAATGTTCTGAGGTCCTGTTTTTGGGGTGCTTTGTCTCATGTTCGGGGCTTCGTATGGACCCTGGGAAGGTCTTGGCTATCACCAACTGGCCTCTTCCTGCTAGCCTCAAGGCCACACAGCGCTTTCTTGGCTTCACTAATTATTATAGGCAGTTCATAAGGAATTACTCTTCCATTGCCGCGCCTATTATCGCTTTGACCAAGAAGGGTGTGAATGCCAGAGACTGGCCTCCCGAAGCTGTCTCTGCATTTCACAACCTGAAACAGGCCTTTGTTTCTGGCCCCCTCTTGAGGAGACCAAATCCTGGGAATGCATTTTTTATTGAAGTGGACGCTTCCTCAATGGGGGTGGGAGCTGTGCTTCTTCAAATCTTTGAGAAGAGACGCCAACCATGTGCGTTCTTCTCCAAAAAAAATTCTCAGGCAGAGAGGAATTATGCCATCGGTGATCGGGAACTTCTCGCAATTAAATTGGCGTTAGAGGAGTGGCGTCATCTCTTGGAGGGTTCCCCTCACTCCATAACGATCTTTACCGATCACAAGAATTTACAGTATCTACAGAATGCTAAACGTCTGAATCCTAGACAGGCCAGGTGGAGTCTCTTCTTTGCCCGTTTTAATTTAATGATTACCTACAAACCTGGTTCCTGCAACGGTCAGGCTGATGCGCTCTCTAGGTCATTTGACACTTTGGATGAGGAGTCCGCCCCTGAACCTGAGCCGATCATTCCCACCTCATGCATTGTTGCCCACTCTACCACCCTGAAGTCTAAAATTCCGCCTGGTAAGACCTTTGTCCCCACTGAGCTAAGAGCTAAGATCCTTCGTTGGGGACATGATTCCAAGGTGGCAGGGCATTCTGGATTCCTCCGATCCTTCCTACTCATCAGTCGTCACTACTGGTGGCCTAATCTCCGCTCAGACGTCAAAGACTACGTTAAAGCTTGTCATGTCTGTGCTCAGTCCAAATCCTCCACACAAGCTCCTGCTGGTCTCCTCATGCCCTTGCCCATTCCTAAGGAACCCTGGGCCCATATTGCCATGGATTTTATCACCGATCTCCCACTGTCTGAGAATAATACAGTCATTTGGGTGGTAATCGATCGATTCTCCAAGATGGCTCATTTTGTTCCTCTTCCTGGTCTCCCTTCTGCCCCTGCCTTGGTTCCCATTTTCATTCGGGAAATTCTCCGCCTACATGGGGTCCCTTCTCATATTGTTTCCGACAGGGTAGTCCAATTCACGTCTCGTTTTTGGGGAGCCTTTTGCAAATCCCTCAATATTGTCTTGGATTTTTCTTCCTCTTACCATCCCCAATCCAATGGACAGACTGAGAGGGTTAATCAGGAGTTAGAGGTCTTTCTTCGCACCTTTGTGTCTTCTCACCATGACGATTGGTCCTCTCTACTCCCGTGGGCAGAATTCTCCCATAACAATCATGTGAATACCAGTTCGCAGAAGACACCCTTTTTCACAGTTTATGGAAAACACCCTCAACTTCCTCTTCCCATGATCTGTTGTCCAGACATTCCAGCTTTGGCTTCGGTTCAGGAGTCTCTCAATTCCGTTTGGGGTCACGTTCATGATTCCCTCCGGGCAGCTGCTGAAAAATTCAAAGGCTTTGCCGACCGCCGCAGGCGTAAACCGCCTTCTTTTCAGCCAGGGGACAAAGTCTGGCTCTCTACCAGGAACATCAAGCTCCGAGTTCCTTCTCTGAAGTTTGCTCCACGATTCATCGGTCCATACACGGTAACTGCTAAACTGAATCCGGTTTGTTTCAAACTCCAGATTCCTAAGAGCCATAAAATCACTAACTCCTTTCATGTTGCTCTTCTAAAGCCTTTAGTCCTCAATAAATTCTCTCGTCCTCTCCCTACCGTGGCGCCTGTCTCTGAGGATAATCAGGAGTATGAGATCAGTCAAATTCTGGACTCCCGACTCTGTAAAGGCGTTCTTCAGTACCTCGTTCATTGGAAAGGGTTTGGTCCTGAGGAGAGGTCTTGGATCACTGCATCTGAGGTCTTTGCACCTCGTCTGTTAAAGGAGTTTCATCTGAAGTTTCCCTCTAAACCTGGGCCCAGGCGGGGAAGGAGGAGGCCTCGTAAGAGGGAGGGTACTGTCATGGATATGCATTAATGTCTGTCTGCCATCTTACCTTCCTCCTCATGTGTTCATCTAGAGACCAGACCTCCTTCACCTGGCTTCCTTTATAATCTCCTCCCAGCCTGACTCCACCCCAGGCCCTATCACAGAACACTATATTAACCTGTGCACTGCAAGCCTGCTTTGCTGATCAATGTGTTTGTTAGGCATTGTGTGTTTGGGTTCCTGCCTGCCGTGTGCTACGTCTGTCTCTCTGTTACGTTATTGGCTTGTCCCCGACTATCCCTGTCTGCTCGTGACCCTTGACCTTCGGCTCGTTCTTCGTTATCCTTGTCTGCTTGTGGCCCCTGACCTTCAGCTTGTTATTCGGTTCTCTCTATCGTGTGCTGCTGCTTCCCCTCTTTTCCCCTTATCCTACGGGGCGTGAGCTAGGAAACTCCAGGGGCCGCGACCTGGTCCCAGCCTGCAGCGTAACATCCTCACCACTAGAGGCCCTGGAGAAGACCAGCTGGGTCTTAGACTCCGCGCCCTGGGGAATCTTGGCTCTCGCTTCTGTTAGGATCCCGGTTGTGCTCCTCTGGTCCCGCTTTCCACAACCACCCAGTTTCCTATCCGCAGAAGCCAGCCATAGGGTTCACTACCCCGCGGTGCACTCCTGTCCCCCTACGGTGTGCATCTGTCACCTGGCCACAGGTGACCCTGACACCTAGGCACACTCACAGCAGGCCTCAACACAGGCCTCCTGCCGGCTTAAAGATGGCGTCCAGAGCAAGCGTGCTATACGGCGCGATTGCCTTAAAAAGGTCCTCCCATCAGGCTTTGCGCGGCGCACCCTCTGGTAGCACAGTGGCCTTGTTGGCAATGTAGTCTCTGTGCTACTTACTGTAATGGAGTCTTTGTCTCTCGGTAACTGAATCAAACAAGTTGTAACTGACTAGCATGAAATAAACACAGAAGGGAGCCAAACTTATATACACAGCACAGATTGCAGTCCTTAACGATGCTTGCAATGGTAACACCTTGCTACAATACTGTAAAAGGTATTAATGAAATTAAGTTAATTAATAAAACCATTACAATAATGTATAAATTGTTAAAAAAGGCGATGCCAAATTTACATAAAAAAATGTGCCCTTCTATCGTCCCTCTACTTTCTATGCCCATCTCAGCCCACTGTGGCTTCAACTCTGCTGCCACTCGAACCCATGATTGCTTTGTTTGCATTCTGTCTGCATGCAGTTCATGTCCATTGTCCCACAGCTGTGGATATTGCTGCATGGCAGTAATGAGCTGGCTTTGCATAACATCATTAGCCATTTTAGCAGCAGAGAAAAACAGCAGTACACACCAGCACACATCCAGGAGTGTGATGAACAATAGGAAGCAGGACCACTGGGAACATCTCGTATATTGCATAGCTTCCTGGTGTGTATCTAATGAAAAGACAACTGTTTCTGACCACTGTACATGAAAAAGCCCTAAAATGCTCATAATCGTGTGTTTATAAGCGTTGATGAGTGTTTATGCACGTTAAAGCGGAGGTTCATACTGCAGCTGCTGACTTTTAAAAAATGGACACTTACCTGTCCAGGTCACCCGTGATGTCGGAAGCCGAAGCCGGGCTACCGCTCGACTCTCAGGTTCCCCGCCGCCATCCTCGGTGAGGGAATCGGGAAGTGAAGCGCTGCGGCTTCACTGCCTGGTTCCCTACTGCGCATGCACGAGTCGCGCTGCGCCGTCCTCACTGGTCCTCACGGTGTTTCCCAGAACACAACGGGGGGGGTGACGCGAAGGGGCGGGACTCCTGCGGGAGTCAATACCTGGAAGTGGTGCAAATACCTGTTTTATAGAGGTATCTGCACCCCCTCCTCCCCTGAAAGGTGCCAAATGTGACACCGGAGGGGGGGAGGGTTCCAAAAAGCGGAGGTTCACTTTTGGGTGAACCTCCGCTTTAACACACGTTTTTAAGCATTAGGACATCTTATTTAGTATAAAAGCTCCTCTCCAGAATGCGACTTTGGAGGGGTTTTTTTTCTGCTTGTAAACTTCTCTGCCACTAAACTCCTGAATAGGGATGAGCCGAACACCCCCGGGTTCGGTTCGCACCAGAACTTGCGAACGGACCGAAAGTTTGCGCGAACTTTAGAACCCTATTAAATACAATGGATGCGAACGTTCAAAATCAAAAGTGCTAATTATAACGGCTAATATGCAAGTCATTGTCCTAAAAAGGGTATGGGGACCTGGGTTCTTCCCCAGGGGACATGTATCAATGCAAAAAAAAGTTTTAAAAACGGACTTTTTTTGGGAGCAGTCATTTTAATGATGCATAAAGTGAAAAAAAAAGTGAAATATTCCTTTAAATATCGTACCTGGGGGGTGTCTAAAGTATGCCTGTGAAGTACCACATGTTTCCCGTGTTTAGAACTGTCCCTGCACAAAATGACATTTCTAAAGGAAAAAAATGGTCATTTAAAACTGCTTGCGGCTTTAATGTAATGTCTGGTCCCGGCAATATGGATGAAAATCATTGAGAAAAATGGCATGGGTACCCCCCCACCCCACTTGTATGGATATTAAGGGGAACCCCGCACCCAAAATTTAAAAAAGGCCCTATATACTCTGAACAGCAGTATACAGGCGGTGCAAACAAGACAGGGACTGTAGGTTTGTTCTTAAGTAGAATCTGTGACAGGGATCACTTTGGGCACAGGGTGAGCCAGGAAATAATGGACATTAAGAATGTCTTGGATTGCTTTAAATTGGGATAGTAATATTAATCCACAAAATGTACTGGTTGTTTGATTCTGAACTCAACAAGTTAATTAAGAGATGCTGATGTGTCCCCTGTCTTCTTGTGTAATGTTAATGAATCTCAACTATGCTACAGATCCTTTCATTGTGAATAGTGATAATTAACTCTGTACTTGTGAGTATTGTAAAGCAGACAGACAGTCTGGTGAATATAAAGGTCATGCATAGTCATTTAAGATGTAAACGGATTAGCTAAGAGATGTCAGAATATGTGTATTGGGAGCTCGTTATGTAACCATTGTGTGATGTTGTGGGTGGAGCCTGCTCTCATTAAAGATTGTCAGTCTAGTTGGAAAGATACAGAGCGTTTGTCTCGTATGTTTGGAAGGATTAATCCTATGGGAAGCGGTCCCCTGACTGTGGAGGATCGGCAGTGGATGTGTGTCCAGAGAGGGAATATCCTAAACGGCATTAACCCCTTTCATACTTGGGGTGCCGTTACATTGGCGGCAGCAGTGGGTGGACTAGGCCACCCGTTACCCAGAGGCAGTAGCTATGTCTAACATTGAAGCAGAGACAGTAGCTGATGCCCTGGTTAAGATTTTTACCAGAGTGGGGTTCCCTAAGGAGATTCTCTCTGACCAGGGAACCCAGTTTACCGCGGTGCTCACCCAGCAGTTGTGGAAGGTGTGCAATATTAAACCCTTGCTGAGCTCACCTTACCACCCCCAGACTAATGGTCTCTGCGAACGCATTAACGGGACCCTCAAGCATATGCTGAGGACTTTTTCGGACGCTTGCAGAGACTGGGAGAGATTCCTGCCTCACCTGTTATTTGCGTACAGAGAGGTACCCCAGGAATCTACTGGGTTCTCGCCCTTCGAGTTGCTCTATGGGAGAAGGGTCCGCGGACCCCTCGATCTCATCAGAAGACACTGGGAGGGAGAGACAGAGCAGGAAGGGACCCCCATAGTGCCCTATGTTCTGGAACTCAGGGACCGCATGGAGCAACTGTCTCTGATGGTAAGGGAGAATCTCCAGGTGGCCCAGGGAAGACAGAAGAGATGGTACGATCGGGGGGCCCGACAGCGTATCTTCCAGGTTGGGCAGAAGGTCTTAGTGCTCAAGCCTGTGAAAACCGACAAGATGCAGGCATCTTGGCAGGGCCCGTATAAAGTAGTAGCCCAGGTGTGTGATACTACCTATGTTATTGCCAGCTGTGCAGATGAAAGAATCCAGCGAACCTTTCATGTGAACATGCTGACGGAGTATCAGGAACGGCAGGAGGATGTTGCTGCAGTATGTGCCCCTGCTGCGGACGACTCAGAAGGTTTACCCCTCCCTGACTTACTAGAGAGAGAGCCCCAGACTGTCCTCATTAGCCTTGTACAGCTAGGAGACTGGTTAAGCCCCACAAAGAAGGAACAGGCTAAGCAGCTTCTGTGGGAGAAACAGGCGACGTTCTCCCAAAAACCGGGCTGTATGACCCTGACTGTGCATAAGGTAGAGACCCCTAGACAAGCACCCCTTTGACAGCCCCCCTACCGTATCCCTGAAGCAGTCCGAGGAGAAATTCGGAAGGAGATACAGGAGATAATTCAGCTAGGAGTTATTGAGCTTTCTGACAGCCCTTGGGCCTCGCCTGTGGTCCTGGTGCCTAAGAAAGACGGAACTACCCGGTTCTGCGTGGACTACAGGCGACTCAATGAGAAGACCACCACCGATGCCTACCCGATGCCCAGGGTAGACGAACTGCTAGACCGTATAGCCAGGGGACGTTATTTAACTACAATAGACCTGTGTAAAGCTTATTGGCAAATCCCCCTGGCCGAGGATGCTATCCCCAAGTCGGCATTTGTTACCCCATTTGGCCTGTACCAGTCTAAGGTCATGCCATTTGGGATGAAGAATGCCCCGGCCACCTTCCAACGTATGGTGGATAGGCTCCTCAATGGCTTCCAGGATTTTGCATGTGCATACCTGGATGACATTGCGATCTACAGTGGGTCTTGGGAGGAGCACCTGGTTCACGTGGGGGTGGTTCTGGACAAAATTCGGGCCGCAGGCCTGACCTTGAAACCAGACAAATGCAATCTAGGTATGGCGGAAGTGCATTACCTGGGACACCGAGTAGGGTGTGGGAACCAGAGACCAGAGCCAGCCAAGGTAGAGACAGTAGCTAACTGGCCCATGCCCCGTACTAAGACCCAGGTATTAGCCTTCTTTGGGACTGCAGGGTACTACCGACGTTTTGTCCCTGATTATAGTGCTATCGCCAAACCCTTGACTGACCTGACGAACAATAATTTACCTAGGCAGGTCCTGTGGTCTCCAGCTTGTGAAATCGCGTTTCTAGCCCTCAAGCAAGCACTTGTAAATGCCCCTGTCTTTGCGGCCCCAGTACCTAACAAACGTTTTCTTGTCCACACAGATGCTTCCATGTTTGGACTGGTGGCTGTGCTGAGCCAAGTTGGGGAGGATGGAGGAGAACACCCTGTCGCATACCTGAGCAGAAAGCTATTACCCTGGGAAGTGAGCTATGCGGCAGTGGAGAAAGAGTGTTTGGCCCTGGTCTGGGCCCTTAAAAAGTTGAACCCTTACTTGTACGGACAGGAATTTTCACTAGTCACCGACCACAACCCATTGGTCTGGCTTAACCGGGTCTCAGGAGACAATGGCAGGTTGCTGCGGTGGAGCTTAGCCCTACAACCTTACAACTTCACCATCAGTTACCGACCCGGTAAGCAAAATGGAAATGCTGATGGGTTGTCCCGGCAAACAGACGTCATCCCGGCCTCCTAGTGCAATGTTGATGGGTTGTCCAGGCATTAGACGAATGGAAATATGGACTAACTTCGGAGTCAACCCGTCTGGGGTCTCCTCCTGTGTTAGTCTCCGGCCGAAAGGGGAGATGTGTGACAGGGGTCACTTTGGGCACAGGGTGAGACAGGAAATAATGGACATTAAGAATGTCTTGGATTGCTTTAAATTGGGATAGTAATATTAATCCACAAAATGTACTGGTTGTTTGATTCTGAACTCAACAGGTTAATTAAGAGATGCTGATGTGTCACCTGTCTGCTTGTGTAATGTTAATGAATCTCAACTATGCTACAGATCCTTTCATTTGTGTGTATTGTAAAGGAGACAGACAGTCTGGTGAATATAAAGGTCATGCATAGTCATTTAAGATGTAAAGGGATTAGCTAAGGGATGTCAGAATATGTGTATTGGGAGCTCGTTATGTAACCATTGTGTGATGTTGTGGGTGGAGTTGGCCCATTGTTCATTTAGATTAATGCAGTATTATTTTGGTGTATAAAAAGAACCTGCTCTCATTAAAGATTGCCAGTCTAGTTGGAAAGATACAGAGCGTTTGTCTCGTATGTTTGGAAGGAATAATCCTATGGGAAGCGGTCGCCTGACTGTGGAGGATCGGCAGTGGATGTGTGTCCAGAGAGGGAATATCCTAAACGGCGTTAACCCCTTTCATACTTGGGGTGCCGTTACAGAATCTTTTTTCTAATTTGGAACAGGTACATTTTTTAAGTGTAGCTCTAGCCAAAAAAAATTTAAGCTTTTTGGAGAACATAGGGAAGGGTTATCACCCCTGTAACATTTGTTTTGCTGTCTGTGCACCTGTTCAGAACATTTCACCTCATTTTCCGTCCCAATGACAAATGTTTTTGGAAAAGTGGGGTTTTTATTGAAACAAGGATTGGTGATAAAGCATCAGTAGAGAGGAGACACCTTTTTTCCATATTAACTTTTACAGGAGAGAATTTGCCTTCCTAGGGGTAGATTTCCTCTCACTTCCTGTTGTCTCCTTCCGTTTGCAAGTAGGAGTCGTTTGTAAGTTGGATGTTTGAAAGTAGGGGCCTGCCGTATATACTCTGCAGAAATTTGCCCCTTAGGTGTCGGTGTTGCCACAACACTGTAAGCCCTCACAGTTACTCTTGGTGGGCACTAGAACGCCCTGCTGTGAACTATTATATCAGGAATTGTAATTACATGCCATTGTTGAACAGTGGTAGGAAAAATTGGGCCTTTGGTGGTGGAGCTGGTGCTACAACACTGTCAGCCCTCACAGTTACTCTTGGTGGGCGCATGAATGGGCCCTACTGTAAATTATTAGATCAATAATTGTAATTGCATGCCCCTGTTGAAGAGGGGCAGAAAAATTGGGCCTTTGGTGGTGGTGGTGGTGTTGCCACAACACTGTAAGCCCTCACAGTTACTCTTGGTGGGCCCAGGAATGGGCCCTGCTGTGAATTATTAGATCAAGAATTGTAATTACATGCCCCTGTTGAACAGGGGCTGAAAAATTGGGCCTTAGGCACTGGTGCCACAACACTGCAACCCCTCACAGATACTGTACTTGGAGCACAGCAATGAGCCCTGTTGCAAAGTATTGCATCAAAAATTGTAATTACACGCCCCTGTTAAACAGGGGCTGAAAAATTGGGCCTTAGGCACTGGTGCCACAACACTGCAACCCCTCACAGATACTGTACTTGGAGCACAGCAATGAGCCCTGTTGCAAAGTATTGCATCAAAAATTGTAATTACACGCCCCTGTTAAACAGGGGCTGAAAAATTGGGCCTTAGGCACTGGTGCTGGTGCCACGACACTGCAACCTATCCCAGATACTCTAGCTGGAGTGCAGGAATGAGCCCTGCTGCAAAGCATTGCATAAAAAATTGTAATTACATGCCCCTGTTAAACAGGGGCTGAAAAATTGGGCCTTAGTCACTGGTGCCACAACACTGCAACCCCTCACAGATACTGTACTTGGAGCACAGCAATGAGCCCTGTTGCAAAGTATTGCATCAAAAATTGTAATTACATGCCCCTGTTAAACAGGGTCTGAAAAATTGGGCCTTAGGCACTGGTGCCACAACACTGCAACCCCTCACAGATACAGTACTTGGAGCACAGCACTGAGCCCTGTTGCAAAGTATTGCATCAAAAATTGTAATTACACGCCCCTGTTAAACAGGGTCTGAAAAATTGGGCCTTAGGCACTGGTGCCACAACACTGCAACCCCTCACAGATACTGTACTTGGAGCACAGCAATGAGCCCTGTTGCAAAGTATTGCATCAAAAAACAGGGGCTGAAAAATTGGGCCTTAGGCACTGGTGCTGGTGCCACAACACTGCAACCTCTCCCAGATACTCTAGTTGGAGTGCAGGAATGAGCCCTGCTGCAAAGCATTGCATAAAATAATTGTAATTACATGCCCCTGTTAAACAGGAGCTGAAAAATTGGGCCTTAGCCACTGGTGGCGGCACCCAGAAACAAAAATGTTCTTCCAAGCTATCATCATGAACAGGGATGAGCCGAACACCCCCCTGTTCGGTTCGCACCAGAACCTGCGAACAGACAGAATGTTCGCGCGAACTTTAGAACCCTATTAAATACAATGGACTCGAACGTTCGAAATCTAAAGTGCTAATTATAAAGGCTGATATGCAAGTTATTGTCCTAAAAAGTGTTTGTGGACCTGGGTCCTGCCCCAGGGGACATGTATCAATGCAAAAAAAGGTTTAAAAAATAGACGTTTTTACGGGAGCGGTGATTTTAATAATGCTTAAAATAAAAAAATAAAAGTGAAATATTCCTTTAAATTTCGTACCTGGGGGGTGTGTATGATGTGCATGTAAAGTCGCGCATGTTTCCCATGCTTAGAACTGTCCCTGCACAAAGTGTCATTTTTGAAGGAAAAAAAGTCATTTAAAACTCACTCGCGGCTATTAATGAATTGTCGACTTTTATCAATACATAGAAAAGTCATTGATAAAAAAAAAAAAAAAAGCGTGGGGGTTCCCCCAAATTTAATTACCAGGCCCTTTAGGTCTGGAATGGATATTAAGGGGAACCCCGCCGCAAATTTTAAAAAAAATGGCGTGGGGTTCCCCCTAAATATCCATACCAGGCCCTTGAGATCTGGCATTGATTTTAAGGGGAACTCCACCCCAAATTTTTAAAAAAATGGCGTGGATTCCCCCCAAAAATCCATACCAGACCCTTATCCGAGCACGCAACCTGGCCGGCCGCAGGGGAAGAGGGGGGACGAGAGAGCGGCCCCCCTCCCTCCTGAACCGTACCAGGCCACATGCCCTCAACATGGGGAGGATGTCCCCATGTTGATGGGGACAAGGGCCTCATCCCCACAACCCTTGCCCGGTGGTTGTGGGGGTCTGCGGGTGGGGGACTTATCGGAATCTGGAAGACCCCTTTAACAAAGGGGACCCCCAGATCCCGCCCCCCCCCTATGTGAATTGGTAAGGGGTACATTGTACCCCTACCATTTCACGAAGAAAGCGTAAAAAAATGTAAAGAAAAACACACAAACACCTTGAAAAAGTCCTTTATTTAAAAAAAAGACAAAAAAAAAACACTCCAGCGGTGAAATCCAGTGTCCCGCGGCGATCCGATGTCCAGCGCTGTCCGTCATTGGTTTTGCCTGAGCGGACCTGATGGGGAACTTCCTCCTCAGTGTTTTAAATGTATAGACCCGCCCCTTCTAAAGTTCCCCATCAGGTCCGCTCAGCGGACCAGATGCGGAACATGAGAAGGGGCGGGTCTATACATGTATTACCAAAGTGAGAGAAGTTCCCCATCAGGTCCGCCCCCTCGGTATGTCGGACCCGCCTACGTCATTGGCTTGAGCGGGGAACTTCCTACACAGTGAAGGAAGTTCCCCGCTCAGGCCAATGACGTAGGCGGGTCCAACATACCGAGGGGGCGGACCTGATGGGGAACTTCTCTCACTTTGGTAATACATGTATAGACCCGCCCCTTCTCATGTTCCGCTTCTGGTCCGCTGAGCTGACCTGATGGGGAACTTTAGAAGGGGCGGGTCTATACATTTAAAATAAGGCGAGGAAGTTCCCCATCAGGTCCGCACAGGCACAACCAATGACGGACAGCGCTGGACATCGGGATCGCCGCGGGACACTGGATTTCATCGCTGGAATGTTTTTTTTATTATTATTATTTTTTTTTTTTAATAAAGGACTTTTCCAAGGTGTGTGTTTTTATTTACATTTTTTGACACTTTCTTCATGAAATGGTAGGGGTACAATGTACCCCTTACCAATTCACATAGGGGGGGCCGGGATCTGGGGGTCCCCTTTGTTAAAGGGGTCTTCCAGATTCCGATAAGCCCCCCGCCCGCAGACCCCCACAACCACCGGGCAAGGGTTGTGGGGATGAGGCCCTTGTCCCCATCAACATGGGGACATCCTCCCCATGTTGAGGGCATGTGGCCTGGTACTGTTCAGGAGGGAGGGGGGGCCGCTCTCTCGTCCCCCCTCTTCCCCTGCAGCCGGCCAGGTTGCGTGCTCAGATAAGGGTCTGGTATGGATTTTTGGGGGGACTCCACGCCATTTTTTTTAAAATTTGGGGTGGAGTTCCCCTTAAAATCCATGCCAGATCTCAAGGGCCTGGTATGGATATTTAGGGGGAACCCCACGCCATTTTTTAAAAAATTTGCGGCGGGGTTCCCCTTAATATCTATTCCAGACCTAAAGGGCCTGGTAATTGAATTTGGGGGAACCCCCACGCTTTTTTTTTTTTTTTTTATCAATGACTTTTGTATGTATTGCCGGGAGCCGACAATTCATTAATAGCCGCGAGTGAGTTTTAAATTACTTTTTTTCCTTCAAAAATGACACTTTGTGCAGGGACAGTTCTAAGCACGGGAAACATGCGCCACTTTACATGTATATCATACACACCCCACAGGTACGAAATTTAAAGGAATATTTCACTTTTATTGTTTCACTTTAAGCATTATTAAAATCACTGCTCCTGAAAAAACGGCAGTTTTTAAAAAAAAAAATTGCATTGATACATGTCCCCTAGGGCAGGACCCGGGTCCCCAAACACTTTTTAGGACAATAACTTGCATATTAGGCTTTATAATTAGTATTTTGGATTTCTCCCATAGACTTTTCGAATTTGCCGCGAACACCCCAATTTGTTCGCTGTTCGGCGAACAGGCGAACAGGCAATGTTAAAGTCGAACATGAAGCTCATCCCTAATCATGAATCGGGATCATTGAGGAGGAGGAGGATAGTCAGTCAACATAACAGGACAGTCACTCAGCATCAGCATAGGCAGTCTTGAAGGGATGTGACATTTCAAAATAAAATATTCTGTTATATCAGCTTCAGGTGCTTGGTAGCTGGTGGTGATCCAAGACTGGTTCATCTTTATGAAGGTCAGTCAATCAACCGAGTCGGTGGACAGGCGCACCCTGTGATCCGTGACAAAGCCTCCAGCAGCACTGAATGTGCGTTCTGAAAGAATGCTAGATGCAGGAGAGGCCAGTAGCTCAATTGCATACTGTGCAAGCTCTGGCCGGTGATCCATCCTCAAGACCCACTAAGCCAGAGGATTTTAGGTGGGAAAGGTGTCCAAGTCTGACCTTGCCCCTAGGTATTCCTGCACCATGTATATCAGACGCTGGCGATGGTTGCTGGAACCGATCATACCTTGGGGCTGCGGACTAAAAAAATGTCTGAACGCATCGGTCAGACGGCCACCTTCCCCACCGCTCCTTCTTTGACTGACCGAAGCCTCAGCAACTCGTTATCCAGGACCAGGAGTTTGTAACCTCCCAGTCTCTGGGAACGCATTGTACAGACCTTTCTGCAAGGCCTCATCCTCTGCTCACTCTGCGATGGTAAGATAAGGTCCGCAACCTTACCCTTGTACTGTGGATCAAGGAGAGTGGCCAGCCAGTAATGGTCCCTCTCCTTGATCCGAAGAATACGAGGATCCTTCCGCAGACTTTGCAGGATCAGGGAGGCCATGCAGCGTAGGTTAGCTGAGGCATTCGGTCCGGAGTCCTCTGGGTCACTAAGGACGACATGATCCGCAGCCACCTCCTCCCAGCCACGTACAAGTCCACGGGTTTCTTGGGACTGTAAATCATCCCTAAAAGACTGCTGCTGTTGATGCAGAGTGCCAGCTCCACCTCCATGCTGACATAATCCTCCTCCTCCTCCTCTTCCTGTGCGATGGGTGGGACTGAAGGAACACTGTCTGGGTAAGGGGGGCCTTGAGAGGCAAGGAAGTCCTCCTCTTCCTGCCTCTGTTCTGCCTCAAGTGCCCTGTCCATTATTCCACGCAGCGTATGCTCCAACAGGTAGACAAGAGGTACAGTGTCACTGATGCATGCACTGTCACTGCTCACCATCCTCGTGGACTCCTCAAATGGTGCCAGGACAGTGCATGCATCCCTGATCATGCCCCACTGACGTGGTGAAAAAATCCGAGCTCCCCTGACCCTGTCCTGGTGCCGTAGTCGCACAGGTACTCATTGATGGCCCTCTGCTGCATGTGCAGCCGCTGCAGCATGGCCAACGTTGAGTTCCACATGGTGGGCATGTCACATATAAGGCGGTTCTTGGGCAGGTTCAACTCCTTTTGCAGCTCAGCCAGCCAAGCACTGGCATTATATGATCTGCGGAAATGCACACAGACTTTCCTGGCCTGCCTCAGGACATCCTGTAAGCCTGGTTACCTGCCCAAGAACCACTGCACCACCAGGTTAAGGACGTGAGCCACACAGGGCACATGGGTCAGTTGTCCCTGTCGGAGGGCGGAGAGGAGGTTGGTGCCATTGTCGCAAACCACCATTCCTGGCTTAAGCTGGTGTGGCATCAACCACCTCTCGGCCTGCCCCTGCAGAGCTGACAGAACCTCTGCCCCTGTGTGGCTCCTGTCCCCCAAACACACCAGCGCAAGCACAGCATGACATCTTTTTGCCTGCGTACTTGCGTAGCCCCTTGAACACCTACGGAGCACCGCTGGTTCCGAGGACAAAGCACAGGAAGAGGCCATGGAGGAAGAAGAAGAGGAGGGGGTGGAGGAGAGAGGTGTGTCACAACCAGTAGTAGCATTTTGGAGGCGTGGCGGCGGAACAACCTCCAACACTACTGCACCTGGTCCTGCATCCTTCCCAGCTGCCAAAAGACTGACCCAATGGGCCGTGAAAGAAAGGTAACGTCCCTGTCCATGCCTGCTGGACCATGAGTCAGCGGTAATATGCACCTTACCACTGATCGCCCTGTCCAGCGAGGCATGGACATTGCCTTCCACATGCTGGTAGAGAGCCGGAATCGCCTTCCGTGAGAAAAAGTGGCGTTTGGGAACCTGCCACTGAGGAACCGCACATTGCATAAACTCACGGAAGGGGGCAGAGTCTACCAACTGAAAAGGCAGCAGTTGAATTGCTAGTAATTTAGCCAAGCTAGCATTCAACCGCTGGGCATGTGGATGGCTGGGAGTGAACTTCTTTTGACGGTCCAGCAGCTGGGGCAGGGAAATTTGCCTGCTACAATCGGACGTTGGTGTACTGCTAGCAGAGTGCCCGCAAGTACTTGGCTGTGACACACCTAATTCTACACCTTCATTCCTCTCAGGTTTCAGAGAGGACTGAAGGTATAGTGGGGTTGGAGATCCCAGCTGATGAGGAGCAAGGAGAGGTCCGCTTTGTTCTTTGGTGTGGGTCTTTAAGGTACG
Organism: Rana muscosa; assembly: GCA_029206835.1. NCBI lineage: Eukaryota > Metazoa > Chordata > Amphibia > Anura > Ranidae > Rana > Rana muscosa. The sequence continues at coordinate 236,017,466 of CM055116.1, read as the reverse complement.
CTTGCCAACGAGCTGCATGGCAGATCATTATATGTCTAGTCAAGCAAGTGGTGCCCAAGCGGCTGATGTTTTGGCCACGCGAGATACGCTTGAGACATATGTTGCAAATAGCAGCGGTGCGATCTGATGCACTCGACTCAAAAAAGACCCACACCAAAGAACTTTTGGAATAACGGGCAGAGGCAGCGCCCTGCACAGGCGGAGCTCCGCGGTGTGATTCAGTCGGTGTGCTGCCCTTACGCTGGCCCCCGGAGGGTATCCTGCCTCATTGGAGATGTGCCTCTTCCTCCTCCTCCTCCTCTCTCCTATCAGGCACCCACGTGGAGTCAGTGACCTCATCATCCCCTCCCTCCTCATCACTGGAGCCAATCTGGCAGTATGCTGCAGCTGCTGGAACATGACTGCCAGATTGCTGCCTTCTTGAGCATCCCCTCTCTCTGCGCTCACGCTACTGCTTTCCTCTAGCTGGGTATCATCATCAGACCCTTCGAAACGCTGGGCATCCTCCTGGAGCATGTACCCAACACTGTGCTCAAACAGTTTGGGGGACTCCTCAGGAGGACATGGTGGGTCTAGGGAAGGAGTGACTGATGATGACATTGATACGAGGGAAGAGGACGCTTTGGCAGCTGCTTTGCCAGTACCCTGAGCCTGGGTGAGAGAGGATGAGAAGGATAAGGAGGGCTTGGTCATCCACTCTACCAAGTCTTCGGCATGATGCGGCTCAATGCAGAAAATAAAGACAAGCGTGTCCCATGGCCACGTGCTGATGATAATGCACCGCGTCCACGACCAGCACTGTTGCCCCCAGACACAGAGCCTGCTTGCCCTCTTTTATTGGCTCGTGACTGTCTGCCTCTCTTTGTTGGCCTTCCAGACATAGTAATGGCCTGCAGGGAGATGGTAAAACCAGCAATTGGGTAGTGTATATTGTGCTGGAGGCACACAACACCCACTAACTCCAGCAGATGCCTTTTTTAGAGAACAGCAATGACGGGTATATACAGGTGTATACTGTGCCACTAACTCCTGCAGATGCCTGTATTAGAGAACAGCAATGACGGGTATATACAGGTGTACACTGTGCCACTAACTCCTGCAGATGCCTGTATTATAGAACAGCAATGATGGGTATATACAGGTGTACACTGTGCCACTAACTCCTGCAGATGCCTGTATTATAGAACAGCAATGATGGGTATATACAGGTGTACACTGTGCCACTAACTCCTGCAGATGCCTGTATTAGAGAACAGCAATGACGGGTATATACAGGTGTATACTGTGCCACTAACTCCTGCAGATGCCTGTATTAGAGAACAGCAATGACGGGTATATACAGGTGTATACTGTGCCACTAACTCCTGCAGTTGCCTGTATTAGAGAACAGCAATGACGGGTCTATACAGGTGTACACTGTGCCACTAACTCCTGGAGATGCCTGTATTAGAGAACAGCAATGACGGGTATATACAGGTGTATACCGTGCCACTAACTCCTGCAGATGCCTGTATTAGAGAACAGCAATGACGGGTATATACAGGTGTACACTGTGCCACTAACTCCTGCAGAACAGCAATGACGGGTATATACAGGTGTACACTGTGCAACTAACTCCTGCAGATGCCTGTATTAGAGAACAGCAATGACGGGTATATACAGGTGTATACTGTGCCACTAACTCCTGCAGATGCCTGTATTATAGAACAGCAATGACGGGTATATACAGGTGTACACTGTGCCACTAACTCCTGCAGATGCCTGTATTATAGAACATCGATGACGGGTATATACAGGTGTACACTGTGCCACTAACTCCTGCAGATGCCTGTATTAGAGAACAGCAATGACGGTTATATACAGTGCCACTAACTCCTGCAGATGCCTGTATTAGAGAACAGCAATGACGGGTATATACAGGTGTATACTGTGCTGGGGGCACACAACACCCACTAACTCCTGCAGATGCCTGAGAAAAGAATAGAACATAGAACACACTGTCCCTGCCTATGTATCTCTTTCCCTGACTGCCTATCTAGCTTAGAGAACAGCAATAAAGTGTAGATCCAGGTGTATACTGTGCTGGAGGCACACAACACCCACTAACTCCTGCAGATGCCTGAGAAAAGAATAGAACATAGAACACACTGTCCCTGCCTATGTATCTCTTTCCCTGCACGCCGGAACACACTGCACGAGGCCGCCGCGCTGGCGGCCTTTTATAGTGTGGGGCGTGTACTAAACCCCCCTGAGCTATGATTGGCCACAGGCATCCTGCCTGTGGCCAATTATGGCTCTCCTCGCTGTCGGCGCTGTGATTGGCCAAGCATGCGGGGTCACAGTGCATGCTTGGCCAATCACAGCGCCGGAAATGCAGTGCGATGGTGCAGTGCATTGTGGGCCGTTCGCGTCACACGAATTTGGCGCAAACGGCCCATAATGTTCGCAATTCGGCGAACAGACGAACAGGCGATGTTCGTGTCGAACATGCGTTCCACTCGAACACCGAGCTCATCCCTACTCCTGAAAAGGAGCGTGTAGCTTGCTAACATGGATGGGAGTTTTACAGACATTAAAAAAAACATGCTCAAACACCTGTAGAACAGCTTTTTTGAGCTGCAATGTGCATTAGGTCTTAGGTGCCTACAAACACCTATTACAGTCTTCCAGAAGATCCTAAAATTCTGAGTCACCCTAACATGCAAATACCAACTTGAGAAAGTAAAGTTGAGGTATGGGCCAACCCCTTTCTGCCTTCTGTACCTCATTATTGGTTACTAAGGGTGTCAACAGGCTGAAGGACCAATAGTAAGGCAGGTAAAGTTATAGGGGGTGCCCGGAGTCTGGTTCTAATCAGTAGGAATAGGAAAATGTCCTATGTACTGAAACTTTTGAAAAGTCCTGCCTAACAGGTGTAAGACAACTGGCATTCAATATGCCTCAATCAGACCGTTTCTAAGTGTAAGGAACTCAATTTCTTGTCATTCTAAGTGAACTGGAATATTTGGATGGCCTCTGTTTTGTTAAGATTCAATAAATCTAAGTAGATATGCAGATTGAAGGTGTACATTTCTTGTACAACATGTTCAACTACAGTATTTGGCCTACTTTTTGCTGATCATTAACAGAGTTTGTTCACACAAAGTGCAGTGACCTGCTTTTTCCACATTGGATAAACTCAGGTGACTAATAGGGCACATCGAAAACAATATTTGGCTGCTAGTGCATGGTAGTGTTGCTTGAACACCAAGCAACCCACATGCTAGCCCTTTAAGATGGTGCCCCCTCTGTGATTGGCTGCAGCAATGGAAGAAGCAGGAGGCCAGTGAATGCACAGAGAGGAAAAGACCCAGCGTTGAAGCATGAAACGGGTGCGAATGACACCAAACAGAATGAAGCAGCCAGGAACTGTCGTTTACCCTTAATTTAAACAGCATTTTTTGTTTCAGTTTTTCTTTAGTAGGTTGTATTCGTCATACAGATACACAACTTCACAAACAAGGGCATCCCCAGGCATATTAGTTAAACACATTTTTCATTTTTAATATTTCACTTTAATCATTATTAACCACGTGCTGTCTGCCCACAGTACTTTTACTGCTGGCAGAGGAAAAGGGCAGGCTGGATCACGTACATGTATGTGATCCAGCCTGTACTGGGTTAGGGGACCGCAGCGCGCCGCTCCCGCAACCGCAGACACAGCGGATTGTGGATCCCGGTTCTCGCTATGCAATCACATGATCACAATGTCAACAAAGCTGTTATGAATGAATGCATTCATAACAGCTGTGTTTCCTTTGCTGTGATTGGCTCACAGCATTCACATGGTACCTGGGCCACAGCACCCGGTACCATGTAATTATCTGTAGCCAATCAAAGATCACTAGTAATCACAGCTGTTATGAATGTACAAAGCATTGCTGTTACAATGATCATCAGTAACAGCAATCAAAGTGTGAAAAAAAAATCTCTATGGTACTTACTATGGTAACATTGAACTACTCTAAGGAAAGTATGTAAAAAAAAGTGTTAAAGCAGAGTTCCACCCAAAAGTGGAACTTCCGCTTATCTGTTTCCTTCCCCCTTTGGTGCCACATTTGGCACCTTTCGGGGGGGGGGGGAGCGGAAACCTGTTTTCGACAGGTACCCTATCCCCACTTCCGTCGGACCTCGCCGCAGTGGGGTACGTCAGAAGTCTGGCCCCCTCCTCCTTCCCCTGCTGTCGGGCCAGTAGAAGAGCACAGGGCACTTCAGGCATGCGCAGTAGCAACCTGGCCGTGAAGCCATAAGGGTTCACTGCCGGGTTTCCTTACCGGCAATGGAGGTGGCAGCACCCGACAGCCGATGGAAACATCGGCTGCGGTGCCGACATCGCTGGACTCCAGGACAGGTAAGTGTCCTAATATAAAAAGACAGAAGCTACAGTATATATAGCTGCTGACTTTTAATTGTTTGAGGGGAGGGGAAACTCAGATTTAAAAACGCAAAAAAAATGTTTAAAAAATTGAATATAAAATAATTCATTCATTCATTTTCAAAAAAATTACAACTTCAAAAAACTTGCCATGCCTCTTACTAAATGTCTACTTTCCAAAAAGTGGATAAACAGAATAAACAGAAAAGAGGCGCCTCTAAGTGCAATATTTAAAAACTTTTAATATATCAAAAGGGATTAATTACAGGATGGATGATGAAAGGAGTGCATCATGTATATATATTTTATATATATTTTTATATCTTTTGTAAATATATATATTTTTTTAAATATACCTTTTTAAATATAGCTTATTATGTATTTCATATATTAATCATATGTTTACTGTTCGTGTACAGAGGGATTTCTATGTAGGTCAATGGCTTTGTTCCAATTTACATCTGCATGTCCAGTGTCACTGACATTTCGAGCACTGCACTCCCTCGGTATTTTTCTGTTACCCTATTTTATCCTTCAGTGTGCCAAGTATGCACCTAGTGCAGCCTTTTATACATCAATCTTTATCACTTTTTGTGTCTTTATGTTTGCACAGCACATTATAATTACCAGGCTAAAGTTGTTTCCCCTTTCCCCTCCTTCCCCACCCGTGGTCCTGCCCACAGCCCGCCCATAGAGTATAAATAGCTGTGTAATCCTAATCTCTAGCTATAGGCTTGAAGAAGGAACCAATCAGAATTTCCGAAACGTGTCCCTTTTTGATGACCTCACTTCCTGTTTGCAGTCCATGTTGGTTGTAGGTCCCCCTCCACTGAAGGCACTTCCGGTATTCACATCCAACCCTGATTCTAACAGTGCGGCCGCTCCATTGGTGCCTCCAAAGCTGTGGCGCCTTCTTGCTGGCCCTGCTGGGACGTTCTTCTGCTGCATAGTGACTTCTCTGGGAATTCTTGATATACACTGGGACAACATGATGCCGGATCACCCTCATTATACATATGATGCCTTCCTCCCATCCGGTAAGCGTTCTTAATCCCTTTTGAGATATTAAAAATGTATTAATATTGCACTTAGAGGCACCTCTTTTCTGTTTATTTTGTTTCTAGAGTTTGCTGTCTCTTTTGAGTGCTGCCCTAAGTGCACTGAAGACTCCTCATTATCCAAATCCCTTCACCTCCAATAAAGACAATATTCTGATTAATCTTGTTATTTAGAGCGCCCTTACACAAAACTTTTTCTGTTTCCAAAAAGGGGTCATTTGGGGGTATTCGTACTGTCTTGGTATTTTATGAGCCTCAAGAAATTAGTACATCAGTACATCAGAATTTATCAATTTTCAAATATTTATAACATAGTTTGTAGACACTATACCTATCACACAAACCAATTAATATACACTTATTGTGATTTTGCAGCAGAATACATTTTTAGAAGTTCTCACTAAGGCCCCTTTCACACGGACGTTCCGTATGTCCATTTTTCATCCATCCGTTTTCGGATGAAAAACGGACATACATGTATCCCTATGGGATGAACATCCGCTGACATCCGATGACATCAGTCTCCGCTATGGTCCGTTTAGCATGACGGAGGAAAATCCTACTTTTCCATCCGTCTGCGGATCGGATCGGATGAAAACGGACAGACGGTCTGTTTTCATCCGATCCCCCATAGAGGAAAGCGGCGATCCGACCGGTCCGCTTCTGCACAGTGTGCAGAGACGGACAAGTCATCCGCCGGCTCAGCAGGGATCAACGGAGCGATCTCCGCTGAGCAAGCGGATATTCACGGGGCGGATCATGACGGGATCCGCCCATGTGAAAGAGCCCTAACACAGATATAGACAGATTTGTGAACAATATTTGAGAGAAATAGGGCTTTTGGGTACATAGAAAAAGTCGTAGATCTTTGCGTTCAGCTCATGATAAATAGGGGCAAACACAAAAGTGTTGCGTTTACATTTTGCTCAGTGTATATAATATAGTATTGCATGACTACTCAATTGCCAGTTTGAGTAGTGCAGTTCTGAATAGCAAAAAATGCCCTGGTCATGAAGGGATAAAACCTTCCGGAGATGAGGTGGTTAAAACTGCTGCAAACAGAATTTGTAAACACTGGTTTTTCATCTGGTGATCCAAACAGTAAAATCCCTTTCAGGCCCCCAGGTTGTTGCGGCTCCTGGATTCCTGTGTCAAGAATCTACAGATGGGTTATAAGCATCCCCTACTCAGCCCATTTAAACTAATGATGGGCTAAAAGCAGCCGCTGCTGATCGCATGTAGCCGCACAAAGAGCGATTAGCTGCTGATAGGGACAGATATGTGAGCCTGGACGCAATCAGCAGCCCTATTGGAGTTTACATTGGCGTGAGGGGAGCCTGATTGTATTCTGACTTTAAGCCTACCATCTTTGCCTTTGTTTTTAAATACACTTCAATTGCACGTTTTCCATTTTTACACATTTCATACCTGTGTTATACAGTAGACATTGTTATTGTCAGATCACAGCCACATTATGAGTGAGTGAGTGAATAACTTGTATAGCGCTACAAATGCGAACTTAATCGCCTCAAGGCGCTTATTTCCATCCAGTGTCGTCCTGATCCTTCAGAAGAGGTGGGTCTTAAGTATTTTCCTGAAGGCCCGATGGTTTTCTTCCATGCGGATGTTTATGGGTAGAGCGTTCCATAGCCGTGGTTCCAATATTGGTTCCAATATTGTTGGTTCCAATATTTTGGAGATGGCACTTGGATTATTATAATAATCCTGATTATTATTATTATTTTGGATTATAGAATATTAAAGGATGTCAAGGCTGAATGGACCATATAGTGTCAAATATCTTATTTTAAATCTTTTCTGCAAACATCTTTCTGTGTAGAAAAATGCATTTACATAATGTATATGCATTTTGAATGTAGTGTCCCTGGACACTCAGATCATAAATAGAGTTTTCATGTTTTGTGAAATGAAGCTTATAGCCAATTCATCATAAATTATAGTGTCTCAACTTGAAACTAAGCCACAAGCAGGGAAAAGTGCTTATTGTCTCATAGGGGGAGATTTACTAAAACGGAAGCACTCAGAATCTGGTGCAGCTGTGCATGGTAGCCAATCAGCTTGTACTGAGCTTTGATTGCTCAACAGTGGCACTCCCTCAGACAGTGTCCTTATTGCTAGGCAGCAGTCAGCTCAAACTACTCTGCTTCTTCCTTCCTGATAGACCTATGCTCTTAGGGCATTCTACTTAAAGTTATTGTAAACAATCACCCTGTAAAACAACGTATTGAGTTTAAAATATAAATAAAAGGGCAAAAACTTTTGTGTATAGAATAAAAAAAACTAAAAAAAACCTATTTTTTTAAAGTGATCACATTCCCTTTGTTCTTAGCTGCATCCAATGGACACTATTCTGTACTCCTACTCTTAGGCCTCTTTGCTGCCTTTGACACATTGGACCACCCCCTCCTGCTCAAAAAACTCCACGGCTTTGGTCTCCATGACAGTACTCTTCACTAGTTCTCATCCTATTTATCCAACCGCACCTTCAGTGTCACTTACAACTCTACTTCCTCCTCTTCTCTCCCTTTCTCTGTCAGGGTCCCCCCAAGGTTCTGTTCTTGGACCTCTCTTATTCTCCATCTACATCTCCTCCCTGGGTGAGGTAATAGCGTCCCATGGCTTCCAATACCATCTCTATGCTGACGACACCCAAATCTATCTCTCTACTCCTCAGCTCACTCCTTCAGTCTCCTCAAGTATCACTAATTTACTAACAGACATATCAGCCTGGCTGTCACACCACTTCCTCAAACTCAATCTATCCAAAACTGAGCTCATGATTTTTCCTCCCCCACGTACCTTTAAATGCAAGACGTGAGGTGTGGTGTACCTTATGCAGTGCCAATGTGGGTCTTTCTATGTGCGCAAAACTAAACAAGAACTGGGTCAACGGGTTACCAAGCACATGAATTGCATGAGCACTGGTAATCTATATTTACCACTTGGCCGACATATAGCCAAGGAACACAACTACAGGATGCCCAAAGTTAATTTTACTGTTCTTGATAGAGTACATGTTCCAACCCCTGGGGGGGATTGGAACAAGATACTACTCCAGCGAGAAATGCGCTGGATTAGATTTCTTAATGTCACTACACCACCAAGCCTCAATGAATGTGAGAGTTTTAGACCATTTCTTGAGGGGTTCTCCTCAGTGAAAACGGATTGATATTTATATACAGTGTCAATATGCCCCCCTCTCTTTATGTCTTATTTGGATCTATTTATCTTATCCTTTTTTTATTTTTATTTCTGCAAATTTTTAATTTTCTTGCTTTTGCTTTGCTTACAAAGGTGTCCTAATGTTGTTTGGTCTTTGATGACTGGTCTGTAATGGATATCTTCTCTCTACTCTAACCTGACATGCAAATCTTCCATCAGTGGTTTGATTATCCAGAATAGGATGACACATCTTTTGGGTTTTCTTAATAATTATATTTAATTATAAATAAATATGTTTGTTAGTTAATGCCATGTATAATATGTAATAGCAGGAGCACTGTCTACTTGGGTATAGGAAACCTTATATTTGTATGTATACCTGTAACAGTCCCTTTTACGATTTTGAATTTGTTAGTTTTTTTAGGTGTTTCCTCCATATGCTGTATTTTCTGCAATTTTCGCCATTGGTTATTACCATCATGGCCGCCATCTGGTTTTTGGATATTGTTATCTTGGGTATAGGACATGAGTTAGCAACAGCGGGCGTTGTAATGACGCGGCCGCACATGTTAGTGCGGATCGTGTCATTTCCTTCCCGACTGTATGCAGCACAGCAGAGATACAAGCAGTATCTTTTCTGCTGATCATCCACATCATGGCCCCCATCCTGGTCTCCGGATGTTGTGATTCCGGAGACAGGATATGACGTGGCAATGCGGGGGGCGCGGTAATAACGCAATCGCGTACGTTGACGCAAATTGTCTAATTTCTTCCCGCGCATGTGCACTACATAAGGGACGCCAACAGCATCCATCAGCGCCATTCCTCTGCCATTCATTTAGGAGACGGGTGCTCCTTCTATGTGGAGCTATGCCAGATTTTTTTTACCTGCTGCCAGTGTTTTTGGGACTTTGCTATATGTCACAGCTGATATTCAAACTTGAATCCATTTGATATCAATGCAAGATTGGTCAAGGGCTTTTCACAAGTAAGTCAATTCATCATTTTGAATTTAGGCAGCTACTGGGCCAATCTTTCGGTGAATATCATTTAGGCTGACCCAGTATCCCTTGGAATAGATACTAATTATCTTCCTTGGGATTTACCACCATTTTTTGTCTTGTTCCCCTTGTACCACAGTGTAATCTTTCCATCTTTTTTTCTGGAAAGTCCCAAACCTGCAGCCAATGGATGTTGTTATTTTGGTGGAAGCTCTTGATACATCAATGTATGCTTTTTTCTCGCCATCTAGAGGAGTGCTCCTGCTAAATAACATTGTAAGTGCATATGAATGATGTTCCATTTTATATGTATTTTTATATGCATCTCCATACATGGTTATGTACTAATTGTTTATTAATTGATTATTAATTGAAACAGTTTTTTCAGAAGTGGTATTATACCCTGAAGAAGATTTGTCTATAACAGTACAATTTTTAAACGTGTTGGTTATCCCCTTCTACTGTATTCCTCTGTATATCTACCTATGAAAGGAACAGCAAGTAGATGGAGACTACCACTTTATGTCTAACAGAGATTCTTGTATAATCAATACTATATTGCTGCAATATTTTTCATTTTCCATGTGGGAATTTTTATTGTAATTTGCTATAATAAAAATACAATTTTATAAATGTAATATATTTTCTTTGATTGCCTACGAAATCCCATAATACTTGAGGTTTATTCTATATACCCCCACATACCTCTTCCACTGATTTCTCTGTCAAGATCAACAGCACTACTATCAGCCTGTCCCTGCATGCCAAGGTTGTAGGTGTACCATGGACTCTGAACTATCCTTTTGGCGCCATGTCCAATCACTTTCAAAATCTTGGTACCTCAACCTCCGCAACATCTCCAAGATATGCCCCTTCCTAGCCAATAACACCACAAAGCTCCTAGTTCACTCCCTGGTCATCTCCCGCCTCGACTACTGCAACTCCCTCCTCGTGGGATTACCTTTACATAGGCTTTCCCCCCTTCAGTCCATCATGAATGCTGCTGCCAGGCTCATCCACCTTACCAACCACTCAGTGACTGCTACCCATCTCTGTCAATCCCTCCACTGGCTTCCTCTCACCCAAAAAATGTATTTAAAATTCTAACAACAACTTACAAAGCCATCCACAACTCTGCCCCCAGCTTCATCACTAACCTAATCTCAAAATTCCAACCTACTTGTTACCTTCATTCCTCCCAAGACCTCCTGCTCTCTAGTTCCCTCGTTGCCTCCAGGACTTTTTCCAAGCCTCTCCTATCCTATGGAACTCTCTACCTCAATCTCCTACTCTGCTTGCTTTTTAGACGATCCCTGAAAACCCTTTTCTTCAAAGAAGCATATCCTGCCCCCTACTTTCTCCATCAGGTCATCCCCCACTGTTGTTACCTTTTGTATCACTTGACCCTCCCTCCTAGATTGTAAGCTCTAATGAGCAGGGCCCTCTAATACCTCCTGTATTGTATTGTAACTGTACGGTCTGCCCTCATGTTGTAAAGCGTTGCGCAAACTGTTGGTGCTATATAAATGATATATAATAATAAGAGCTGGGGGAGGAGAAGCAGCAGCACACTGAGCTTCCCAGTGAATGGTCGTGCAGGGGGGCATGTCAGGACAAGTCTGATCATTGAAGGAGAGCATACCGAGTTTCAAGCATAGCTAGAGAACTGACCATGGTGTGCTCTCCTGCTTAGTGTGGTGAGTTTTTAATAGGAAAGCAGAAGGACTGTCAGGAACACCAGGGATTTCACATAAAGGTAGCAATACAAAGAAAACAGGATACTTTCTCATTCAAGTACATGGTACGGCAGGCACATATCAGGAATATGAAGTGTTGGGGTAACAAACACTTTCAAGATCACAGGCCCACGGCTCTGGACTTGTTTTAATTCTGTCTACACTGACTCTTAAAGGCTGGTACACATGGGCAAAATATCGGCCTATATCGGTCAGTTAAACAGAAACTGTCCGACATTCAGCCTGTGTGTACATCAGCCTTTCCGACAGAAGCCGGCGGAATGGCTTCCACTAATCAGATCTATTGACCTAAAATGTGAATCCCCCCCCTGCAGCTGCTGCTGCCTCTGATGTTTGTCCCCCTCTTCCCCCCACCATTAATAAAATGACCCTCACCACCACTCTAATTCCCCCTTTCCTGCCACACTGGTCATCGCAGCACCGATCCTTCCCCTTCTCTCCAGCACCGATCCCACCAGTATTGATCTATTGTGGCATTAGGTGCTGCAGGGGAGCCACAGCAAAATAATGTGGACAATTCTGATGACCCGGGACCGTTCTGAACCCCCAGTCAAACACCCCCTCACCCAATCCTGGGTGCCCCTCTATGTAGTGTTGCTGGCCGGCTCTCCCTCCTCACCCCTCCCGCTGGCTGCAGCTGTTGCTGGGACAAACCGATGCTGTCAGGATGGCCAGCAGTGAATATATCTCACCAAAGCCCACCTTCAAAAATAAAGGAATAAAAAAAAGGTAAAAAATTAACAATAATAATGCTAATAGTAAAACACAGTAAGGCCTCATTCACACAGGGCATATACTACAGCATATGCCCCTGGGAGGCCGTGTTTACCTGCACGGTGATGCACAGTAGTTCCATGCAATGGCAGCCCATCAATAGGGGACGCAGGGGCGCCGCCCCCCCAAAACTAGTCATCAAAAAAATTATAATGATTGTCACTTTAAGTGTGTTTGGGACGCCGGACACACAGGTGTCTATGAGAAGCAGTACGTCCTTGCAATAATGTGCTTGCGGCTGAGAAGCCTTATTACCTTCTTTTAGAATATCATCAAGGTGCAGTGCAATGCGCCCTGAACACTCCCACCATAGAAATATGCTTCTGTGGTGGTTTATGATTGGCGCGGTCTGTAGGGGGGTGTTTTTAGTGGAACCACTAAAAACTTCCGCTTTCTGGTCGACTCCTCCCGGTCCCCCGGTGGATGGAATGCAACTTCCCCCTCCAGCTCCTTGCAGGGTTCTTATACAGCACTATGTAGCCCTGACCCCCCCATGCAGATGACAACAGAGATAGCCAACAACCCTGCTTGCCATCGCACAGTGGAGGGCTCACATCCTGCCTGCTCTGAAGACAGTGGAGTCGCTATAGAGGTGCGAGCCGCACCCGGGTGACACCGGTTGGCAGGGACACCGCACCAGCGTCAGTGTATTGCGCTTACTCTCCGGATGTCTGGGTTGCTTGCCCCTATCCCCGCTGTTCATACAACAGAATGGACTGAAGCTAAAGCCACCTCCCCTTCTGGGCTTTCTACACAGACCGGAGGAGGTACGCTGCTGTGTATGCCGAGCAAAGGTCTGTACTGTATTGTAGATGAAGGAGGGGCACAGAGTGTGTACTGATGGGGGGTGTCTGTATTTAGTGTAAGGGGGGTGTCTGTACTTGGTGTATGGGGGAGTGTCTGTACTTAGTGCAAGGGGGGGTGTCTGTACTTAGTGTAAGGGGGGGGGTGTCTGTACTTAGTGTAAGGGGGGTCTGTACTTAGTGTAAGGTGGGGGTGTCTGTACTTAGTGTAAGGGGGTGTCTGTACTTAGTGTAAGGTGGGGGGTGTGTGTACTTGGTATAATGGTGGGGGGTGTCTTTACTTGGTGTAAGGTACAGGGGTGTCTGTACTTAGTGTAAGGGGAGGGCTCTGTACTTAGTGTAATGGGGGGCTCTGAACTTGGTGTAAGGTGGGGGGATGTCTGTACTTAGTGTAATGGGGGCTCTGTACTTGGTGTAAGGTGGGGGGTGTCTGTACTTAGTGTAAGGGGGTGTCTGTACTTAGTGTAAGGGGGGCTCTGTACTTGGTGTAAGGTGGGGGGGTGTGTGTACTTGGTATAATGGTGGGGGGTGTCTGTACTTGGTGTAAGGTACGGGGGTGCCTGTACTTAGTTTAAGGAGAGGCTCTGAACTTAGTGTAATGGGGGCTCTGAACTTGGTGTAAGGTGGGGGATGTCTGTACTTGGTATAATGGTGGGGGGTGTCTGTACTTGGTGTAAGGTGGGGGGGTGTCTGTACTTGGTTTAAGGTGTGGCTCTGTACTTGGTGTAGGGGGCGTGTTTGTACTTAGTGTAAGGGGGCTGTACTTAGTGTAATGGGGGGTGTCTGTACATAGTGTAATGGGGGCTCTGTACTTGGTGTAAGGTGGGGGTGTCTGTACTTGGTAAAATGGGGGGGTGTCTGTACTTGGTATAATGGGGGGGTCTAGACTTGGTGTAAGGTTGGGCGTGTCTGTACTTGGTGTAAGGTGGGGGATGTCTGTACTTAGTGTAGGGGGGCGTGTTTGTACTTAGTGTAAGGGGGCTGTACTTAGTGTATGGGGGTCTGGACTGGGGGAGGAGGGTCTGTACTAAGTGTAAGGGGTGCTGTACTTAGTGTAGAGGGGGTCTGTACTAAGGGGGGGGGTCTGTACTAAGGGAGAGGGTCTTTACTTAGTGGAGGGAGGTCTGTAATGTACTGTATTGTAGATGGAGGAGGGGCAGAGAGTGTGTACTGAGGGGGGAGGTGTTTCTGTACTTAGTGTAACGGGGTGTATCTACTTAATGTAAAGGGGATAGGGGCTCTGTACTTAGTGTAGGATGGGGGTCTGTACTGAGGGAGGGGGGTTCATACATAGTGGAGGGGGGTCCGTACTGTGGGAGGGGGTCCATACATAGTGGAGGGGGTCTGGACTGAGGGGGACTGTCTGTATTTAGGGTAAGGGGAGTTTGTACTTGGTACAGACCCTCCTCCCCAGTCCAGACCCCCTACACTAAGTGTAAGAGGAGGTAAGTACTTAGTGGAGAGGGGGTCTGTACTAAGGGGGGGTCTGTACTGAGGGAGTCTCTACTTAGTGGCGGGGGTCTGTACTGTACTGTAGATGGAGGAGGGGCACAGAATGTGTACTGAGGGGGGTGTCTGTACTTAGCGTAAGGGGGGCTCTCTGTACTTAGTGTAAGGGGGGCTCTGTACTTAGTGTAAGGGGGGCTCTGTACTTAGTGTAGGGGGGGTCTGGACTGGGGGAGGGGGTCTGGACTGAGGGAGGGGGTCTGTACTAGGTGTAAGGGGGTCTGTACTTAGTTTAGAGGGGGTCTGTACTAAGGGAGGGGGGTCTGTACTGAGGGAGGGTGTTCTGTACTGAGGGAGGGGGTATGTACTTAGTGGAGGGGGTCTATACTGAGGGAGGGTCGTCTGTACTGAGGGAGGGGGTCTGTAATTAGTGGATGGGGGTCTATACTGAGGGAGGGTGGTCTGTACTGAGGGAGGAGGGTCCATACATAGTGGGGGGGTCTGGACTGAGGGGGGCTATCTGTACTTAGTGCAAGGGGGTTTGTACTTAGTGTAAGGGGGATTACTACGTAGTGTAGGGGGGGTCTGAACTGGGGGAGGGGGGTCTGTACTTAGTGTAAGGGGGGACTGTACTTAGAGTAGATGGGGTCTGGACTGGGGGAGGGGGTCTGTACTGAGGGGGGTCTGTACTAAGGGAGGGGATCTGTACTTGGGGCAGGGGGGTCTGTACTAAGGGAGGGGGTCTAGACTGAGGGATAGTATCTGTCCTAAGTGTAAGGGGGCTGTACTTAGTGGAGTGGGGGGGTCTAGATTGAGGGAGGAGGGTGGTCTATACTTAGGAAAGAGGTGGGTGTATACTGAGGGAGGAGGTCTGTACTTAGTGGAGGGGGGTCTGGACTGAGGGAGGGTGGTCTGTACTGAGGGGGGCCACACTTAGTAAAGAGGGGGTCTTTACTAGCCAAATACCTGGTAGTCCCTGGTAGTCACCTGTCGGGAGGAGATGCAGGGGAAGCCGCCGTGAAGCACCACCAGGAGGAGATGCAGGGTGAAGCCACTGCCCGGAGGAAGCACTGCCCGCCACCTAGATGGGATAGGTTTGGGGCTGGTGACCGACTGGGGGGAGGGGAGTGCCTGTGACCCTGCGCCCCCCCCAAAAAATATACCACCAGCCGCCACTGGTTCCATGCATCCTTGTGCAAGCAGTCCTATTGATGTCAATTGGGATGTAGCAACTGTACGAACACAGCCGCTGCTCCTACATTGAGAGAGTCTTAAAAATCACTAGCACATTTTTTTATTCTACAGGTCATGTGCTTTTAGAAAATATATGGTTTGGGGGTTCTTTTAGAAACACTAAAATCTGTAAGTGAAAAATTATAACCTTAGATTTTTAGAGAAAACTGTTTTTATTTACTGTTTTGCACATATTCAGTTTTCACCAGTTCAGAAAAAGGCACAATTTAAAATTTACAAATATTTGTCATTACCTCAATACAGTTTTAGCTTTTAGATTTAGTAGGCATTTAGCAGCAATTTTGTAAGTTATGCCATGTATGTATCCACTAATAAAGATTTTAGGGTATTCTTAGCAAAAATAGTGAATTGATAAACATTTATGCAACTGTTGCGGGGCCTAAAAAAGGCAATAGCAAGTTTTTTTTTATTCAACAGGTCATGTGCTTTCAGAAAATGGTTTGGAGGTCTTTTACCAACTCTGAAAGATGTACGTGAGAAATTATAACCTTCAGATTTTGAGTAAATTATTCTTATTTACAGTTATGCGCACCTTCAGTTTTCACCATTTCACAAAAAGGTGCAATGTAAAATTTACAAATATTTGTTAGTTATTAACTCAATACAGTTTTAGCTTTTATCTTTAGTAGGAATTTAGCAGAAATTTTGTAAGTTTTGCCATGTATGTATCCACTAATATTGATTTTACTGTATTTTTAGTGAAATCAGAAAATTAATAGACATGTGTGCAACTATTTTGGGGCCTAAAAGAATCAGTAACACAATTTTGTTTTATACAGGTCATTTTCTTTCAGAAAATGTATGGTTTGGGGGGTCTTTAACAAACTATAAAAGCTGTGAGGGAAAAATAAAAAATAAATGGGAAAACTGCAAAAATGGTCTGGCCATCTGATTTTAAAAGTGGAGTGCAGGGCCTGGCAGTGAAAGGGTTAAAGTAGAATTAAACTCTGCTGCCAGCACTCCAAGGTTTTTGCATAGCATGTTTTCACATTATGACAGATTTATCTGCCGAAGAGATACGATGGCCAGGATGTCCACTATTTTCTACTGGTCTTCTTCTGAGTTTCGCCATCTTTGACCATCTAGATTTGCTGGCCTGGGGTGATATAACTCCTGTGTACGTGCATGGTAATTAATTTATGGTAAGCAGGTAAGATCCTCTTCTGCAATAAAAACATGCCACATAGGGTGGGGGCCCCGGGATCTGGGGGACCCCTTATTAAATGGGGCTCCCGGATTCCGATAAGCCCCCGCCCGCAGACCCCGACAACCAACGGCCAGGGTTGTCAGGACGAGGCCCTTGTCCCCATCAACATGGGGACCGGGTGCTTTGGGGTGGGGGGGCCACAGGTCGCCCCCCTGCCCCAAAGCACCAAACCCCCCATGTTGAGGGCATGTGGCCTGGTACGGTTCAGGAGCAGGGGGGGGCGCTCTCTCATTCCCCCCTTTTCCTGCGGCCTGCCAGGTTGCGTGCTCGGATAAGGGTCTGGTTTGGATTTTGAGGGGGACCCCCATGCCATTTTTTTGGCTTAGGGGATTCCCCTTCAAATCCATACCAGACTGAAGGGCCTGGTATGCTCCTGGAGGGGAAACCCATGCCGGTTTTTTATTTAAAATTTGGCGTGGAGTTCCCGCTCAGGATTCATACCAAACACAGTGCCTGGTATTGGCGGGAATCCACGTCGGATCTCCGTCCACCGGCCTCAATGTCAGCAATGCGTGTCGCTCATTGCGAAAGGAAAAACATTTTTCCTTTCCCGATGAGGAGACAGCTCGGTGCTGGCTCTCGCGACGGGGCTAGTAGGGTGTCAATCTCGCCGCTAGAAGAGGCGAGATTGACACAAAATCGGCGGCACCTACTGTACCATCTCGTAATTTTTTTTATATTGGCTTCTATGAGAGAGGTATTAACACAGCCTGCTATCGAGCGGGAATAGTTTACATGCCAGTCCTCAATATCCCATTCAGTCTGGAGTTCCCTTTCCCAGGCTATCATGTGTGGTAGCTTCACTAGACTGGATGCTAGTGACTTGTAGATTACAGAGATCCCCCCCCCCTTCCGCTCCATGGCCTGTCCACACCAGACTTCATATGTTGTGAAGCTGCGTAAAGAAGGTTCACAATCCCACAGGGCTTGGACAAAACAAAAAATCTGATGAAATCTAGAATTTTCAGTGGAGGGGAGTTTCAATACATCATGAATGTGTTTCAGTGGTAGAGGGCCTGTGGGGGACAGGAATTGGCCAGTACGGTACACCCCCTTGCCCTGCCACCATTTGAAAGCTTCAGTTTCCATGCCCCGCTGGAAAATAGGATTCTGGAGCAGAGAGGCTAGTGGTTGGATCCTAGAGACCAGAGAAGAAAGCTTACGAAGAGAGTCCCACAAAAAGAGAGACAGAGAGGGTTGGTGAAAGGATAGGAGGTCTGCTTTTGGGAGGGCACCACATTAAATGTTCCAGAGAGAAAGAGGGGACGCTCCGAATTAAAGTATATAACGGACATTTGCGCCAGTCGCGCAGCTTGGTAATACCGTAGGAGATTTGGAAGGCCTAAGCCTCCTTGTTTGGGAAGATTATATAGGCTACGGTTAGAGAGACGTGGGCCTTTCTTATTCCAAATAAATTTAGTGAGTTTACCTTGAAATGATTTTAGATGGTCCCTTTTAATCGGAATAGGAAGAGAACAAAATAAGTACAATAGTCTGGGCAAAAGGGTCATCTTGACCGAGTTAATTCTGCCAATCCAAGAAATACTGTGTGTCCCCCAGTCCCTGAGATCAGCCTCTAGTTTCTTGTACATAGGAGGGTAGTTAGCTTGGTATAAATTCTCTATCTTTGAGGTAACATTAATACTCAAATACTTAATAGATGAACTATTCCAACAAAATGTGTAGGTTTCTTGTAAACGGGAGACCACAGAATCTGGGAGAGACACATTGAGAGCCTGTGACTTAGACAGATTAACTTTGAGTCCTGAAAGCACTGAAAATTTATTGAGTAATGAGCATATCTCAGATAAGGAGGATAAAGGAGGAGTAATGAATAATAAGAGGTCATTTGCGAATAGAGCGCATTTATGAGTATGTTGGCCACACTGAACCCCCCCGATATTTGGGTTACCACGTATGGCAATTGCCAAAGATTCCATAATAATAGCAAATATCAGGGGGGAGAGGGGGCAACCTTGACGTGTACCCATGCCAATCTTAATTGTATCTGAGAAGATTCCCTGTAGTCTAATTTTAGCTTGAGGGGTAGAATAAAGGGTTTCTAAAATTTCAAGGAAATTCTGACCAAATCTCCAACGCTTAAGAATTGCAAACAGATAGGACCACGAAACTGAATCGAAGGCCTTCTGGAGGTCCAACGATAACAGTATACCCTCTTGATTGCACCCTCCTGCCCATCCTGATTGCAAAATGGATATGAGATCTATTGTTCGACTTACTTGGTCAGGCCCTTGCCTACCAGGTATAAATCCGACCTGATCCTTTGAATATAATGTCCTATAAAAGTAGCCATTCTGTTAGCTAATAATTTGGTCAAAATTTTGAGGTCATTATTGATTAATGAAATTGGTCTATAATTTTCAATCTGACTGATATCTTTATCTGGTTTTGGGATTACAGAGATATAAGCCATATTGAATTGATTACCTATTGGAGAACCCTTAGTCATGGAATTAAAAAAACGAGTAAGATAGGGAGATAAAATATCTGAGAAAGTTTTATAGTATGGTGAGGAGAAACCATCAGGACCTGGAGCCGTACCCCCCTTTAAAGCTTTTATGACTTCCGATACTTCCTCAACTGAGATGGGAGCATCCAATTCTGCTCTGTGTGTGTCTGATAAAGTCAGTAAATGTAAGCTGTCCATAAATTTATCTAGCCCGTTAGAGGTAGATAGATCCTCCTTCTTGTATAGCGAAGAATAGAACTTCTGGAAAGCCCCCATTATACGTTGAGAAGTCAAGGTGGAAGAATCATCAGCTAGTTTGATTTTGAGAAGCGCATGTGATCGGAGCCTGGGTGATAATCGACGTGCCAACATGGGTCCCACTCTATCTCTCATCTGATAAAATTTAGCTCCAGACCACTTAATGGACTGTTCAGCTTTTGCTGTGAGGGCTAAATTAAGGGCAACCCTCGCTGCATCCAAGCTGGAAACAGGGTCACTGGAAGGATTTCTTTTATGCTTTTTGCTTAAATCAACAAAATCTCTCTCCAGTCTCTCTAATTCTAAAGCCCTCTCTTTCTTCCTATTAGCTGCTATTTGTATCAGTTTACCCCTGATAGTTACTTTAAGGGCTGCCCATAAGGATTCTGAAGAAATATCATCTGTATCATTAAAAAAACGGAAATAATCCTTCAAATCATCCTGAATATCAGCAACTACCATAGGATCTTTCAACAGAGATTGATTGAGAGTCCAATGGGACACCTGTGGGCTAAGAACATCTCTTCTAATCGTCAATAAGACCATTGAATGGTCTGACCAGGCAGCCTCAACAATAGAGGAAGATAGTGTCAATGGAATATGTTTAGTAGAGACCAAAATGTGGTCTATGTGGGAGTAGGACTGGTGCGGATTAGAGTAGTGTGTAAAATCTTGTTTTTTTGGGTTTAATTCCCTCCAAATATCAGTTAGTTGGGATTGAAAAATCAACCAAGCGATCTGTAAGCTTGCTTTGTTTGGCCTAACTAATTGTGCCCGTAAAGGCTTAGATTTGTCTAGACTTAAATCAAAAGCTGCATTGGAGTCGCCTCCCATATTTATGATACCCTCCATATATGGACTAAGTACCTGAATTTCGGAAAAAACTGTTTTTGTCTCTTGTTGGGAGCATAATAAGATATGAAAGTATACAATATATCATCAATTGTTCCTTTAACCAACAAGAACCTTCCTTCCTGGTCCCTATATTCCATCTTTAAATTAAATCTGCAGTTTTTAGCGGATAGTATTGCCACCCCCCTTGTCTTATTTTCTATTTTTACACGTTTCATACCTACCCACATGTGTTTTACAGTAGACATTGTTATTGTCAGATCACAGCCACATTATTGTTGGTTCCAATATTTTGGACATGGCACTTGGATTATAGGATTATTATAATAATCATGATTATAATTATTATATTGGATTATAGGATATTAAAGGATGTCAAGGCTGAATGGACCCTATAGTGTCAAATATCTTATTTTAAATCTTTTCTGCAAACATCTTTCTGCGTAGAAAAATTAATCTACATAATTTATATGCATTTTGAATGTAGTGTCCCTGGACACTCAGATCATAAATGGAGTTTTCATGTTTTGTGAAATGAAGCTGATAGCCAATTCATCATAAATTATAGTGTCTAAACTTGAAACAAAGCCACAAGCAGGGAAAGTGCTTATTGTCTCGTAGGGGGAGATTTACTAAAATGGGAGCACTTAGAATCTGGTGCAACTGTGCATGGTAGCCAATCAACTTGTACTGAGCTTTGATCGCTCAGTAGTGGCACTCCCTCAGACAGTGTCCTCATTGCTAGACAGCAGTCAGATCGAACTACTCTGCTTCTTCCTTCCTGATAGACTTATGCTCTTAGGGCATTCTACTTAAAGTGATTGTAAACGATCACCTTGTAAAACAACTTATTCAGTTGAGAATAGAAATGATAGGCAAAACAGTTGTGTATAGATTTAAAAAAATATATAAATACCTTTTTTTCCCTTTTTTTTTATAAGTGATCTAATTCCTTTTGTTCTTAGCTGCATCCAATGGACACTATTCTGTACTCTTCGCTGGTTCTCATCCTATTTATCCAACCGCACCTTCAGTGTCGCTTACAAATCTACTTGCTCCTCTTCTCTCCTTTTCTCTGTCAGGGTCCCCCCAAGGTTCTGTTCTTGGACCTCTCTTATTCGTCCCATGGCTTCCAATACCATCTCTATGCTGACGACACCCAAATCTATCTCTCTACTCCTCAGCTCACTCCTTCAGTCTCCTCACCTATCACTAATTTACTAACAGACATATTAGCCTGGCTGTCACACCACTTCCTCAAACTCAATCTATCCAAAACTGAGCTCATGATTTTTCCTCCCCCATGTACCTCTTCCTCTGATTTCTCTTTCAAGATCAATAGCACTACTATCAGCCTGTCCCTGCATGCCAAGGTTGTAGGTGTAATCCCTGACTCTGAACTATCCTTTTGGCCCCATGTCCAAACATTTTCAAAATCTTGCCACCTCAACCTCTGCAACATCTCCAAGATACACCCCTTCCTAACCAATAACACCACAAGGCTCCTAGTTTACTCCCTGGTCATCTCTCGCCTTGACTACTGCAACTCCCTCCTTACGGGATTTCCTTTACATAGGCTATCCCCCTTCAGTCCATCATGAATGCTTCTGCCAGGCTCATCCACCTTACCAACCACTCAGTGATTGCTACCCCTCTCTGCTCTCTGTCAATCCCTCCACTGGCTTCCACTCACCCAACAAATAAACATTTAAAATTCTAACAGCATCGTAGAAAGCCATCTGCAATTTGGCCCCCAGCTACATCACTAACCTAGTCTCAAAATACCAACCTACTTGTTCTCTTCATTTCTTCCCAAGACCTCCTGCTCTCTAGTTCCCTCATCACCTCCTCCCATGCTCGCCTCCAGGACATTTCCTGAGCCTCTCCTATCCTATGGAACTCCCTAACCCAATCTGTCTGACTGTCTCCTACTCTGCTTGCTTTTAGATGATCCCTGAAAACCCTTCAATTCAGAGAAGCATATCCTGCCCCCTACTTTCTCCATCAGGTCATCCCCCACCATTATTACCTTTTGTATCACTTGACCCTCCCTCCTAGATTGTAAGCTCTAACGAGCAGGGCCCTCTAATTCCTCCTGTATTGTATTGTAACTGTACGGTCTACCCTCATGTTGTAAAGTACTTATATAAATCATGTATAATTATAATAATAAGAGCTGGAGCAGGAGAAGCGGCAGCACACTGAGCTTCCCAGTGAATGGTTGTGCGGGGGGATGTGTCAGGACAAGTCTGATCATTGGAGGCGAGCATACTGAGTTTCAAGCCTAGCTAGAGAACTAACCATGGTGTGCTCTTCTGCTTAGTGTTGTCAGTTTTTAATAGGAAAGCAGAAGAGCTGTCAGGAACACCAGGGATTTCACATAAAGGAAGCAATACAAAGAGAACAGGATACTTTCTCATTCAAGTACATGGTACAGCAGGCACATATCAGGAATATAAAGTGTTGGGGTAACAAACACTTTAAGCTTTACAGGCCAACTGCTCTGGACTTGTTATAGTTCTGTCTACACGGACTCTTAAAGCCTGGTACACATGGGCCGAATAACGGCCTATATCGGTCAGTTCAACAGAAACTGGCTGACATATAGCCTTTGTGTACATCAGACTGTCCGACAGAAACCGGCGGAATGGCTTTCACTAATCATATCTATTGACCTAAAATGTGATCCCCCACCCACCGCTGCTGTTGCCTCTGATATTTGTCCCCCTCTTCCCCCAGCCATGGATAAAATGACCCTTACCACTCCTCTAATTCCCCCTTCCCTGCCGCACTGGTCCTCGCAGCACCGATCCTTCCCCCGTTCCCCAGAACTGATCCCACCGGCATTTATCTATTGTGGCTTTGCTTGCCCTCCCACTGGCATTAGGTGCTGCAGGGGAGCCACAGCAAAATAATATTGACAATTCTGGTGACCTGGGACCATTCTGAACCCCCCTGCAGTCAAACACCCCCTCACCCAATCCTGGGTGCCCCCTCTATGTGGTGATGCTGACCGGCTCTCCCTCTTCACCCCTCGCACTGGCTGCAACTGTTGCTGGGGCAAGCTGTTGCTGTCAGGATGGTGAGCAGTGAATACAGTGGGGCAAAAAAGTATTTAGTCAGCCACCAATTGTGCAAGTTCTCCCACTTAAAAAGATGAGAGAGGCCTGTAATTGTCATCATAGGTATACCTCAACTATGAGAGACAAAATGTGAAAACAAATCCAGACAATCACATTGTCTGATTTGGAAAGAATTTTTTTGGCAAATTATGGTGGAAAATAAGTATTTGGTCAATTTCAAAAGTTCATCTCAATACTTTTTTTATATATCCTTTGTTGGCAATGACAGAGGTCAAACGTTTTCTGTAGGTCTTCACAAGGTTGTCACACACTATTGCTGGCACAGCTCTTTGGTCTTCACCATAGTGGAGTTTGGAGTGTGACTGTTTGAGGTTGTGGACAGGTGTCTTTTATACTGATAACAAGTTCAAACAGGTGTCATTAATACAGGTAATGAGTGGGGGACAGAGGAGCCTCTTAAAGAAGAAGATACAGGTCTGTGAGAGACAGAAATCTTGCTTGTTTGTAGGTGACCAAATACTTATTTTCCACCATAATTTGCAAAAAAATTCTTTCCAAATCAGATAATGTGATTGTCTGGATTTGTTTCCACATTTTGTCTCTCATAGTTGAGGTATACTGATGATGACAATTACAGGCCTCTCTCATCTTTTTAAGTGGGAGAACTTGCACAATTGGTAGCTGACTAAATACTTTTTTGCCCCACTGTATATCTCACCAAAGCCCACCTTCAAAAAACAAAAAAATAAAGAAATAAAAAATGTAAAAAATTAACAATCATAAAACAGAGTTGGTATTATTGGCCCAAAATCGATATGAGGTTAACTCTCAAACTTGGGTTCATTGGAATAGATTCATATTCTCGGAGGAAGGAAAGTCCCTATTTGTATCTTGAAGGGTATTAAATATAGCAGAAGAGGATTTACTGAGTACCCATCTCCCCTGTCGGCGGGTACATTTACACTTTTTGGGGTGTTTTTCCACCCTCTCTTTTTTTCTTTTTTTTTTCCCCTTCTTCTTTATTATTAAGGTATTAAAGGAAAATGGTGTCCGGGTATTCAGGATGGTAAGGATTTATAGAGTGTGGACTGTTTCATTTATAATCTTGAAGTGTCGATAAAAATGGCTGCCTTGTACGGAAATATATATGTATATTAATTTGGACTGATGTTGTACATTTGAATATGTATAAGCTTGTGTTTTGTCAATTAATCGATGCATCAGAACAAATGGATTTGCCATTTTGTATATGCTGGATAATTAAAAAATAAATGAATATATATATATATATATATTTAAATAATAAAACACAGTAAGGTCTCGTTCACACAGGGCATACTACAGCATACGCCCCTGAGAGGGCGTGTTTACCTGCATGGTGAGAAAAAGAAAAGAAGGAGGGTGCACCGACCTAGTGCATTACCGATATAAACGTTTAATTAAAAAGATATAAAAAAGCAATGGTACTACTCACAAACGAGCATAGATAAAAGGCTTTTCTATCACTTGAACTGCATCCCCTGGCACCTGCGAACAGGACCTGATGACGGGAGGATCAGATGGTACCCGAAATGGCTGAATGGCTGACGCGTTTCAGGGGCGTACCCCTTTCTTCAGAGCCTAAGCAGTCAGTGGGACGTAAAATTTACAAATATTTGTTAGCTATTAACTCAATACAGTTTTAGCTTTTATATTTAGTAGGAATTTAGCAGGAATTGTGTAAGTTTTGCCATGTATGTATGCATAATAATTTTTGTGTATTTTTAGTGAAAACAGTAAATTAATAGACATTTGTCCAACTATTTTGGGACCTAAAAGAATCAGTAGCATAAATTAGTTTTCTACAGGTCATTTGCTTTCAGTATGGTTTGGGGGGTCTTTAACAAACTCTGAAAGCTGTAAGGGAAAGAAAATTGAAAAACTGCAAAAATGGTCTGGCCATCTGATTTTAAAAGTGGAGTGCAGGACCTTGGCAGTGAAAGGGTTAAAGTAGAATTAAACTCTACTGGCAGCTCTCCAAGGTTTTTACTAAAATGTGCACGTACACATATGACAGATTTACCTGCCAAAGGGATACGATGACCGGGATGTCCACTGATATTTTCTACTGGTCTTCTTCTGAGTTCAGCATCTTTGACCATCTTGATTTGCTGGCCTGGGTTGATATAACTCCTGTGTACGTGCATGGGAGTTAATTTATGGTAAGCAGGTAAGATTCTCTTATGCAATAAAAACCTGCCTGCCAGAAATGTTGTGCAAACTTGAGTTTAGTTCTACTTTAAGGAATACAGTGGTGTCCTATAGTGCTACATTTATTTGTGTCTGCCTGGATTTCCATTTGAAAAGTACTGTTAATAAAACGTATTTTACAAAACAATAGCCTATCTTTTGGGATTCAGATTCTTTCGAATCATTTGAGCTGTTAATCAAAGTGAGGAAATCAATCATAAATTATTAGATCTGAGTATTGAAGATTAAATATCAAACATGAGATTTTAACATTTGAAATAATGAAGATAACAGAAAGTCAACCTTAGGGAACTAGTGTTAGCCAAACAAAATTGAGGACCATATTCCTACGGATATACCATAATCTGTGTCTATACTTTTTCTAATTTACAGATCAGTTTAAGAAGGTTCTAAAAGTACCACTTTATTAGACCTTCTAAAAGAAACAAAGATCATTTTTTCAGTCCAGGACAAAAGTGTAGACATATAGATATAGGAGAAATAAAGTAGGTAATCCAAAAAGAATGAACAAAAACAAATGTTTGAGTTTGATATTGTAGCTATTTTTTTATATACCGTATATACTCGAGTATAAGCCGACCCGAGTATAACCCGAGGCACCTAATTTTACCCCAATAAACTGGGAAAACTTATTGACTCGAGTATAAGCCCAGGGTGGGAAATGCAGCAGCTACTGGTACGGTAAATTTCAAAATGAAAAATTGTTACCAATAAAATTACATTAATTGAGGCATCAGTAGATTAAATGTTGTTGAAATATTTATTTCAAAGACAAACAGTAAACTAGCTCTGTAAGTGCAAAAGAGGGTAAACAAAAAACAATATGGTAGCTCAATCAGCAACCAAGCTAAAAGCTAAAACACAAGTTAAAATCCTTCAAAACTGGATTCCTCCTCATCATCTGTATGTCCAAAGAGAGCTTCAGCATTAGCTGCTCTGAGTTTATCAGCGTAGACATTGTCATCATCACTGAGTTCGCAGTCATCACCATCACTGCTGTCGTTCTCATACAAAACGCTGTCTTCACTGCCATCCATAGCATTACTAATGCCACATTTCTTGAAGGAGCGTTGCACCATGTCCTCTGGAATCTCTTCCCGTGCATCACGAACCCACTTCGCTATCAATTCTATGTCGGGCTTCACCAGATTTCCAACTTTTGTCAGTCGGGCTTGACCAGATGACATCCATTCATGCCACATCTTTCGCACACGGTCTTTGAAAGGTTTATTTAAACACACATCTAGGGGCTGCAATACAGATGTAAGCCCACCTGGAATAACGGCCAAAGTAACTTGAGAAGACTTTGCCAATGTTTTTATGGCATCAGATGTGTGGGCTCTGAACATATCCCAAACTAGCAATGATGTTTTTTTCTTTAAGGCTGTTCCTGGTCGTCCGTTCCAAATTTCTTCCAGTCATTTTTTTGTTCCGTCTTCATCCATTCAGTCTTTAATATGGCCGCGCACTGTAATTCGTGGTGGGAATTTGACTTTTTTAGGCAAGGTCTTTCTTTTAAAAATAATGACAGGCCGCAGCTTAGTTCCATTAGCCAAACATGACAGAACGACTGTGAAATGTTTTTTTTCATTTCCTGTGGTTCTGAGAAAAATTGTTTTTTCTCCCAAACTTGCCACGGTTCTGTTGCTTGGAAGATCAAAGGTCATAGGTGTTTCATCCATATTCCCAATATCTCCCAGGTCATAGTTATGGATCCTTCTTTGTTTTATGATGAATGAATGGAATGACATCACTTTTTCATCAAGGTCTTTTGGCAACTTCTGCAAAATCTTTGTTCTTTGCCGCAAACATAAGGCAAACCTATTCATAAAGCGGGTACACCATCCTGCTGACGCAACAAAAATTTCAATGCCTGGTGCTTTGAATTTGTAATCTTTAGCCATTTGAAGGGCATGTAAGCGAATACCCATGCGTGTTACGCAGTAACCATTTTGACGACACTCCATAACCCATTCATGCAATTTAGTCTCTAGAGCTTCATATGAAGTCGTCAAACCACGTCAAGCTTTTTTTGCCTTTGGAATCTTTTCCAAGTGGGCTTTCATTTTCCGCCACCCCCTCACTTGTTTTTCGTCAACACAAAATTCCCTACTTGCAATACTGTTATTGCTTTCTTCTGCTCTGGACACAACCTTAAGTTTGAAACCAGCTTCATATGACCTCCGTTTTTGTTTTGGTCCAGGACTAGAAGTACCGGCATTGGGATCCATTTCAGGATAAAAAAAAAGTATTTGTCCCCATCAGAGCCGTTGCACACCTCTCCCACAATCTCCCCATCAGCCGTGTCCCCATCAGTGTCTTATCAGAGTGTCCCCATCAGTGTCATAAACATAATTTAAATAAAACGTTTAAGTGGTAATGCACTAGGTTGGTGCGCCCTCCTTTCTCCTTTGTTTTTTCTAGCCATATGAACACCCATTGTTCTGAGGAGGGCTGCAAGACTCTAGACTTTGCCTTTAGACGGAATTACACTACCCGTGTTTTGACGATACACCGAGAGCGCAGGAGATTTTTTGTCTTTTTATCAGAGTGTCCCCATCAGTGTCTTATCAGAGTGTCCCCATCAGTGTTTTATCAGAGTGTCCCCATCAGTGTTTCATCAGAGTGTCCCCATCAGTGTTTTATCAGAGTGTCCCCATCAGTGTTTTATCAGAGTGTCCCCATCAGTGTTTTATCAGTGTCCCCATCAGTGTCTTATCAGAGTGTCCCCATCAGTGTTTTATTAGAGTGTCCCCATCAGTGTTTTATCAGTGTCCCCATCAGTGTTTTGAAATATATCACTCTGTGTGTAATGTATTAACCACTTGCCGATCGTCGCGCGAACATTTACGTCGACAGAATGGCACGGACAGGCAAATGGCTGTATATATACATCTCCTTTAAATTGCCGCTTTGTGGTCGCGCGCGCACCGCCGGCGGCGTGTTCGCGACCCTGCCGCGAGCTCTGTGACCGTGCCCGCGGGACCCGCAGACTCGATGTCTGCCGGTGTCCCACAATCGTGTCACGGAGCTGAAGAACGGGGAGATGTTAGTGTAAACACAACATCTCCCCGTTCTGCCTAGTGACATGTCACTGATCGTCTTTTTCCTGTCATCGGGAACAGCGATCAGTGACGTGTCACGGCAAGCCACGCCCCCTAACAGTTAGAATCACTCCCTAGGTCACATTTAACCCCTTAAGCGCCCCCTACAGGTTAACCCCTAGCACTGATCGCTGTAAAAATTACAATGGTCCCAAAATGGTGTCAAAAGTGTCCGATGTGTCCGCCATAATGTCGCAGTCACGATAAAAATCGCTGATCGACGCCATTACTAGTAAACTATCCCTTATTTTGTAGATGCTATAACTTTTGCGCAAACCAATCAATAAACGCTTATTGCGATTTTTTTTACCAAAGATATTTATTATAGCAAAAAGTAAAAAATATTGAATTTTTTTCAAAATTGTCGCTCTATTTTTGTTTATAGCGCAAAAAATAAAAAACGCAGAGGCGATCAAATGCCACCAAAAGAAAGCTCTATTTGTGGGAAAAAAAGGACGTCACTTTTGTTTGGGAGCCACGTCGCACGCATTAACTTTTAGATGATATTCTAATTTTATGAGATGCACTTGTATATTAAATTAAAAAAACTGCAGTTGTTTTTCACCTTTGCAGTTGGATTTAGCTAGGGCAGAAAATGTCCTTTGGTCTATCCAGCAAATCTATTTTACTAATTGTTGATCTGTAGTCATGATTCAAAGATATCTATGCAATGGTTTTAAATATTTTAAAATATCACCCTACAACTGTGATAATATTGCCCTTATGTGTAAGGAGCATACAGTATATGGCAGCCCTCTGTATTTATACACCGTATATACTCGGGTTTAAGCCAACCCGAATATAAGCCGAGGCACCTAATTTTACCACAAAAAAATGGGGAAACGTATTAACTCGAGTATAAGGGTAGGAAATGCAGCAGCTATTGTAAGTGGAAAAGAGGGTCAACAATGCCCATTTGCAGCTTCACTGTGCCCATCGCATTCCTCACTGTGCCCATTGCATGCCTCACTGTGCCCATTGCATGCCCCACTGTGCCCATTGCAAGCCTCACTGTGCCCATTGCAAGCCTTACTGTGCCCGTTGCAAGCCTCACTGTGCCCATTGCATTCCTCACTGTGCCCATTGCAAGCCTCACTGTGCCCATTGCAAGCCATTGCAAGCCTCACTGTGCCCATTGCAAGCCATTGCAAGCCTCACTGTGCCCATTGCAAGCCTCAATGTGCCGATCTGCATACCTGATTTCCATGTCATGCAGTCAGTCGGCAGCCGTCCAGTGTAACCCCGCCCCGCCTCCTCCTCGTCCTCGTCCATGATAGACGGAACACCCAGTTTACCAGCAGTGAGTCAGTGTTCAGTGTTCCGCCTATCACAGACGAGGACAGGGAGGAGGCGGGGCGGGGTTACACTGGACGCCGTCTGACTGCATGACACAGAGGCTGATCGTAAATACTCGAGTATAAGCCGAGGGAGGCTTTTTCAGCACAAAAAAATGTGCTAAAAAACTTGGCTTATACTCGAGTATATACGGTAATTACAAAACTACAGATAGAAACAAAGTGTTTAAAGCATTAACATACTCTGATTAAGTTGTTTATATTAAGTTGATGTCTTTCAGGTGTATATCTAAAAAAACATTAAGGCCGGGTTCACACTGGTATGACATGACAGTTGTACCACTTTGGATCCGACTTTGCCCTGCGACTTGAAGTCGGACATGCGTCCGACTTCAATGAACAGGGATCTGACCTTGATGCCCGACAATGCCAGGCACTGTGTCTGGTATGAATCATAAGGGGGAACTCCACATTAAAAAAAAAAAAAATGACATGGGTTCCCCCTCCAAGAGCATACCAGGCCCTTCGGTCTGGTATGGATTTTAAGGGGAACCCCCACGTCGAAAAAACGGCGTGGGGTCCCCCCAAAATCCATACCAGACCCTTAAAACGAGCGAGCAAAAGAGCGAGAAGACAGCGGAGGAGACAGCAGAGGAGACCCGGCAGAAGACAGCGGACAGAGGGAAAAGAACCGGAGAGGGCTAGAAGACATCAGCGGAGAAGACCCGGAGAGGGGAGAAGAACCAGCAGAGGCAGAAGATGTCAGCGGAGGAGGCAGAAGAGCCAGAGAGGGGAGAAGAAGTCAGAAAAGACGCCAGAGCTGCCTTAATAAATTACCCTGTGTGCTGTGTTTTATTTTTGACACTTTTTTTCAGGTGAATGGGTAGTGGTACAATGTACCCCATACTCATTCACATAGGGTAGGGGCCGGGATCTGGGGGCCCCCTTGTTAAAGGGGGCTTCCAGATTCCAATAAGCCCCCCGTCCACAGACCCCGACAACAAACTGCCAGGGTTGTCAGGAAGAGGCCATTGTCCTTATCAACATGGGGACAAGGTGCTTTGGGGTGGGGGAGTGCAGGGCCCCCCTGCCCAAAGAACCCATCCCCCATGTTGAGGGGGGGCCGGGGCTCGCTCATCCCCACCCCCTTTCTGACCTGCCAGGCTGTGTGCCTGGATAAGGGTCTGGTATGGATTGTGGGGGACCCCCACAACGTTTTTTTTGGCGAGGGGGTTCCCCTTAAAATACATACCAGACCGAAGGGCCTGGTATGCTCTTGGAGGGGGAACCCATGCCGTTTATTTTTTTACATTTGGCGTGGAGTTCCCCTTCAAGATCATCAGAGCACAAGTCGCATGCCAAAATCGGATCAGTGAAGACGGCGATCCGACTTTGATCCGACTTCAGTGTTATTCAATGGGCTGAAGTAGGATCAAAGTCGGACCAAAGTAGTGCAGGGAGCATTTTCCAAGTCGGACCGACTTGTATCGGATCAGTTAAGATGGCTCCCATAGGGAAACATTGATTTTCACACGTCATGCGACATGAGCTCCCAATGTCGGAGCGTTTGTCGTACAAGTGTGAACCCAGCCTAAAACGAGTATAAATTTCCTTTAACTTACACTGCACTGCCATAAACAGCTGTGTGGAATAACTTTTCTCATGACATTTCTGGCACAGTGAGAAGGTGGGTGGCTTCCCATGAAGAAAAAAAATGACTGTACTTTGTTTATCATCATTTATTATTTACTTTTTTGGTATGGGGAATAATTGTGATTATTATTGGTACTACATGTGTTTCTTCTGCAATTAAAACTATTCGGGTGTTTTGTTACCTGGAATTTTTTTAATAGATTTTAGTTAGTTTGGTACTTTAAAGTTAGTGATTCTGAGTAGGAATCTTGTTAAATGGCTAAGTTTATCTTCAGATGCACATATTTTTGCAGGAAAAAAAATGTGCATTTATATTTTTTCCCACAGGAGCCTGCAAAGCATTGCACCCGAGATCAGTGGATCGTCAATGCAATGTCAGGCTCTTGCACACGCTTTTGCCGCTCTCCAGCTTTCTACCTTTCGATACAGTTCTTCAGTTAGAAAACTGTCAATGATTATCTGCGCTGATTACCGCACTTGTAGACCATTGAAACTACAAGTACATCTGCTGCGGTGGAAGATGGGACTTGTATTTCATTTATTTTCAGGTACTCTGAAAGATTTACACAGCTGTGCTGCTGTCACAGGGGAGCTCAGGAGGTGAATGGGGTGGGGGTTCTTAAGGACATGTTACATGTTACACCCTAAATAAAAGAAAATTTGAGTGTCTTTTTTCATTGCAATGTACACATGTAGTAATCAACTTTTAAAATGAACTTATGGCCTGTAGCCAAACCAAAACTCTGATTTCTATAGCTGCAGGAACTGTGGCACAATTCAGCCTCACAAGTTCACAGCAGAAGCACTCCAATCTGTCAAAACCTGGATCACCTGCTGGTGGCATTGTGCTTCCCAGAGCAGAAGATCGTAGTTCTGGTGTCCACCAGCCGGTGTCTCTCAGCAGCCAGCAAATCCCAGTAATCAGTCTCCATCTGATGCTGTCTTTGGGAGAGTATTTAGTCCCACCTCTATTATTTCTTGGCGCTTCAGTGTTTTGCCCTGCTAGCCAGATACTGTTTGCCATTTGTCCCGACCCTGTTCTGATCGTGTTCTTGTCCTGCATCCTGTACCCTGTTGTCTTGTATCTGCTCCCCTTGTTCCTGAGCCCAGTCCTGGTTTTTCCTTTCTTGCATCACTGGTATCTGGCCATCCCTGCTGCTGTATGAATTCAGTGGATAGCCCTGATATAGTAATTCAAGTTCTCAAGTTCTCTCAGCAGTTTAGCTATACTTTCTCCCCCTAGAAGTGACTTGGCAGCCATTTACTCTCTAATGTAAACACAGATCAGGAGCTCTGGTAGGGGGAGCGGGGGGAGTTGAGTTGCTGAAAAAAGGACTTGAAGGACCACAGTGCTTCTTCTGTGAACTTTAGGTGTGAATGGTTTTACAGTGCCTGAAGTTACAGAGGTCAATAAGGGCATGTTGTAAAGCTTTTCTTGCTTTCATTTTTTACTGTATGTAAATACTTGAATATCCACAGCCTGAAATCAGGTTCACTTAAGCATACATAAACAAACAAAAAAACAATAGAGGTTATTTACGAAAAGCAAATCCACTTTGCACTACGAGTGCAAACTACAAGTGCAAAGTGCACTTGAAATTGCACTGAAAGTGTACATGGAAGTACAGTTGCTGTAGATCCGAGGGGGACATGCAAGGAAAATAAAAAACAGCATTTTAGCTTGCACATGATTGGATAATAAATTCAGCAGAGCTTCCCCTCATTTCAGATCTACCCCTCAAATTTACAGTGCAATTTCAAGTGCACTTTGCACTTGTAGTTTGCACTTGTAGTGCAAAGTGGATTTGCCTTTCATAAATAACCTCCAGTGTCTTTTTCAAGCTATGTGTAGTAATTGGCATGGCATAAGGACCTCCACTATAGTGAGATGGGGTCATATATGGGGTCATATATTCTAGCTTAAACATACGGGTTAAGGAAATTGACTAGTATTATATTTTTTTTAAGTATTATGAAATAGGTTAAGATCTTGTATTTTGTATGGAGCAGCAGTTTTGCAAAAGCATGCATAATTTGCAATGAGTAGCATAATTTGCCGAATATTGGTTTATTTTTAAACTGCTCTTGTCTGGAACCTGTCTGGTAGATATTGGTACAGGGAAGTGAAACCTTGTAGCTATAACACTTGTGGTGACACTCATGACTGATTCTTATTAATAACGAAACTGTCAGCCATCTTGAGAGGGTCAGGACGAGTGTTGGCCATCTTGAGAGTGGCAAAACGTCTACTGTATAATGATAAAATGTATACCCACTGTATTAACCACACCCCTTCCTCACCCCTCCCTCTTTTAATGATTGGTTTATGATAATGACTATATAATGTCCACCCCTGCAAAAGAATAAACGGATTTCATTCTGAGCGCAAAGCTGTCTTGTGTGTTTTACTTGCGTTTAGAGAAATCTCTCAGTACTGATCCCGTATCTTTTGGGTGTGGCAATTGGGTTATTTTAAGCTGATCTGTGGGGGTAGGAGGGACTACCTGTTCAAATTTCCCAACTGTTTGGAGGCACTGCTGAGATTACGGATTCGGACTGGTAAACACGGGAGGATCTGAATCAATTACTGCTGGTGAGTAGACACTTTTGTCTTAATTTTGACGAATTGTTTAGTTGCCGCGGTGTTGATGGGAGATCTTATGTTGTTTTAAAAAAAAAATAGTTTAAGAAGGGAAAGCCCAGACCAGGCTGTTTTAAAGAGGCTGTGGGGAGCCTGCTGTGGCTTGCCGTGGGCAAGGCCGTTTTGAAAATTAGCTACAATGGTACAGAGATACCTAAAATAGACAGTTGCCATCGAGAATGGGGAAAAACTTTTTGCTAATCTTGCCACTTCTGTCTGTCGCATTCTGCTTAGCAGTATTTAAGACAATTTGTTGTGTGAAGTACGAGTCTGAGTGGTAAGGACAGTCTGGTCTCACTGTTATATGATGTAAATTAGAATGAAGTAAATTTTTCACTGTTTATATTTAGGTAAATTACAGGAGGAAGTAAGTATTAGTATCTTTCCTTGCAAATTATAGAAGTGTAATTATAAATGCTTGATTTTTGCTTGAAGAAATGTATAGATTGGTTTGGTAACGTATGAGAGTAACAGGCAGTGGAAATTGAGAAGTCTGAAAACTAATGTGTGTAGGTGGGTGTTATGTAAGGTAATGGAGTGTTCGGACAATGCCCCATGGTGTGATGAGAATAGTAAGTGAGAGTCAAAGGTGTTTTAAATAAAATATTCTACCTATAGAGGGTTAAGTAAGTGAAGTTTAGACGGTAAAGAGAGATTGGAGGGTGTGCATTTTTTACGGAGTTTTTTTTCAATGCATTTTTTGTTTTGATGGAGGAACTGACACAGAAGAAAAAAAAAAGTGAAGGAAAGTACATGAAAGGGAGGAAGTTAGTTCGACAGTAAGAAGTTTTTTTTTTGCTTTTGGTTTTTTTTTAGTTCAAAGGGGAACCGTCTGCAGAGGCACGGCTTTCCCAGGCGTGGACAATTAGACTTTTTAAACGATCGTTTTGATTAATTTGTGTTTTTTTTCATGACTGGCTGTGCAAAGATATTCTCGTTGTCATTTTATTGATCATGAGGTATTTTTGAGGAAGTTTAAGGGACAGCCGAGATAGGAGGTTTTGAGCAGTTAGTTAAACACAGAAAGAGTTTTGATTGATATATATGTGGGGTAAGTGGCGCTCCCAAGTGGAGGGTATGGGTTATATATGTGAAATTCCTTGTAAACCCAGATAAAAAACCAAAACAATTAAAACCAAAAAACCAGAACAGTTGAAACCAAAAAACCCGAACAGTTGAACCCAAAAAATTCAGAGTTAATTGGTGGAAGGGTCAGCAGTGACCTCTCCCTGACCCCAGGTGTTTTAGGGTAGGTTAGTGGTATATCATGTGTGTGAATATCAAAGTGCTAAGTGCATGAGTGCATAGGTAATTCGGTCACTGTAAAAGTGATAGAAAAAGGGGGGGTAAGAGACCCCCGTGCTTATTTAGACCAGCCAATGGTATATAATATAGTAAACTATTGTGGTGCATAAAACATCAAGTAAGGAAAATGATCATTCCACGTGTTAAACAATTAAATAATTAAATGTACAAAATAAACAATTAAGTGAAAAAATATGCGATTCAAGAGTCCACCATACAAGTTTGTATGGAGATCCAGATCGTTCATACAATATGATGTATATTTTGTTCCAGCAGTTTGAGAAAATATCCAATCAGGAACAATTCAACAGGTGACTTTTGTGTGAGTCCATTCATTTAGCTCAATCCAGGTGACACTTGTGCTCCCCCTCAAGATACCCTACTCACCAGAAGATGAAACCCCTGCAGGGGAACACTGCGTATAGGTGAGTGGTTTGATGGTTTGGGATGATGTAGTTTGTCTCTCCTGGTCCTAGGATTCCTGTGTGTCCCTGGGCTGGCTGTGCTGTCACGTGGTGGTGTTCCTCAGGATAAAAGAACAGTAGCCACCATAGCGTAATCCAGTTTTATTTAAAATTAGTAAACTTCCATGGTAAAAAAACATCCGAAATGAGATATAAAACAAGGCAAAGATCTAATAGCCTTCGCTGCCGAAGGTAGGAGATTTTGATAGTCCCGCACTCAATCCCAGAATCTGTCCGAGCGGCGGTGTATGCACCACAGCTCGGACAGATTCTGGGATTGAGTGCGGGACTATCAAAATCTCCATGGAAGTTTACTAATTTTAAATAAAACTGGATTACGCTATGGTGGCTCCTGTTCTTTTATCCTGAGGAACACCACCACATGACAGCACAGCCAGCCCAGGGACACACAGGAATCCTAAGACCAGGAGAGACAAACTACATCATCCCAAACCATCAAACCACTCACCTATATGCAGTGTTCCCCTGCAGGGGTTTCATCTTCTGGTGAGTAGGGTATCTTGAGGGGGAGCACAAGTGTCACCTGGATTGAGCTAAATGAATGGACTCACACAAAAGTCACCTGTTGAATTGTTCCTGATTGGATATTTTCTCAAACTGCTGGAACAAAATATACATCATATTGTATGAACGATCTGGATCTCCTTACAAACTTGTATGGTGGACTCTTGAATCGCATATTTTTTCACTTAATTGTTTATTTTGTACATTTAATTATTCATCTGTTTAACACGTGGAATGATCATTTTCCTTACTTGATGTTTTATTCACCACAATAGTTCACTATATTATATACCATTGGCTGGTCTAAATAAGCACGGGGGTCTCTTACCCCCCCTTTTTCTATCACTTTTACAGTGACCGAATTACCTATGCACTCATGCACTTAGCACTTTGATATTCACACACATGATATACCACTAACCTACCCTAAAACACCTGGGGTCAGGGAGAGGTGACTGCTGACCCTTCCACCAATTAACTCTGAATTTTTTGGGTTCAACTGTTCGGGTTTTTTGGTTTCAACTGTTCTGGTTTTTTGGTTTTAATTGTTTTGGTTTTTATCTGGGTTTACAAGGAATTTCACATATATAACCCATACCCTCCACTTGGGAGCGCCACTTACCCCACATATATATCAATCAATTATTTAGCCCTTGAGCACAGGGGCCTTACGGGGAGGCAGCAGCCCAACTTTACTAGTCCTAAGCACGGGTTCCAACTTATTACACAGAAAGAGTTTTGTTTAAAAGTTAGAAGTGTTAAGCCAGTTTATTTGGGATTTTTAAGTTACAGGAATAGTTCTGAAAGTTATTTTTGTATAGACTTACCCTGTTTTATTTGTTTGTTTGTTTGTTTGTGTATTTGATTTTGATTTGTGAAATTACAATGGGTAACACACACACAAAGAGCCAGAGGCTGCCCCCTCCCCCTAATCCCGGAGAGAGTTGTAAGGATTATGTTGCAAGGGTAGGTGACACGGGATATGAGTTTGTATTCCCTTGGGTACTTAGTTTGGTGGGTTGGACGAGGAGTATGGGTAGCAGCCATCCTTTCCCTAGAGATGGGGGGAATAGCGAGTTCCATATGGATATGGTGAAGGGGTTGTGCTTGAATGACAGAAAGGCTTTCCCTTGGTATACGAGGGATCCACAGTGGAATGTTGAGTATATGAGGAAGGGATCTGAGATTTGGCTGCAATATGCCCCATACTGGTTCCAGAGAGATAGTAAAAATCAGAAGAAAGCCATCACTGGAGTGAGTGATGAGGATACTCGCAGAAGTCACAAGAGAGAGGCAGATAAACAGAGATTGGATCCAAGCATCCTTCCTTTTTCGTCTTGCTCAAACCCTCCGCCTTATGCTGAGCAGCTATATCCGAGTTTTACAGTAGAGGATGTAGACCTGTTGGCAGGCTATCATGCTGTGCATGGGAGACAGGCATCCGCCCCACAGGTGCAGGCCGTACAGGTGTCTGCTCCAGTGGCAGCGGAGCCTGAGCGGCCAGTGCAGGTCATTGTGCAGCAACAGGTCGTACAGTTGTCTGCTCCAGTGGCAGCAGAGCCTGAGCGGCCAGTGCAGGTTGTTGTGCAGCGGCAGGAACAGGTACATGAGGTGGTGGGAGCTGCTTCACAGGAGGCTTCGGGGTACGATGTCTCTTCTGCACCTAACATATCTGATGCAGAGCAGGAGGACTGGGGTTGCAGAGGAAGCGCCCACACCTGCTTGTACAGTGAAGAAAACCCAGGGAAGAGTTAAAGGAGAGAGAGCTGATGGGGAAGTTAGTGCCCCTGCCACTCCACCTCGGACAAAGAGCGGAACAATTTATTATAGATCACAGGCAGTTCCGAGAAAACAGGCAGGGTAATCGCCTCCGGAGTTATCTGATGATGACTCTGTAACAGGGACGGGTGAGGCCGCAGGTTATGAGGAACAGATGAGGGAGGCTAAGAAATTTTACCAGAAGTCCAGGCAAATCATCACTGCTGTTAAGATGGTTTTCCCTCTGTGATCAGTCAAACTTCCAGTGTTCCAGAAGTAAGGCAATTTATTTCAAATGTACCGGTACAAATGGATGAGTCTTACATGCTAAGAGAAAAAGCAGAAGTCACATACTGACACGAGTTGTGTGACCTTTTTATAGAGTCAACAGGAGGAATATTATTGGCTAAAATTTCACTGGTGGCTCATGACGCAAAACAGCTTTATTGCCAATCACAGTGTCTTTTTACAATTCGTAGCAAAGCTTATGAATTTAGGAAGTAAGTTGAAACAATTGAACAATACAGGTTAGAAGCAACGTGTCTTTAGAAGTTATTTTAGAAATCGGAATCCATTTTAAATTCCTACAAATAGTCACACAATAGACATAAAAAACTTTTCCAACATTCCCACCTCTTGTGTGGCTATTTTATCTCAACACATTTTGATGATAGTCCCTGTGTTTTATGCACTTTCAGACTGTATGTCATTAAGTTGAGCTTCAATTTCCACACAGGTCTCCTCAGAGGTATGAAGTGCTTGATACATTGTTCTTGAGATTGCAGTTTCGATCAGGTTTTTGTGAAAGTCCTTGAATACAGGGAATGCAGCAGCATCTGCAAGTGACCAGAACGGCCAAAGCCACAGCAATTGAGATCAAACATGATGTGATAAGTCCAGTCCATTTACCAAACCATCCTTCAAGCCAGTTTGTGAATGGATCATTAATACCTGAATTCTCTGCTAATTCATTCGATAGAGCAGTTAGTCCTTCCAGGGCTCTGGTCACAGTCCCTCCAGGAGCTGTATTGTTAGGGATAAAGGTACAACACATGCTACCAAACATTTTGCATACCCCTCCTCTTTCAGCAAGGATCATATCTAAGGCCATTCGGTTCTGCCATGCCATTAGAGAGGTGGGGCCCAGCTGTTCTGCTAGGCCTTTTACAGCATCCCTGGTATAGTTTACAAATCGTTGTTGGTTGTAGTATATATAATTAATCCAGTCAACATTTTTATTTATAGTCACCCACCAGAGCAAAGACTCAAACCCAGCCGTTACCTGATTCCTGGCCTTAAACTCATTCGGCACCCCTCGAGGAACTCCAATCTCATCTATATAGATCTGGGAGTCAAATGACCCTTTGGGAGAGGTGTCCCTTCGATACCGTTGGTGACTCTTAGTCCACGGGTGTTCTGACAGGATTCTCAGGGGCATAACCAGCTGGACCATCGCATAATCCCCTTGGGCATTGGCGGGAATCCTAGCAAGCAGTTTCTTATCCCCACACATCCACCAGACATCAGCTCTCTGAGTGTCATGTTCAACCCAATCACCATTTTCCTTGTTAATCCTCTCCGCACAGCAGTCATCAGGTAGTGACCCAAGATCCACCGCGCTACAGTTCTCTGGGAGTGCAAAACAAGTAAAATTGCCCAGATACGTAGCAACTGCTGGAGGTATCTGAGGTCTCTGCACTGGGGGAAACAACAAACTCAATGTGTGACAGGTAGAATTTGCTTCTGGTTTATAGCTCTTATTATACAACCACAGCATACATTTTAAACCTTCTGGATCTGTATTGCAATCTAGAGGAAAAGGGACCGTTGCTAAATGTGGTCTAGCTCCAGCACAAACTAAACAGTTTTCCTTTTTTAGAGTTTTAACCGTGTACCTCAACCATTCTAACCACTATTTTTTTTCTTGGTAACCCGTCTCCAAAGCTATGACATCTTCTACTGTTAGGTTAGTAAATCTTATAGTGTTACTCAGAACTTCTATTTTAGTATGGCCTTCTTCTTTCCCTTCTGTGTCTACCTTTTCCTGTTTGGTTTTATTGAGTGGTAATACCTCGAGGAAAAATTTACCTAAAGGATCTGTTCCCGATACCCATGCTCCCATAGAATATAACCGTTGATCCTCTTTTTGAGGTTCTTTTAATGTTATCAGCAATTGGTTGCAATCTCTGCTATGTGTACAGAGGGAATTGGTCGCCTTTGTTATGGTGAGTCTTTCTTTTAAACCATTTATGCCTAGAATGTTGTACCCCCAATCTTAGTGTGCTGTGGTCCACAGGGCCTGGTTCCATACTGAACAGTCAGTTCCACTTGGAAGATAACAAACATATTTATCTGCCCATTGGAGCCTTCTTGCTTCAGTTATCTCCCAACAGTCCACCATTTGGCAAAAATCAACTAAAATGGTACTAGTTACCCCTTCTATGTAGGTTAAGTTCAAAGCGTTCCCTGTACTTGCCCATTCTAGAGGTTCCTTTTCTTTCCAGTTTCTGCCTCCCGTATAGACGTCTCACCTAGAGTCACCAGTAGACCCAAGATAATCACTGTCCCTTTCATCCTGACCAGCTACAGAGCCCCAGGGGGTAAGGGAAGGGAGTCTTCACCGGTTTGAGATAAGCCCCACCTTGTGCGGGACCTCCCTTTGTAGCCGGACTTACTAGAGCTCTGTCACCAACTGACCCTGCTCTGCCTGTAAAACCTTTTTGCAATGGGACTGGTGAGTCCAGGTAGACCTCTCTGCAATCCTTATTGCCGTGGGAGTGGTGAGAAGAACCTGATATGGCCCCTCCCATTTAGGCAAGTGCCAATGTTTCCTTTTTATTACTTTTATCAGGACCCAGTCTCCGATATGGATTTTCTCTTCTCCTTGGATTGGACCTTCTGGAATAGAACAGACCTCATTAATTTGTTTCTGTTTCAACAAGTTGGACATATATTCTGCTAAGGTACATTCAGATTCTTCAACTGATGTTTCATTTAGTAGTAAGGGTATTCTATATGGCCTTCCATGTATCATTTCAAATGGACTCAAACCTTCCTGTGTGGGTGTAATATGCATGCTAGTCACAGCTAATGGTAGGCAGTACATCCAATTTTTACCTGTTTCTTCCATAGCTTTTCTCAGTTTATTTTTTAGAATCCAACTGTGTCTTTCCACCAATCCAGCTGATTGGGGGTGGTAGGCACAATGGTTTTTTACTTGGATACCCATCACTTCTGTCAAATGTTGTATAGTTTTATTTACAAAATGGGATCCATTATCGCTGTAGATCTTTTCAGGGATTCCAAACCTAGGAATTATTTCTCTTAATAATGCTTTGGCTACAGTCTGTGCGTCCGCACTTCCTGTCGGGAATACCTCCACCCATTTGGTCAAAGCATCTATTATTACCAGACAATATTTTTTTCTTTCACATTTGTCCAATTCAATAAAATCCATGCAAATGTGTTGGAATGGATATTGTGGTGTGGGGAACTTCCCTTTTTGTGGCCTTATGCCACCCTGAGCATTGTGTTTTGCACATATAATGCATTGCGAACAAAAAGTTTTTGAGTAGTTTGTGAAGCCATAGGCTGTACATACCTTATTTAACATCTCAGTCATCCCCCTGTTTGACACATGAGTTACTCCATGTGTCAACACTGCTGCATACCTAAATAGGGATTTTGGAAATACCGGTTTTCCTTCAGGTGATGTGTAAATGTTATCTATCATTGTGCAACCTTTTGTTTTCCAATATTGTTTCTCCCCGGGGGGTGCATTCTGCTGCATATCAGTAAGGACTGTATGATCTATCTCTATGATTTCCAGTTCTGTCATTATTTGATGTATTTCTTGTGCTGCTATTTTAGCCGCTTCATCTGCCCTTTTATTTCCCTTTGAGATGGGGTCTGTATGTTTTGTGTGTGCTTGACATTTGCATATTGCAAGCTCTTTTGGTAACTGTATTGCATCTAGAAGTTCTAGAATGAAATCCGTGTGTGAAATTGGCTTACCACTAGAGGTCACCATCCCCCTGTTTTTCCATTGTTGTGCAAAAACATGTACTGTTGAAAATGCATATTGACCATCGGTGTATCTGGTTACGGATTTTCCTTTTATAATTATACATGCTCTTGTCAGTGCTACAAGTTCTGCTACTTGTGCTGAATAATGTTTTGGTAATGGCCTAGCTTCCAAGATTTCATCCTGTGTCACTACTGCATATCCAGTTACATTTGTGCCATCTGGATTTTTCTTACTGGAGCCATCAACAAAAAGTGTCATGTCAGGGTTAGATAACGGTACATGTTTCAAATAACTTTTGTGGTAGTACCTTTTCAGTGATGGCAGCAGTACAGTTATGTTTATGGCCATCAGTAGGAAGTGGTAGTAGTGTGGATGGATTTATTGTAGTACACCTCTGTATCGTTAAGTGAGGTTGTGTCAAGAGTATTGTCATACAGGAAAGATATCGTGCTGGGCTCAAATGTGATATCTTTTGTTGTAAAAGAATAACAGATACTGCATGAGATACTTTGAGTGTCAGCGGGTGATATAGCACTATAGATGCTGAGGCCTTAACTGCTTCAGCTGCAGCTACCACTGCCTGTACACAGGGTGGAAGTGCTCTAGTTAGACTGCCTAGTTTTGTAGAATAGTAAGCATTTGGCCTCTGGCACTCGCCATGTGACTGTGTAAGTACCGATGTCATGTGACCCTCCCTTGAATCCACTGTTTGTTCGAAAGGTTTGTCATAGTTTGGTAAGGCTAGCACTGATGAACTAGAAAGGAATTGTTTTAGGTCAGTGAAAGCTGTCTCTGTTTCCTTACTCCATTTTATAACATCCTGGGGGGCCATAGGGCTTCCATATATTGCCTGAACCAACGGGGCCGTTAGTATGGAATACCCGGGAATCCAGGCTCTACAAAAATTTGCCATACCCAGGAAGGACATCATTTGTTTCTTTGTCTTTGGTTTCGCCACTTGGAGGAGGGCTCGAATTCTCTCCTCATCCAGGTGCCGACCTTCTTTTGAGATATTATACCCCAAGTATTTGACCTGCTGTTGCCACAACCGGAGTTTCGCTTTATTTACCTCATACCCTTGGTCATGGAGGAAATATAACAGAACCATTGTGTCAGTCCTACAAACCTCTTCTGAGGGAGACGCCACTAGGATGTCGTCTACATAGAGGAGGAGTTGGCTTCCCCCTGGGGGTACAAATTGAGCCAAGTTTGAGGACATTGCCTGTGAAAAAATGGTAGGGGACTCACAATAGCCCTGGGGCAACCTGGTAAAGGTATACCTTTCTCCCCGGTAGGTGAAGGCAAACCAAAATTGATGGTTGGGGTGTACCTGAATGCTAAAAAAAGCATCACAGAGAAGAATTCATTCCCTGGATCCAGATCATTCAATAGTGTGTGTGGATCTGGTACCACAGGAGCTCTTGGTATAACTGCCTGGTTGTACTCCTCCACCTCCTCATCTCCTTCATCACTTTGCACAAAAACCTTTACTTTCACATTCTTTTTTACCATTGTTTTCAAATACTTCTCTGAATGTTTAGCATATTGTAAAACATCTAAAACTGATGCAGTTCTGTAAGTAACCATGTTTTTAACAATGTAATCCTTATGATCATGTTTAAATCCATTTACAAAAGCAATTTTTAGCTGTTGCTGATATGCACTATTCACATCCTCAGCTTCGGGGAGCCCGGAGAACACTTTAAAAACCTCTCGTAGTTTATTCAGGTAGTCACTGACACTCTCCTTGTCTTCTTGTACTGTCATATTTATTTTCTGCCAATCAGTCCGTTGTACCCATC
This sequence comes from Rana muscosa, assembly GCA_029206835.1. Classification (NCBI taxonomy): domain Eukaryota; kingdom Metazoa; phylum Chordata; class Amphibia; order Anura; family Ranidae; genus Rana; species Rana muscosa. Next base: position 235,973,082 of record CM055116.1, on the reverse strand, counting down.
TAAGCTGGCATCTATTCAGTAAGGCAGTCAACCTGTTTCCTAAGTCTGGGCTATCTGGAGGTAATGGATCCCTTCGCCCCTGTCCGTCTGCTAGGCCGCAAGGGTCCCAATCCCCCTTTACCAAAGCCCAATCTGATCCCAGTACTCTCCTCAGGGCTCTCTCTACCTCCACCCCATTCAACTTATAACTGTTCCGTAATCCCTCTATGTTTTCAATAAATTCCCCTGGACCTAATTTTGGATGTTTTATGTGTTCTGTAGCCTTTTGTATGTCCTTCTCAGTCCATGGCCTGAAAACAGTCATTGTCAGGGGATGCTGTCCTCCCACCCCGTCTGCCTGTCCTCCCCTGGGGTTCGGGACTTCTATCAAGGGGTATTCCTCACCATCATCTACACCATACCTAATAGGAGGTTTACTTGATCTCTTGGCTCCTGCTGGGGCACCTAGTGCATAGGTTATGGCATCAGTTAAAGTTTCAAGGATCGATCAGTTCATCTCCAAGACTATGCTGCTATCTGGAGAAATTGAGGAAGTAGGATTGGGGTCTTGTTCAAAGGCGGTTCCTTTGACAGGGGTGGATGTTACAGGGAGGGTGTTACTCTGGGCAGTGGCTTGTACCTGAGGGGGAGGACCATTATAAGGAGGCGGTCTCTGGGTGCTACAAATGAAATCATCCTCTTTGTCAACTAGGGGAAGTTGGGCTTGGCATTTTTCTTTTGTTCTTCTTCTAGCATGTTCAAGCCACCATTGCTAACCCACACCTTCTTTGATCTTTGGGTCCTAACAATTTAAGCTTATCCACTAAATCCTGACAACCTTTTACAGTTAATTTATTATTAAATCCAAATTTTCTTTCCCATTTAGCACAATATTTCACAAATTTAGGGTCTTTACTATGCATAAATTTCTTATCTCCTTCTAATGGCTCATTAGGAACACAACAGCAACACACACAATACATTCCTTTACAGAAATTATTCCCCATGGTGCTCTGTTCTTTTGCGTCAGTGTTGAGTTTAGAATACAAGGCTGGTAATTCTACTCTCAAACCCTACCAAAATCTATATAAAATAACAAAGTCTAAATTCCCCAAACAGGAAACATATGCACATATTTATATCTATATATATATATATATATAGATATATATATATATATATATATATATATATATATATATATATATAGATAGATATATATCTATATCTTCACTCACCCTCTCTTTTTTTTTCCAGAAGTAAGGCAATTTATTTCAAATGTACCGGTACAAATGGATGAGTCTTACATGCTAAGAGAAAAAGCAGAAGTCACATACTGACACGAGGTGTGTGACCTTTTTATAGAGTCAACAGGAAGAATATTATTGGCTAAAAGTTTCACTGGTGGCTCATGATGCAAAACAGCTTTATTGCTAATTACAGTGTCTTTTTACAATTCGTAGCAAAGCTTATGAATTTAGGAAGTAAGTTGGAACAATTGAACAATACAGGTTAGAAGCAACGTGTCTTTAGAAGCCATTTTAGAAATCGGAATCCATTTTAAATTCCTACAAATAGTCACACAATAGACATAAAAAACTTTTCCAACACTGCACTAGGGGTTTCCCCACGCATAACAAAAAGAGGTTCTGGTCTGCCTGTCAGTGAAATAAAGGGGGGTGAAGTGACAAACCCGTTTATGACAATCGGGGATGACGTTTTGAAGAAACCCATTGAGATTGATGAGCTTAGTAAGATAATTAAATATTGCCCCAAGCCAGTTGTTTCAACAGGAGGTACATTGGCATATTTAAAGAAGGCATGTATAGGCAGGAACTACACACAAGAGGACATGCATTTAATTCTTGACAGTATGGTGGGTCAGACTACAGCATGGGAATGGGTAAAGGTGCCCTCTATTTTTGTCATCTCTGCCGCAAATGTGAAGTCAGGTGCGTATCCTTTGAACATGGAAGATGGAAGAGGGGTCATGTGGGGGGAAGTTGAGGCTGAGTTAAAGCGGGTTTTTCAAAATAAGTCTTCCCTTCCCACTGCTATCGCGTGTAAACAGAAGTCAGGAGAAACAGTGTTAGAATTTTGGAAGAGGTTCAGGGAAGTGTGTACACAAGAAGCAGGATTGTCACTAAGGGATAATATGGTTAGTTTGATGATTCAGACTTACTTATCCAACCTTAAGCCACAAATCTGATTGGCCTACCAGTACCCTGAAGAAGTTTCAGACAACAGTAACAGAGAAAGATGCAGCAGGTTGTTTTGACCTGAAGGAGAAAGTAGCGAGTGTCCTTTTTCAGGGGGGGCCACAGGATGGCCCACCCCGGGGAAATGATAGACAGTGGGGAGATAGGAACCAGTTGACGGGCAGGGGAAGAGCTAGGGGTAGAGGAAGAGGGTTCACACGGTCTTCCCCAGATGTTAACAAGACTTGCTGTTTTAATTGTGGAGAAGAGGGTCATTGGAGAAATCAGTGCCCCTATGAGTCCCAGCATCAGCCCTTCCCAGCCCAGGCCTACCAGCCCTCACCATCCACGCAGAACAGATTCCAACAGAAATCACATCAGCCAACACAAGGACCTCAATACCCCATTCACTGGCGAAGCCAACAGCAGCAATGAAGCTGCCCCGAAGGTATCCCGGCATTTCCACTCATTTCTCGTTCTTGTGAGGAGCAACCGATCGTGACATTATGTGTCGACGAGAAGTTTATCCCATTTTTAGCTGATAGTGGAGCTACAAAATCTAGTCTGAGTGAAGATTTTTACAAGGGAGAAATGACAAATTCTGAACCTTCAATCGGAATTAATGGGATAGTCACTAAAACTTTTAAGACCCCACTCCTTTCAGTCTACCAATATCCTGGTGGATGGATATTGTGTCGCCACGAGTTCCGCATAAATCCAAACTGTCCTGTGAATCTTTTGGGGAGGGATTTAATGGGGAAATTAGGCATTAAATTAGAAATGACCAAACAGGGAGGTGTTATTGCACATTCAAAACAGTTCCCCATCTGCCCCATAATGTTAAATATCGAAGTTGAAACAGGCCCTGAGGCCGTGTGGTCAGAGAGTGCACTGGATGTGGGGCTCATCTCATGCACCCCTTACAAGGCTACTCTGAAAGAGGGGGCGCAACCTGTCTACCACAAACAATACCCCCTGTCAAAAGAGAAAGAGGAAGGAATTGCACCTATGCTGGATCATTTTCTTAAAATGGGAATTCTGAAAGAGATAGTCTCCCCTTTTAACACATCTTTTAATCCAGTAAAAAAGCCGGATGGCAGTTATAGGTTTGTACAGGATTTGACAGCTGTCAACAATTTGATTGTGCCCATTGCACCCATGGTGCTCGATGTGTCAATGCTCCTAACCTTCATTCCATGCGATGCTGAATATTTTTCTGTAATTGATTTAACAAATGCATATTTTTCAGTACCTGCGGACCCAGAGACACAGCCACTGCTGTCATTCTGCTTTAGAAACCGCCAAATTACATGGTGCAGATTGCCGCAGGGCTATGTGGACTCTCCTGTAGTCTACTCTGTGGTCCACCAGGCAACCTTGCGGTCCTGGACTCCCAGCCATGGTTCAGTCCTATTAATGTATGTTGATGATTTACTGTTGTGCAGTCCAAGCCAGGAAGCACGTAGAAAGGATGGTATATCTCTGCTACATTGGTTGGCAGATAATGGCCACAAGGTCTCTAGGAAAAAAACTACAATGGTGTCAGGATACTGTAGATTATCTTGGTTTTGTACTCACAAAAAGAGAGAGAAGGATCAGTCACAAGAGAACCACAGCTTTAGTGGGTCTGCCCCGCCCACTTACCAAGAAAGATATGCTGTCTTTTCTCAGTATGATCTCTGATTGTTCCTACTATGATCACCTCCTGAGAGAAGCCACAGGTGTTGACATGCCAGACTGTATAAAATGGAATGATGAAATGTGTAATGCTTTTGTATACCTTAAATACTTCTATGGTTACTAGCCGTGGGCTTGGATTGCCTGTCTATGAAAAAATGTTTCATTTGTTTGCAAGAGACAATTGTAAAACCATGGCTGGTGTGTTAGCGCAAGAGCATGGGGGAAAACTTCGCCCTGTTGCATTTTTTGCAAAGGTAGTGCCAATGCCCATACAGGGCATGCCGGCCTGTCTCCGGGCCTTAGCATCTTGTGCAATGGTTGTGGAGGTGGCTACTTCATTCACTCTGGGTCATGCAACTACATTGAACACTACCCATAATGTTGCAGTTTTACTAAAGAAAATTCACACTCAGCATATGTCAGCTCAGAGGCTGAACGGCTATGAGGTGATTTTGCTGTCCAACCCAAAACTTGAGATAAAGTATGCATCATCTAGTTCTGGTCCTGCTCCTATCCTGAATGCTTTGTTGGGGCTGAAGGGTGAGGAGGATGAGGTTGTACCGCAGCATGAGTGTATGACTATCATCCACCAGGACACATCTCCTAGATCTGACATGTCCTCAACAGCCCTCCCTGATGCACAGAATGTATTTGTGGACAGTTCTTGTTCAAGGCCAAATGACACAACATACCATGCAGGATATTCAGTGGTTCAGCTGGCGGATATAGTGTTGGAAGCAGACTCAGTTCCTTATCAGTCAGCCCAGGCGGCAGAGCTGATCGCACTCACACGTGCCTGTCAGCTTTTTGAAGAACAGGATGTAAACATTTACACTGATTCTAAGTAAGCATTCGGGGCCGTGCACGATTTTGCAATTATCTGGCAAAGACGAGGTTATGTGGCGGCTAATGGAAATTCCATCTCACAATACAACTCCCCAGGTCAATAGCCATTCTACATTGCAGAGCACACACAGGTCGGCGGGATGAAATAGCAAGGGGGAATGCACTAGCAGATAGAGTAGCCAAGGAAGTAGCTAGCAGGCAAGTGGCCACAGTTCAAATGCCCTCCCTGGCCCCAGAGATGCCCCTGTTGGACCAGGCTTTGTCTGACCTTCAGGTGTATGCCACCCCACAGGACATTAAGCAGTGGAACAGTGAAGGTGTGCAGAAGAGCCCTGGATCAGGACTCATCTGCCAAGAGGGGAGGCCATGTATACATGTGGCTAGCGCACCTTTGTTTATCTCACAGTATCACGGTGTGGGACACAGGGGGTGGCAGGTGACATGTGGATTATTAGACAAGGATTTTTTTATTCCAGGACTTCCTGGATTGGTAAAGTCATTTGTTGCAAGATGCATTACATGTAGATTAATTCAGACAATGGTCCTTCTTTCATAGCCAATGTGTGTCAAGATTTAGTGAAAGCACTGAAGATTGATTGGAAGTTTCACATCCCTTACCACCCACAGAGTTCAGGAGTAGTAGAGAGGATGAATAGGACTCTTAAGGATAAAATTAGGAAGGCCACAGGGGGAACTTTCAATGGATGGAAGAAGGTACTGCCGGCAATCCTTACAGAGGTAAGAATGACTCCCTGTAGATCCACGGGTTTCTCTCCATTTGAGGTTCTGATGGGAAGGCCTTTCCCCACTCCATGGGCCAGGCAGCCTTTTATGATAGAAAAAGGTGATCTTGATATGATTCGGGAAGAGTATGTGAAGAAATTGTTCGAGGCTTTAGACAGAGTTGAAAACCGTGTCGCTCGCATCTCTCCTTTCTCTTCACAGGAACCAACACACCCGTTCCAGGTGGGAGACGTCTTGGTGGTCCAGTCCGTGAATCGTACCAGGAAGCATGAGTGTATCCACTTGGACCCCCAACTCCAGTGATCGCAGTGACCAGAACAGCCATCCTGACAGAGGGACAGCAGACTTGGATCCACGCCAGTCATGTAAAAAAGGTGACCCAAGCACCCAAGAAGCAAGACACAGATAAAGGAGGTGAAATAGGTGTTGTAAATCCTCGAAAAGCGAGTGAAGCAGGTGAAGACGTCTCTGAAATACAGCAAAATGACTTTGTTCACTTCTCGGAATTCTGGGAAACTTTGGACACTCCTGGGGGCGATCACACTTTCAGTGTTCCTGCCAACATGGATTATAACGCACTGTATTTATCATCCTGAAGAATTGGGGGTGTTTAAGGTCATATGTGGCCTATCCAATAACACCACCAATAACACCACTAATAACACATTTATTAGATATAAAAGGGATGTGTTTTCAGAGCCTGAGGAATCTAAGACTAATAGTTCCACAGGAAATATGTTATTACTTAAATTTAAATATAGCTATGCTCGGAGGTCGGGATATGACAGATGTTGGATATTTAGTAATACAGCCCGTATTCCCCTTATGGCTGTACCCCTGAATATTTCCCCTTTTCTGAACGGAACACCTCCCATCATTTTCACCAGAGTGCAAGTGACTCTGGGGAATGGGCCTGTCACCTTCCAAGCTATGGGAAGGAGTAATTTCCCTGACTGGTGTTTTAGGTTGGGTAGCTCATCTAAGGGTGGGGGAGTATGTAGTCACTCCAGAATAAATTTTTCTATGTCCTCAGACTACTCCACAGGTTTTGACACCTCAGATCATGCCCTAAATCACACTTTATATACTCTCATACATGCCTCTGAGCCCCATTCTGAGATGACAAGGCTGCTTTCGCAGCTTGCCTTTGCAGGATTCTCTACAGATGCCCAGCGGGTTCTTAGCACACAGCCACTAGCCTTGGGCGACAGCACGTACATTTGTTGTGGAAGGACATGACATCCATGGATTCCGAGTGATCCCCAGGGATGGTGTTACTTAGCTTCATTGGTTCCGATAATGGGAATTCTCGGAGACAGTGAGGGCCGTCATTTGCTCAGGGCTGGTACACATCCTCGATACCCCCTTGAACACGTTATGCCAGATCATTGTTCTTGGAAAAGGACATGGCCTGGGCATGGTTCCCCACAGGAACTGGATGGGGTATTGACACGATGAAAGGGCTGAATAACTACTCTGGGATTTTGGATGAGATAGTAGATAAGAATTCTGTTGACATCACCAGTCGTAATGTAGAGGCCAGAGCAATAAGAAAGCAGCTAGAACTTCATGATCTGGCAATCGAAAGTATGAGCGCAGCACTCACAGGGTTATGCGAGGTGACAAAGGATTATGAGTGCTGCACCTGGATACACAATACCAGTATCAAGGTGCCTGATTATTTTGATTTGATTGCTCAGCACAGGAAGGAGGTTGACAAGTTACAGGTCGAAGCAAGGGACCTTGCTGAGACTTGGGACCCCCTTGCTAACATGGGAGGGTTTGGTTTCAGTGGAGTCTTTTTCTGGTTCAAAGATGTCGCTATGTGTATTGTAATGATTCCGCTTCTGGCATTAACCCTATATGCCTGCTTCAAGTTTATTGTGTGTATTATTTCCTGAGGCACTCTGGCTCCCAATCCTGATCCAGCTGCAGCAAATAGAATGTATCTTAGCTCTTACCATGATGCCCAGGAATATGTCCCAATGCGGAGATATCAGTCACCGCCATGACCGACGTGACTGAAAGAGGGGACTGTCGTAATTGGCATGGCATAAGGACCCCCACTATAGTTGAGATGGGGTCATATATTCTAGCTTGGACATACGGGTTAAGGAAATAGACTAGTATTATATGTTTTTTCAAGTATTATGAAATAGGTTAAGATCTTGTATTTTGTATGGAGTAGCAGTTTTGCAAAAGCATGCATAATTTGCAATGAGTAGCATAATTTGCCGAATGTTGGTTTCTTTTTAAACTGCCCTTGTCTGGAACCTGTCTGGTAGATATTGGTACAGGGAAGTAAAACCTTGTGACTATGAGCTATAACACTTGTGGTGGCACTCATGACTGATTCTTATTAATAACGAAACTGTCAGCCATCTTGAGAGGGTCAGGACGAGTGTTGGCCATCTTGAGAGTGGCAAAACGTCTACTGTATAATGATAAAATGTATACCCACTGTATTATCCACACCCCTTCCTCACCCCTCCCTCTTTTAATGATTGGTTTATGATAATGACTATATAATGTCCACCCCTGCAAAAGAATAAACGGATTTCATTCTGAGCGCAAAGCTGTCTTGTGTGTTTTACTTGCGTTTAGAGAAATCTCTCAGTACTGATCCCGTATCTTTTGGGTGTGGCAATTGGGTTATTTTAAGCTGGTCTGTCGGGGTAGGAGGGACTACCTGTTCAAATTTCCCAACTGTTTGACAGCCATGCAAGAGTGGGTGCATTGTTCCGAATGCAGGGTGCATTGTTCCGAATGCAGACTGCATTGGGGGGTCAGAAGAAAACATAGATTAAGCATACATAAACAAACAAAAAAACAATGGGGGTTATTTACGAAAAGCAAATCCACTTTGCACTACAAGTGCAAACTACAAGTGCAAAGTGCACTTGAAATTGCACTGAAAGTGTACATGGAAGTACAGTTGCTGTAGATTCGAGGGGGACATGCAAGGAAAATAAAAAACAGCATTTTAACTTGCACATGATTGGATAATAAATTCAGCAGAGCTTACCCTCATTTCAGATCTACCCCTCAAATTTACAGCGACTTACAGCGACTCCACTTCCAAGTGCACTTTCAGTGCAATTTCAAGTGCACTTTGCACTCGTAGTTTGCACTTGTAGTGCAAAGTGGATTTGCCTTTCATAAATAACCTCCACTGTCTTTTTCATGTTATGTATGTGGCATATGCTGGGTGCAAATAAAGTGCAATCCCTACAGATAATGCCTACAGTAGGAACAAAGATTAATGTCTCTACTGAACAGCATGGTAGCTTGCTTCAATGGATGTTCCTCCTTTCTAGGTGCTCAAAATATGGATTCTGAGTTTCTCAGAATGCACCACTTTTTAATTTCTGTGTAGAGGGATCCTGAGAAATATGGAGGTATGGTAAGGCCAAAACATTGCTACAAACGTTTATGTTCTTCTATTAACGAGTGTACTTTGGCCACTGGGTGGAGCCCAAGACAAGAATAAAGAACAACAACAAAATATTATGAAGTCTTATGCTGGAGGCATGACATATAAATGAATCACCAAATATAAGAGCAGTGTGTATAATCCACAAGATTATAAGAAGAAAAAAAACAGAAACATTTATTAACCACCCATTGATTTCACACTTACAAAAGCTAAAGTTCCAAGATTTTTAGAAAGTTTGTCAAGCAGCATGCAGAGTTTCATATTAATCTATAGAATTTCAAATTAATCTGCAGGATAGTTTGCGCTGACTCAACTGAAATCTAACTTTTAATGATTTTAATGAATACCTACAGTACCTGTGTTATTTTTATATTTGCCTGAAGTTAATCTTTTTTTTTCTGTACGTCTGCCCCTCTTGTGGGCACATCTAATATAATGTGGGATCATCATGTCTTCAGAGGAGCAGATACTGACATAATGAGGCAAGGGGATGTTCGCAAAGAGGGGGATCTGAGGAAGAAGTATGTCATTGAATGGGCTGCCTCAAGTGGAATGAAGCAAAGCAAAAAGGTGAAATAAGAGTTCAATAGCATCCATTGTTAAAAAATGTAAAGCTAAAAAATATGAAAGAATTTAAGCATAGATGCATAACTTAAATACTTTTGCTAAAAATGTCATGAGATTACAGGCACACTCTATAAGCGTGATTCATGTCTTTCATCCCACATTAGTATGGTAAAGTAATTTGAAGAATTCAATTTGTTTATTTCTGTTTCCTTAAAGAATTACAATCATGGAAGGTGGGATTTAATAAGTAACCAAAGGCAATGTCATTCCCACTCTGCTGACAACATGAAACATTCCCTTTAAGCCCAATATTTCCTTTTCATCTCCTAGGCCACACTTGTTTTCATTTATTTATACTTCTATGATTTATTAAAATTCTTTACATTTAATAAATACCTGGGTAATTTGAATGCATAAATATTAATGCTTCAGGCAATTAACACTTTTTAAGGAAAGTTTTTTTTTCTTAAGCCTCGTACACACGGTCGGACTTCCATCTGACTTTTCCGTGTTTTTTTGTCCGAACGGAGTTGGTTGGGAACACCCATAGCATACACACGCTCGGACTTTGGAGCCAACAAACATGAACGTAGTGACGTTTCACCGTTCTGACGAGCCTTCAAAAGAGGATCATTCAATGTACGTCCGTCACGCTCTGGACTCGTTGTGCTAAGCGAGAGGTAGTGACGGTTTGGTGTCAGCAGATTCGTTCTGTTCCTTTTAACGTTCGTGTCTTTAATGCTCCGTTCTTTCTTGCAGATGTTGAGGAACCCTGAGCGAGAGCGTGCGGTGTTTAGCCTGGGTGTTGTGGCCATTTCACATGCGCAGTCTAGGTCAAGGGGTAGGAGGAGGACTACCTGGGTAAAAAAATTGGTTGCAGAAACGTGACCAATTGTCACATATGACGTTGCTGAGAGAGCTGAGGGAGAATAATCCCAATGATTTTAGAAACTATCTCAGGATGTCCGACTCATGTTTCCAACACCTATTGTCCTTGCTGTCCCCCCACATTAGGAAGCAGGACACATGCATGAGGAGTGCTATTCCTGAAGAGCAAAGGCTCATAGCAACGCTGCGCTACTTGGCCATAGGGAGAAGCCTGCAAGACCTTAAATTTACTACAGGTATCTCTCCCCAGGCTCTTGGCCATATTATCCCCGAGACCTGCTGTGCGATAATACAAGTTTTGCAGAAGGATTATATTCGGGTATGTAAAATGTGATATTATCTACAATTGTATATACTTCTTGCACTGTTATTAGTTTTAATTTTAGATTTTACATTTTTTCCATTACTAAAATTTACACCAATGTCCTTTTATGTTTCCCAATTTATTTTTACATGTCCTTCAAACATATATGTCAGTACTTACCTCCCCAGCATGCTTCCCTTGGCACATACCCAGTTTGTTCACATAGAAATGTAGAAAATTGTTTTAGTGGATTACTCCAAACACCCCCTAAACGGTGTCACATTATTGTTCACATTTATTTATCTATTTAATATATTTTAGCACACAGAAACTAGTTTACAACCCTCCCTCCCCCAAATGCTTAATCAACTCACCAAAATTCTATTTTTATGCTATTGTACTAAGAATTTAATTCTCTTATATTTTTATTTTTTTTGGGCTCATTTTTAGAAGCATGTACTCACTAGCATGTAGTGTAATATTTATAGTTACTCATGATTGTTAATATATTTTTTTAGGTAAAGTTTTTATGTTGTTTATCTTCTATTATATTTAATGAGTTCATTTTGTGCCACATTGTGCTGTCAATATTTTTCAAACAGAGTGGATTGTATAAAGTACCTTAATTTGTTACTCTTTTTTTAATAATGTAAGTGGAGAGGCTTCTAACCTTTCCCCCCAAACCCCCCCATAATTCCAAAAATGGGCCACCAGAGGGAGTGAGGAAGTATATTTTTTTATTTTTATATTTTTGGGTTTTAGATTTTTACCTTTTACTTTTTATTTTCTTTATTTATTTTGGGCACACGAATGTAGGTGTGATCTATAATTATTGCTTTCATGGCTCTTTTTTTTTCCTAATTTTATTTTTTTTGATTTGCAGTTTCCTTCGACTCCCCGGCAGTGGCAGGACGTGGCGGCACAATTCCATAACTTCTGGAACTTTCCCAACTGTGGGGGTGCCATTGATGGGAAACATGTCCGCATCACCCCCCCCCCCCCACCCAACTCTGGCTCTTTTTTTTTTAATTATAAGGGCTTTTTTAGAATAGTTTTGTTAGCCCTGGTTTCAGCCAATTATGAATTTCTTTATTTAGATGTGGGCATCAATGGGAGGCATTCTGATGGTGGTGTGATGGTCCACACCGAATTCAATTCCCGGCTTCAGAATGGAACGTTGAATTTGCCCCCTCCCCAAGATAATATTGAGGGGCTCAATTTTGTCTTCCTTGCAGATGATGCATTTGCTCTCGGCCCACATTTATTGAAGCCCTTTCCGATGAGGAACTTGACCCCCGAGCAGCGCATCTACAACTACCGGCTATCCCGTGCCAGGAGGGTTGTAGAGAATGCGTTTGGAATTCTTTCCAACAGATTCCGGCTCTTTTTAACCGCTATCAATATGGCGGAATATAAAATTAACCATGTAGTCTTGTGTTGCTGCATTCTACATAATTTTTTGCGTAGACATGGCACAAACTATATTGGTACAGTGGCTCAAGATCCCATCTCAGGTGGTCTGGCAGCTGAAGAGCCTGTGATGCCAGCTCTTCAAAGTGGGGGAGTTGGCTCTGCCTCCCAAACTGGCCGTCTCGTCTGGGAGCAATATAAAGAATATTTTGTGGGTAGTGGGGCAGTGCCCTGGCAAGAAAATATTGCCCAAAATGTTTAATTTACCCCTTTTTTTTCTTTAAAAGAAACAACAATATACCTGAATAACTTGTTTTTGTGTATATTTTCTGCTAAAATTCTTCTCATTAAATTGTTACGTTTATCACGTATAGTATACAAACAAGATTTGTAAGGTATTGCTTGTAAAACATGCCTTGCCAAATGTAGGGTATTTAATGTTGTGCTGTGTCTCTGCTCCACCCATTTTCAAGTACACTGTCAATGTAACTACACCAACCTGCTAAATTTATTTTGCTTATTAATCATATAAATAAGAAGCCACACATAGGTAGGTTTTGCTTAATTTTGTATTTCGACCATAAAATTTGTCTGTTATGCGTTAACAACAAAACATGTCTATTTTTTTGGTTTTGGGGGATATTGCTCAACTTTGAGATGGGTAAACATGTATTTTACAAAGCAACACAATACACATCCCTTAAATCCCAACATAACAAATGTTCTTATATTCTAGCAAAATGGCATCCCCAAAATTTCACATTGTATTCTCAACGTGAGAATATATAGCATTGCTCATGTGTAAAGAGCTCCTAGCTTTATGTAAAAAATGAGAAGCATATCAAAAATTTAAAGGGCACTTCTGACCTTATTAAAGAAAGACCACTGTGTCCACATGTGCTAGCTGGCATAATGTGATTTGTATTTTTTGTTGTTAATGCCAGCTTGCACATGTGTGCAAAGTGCATTTTCGTGACTATAAAAATAAAAATATCGAAAAATAAAGTGCACATGCCACATATATATATATTTTTCTGTCTTCATAAACTTTTTATACAAATAACATTTTCAATACTCAGTGTTAAAACCCGTATATTCGTAATTACCTTTGAAACTTTCCTAGTATGCTAAACCTTTATCCAAATTATATTTAGTGAACAGTGTTTGCAACCTCTCCTTCTCCAGGTTCATCTTCCCATATTTCTTTTTCCTTTTGTAACTAAAGAATAATTCTATTTGTATTTTTTTCAACAATAAACCAAGATGTTGGGTATAGTGACTACAGTTAAATTTTCAAGGAGGGGGTCAAGCACCTAGAGAAGGCGGTTGGAGAAACACTGACCTACAAACCTCAACTGAATTATTGTGTGGGGGTTGTTTTTAATTAAAAATGTACTTTTCGGAAGACTGTAATTTTAGAAAAGATCGAAGTGAAGTCCTTCTTCACTTACCTCATCCTTTGGATAATCTAGAAATATGTCCTTATTGATTCATAGTAATGTTTATTTGGTGTTCCTCTGTGTGGAATTCCACACAGTATTGAGCCTCATTCTCACAGGTGTTTAGTCTTGGCCCTGCCCCCTCCCTTGGACTACAGGAGATTCATTTTGACCACTAAAACACATGTCCTTTTTCTATATGCTACGTAGAGAGCGTCCTGACTCTCCTGTAGTCCAAGGGAGGGGGCAAGCACGACACTCCACACCAGAGAGCAAGGCACACATTCCAGTGTTGATTCCAGGCAGAAGAGCATTAACCACTTAACAACCACCTGCCGACAAATAACGTTGACAAGGTGGTTGCTTAACTCTGGGAGGACGTTATATAACGTCCTCCCAGAATCGCGCTCCCGCGCGCCCCCTGGGGCGCGCACACGGGAAACTCCGTGACCGCCGGGTCCAGAGGACCCGGCGGATCACGAATCGCGGTAAATCGCCGCTGATAGCGGCCGTTTACCACGTGATCGCTCCATCAAATGACGGAGCAATCACTTGTAAACAGACCGGCGTCATTTGATGACGCCGGTTCCTCCCTCCCCTCTCTGTACCGATCGGTACAGTGTGAGAGGGGAGGGGGAGGGAGCGGATGGCAGCAGCAGCACTGTGGGCTGGATCTGTGACAATTGCAGTCACAGATCCATCCATCCCTGCTCAGCCATCCCTGTGCTATACCCTGCCAATACTCTGCAATACACCCTGCCAATACTCTGCAAAATACCCTGGTGCAATACTCTGCAATACCCTGGTGCAATACTCTGCAATACCCTGGTGCAATACTCTGCAATACCCTGCTGCAATACTCTGCAATACCCTGCTGCAATACTCTGCAATACCCTGCACAATACTCTGCACAATACTCTGCAATACCCTGCACAATACTCTGCAATACCCTGCACAATACTCTGCAATACCCTCCACAATACCCTGTGCAATACCCTCCACAATACCCTGTGCAATACCCTCCACAATACCCTGTGCAATACCCTCCACAATACCCTGCCATACACCGCAATACCCTGCCATACACCGCAATACTCCGCAATGCCCGGCAATACTCCGCAATGCCCGGCAATACTCCGCAATGCCCGGCAATACTCTGCAATAACCACTTCCCGCCCTCCGGCCGTCATATGACGTCCTTGACTTTGTGCGGGGATATCTGAATGATGCCTGCAGCTACAGGCATCATTCAGATATCGGCTTTTTCAGCCGGCGATTCCCTACACCATAAGAACAATCATAGCGGCTGTTCCACCGCTTGATCATTCTTACGGGAGGCGAGAGGGGATGTCCCCCCCCCCCCGCCGCCCTCCGGTGCTTCTACCGACTCACCGCTACGATCAAAGCCAGGATTGTTGTTTTTTTTTTTGTATTTTTTTCAGGCTTCCCAGCCTAGAGGTGAGATGTGGGGTCTTATTGACACCCCCCCCCCCCATATCTCACTGTAAAGAGGACCTGTCATGCCATATTCCTATTACAAGGGATGTTTACGTTCCTTGTAATAGGTATAAAAGTGATCAAAAAAATGTTTAGGGCGGAAAAACATGTCAAACTAAAATAAATAAAGTAAAATGAAGAATAAATTTTTTTTTTTTTTAAAGCGCCCCTGTCCCCGTGAGCTCGCATACAGAAGCGAACGCATACGTAAGTCCCGCCCACATATGAAAACGGTTTTCAAACCACACATGTGAGGTATCTCTGCGAACGTTAGAGCAAGAGCAATCATTTTGGCCCTAGACCTCCTCTGTAACTCAAAACATGTAACCAGTAAAAATATTTAAAGCGTCGCCTATGGGGATTTTTTAAGTAGCGAAGTTTGGCGCCATTCCACGAGTGTGTGCAATTTTTAAGGGCGACATGTTAGGTATCTATTTACTCGGCGTAACTTCATCTTTCACATTATGCAAAAACATTGGGCTAACTTTACTGTTTTTTTTTTTTTTTAAGCACAAAACATTTTTTTTCCGTAAAAAACGTGTTAAAAAAATTGCTGCGCAAATATCGTGCGAGATAAAAAGTTGCAACAACCACCATTATATTCTCTAAGGTCTTTGCTAAAAAAAACATATATAATGTTTTGGGGTTCTATGTAATTTTCTAGCAAATAAATGATGATTTTTACATGTAGGAGAGAAATGTCAGAATTGGCCTTGGTGCTCCAGAACGCCTGAAGGTGCTCCCTGCATGTTGGGCCTCTGTATGTGGCCACGCTGTGTAAAAGTCTCACACATGTGGTATCGCCATACTCGGGAGTAATAGCAGAATGTGTTTTGGGGTGTAATTTGTGGAATGCATATGCTGTGTGTGAGAAATAACCTGCTAATATGACAATTTTGTGAAAAAAAAAAAAGAGAAAAAAAAAATCTTGATTTTGCAAAGAATTGTGGGAAAAAATGACAACTTCAAAAAACTCACAATGCCTCTTTCTGAATACCTTGGAATGTCTTCTTTCCAAAAAGGGGTCATTTGGGGGGTATTTGTACTTTTCTGGCATGTTAGGGTCTCAAGAATTGAGATAGGCCGTCAGTACTTCAGGTGTGATCAATTTTCAGATATTGGCACCATAGCTTGTGGACTCTATAACTTTCACAAAGACCAAATAATATACACCAATTTGTACTTATTTTTACCAAAGATATGTAGCAGTATAAATTTTGGCCAAAATTTATGAAGAAAAAATAGTAATTTGCAAACTTTTATAACAGAAACGAAAAAAAAATCATTTTTTTACAAAATTTTCAGTCTTTTTTCTCTTATAGCGCAAAAAATAAAAAACCCAACAGTGATTAAATACCACCAAAAGAAAGCTCTATTTGTGTGAAAAAAAGGACAAAAATTTCATATGGGTACAGTGTTGTATGACTGAGTAATTGTCATTCAAAATGTGAGAGCACCGAAAGCTGAAAATTGGTCTGGTTATTAAGGGGGTTTAAGTGCCCAGTGGTCAAGTGGTTAACTAATGAATATCATCCGCCAACATATCAAAATTTCAATCCCAAAATGTGAAGGATGAGGTAGTTGAAGGAGGGCTGGAGTAAGGTGCATTTGTGGTGTAACAAAAAATAAATTAAAAAAATTACTAACCCTTGAAGTGAATTCACATGTGATTCCACATGACAATTCACATCAAAAGACACATCATATGTCATTGGTGTTACCTTATCTAAAAGCCAAACAATTATGTGCATTTTTTGTGCTAAATGAACATAGCAAAAAACATAATGTGCTTCAGATTAACCAAAACAAAATAATTTTAAAATTTCGCCAACAGGTCGACATAATCCTGCATACGCCTCTGTACACCAGTGGCAGCCTCCTTTATTTTTTCAAGTTCGGTCATTGCCTGCAGAATATCAGCAGTGATCCTTTCAATGGTGCATTTTGGTAGTTCGTGGCCTTAGAAAAATAGAGACATTACAAATGGGAATCAAAGACAAGTGGCTGTGGCCCTACCAAAGTGATTTCTGACAACATTAATCAGCCTGTTAATTGTTGAAAATACTTCCCACCTAAATAATTAGTTTTAACAAAGCTTCTTGTTATTTCGACACCTACACTACTAGGAATGTACAGACTGTAGCTATTCTAGATTTTGTTCCCTCGTGCCTGTGTCTCCGACAATTGTTTAGATATGAACATTGCCATCTCATTGCACCTTCTGTTTACTTCGACTTTTAATTATTCAAGGCACTACCTAGTTTGCCTCTGTCTGTATTCCTCCAATTTGAGACATTAGCCAATCACTAGACATGTCTATCCCAGTTGTGTAGCAGCAATATATGGCGACATCTGAACGCCCCCACTCTGTCTTGTTATAAGGCTCTGAAAGACAATCCCCAGATTAATGCATTGCATGAATCTGTGTCTTGTTGCCCCTTCCAAACAATCTTCTGATGGATGGTCTCCTGTTGAGTACAGAACATCTTAATTTTGAAGAACAGTGTTTGTGTTTTTGAAGTGTCGAGATCAGAGCAAGTGCCTCTGATAGATAGCCTCTACTGATGAAAAGACCTCACACAGTAATTGACTCTCAAAATTGTGCGAAGTTATCCCACAGTGATATTTCTATAAAAAAAAGGAATGACATGCATCTCAGCCATTCATGAACATTCTATATTGTTAACAGTGACAGCGGTGTTGCAACCAAGGTGCAGGGGGTGTGTTGCGGACCTGGCTGACACACATGGATAGTGGCACAACGCTACCAACAGCCACATGCTGATCTGTTCCGCGTCTTGTGTTCCTCTGTTTTGCAAATATAACATGCCACCCCCTCCTCCTCTATATTTGCATACACACAGGATGAGGAGGTGGAAGCCATGCTCGAGGGTCACACCGCTGTGTGTATGGACATTCTGCTGCTCTGTAATGTAAGGGGGGGCTGCACTATGGCTGTGTATGGGCCAAGGGTTTGGATCTGTAATTGAGGGGTTATTGTAAATGATGTGGTGTCTATACTGCTGGGGGTCTGCACTGAGGTGAGTAATCTTTTTCTGAGTGAGGTGGATCTATACTGTGTGAGGGGGGGGGTCTGTATTTAGTTGAGGGG
Source organism: Rana muscosa (assembly GCA_029206835.1). Lineage (NCBI taxonomy): Eukaryota > Metazoa > Chordata > Amphibia > Anura > Ranidae > Rana > Rana muscosa. The sequence goes on along the minus strand of CM055116.1, from coordinate 235,954,982 downwards.
GTCTGTACTGAGGGTGACCTCATTTTTTGTGGGATGACACCATTTTGTTAGGCAACGTGTGACAACAACCCTAGTGACGCCACTGACCAGTAACATAATTGTCGCAAGCAACATTGCGTGCCAAAGAAGACATCTAGTACTGAGTAAGGACATTGATGAGGCAAGGCTGGTAAATGCATGTTTTGGTCTAAAAATAAGTTAACTTTTGTGTTAAAGGTTGCATTTTAGATGTGACAAACTGTTGCCCTTTGGTGCGTTTAATGGACACAGTTACACTTGGTTAGCAGCCCACAAAAGCCATCTCCCAAAAATTTTGAGACACCACTGTCTCCAATTTTATGCACAATGTTGTTTATTCACTAAAGCAGTGGTTCTCAACTCCAGTCCTCAGGGCCCACCAACAGGCCAGGTTTGCAAGATAACTGAAATGCATCACAGGTGATATAATTTGCTGCTCAGGGATTGCAGTATTCTAGTCTGCATCTCACCAAGGTAATACTTAAAATCTGGCCTGTTAGTGGGTCCTGAGGACAGGAGTTGAGAACCACTGCACTAAAGGAAAATCCACTCTGCACTCCAAGTGATATTGAAAATGAACTTGGAAGTCCAGTCACTGTAGATCGGTGAAGTTATGCTGTTAATCTATGAAATCAGAGGAAGCTCTGCTGTTTTTCCCCATAAATGTGTTCAAACTATTTTTGCGTTTTGGGGGTCCTTGCATGTCCCCCTCCAATCTACTGTGACTGCACTTGAAAGTGCACTTTCTGTGCAATTGTATGGCAAATTATCTAATTGTCTATTGGAAGAATAAAAAAGAACCCACAAATACTTACTGGGGCAAACAACTGACTCAATTAAATCCTTTTCAAGTGGATGCACTACTCCACCCTCTGCATGACTTGTGTCTGGGGATGTGATGTCCACTGTAGGCTCTTTGATGGCTCCAGCTCCATGATCCCAGTCCTCAAAATTTATGGCCTCAACACACTCAAGTTCCACTAAAATAATTACCAAAAAAAAAATTAAATAACACCAAATGCAAGAAATAGGAGGAATATCCCTGGAGGAGAATAATGAAATTAACCTTGCACTAGTGACAATGTATTATACAGACGAGTGGACGAACATGCGCAATCGACACATATTTACAGTAAAATGTGCATTGAAAAGGTTATATGATGGCATATAGAATTATGCATTAATACACAATATGGCCAGATGTCACTAAAAATACATTTGTCCCAAAAAACTTGGGTCCTATGGGAGATGTGATCTATGATGAACAGTCAATCAGGCGTGACTCTGTGTGCTTCATTTACTTTGTTGAAATCCACTTTGCACTTGAAAGTGCACATGGAAATGCAGTCGGTGTTGCTCACTGTCAATCTGAGGGGAAGGTCTTATTTTTTAGGATAGATCTGCTGAATTTTACATCCAATCCTGTGCTAGCTAAAATACTGCTTTATTCCTAAATTGCATGTCCCCCTCAGATCTCCAGCATATGTACTTCCATGTGCACTTTCAGTGCACTTTCAAGTGCTAATCTGATTTTACTTTAGTAAATAAACACCTGTGTGACTGTGATCCCCAGGCCCTCTACTCTACCCATCTATAGTGTTGAAAGGCGTCATTTAATGTGCAGTGATGATAAGCACAGCAGACATAAAATATTCAATATACATTATTAAAGCTAACTATTGGAGACCATGTCCTTGTGACAAACAATAATATTCCCTGGCAAAGTTCTAAATAATAAAACATTAAAGAAACTTAAGATTTATTGATGATGCGGGCACTGTTGTCTCCCCTGTTGGGGCCTTGCCAAGGGAAGCTTCCCTTTCTCCCCTCTTGTGTCTTGTCTGCTGGCTTTCTTGGTGCCTTTTTCCTGTGAATTGAATTAGATACAGTATATTAAATCTCGCCTCCAAAAGTAGTATTCTGAAATACTATGTTGAGTCAAACATATATGCATTCACTGAAAACTACAATGTGGGTAGCACATCAATGATTTTAAAACACAAAAAAAAAAAATACAAAAAAGGAATAAAGAAAACATCTAGATCCTTCGTAATATAAATTTTTTTACTTACTTTTTTTGGTGATGATGCGGTGAATGGCGTCCAACTGTTCTTTTTCTCTGATTTTTAAATCAGACCATCTTTTTCTAATCTGATCTTTCGTTCGTTTTACACCATAATCACGATGCAATACCGCAATGACCTTCTCCAAAATTTAGTCTTTATGGCTGTTGGGCCTGTCATAGTTCTCCTACTTGCAATCATAGTCATACTTGTCAAAGATCCTCACCATCTCCACCATCTCCCCCTTGCTCATGGGGGTGGCCTTGTGTTTAATATAATCACCACTGTGGGGCCTTTTCTTGGTCGTTGCGGCATCCATCTTGTTTTGCCTCACGAAGGTTATTTCCGTTATGTCGCATGCATGAAAAAAGTCGGGTGGCACGCCCCAGCGTCATGAGGGAGGAGTTTGAACCATGCGCAGGGTATAAAAGACCCAACGAACGTTCGCCAGACCGGACGTTGGACCGTACGCTGGAACGTAGCCATTGAGATCCGAAAATCTGACGATCGCATAGTCGAAAGAAAGGTACGTGACAATTTAGTGACAGGGTGGGCAATGGCTACCTAACATAACATTGAATGAGTGCTGGGGCTGTTTAAATCTTTGGACTAAGCCCTATTGAATGTGCATTGAGCAGCGTCTCATGTGCATGGGGCCTAATGGTAAAATTGTTTAGACCTAATGGCAAGGCTGACAACAGGGGGGTACAGGCAGTACACCTGTAAGGGTCATGGAGTTAGGCATGTGCCCCCTGGAGCAGAGGAGAACTGGGGGGGTTTGCTGACGCCCACAAAAAACAAAGGGGGGTGCACAAATTGCGAAGGGGGGTGCTGCCAACGATAATTGGGGAGGTCAAGGGTCTTTGGGTGCTAACAAACACTAAACAAATTCTTAAAATTTGAGGGAAACATCCATGGCCCTAGGGACCTCCGTCCACTTACAGATGTACTGCCTGTACCCCCATGATGGCAGACATGGCTGAGGGTCCCAGGGGCACAGGATGCAATCACACACTTTTTATTAACTTGATCATCAGCATCCAAAGGAAAGCAAAGCTAGATAAATCGTTGCGTTAGCAGACAACGCTTTGAAAATGACCGCGTTTAAGGCCACCCACCCCCCACTTCATCAAGCCTCCAGGGGGGACATGCCTGAAGCTGGTTAAGGGGAACATCTAAATATGATGGGGGACATGCATAAAGGCCTATATTCTTATCAGGTTCTGAGCTTGAAGCCAAATTAAAATATTTTGTCTTGTGTTATTTCTTGCAGCCATCTTCACCAATTTTCTAAATAATGAAGGGGACAATTCTTAATAGCCCTGAATTTATGGCTGACTTCATAGAGAGATATCGCCATCACGCCTGTCTTTTGGCAAGTCAAAAACAAAGATTATTCTAATAAAAACAAAAGGCAGGCAGCAATCGATGATTTGGTGGATTTGGCGAAGACTCTGTACCCCAGGGCAGATGAAGCATTGGTGAAGACCAAAATTGGAGGCCTCAGGAGCATGTTCAATAGGGAGGTCAAGAAGATTGAGGATTCAAAGAGATCGGGAGCAGTAGCAGAAGACGTTTATGTCCCCAAGCTGTGGTACTTCGCAAGCCTTGTATTTTTGAAGGACCAGACTGTGCCACGAAGACATATTTCGACCCTACCCTCCACATCAGCTGAGGCCACTGATACAGAGGCAGATCCAACACAAGAGGAGGAGGAGGATCTCAGCTTACCCCAGGTATAGCATTTTTACAAACAAGATTAGTTGAGAAAGTGAGGGCAATGTGTTAGGATTTAGTCAAACAATTTGGAATGTAAATCTTTGGAAATGTAAATCGATTTAAAAATACTGATCACAAAGGAATTTTATACCCCAAAAATGCTGGTGTGACAATGCTAACCTTTGTTTTTGGAAGACATTCTATTTTTACGTTACAAAGGCTGATAAAATGATTAGCACAAAATGTGTCCTAATAATAACACATTGTAAATGTATGTTTATTTTACAGACCCAGGAAAGTTTGCCACAAGAGGAGGCCGGGCCCAGCAGCATCACCACCGAGTCCAGAGTGCCTACCCTGCGCCCTCCTACCAAAAGGGCCAGGAAGAGGCACCACCTTGACGAGGCCACTGCTGAGTTTCTGCAGCGGGCTACGGCAGTCATCACCACGGCACCCGATAGTGCAGAAGGTTTTGGGTGCTTTACAGCCAACAAGCTGAGGGAGGTGGATGTGGAGCAAAGAGAGCTATGTGAGGGGCTCATCATCCAGCTACTCAGCAAAGCGAGAAAAGGGGAGATAACACCCACAACCCATCTGTGCGATTTGGAGCACACAGCGCCTCAAATTCCTAATTATCCACCCCATCCAAACTACCCACCCCATCCAAACTACCCACCCCAGCAAGGCCACCCACCCCAGCAGGGCCAGCCACCCCAGCAGGGCCAGCCACCCCAGCAAGAACACCCAACCCAGCAACATGGGGGTCAGTGGCAACATCAGCCACAGGATCCACAAGGCCAATGGTCTGGGGAGTTTAGGGGCTACTAATGAGGTCAGTAGCATTTATGTAAATACTTTATTTTTTAGGTAATTATTTGTGGGGGTCAGCCTGAAAAAAAGGCTTGTTTTGTGTTGGGTATGTTTACTAGACAATATTTCTAAAATTACCTCAGATGATGTGGATGTTAGTGTGGAAGGGAATGTATATCTCTGTGCTTCCGTCTGGTATGGCAGAAATACCAGACCCTTGCTGGAGTACCACAGCCTGGGGACAGATATGTCTTCTGCTGCTGCTCACGATCTTTTTGAGTTCTTGACCTTCTTTGACCTCCCTGTTTTAGGTACTCCTCTGGTGACCAATGACAACCTTCATTGGATATTTGTATGCCCTGGGGTACACAGTCTTCGCAAATTCCACCAAATCATCGATTGCTGCCTTTCTGTTTACTAAAAAGATAATATTCTGTCATTATAGAATTGTTTTATTTTTTATGGTCACCAAAATAAAAATAGTGCTAAAAAATTACTTTTGTATTTTCTCTGACTAATTTATATTTGGGAGTAGGTAGTAAATTGAAGAATATTAATAAGGGACCAAAAAATATTACCGAGAAATACAGCATGAAATACATATGGGATAATGTGGTGGAGCTTAAATTGCCAAAAAAATATAAAATATAATTGTGATAAAATTTAACACATTTTTAATGAAATACTTTGTTTAGATTAACAAAAAAAAAGGTATATACAGAAAACAAACTTTATATCTTTTACCGGCATTGTAAACAATATTCCTAATGTGCTCTGTATTCAAAAATATCTGAATTGCCGCTTCACGAATGTGAAATCTCCAGAACGAACGCTAGTTTTACAAGACTGAAGACTCCCGGCTGTTCATTGCTTCAGAGCATGCGCGTTCGGACCTAGGACAAAAGTCCGATGGTTTTCTATACACACGTTCGGACATTGCTCCATCGGACTTTTGTTGGGCAAAAGTTTGTCCGTTTGCAGACCCAACTTTTGTCCGATGAAATCAAAAACCAAAGTAAAAAAGTTTGTCCGATGGAGCGTACACACGGTCGGATTGTTGGTCCAATTTGCTTAAAACTAAGTTTGTTGGGCAAAAGTCCGACCGTGTGTACGGGCCTTAAGACACAAACAGAAATACACTTTGTAAGTAACCTAAATATGTTATGTGTACAAAGGAATGTTCTGCAGGGAGAGATGCTTATCAATGAAAACTTACTTAAAATTATTTTCAAAAGTAAGGGTAATCTGCATAATAATCATCTGAGACACTGAGTGGCAATAACTGTATAAACAAAATGTTTTTACTTACTGTATGTAATGATCCTATAATGATTGTAACATATACTTCCAACATTTGTATAACACAAACAAGTATAATTACTAAGAATGTGATCTGTGTTTAGGTTGGGCGTGAGTTCGAGGTCACCCCAGTCCATTCATGGATGTGCTGAACCAATGTGTGATTTTGCTGCTATAGCAGCCAACTATCAGTAATGTACTTCCTTGCCTTTAATCTTTGGTATGGCTTAGAAGGGGCAATAAAGGGAAATTTGGGTAAGCCAGTCTCTCTAGTATAAAAGGATGGGTTTCCAGCAGCCATATTGACATTGTGGCTAGCCATGACAGGGAAAGGATAGGAAGTCCTGCTGATTAAAGTGGAGCTCTACCCAAAAGGGAAAGTTACGCTTTAGGGCCTCCTTCCCTGCTCCTAGTAAAGAATCAGCACTTTGGGGAGCGGGTACCTTATTTTGCAAGGACCCCACTCCCAATTTAATTGCCTAGGCGATTGGAAGAGAAAGTTCTCCTTCCCTCCCTTCCCTGCAGTCTTCTGGGACACGTGACAGGTCCCAGAACATTATGGGACCATTCATAATGCACAGCGTGGCTTGCGCATGCACAGTGGGCCTCAAGCTGTCAAACCCGAGTGCCTGCAGTTAACAAGCCGGGGACAGGCGGCAGGAGTTGAAAACGGCTGGGGTGAGCACACCACTGGATCGTGGGACTGGTGAGTGGCTGTTTATTAAAAGTCAGCAGCTACAGTTTTTGTAGCTGCTGACTTTTAAATTTTACACAGGAGACTGGAGCTGCTCTTTAAAGTATAACTAAAGGCAAAACCTTTTTTATTTTTTCGTTTTGAATAGAGTACAGAGGGATTAGAGTGTAGTCAATTTTTATTGCTGTCTGTGTCCCCATTAAGGAGATTCACCTCTCTGTTTTTCCTGTTTAACATTATCATTTATACCTTTAGTAAATTTTTCTAAACAGCCGAATGCAGTGTATCTTGGGGAATTTTTGGGGTGAAGGAGAGAAGGATTTTGATATCTAATTGCTATACATTAGTGTCCTGCAGCTTCTTTGCAACTTCTCCATATGTGCTATTGTCATAACAGGATGCATGTGTTGTTTCACAGGGCAGATTGCTTGATTGCTTTTAGCTGCATTTGCTTTTTTTTAACCTGTTTCTGCCCATATGCACTATGCTTTGAAAGTTTACTGAATTGTAAGTGTATACTTTTTTATGAAAAATAAATAGTTACAAGCTACACCATGAAGAAGTCTCTTTTCTCTCTTTGAAATATGCATAACCCATAGTTGCCAACAGTCCCGAATTTCCCGGGACAAGCACGATTTTTGGACCCTTGTCCCGGATTGGGCTTGTCCCGATTTGGGACAAGCCCAATTCTTTTTGTCCCGGTAAATTCGGGAATGTTTTCGGCTAAAAACGGCAGCGGCTACACAAAAATGGCCGCTGCCTTGTGTTCAGTGCAGAGACTGGGGCAGCCAATCAGCTTCTCTCTTCAGTGTACAAATATAAATATTCTATTGTACACTGAAGGCAATTGGCTGCAGGGATTGGCGACTCCTCCCCGCTCTCCACTGAACGCAAGGAGGCACAAGGAAGCCTACTGCACCCACTGCCGCCGCTAATGACCCTCCTCCCAGCCCCCGTGTGTCTGACGAGCGGGGACACTGATGGAAGGACCGGGGCTCCGCTGGATTCGGACACTGAAGCCTTCTGCACCTGCCGCCAACAGCCTTGCCCCTGTGTGTCCGACGAAAAGCGGGGACACTGATGGAAGGACCGCCGCTCCGCTGGCTGGGAACACTGTGATGGTCCTGTCTCACTCTGTTTGGCAGACCCCTCGGACCACCAGCACATCCTCACACACCGCAGGTACCATGTGCTATTGCAGTGCAGTGTAGAAATCAGTGTGGCGGGGTAATCACTGTAGTGTAGTGGGTGGCGGGGTAATTAGTGTAGTGGGTGGCGGGGTAATCGGTGTAGTGTAGTGGGTGGCGGGGTAATCGGTGTAGTGTAGTGGGTGGCGGGGTAATCAGTGTAGTGTAGTGGGTGGCGGCCTAATCAGTGTAGTGTAGTGGGCTGCGGGGTAATCAGTGTAGTGGGTGGCGGGGTAATCAGTGTAGTTGGTGGCGGGGTAATCGGTGAAGTGTAGTGGGTGGCGGGGTAATCGGTGTAGTGGGTGGCGGGGTAATCAGTGTAGTGGGTGGCGGGGTAATCAGTGTAGTGCATAGTTGCCAAACAGTCCCGAAATTTCCCGGGACAATCACGATTTTTGGACCCTTGTCCCAGATTGGGCTTGTCCCGATTCGGGACAAGCCCAATTGTTTTTGTCCCTGGAAATTCGGGAATGTTTTAGGCTAAAAACGGCGGCGGCTACACCAAAATTACATCCACGAGAGTGCTTTTCTCTTTACCTCTACTGACTAGAGGTAAAGAGGAGTGTGAGGAGAGGGGCAGCCAATTGCGGCTTCTCTCTTTCGGCGGCCCCTCCCCTCTCTTCACACAGAGTGACTGTGATTATCCTCCACCCGCCGCCGATGCCTGTAAAGCCCCTGGCATCTGTAGTACGGCCCGCATGTGGAGGGGACTCTGATGGCAAGTGTGGAGGGGCCCTGATGGGGAGGCACCTGATGCAAGGACGGACTGCTGGGGAGGCACCTGATGCAAGGACGGACTCTGCTGGGGAGGCACCTGATGCAAGGACGGACTCTGCTGGGGAGGCACCTGATGCAAGGACGGACTCTGCTGGGGAGGCACCTGATGCAAGGACGGACTCTGCTGGGGAGGCACCTGATGCAAGGACGGACTCTGCTGGGGAGGCACCTGATGCAAGGACGGACTCTGCTGGGGAGGCACCTGATGCAAGGACGGACTGCTGGGGAGGCACCTGATGCAAGGACGGACTGCTGGGGAGGCACCTGATGGCAGGCGACGTGTCAGGTGACACGCTCAGGGCTTCCACTGATTCGGCATTATGGTGAGTTGAATGATTTCATTTTATATTACAATGTAGTAATAGAAATAATGCGCTTCAATCACCCTGACACCATAACAACCATGGTGCTGGGATGATTGAAGCGCCAACAACAGGTGTTTTGGAGTATCTTTATCTGCCAATTTTGTTAAACTTTCTGGAATACACATATTTCTATTGTGGTGTAGGATCTGGCTTTTCTCTTTCTCTCTTTCTTCCTTCCTTCATCTCGGACTCTAACCACACCCCTTCTGAGCCACGCCCATTTAAGCCATGCCCACTATTGCACGTAAACCACGCCCGTTTTACGTGTCCAGCGCGCCTCGCGCACCGCATTTTATTAGTGTGTGACACGCCTACAAACGAATGCCCCGCCCCCTAATTATAGCAAAGCTCGGCCTCAATGCAAAAAAAGTGTCCCGGATTTTTTTTTGCAATGGGAGAATACATCTGTTTGTCACCCATGCTCATTTGACTACCTGTAATGGGTGTCATATCAGTTTGGTGAGTAGGATGTTTGCTCATTAATCACTTTGCTCATTAATCGGTGGAAAACAGGAATTACTTCACTCTCACTTGATTGAAGATTTTTGGTGGTGGACTTTTTATATTACTTACACAATTTATGTGGTTTATGAGCGCGGTATGGAAATTTTATCAAATTTATTTCTATTTTTTTTTACATTAGACCTTTGGTCTCACTATGGGCTGCTCTTTGTATTTAATTTGTATTCAATTTTATTTAATTTTTAATTTGTATTTATTTAGCATTTACCGTTATTGTTATTGGTCTAGGGTGTGCGGCTAAAGGGGTTTTTAACCTTATTTATCACTGATGTCACATTACATGTTGGCATTCATGGTTCCCTCAATGAACTGTAGCTCCCCAGTGCCGGCAGCACTCATGCAGCCTCAGACCATGACACTCCCACCACCATGCTTTACTGTAGGCAAGACACACTTGTCTATGTACTCCTCACCTGGTTGCCGCCACACACACTTGACACCATCTGAAACAATTAGGTTTATCTTGGTCTCATCAGACCACAGGACATGGTTCCAGCAATCCATGTCCTTAGTCTGCTTGACTTTAGCAAACTGTTTGCCGGCTTTCTTGTGCATCATCTTTAGAAGAGGCTTCATTCTGGGACAACAGCCATGCAAAAAATGGCAAGTGGGGAAAGCTGGGGTTTACCCTATGATGTGATGGGTGACCCCGCCCCCTTGTACGTCATGGGGGTTTCGTGTGGAGTGGAGACTGGAGGAGACTGCAGCGCTGGACATCGGATCACCGCGGGACATAGAGAACAACGCTGGACAGACAGGATTACATAGCTGGAATGGGTTTTTTATTGTTTATTTTATTTTTAATAAAGGACTTTCCCAACTGTGTCTGTGTGTTTTTTTTACAATTTTTTACACTTTCTTTGTGAAATGGTAGGGGTACAAGGTACCCGTTACCAATTCACTTGGGGGGGTGGAATCTGGGGGTCACCTTTGTTAAAGGGGGCTTCCAGATTCCGATAAGCCCCCCGCCCGCAGACCCCCACAACCACCGGGCAAGGGTTGTGGGGATGAGGCCCTTGTCCCCATAAACATGGGGACATCCTCCCCATGTTGAGGGCATGTGGCCTGGTACGGTTCAGGAGGGGGGCCTCTCTCGTCCCCCCCCTCTTTTCCTGCGGCCTGCCAGGTTGCATGCTCAGATAAGGGTCTGGTATGGATTTTTGGGGGGACCCAACGCCATTTTTTTTGGTGCAGGGTTCCCCTTAAAATCCATACCAGACCTGAAGGGCCTGATATGGAATTTGGGGGGGGGACCCCTACGCATTTTTATTTAGAATTTTGGTTCCCTGCGCAAAATGTAATTTTTGAAGGAAAAAAGTAATTTAAAACGACTGCATCTTTTAATGAATTGTTGGGTCGGCAATACAGATAAAAGTCATTAATAAAACGGCAGGGGTTCCCCTTAATATTCATACCAAAGGGTCTGGTAATGTACTGGGGGGGACCCCTGACTTTTTTTTCAATGACTTTTCTCTGTATTGCCGGGGACCCGGGGATTCATTATAGCCGCAAGTGGTTTTAAATGACTTTTTTTCCCTTCAGAAATGACATTTTGTGCAGGAACAATTCTAAACACGGGAAACACACGCTGCTTTACAGGCATACTATACACACCCCCCCAGGTACAACATTTAAAGGAATATTTCACTTTTATTGTTTCACTTTAAGCATTATTAAAATCACTGCTCCCAAAAAAAAATTTAGTTTTTAAAACTTTTTTTTCATACATACATGTCCCCTGGGGCAGGACCCGGGTCCCCAAACACTTTTTTTTATGACAATAACTTGCATATTAGCCTTTAAAATTGTCATTTTAGATTTTTCATGTTCATGTCCCATAGACTTTAACAGTGTTCGAACAAATTTTTTGCCTGTTCACATGTTCTGGTGCGAACTGAACCGGGGGGGGGGGGGTGTTCGGCTCATCCCTATTCCTCAGGACTTGGGATGTATTCTCATATAGGTACGAACAAGAAGAACAAGAACAACAAGAAGAAGAACTTGGTTAGGCATATGTCCAAAGTCAAGACTTTGCATCAGGGTTATACAGACATATCAGTCACAACCTGAAAGGAATGTGTACTTTACCCCTGCTGACATGTGCCGCCAGCTGATCCCAGCCATAGCAGGTCTGCACGATGAGCGCCCAGCTCCCCACTGGTCTCATAAGATCACGCAACTCACACGCAAATAGTGTAGTGCAAAATCAGGCTAGTGCTGACACCTGTTATGGTGACAATAGGATCCGCTCACCGGCCTGTACATGCTCCCCAATCAGCTAGGCAACCCCACAGGAGATACCACGTGTGGCGTCTTGTGACATTGATGACGTCAACGTGTTTCACAATACGGTTGCGTAGCTTCTATCTATTCATCAGATTTTGCGCAGAAATTATTGTTTAAATTGAACATACAGGCATCTAGAAAGAGAAGGGATCAGCAGATTGTGTGTAAATCCGCTGGTATCCCCCCCCCTCATGCGTGCGCTCCAGCCATGCATCCATGTATGAACTGGCATGGCGGGTACCATTGGGTAGGAGGGAGAGAGCTGAGCGAACACATGTCCGCTCTCCTCCCCTTGTTGGTGACCCAGAAGTGACATGTTTGACATCACTTTTGGGTCCCCCTGTCAGTTTCCCCGGCAGGGAAAAAATTGAATGCTATGCAATCTGCATTGTATTACATTCAGTGGAGCCTGTCACCCAAAAATGATCACATAGGAGACTTTTTGTCCCCTATGTCATGAAAAAAAAAGTTAAGTAAAAAAATGTTTTTAAAGTGTAAAAAATGTAAGTCACACCCAAGCACATAAAATCCCCCCAAATTTTTTCAAGGCCACCCACCCACATATACGCACGTACAAACGCAAATGCATGTGTGCATACGCATGAAAACGTTGATTGCGATACACATGTTACATATCACTGCACACGCTGGAGTGAGAGCAATATTTTTAGTATCAGACCTCCTTCACAACGCTAGTGTTTGCTTTAAAAAAAATATATGATTTTTTGAAGTTTTATGCAATTTTCAGGCCTGAAATGATTTTTTAAACATGTGTGAAGTTCACCATCATTTTGGAAATTGTGTGTCTGAAAAAAATCCTATCAAAGAAATTATGAACCCCAGGTAATAATTTACTGTGGTTGTGCATATACAATACTAATACTAAAATAAACATACTATCATGTATCCAATATAGAAGAACAGATCAAGGTAATAATTCTATATCTATATGTCCAGCATATGAAAGTAACAACTTGCTTTCTATAAAGTCTACCTCCAGGGGATTTTATTTTGTAGTCCAATACTGCTGTGGGACTGCATAAAACGATCTAGGATGAACCATGAAAAAGAGGAATAGCAAAAATAAGACATAATGCAGCAACTCTCCCATAAAATATTTTATATTTCTTTTAATTTTACAGCAGTTAATTTGAACAAATGTGTTCTGCCATACTTTAGTGTCCCTTAAAAAGGACATAGATGTGCTATAGTACATTTACATAGCATACATTGTACTCAGGGGATGTGCCTGTGTCTTTCGCACAGCTGCCATGAGATATTGTTAAAACCCATAAATTCACTATCTCCCATGCAAATTTCTGACAGCGTGCACAGTGCACATACATCCTTTCATTTACTCATCACGCTATATTTCTCTGGGGAAGCACTCATTTTGTGTTGAGAAAATATGGTAGCTTCTATATTTCATGCATATACATTTATTTCTGTTGCTTTTGATGCTGCTAGTCTGTCTCAATTTTCTACGTATCCTTTGATTTAGTTGCCAACTACTGTATATCTAAATATGGAATCTACAAAACGTGGTTATATCTGTATTTACAGACATGAATTTGTAACATTACACACAAACAAGTCCCAACTTTCCTTCCTATTTTTTTTATGTTCACTGTTTCTACATTATAATAGTAGTGTTTATTATTGTTAATATAAAGTCTAAAGTGCTAGTCACTGCACTTGTCAGTATCAGTTTGCTATTGTAAAAAAAAGCTGTGCTAAATATAATATGCAAGGATACATATGATATGCTTATTCAGTGGCGGCTGGTGCTCAAAATTTTTGGGGGGGCGCGACAAACAGAAAAAAAAAAATTGCCGCCACTGTGCCCATTAAACGCAGCCACTGTGCCCAAACGCCACCAGTTTTCCCCCTCAAATACAGCCAGTTTGTTTCCATATACAGCCAGTGTGCCCCCATATATATATATATATATATATATATATATATATATATATATATATATATATATTATATAACCAGTGTGCCCCCATATATACAGCCAGTGTGCCCCCATATACAGCCAGTGTGTCCCCATATACAGCCAGTGTGTCCCCATATACAGCCAGTTCATCCCCATATACAGCCAGTTCGTCCCCATATACAGCCAGTTCGTCCCCATATACAGCCAGTTCGTCCCCCAAATGCAGCCAGTTTGTCCCCCAAATGCAGCCAGTTTGTCCCCCAAATGCAGCCAGTTTGTCCCCCAAATACAGCCAGTTCCCCCCATATTCAGCCAGTTCCCCCCATATTCAGCCAGTTACCCCCATATTCAGCCAGTTTGTCCCCCAAATGCAGCCAGTTTGTCCCCCCAGCCCTGCACTTACCTTCCTCGGTCCGCGCCGTCCTCGATGTGTTCTCCCGCCCTCGACGTCGCTTCAGCCAATCAGGTTACCGGTAACCAGATCCGGTGAACCTGATTGGCTGAAACCTCCACACAGTCTTCTCCAAGGAACGCACCCCCGTGCGTACCTGGGAGGAGTTTTTGGAAGCCGAATACAGCGTGAGAGCTGTATTCGGAAAGCCTATCAGAGCCGCTGGCTCTGATAGGCACTTCCAAGTTACACCCACTGCCGGCCGCCGCTCTAATTCATATGGCCGGCGCTCACCAGGAGGCCGGCCATATGTATAGTGGGCAGCGGTGACAATACACAGATTCATGCAATGCATGAATCTGTGTATTGTCTTTCAGTGGCGGTGCGGGAGCGAGAGGGGACGGCGCTTCGGCGCCCTCTATGGACGCACCGCCACTGTGCTTATTATGTACATACTGTACGTTATATTTATAATCAGGGGCAGTATCTTGAGGGTCTACTTCTTGAGTGTGTTATATTATGTACATACCTGTTCCAAGTATGGTAAGTAATAGACAAATATGGAGGCCAGATGCAATTTTAGGGCTCATGTTAAAGTATTACTAAACCCAGGACCCTGCGGGGGGGCATGGCCGGATTGTAAAGAGAGCAGTCGCATAGACACACTGCTCCGGCTCTCAACTGCCATCCTTACCTTATCCTGAGTCCTATCTCGTCGCCAAAGGTACCAATCTGTTCCCCATGGCTGTGGGCATCCAGCAGGCTGGCAGACATGGGGAAATACGGGCCGCCTCGGCCCCCATCCACGGCGGAACAGTTGGCAGGGTTCCAGAGGCAAGATGGCGCAGGGACACATGTCCAGCAAGCTGACACGCTACAAAACCACCTCCTCTGCTGACCGGAGCTCTGCTGCGGGGGTGAGTGCAACTATTCCTGCCATATTCTGCTCCCAAACAGACCACCCACTGTCCCTAGACTCCCAGCAGCAGTCGGATGACACTAGCCAGGCTGTGGATTCTCCCTCTGCAGAGCCTACACTATCCGCCATTATGCTGGCTATACAGGACTGTAAGGCCTCTCTCCACCCAGATAGCATCCATCCGCATGGACTTCTCACTCCTGAAGCAAGATGTCCAAAACCTCCGTGATAGAACTGGGGAAGCAGAGGACCGTATTGGATCTCTGGAGGACACAGTAAATCCTCTGTCAGTTACTATGCGGGACACCATTAGTGAAATGGCGGCACTCCGCACTAAAGTTGACGATTTCGAAAACTGTTCTCGAAGGAACAACCTTAGATTTGTGGGGTTCCCTGAATGATCGGAGGGTCCTCACCCTAAAAAATTCCTATACAACTGGCTGCGGGACATTTTTGGTACAGACGCACCATCGTTTTCTCATGTCATAGAACGTGCGCATCGCATGCCCCCTCGTCCTCCCCCTGAGGTTGCCCCACCACGTTCCATCGTTGCACGCATCCTTAATTTCCAGAATAAAGTTGCCATCCTGCGCCTAGCCAGAGAAAAGGGCCCGCTCAAATTTAATGGTAATACTATCTCTGTATATCCTGACTTCTCTGCTGAGGTTCCAGTGTCAGCATGTCTCCTTTTCAGCAGTGAAATCTCGCCTGTGTGATGAAGGCATGTCCTACGCTATGCTCTTCCCTGCCAAGCTTTGCATCATCTACGATGGTAAGGCCCACTTCTACTCCAACCCCAAAGAGGCCATGGCTTGGCTGAATGACCGGTTCGGTGCTGCTTCCAGACGCAGAGGTAACTGAAGGTATCCCTGGTTCTACAACATCATCCACTTACTACCGGACCTCCCTGTACATGTCTCTCCATGCCCGGAGCCTCCACAGGGCTCTATGTTGCCTGCAAATTGTAGTTCTCCTGTTTCTCCCCTGCTGGGTGATACACCCTGTTTACTTAACCAGTTACTGTGAATCCCTCTTTCTCCTGGATGTTTTGACTACTATCTCCAGACTATGCTCCTCATCTTTTTCTTTCCTGCCCATCCTCTCCTGCACTTCCTTGGGGTAGTCAGACTCATGTATTCTGCAACAGGACATGTCTTGCATGCTTTGACTGTCGGTTGAGAGCCGAACCGGATTTCACACTACCCTTGCACCAGTTAGTGGCAAAGCCACCGTACAGTTTTTTGAACCCCCTTTCCTTTTTTTAAGGGTTAGGGTTCTAAGCTTGGGATCCAAGGCTCGCTGTGTTTGGGATGGCCAAGCGGGGAGGGGGGCAGGGACGTTTTTGGGAACTTTGTGGAGGGGTATTTTTTTTCCTCCCTCTTCTTTTTTTTCCCTTTTTTCTTTCACACAACCCAGGTATGCATTTTTTCTCTGGCCCTATTTTTTCAGGTTTCTGCCTATGGCAAAGCGTTAATGTTTACATGTTTTCATCACGGGCACATGTCCTCCTGTTGGCAGATCCACGCACTTTTTTGTTACATGTGCTTGTATGTGCTCTGGAGGGTGCGGTCTGTCTGGTCATTTATGTATCTGTTCCCATGTTATCCTGCACTTTATTAATACTATATGTCTTACAATGGCGAAGCCCCTAAGGATAGTTTCTTGGAACACTAGAGGTCTGAATGCACTCCAGAAGAGATCTTTGTTTTTTTCTGTACTGAAAAAGAGTCGTCCAACCATTATTTGCCTCCAAGAGACTCACCTTACGGGCCTTGAAGAGCCCATGGTTATCTAAATTTTACCATGCTACTCATACTAACTTCTCTAGGGGGGTTTCTATCCTATTGGCTAAATCTCTCCCTGCTGAGGTGCTTCAGGTAAAAACGGACCCCGAGGGGCGGTTTATTATTCTCACTTTACAGATATCCATGGTGACCTTTACACTGGCAAATGTTTATATTCCACCCCCCTTTTCTGTGGACGTACTCTCCAAACTGTCCATTCAGTTGCTGAACAGACCCCCTGGGCCCCTGCTTTATGCTGGGGACTTTAATGCTGTTTTGGATCCAGTATTGCATCGTTTGGGAGGGGGGGAGGTAGACCATTTCCCTCCTTTGTGGACTGGGCCCAGACTAATGGTCTTACTGAGGCATTGGAAGCATCCGGATGTGCACCAATTTTCCTGCCACTTGGATTCTTTCCACACCATGTCTAGGCTGGATATGGCATTCGTCCTGGCTGAGACTCTCCCCGTAGTCTCTGCAGCTTCATATATACCTAGAGGGGTTTCAGATCATGCTCCCCTCTCTGTGGATCTCCTCCTCCTCCCGGGTTCGGGGCCGGCTATCTGGCACCTGAACTCATACTGGCTGGAGGACGAAATAGTGCACAAAGAATGCGGTAAAGGCATTGCTACCTACTGGAGAGAAAACCTTGGAAAGCTTGACCCCTCCACTGAATGGGAAGCATTCAAAACCACTTTAAGGGGCACCTTAATGTCAATCACAGGGGTTCTGCGTAAAAACAATCAGATGCTTACTGGGGAGCTTGAGACTGCCATATTGCGTGCAGAGTCTGCTTATATCTCCAACCCTGCCACTGATAGTAGGGAGGTTTGGTTGCAGTGTCGTAGGGAGTTTGAACTCCGTCTGCTTGACCTCACACAAAAACGTATGTTGCATGCTATTCAGAAATCATTTGAGCATGGTAATAAGGCGGGCGTCTCTTGGCATACCTGACTAAACCTGACCACACTCCCATATCCATACCTTGCATACTTACTGCTCAGGGCCTTGTCAGTGGTGTCCCTGAAGACATTCTGGACTCCTTTTTTTGTTTCTATAAAGGAACTATACACCTCTAGAGTGGATTACAATGACTCTCAGTTGACTGACTATCTGACATATCTCTCCCCCTGTTGTCGACTTAGGGACGGGATATGTTAGAGGAGCCCATTTCAGTTGATGAGATTGCCGCAGCCATCTCCCAAATGCCTAAACCTAAGACTCCTGGCCTAGACGGATTTCCAACGGAGTGGTAGGAGCAATATAAAGACCTTGTATGCCCCTACCTTTTACGGACTTATAACAAAGCCTTAGAAGCAGGGGTCCTCCCCCCTACAATGCGTGAAGCCCTAATTGTACTTCTATTGAAGCCCCATAAGGATCCAATTCATTGTGAATCTTACCATCCCATTTCACTTATAAATGTGGACGTTAAGATTCTGGCCAAGATGCCGGCGAATTGCCTGAACGGTGTGGTCACGTCTCTGGTTATTAGTGACCAGGGGGGTTTCATTCCAGGAAGGTCCACTCGAATGAATATATGTAGGCTGTTTCATAATATGCAATATCCACATGACTGTCCTCCCTCACGGGCCATTGTGTCTTTAGATACGTGCAAAGCATTTGACAGTGTGGAATGGCCGTATCTCTACCGGGTACTGCAGATGTATGGATTTGGTCCCCGCATGATAGCATGGATTAAACTCCTGTATGCATCCCCGGTAGCTAAGATACGGGTTAATTCCTCTGTCACTGACTCCTGTCCAATTACTAGAGGCACGTGACAGGGGTGCCCGCTGTCATCCCTCTTGTTTGACTTGGCCATGGAGCCGAATGCGGTTTGCATCCGCTCCTCCCCTTCTATTAAAGGTCTTCCAATTGCCAACATTGAAGAACGTATCTCCCTATATGCAGATGACACGTTGGTGTACCTAGCTGACACTAATGAATCACTCCGAGCCCTGTTGGACGAGATTGCCACCTTTGGTGAAGTCCAGTCTCTTTCTATTAGATGGGTCTGGTTCTCCCCACATACACTCGGACTCCAAACTTCAGGTGGTATCCTCGTTCAGATATCTGGGAGTCTTGGTGCAGGCTCCTTTGTTTTCCTATATTGCTAACAACTTGGAACCCCTATTGGCCCGCCTTCAGGAGTAGACCAAGTTATAGATGGATCTTCCTCTTGACCTCATGGGGAGGGCCAATGTGCTGAAAATTATTTACCTACCTTGTTTCCTCTATATCCTAGCTAATTCTCCCTGTAAAATAGAGTGGCCCTTGAAACTCTACGCTTGCCAGCGCATTTGGCAGGCCTGGCATTTCCCAACTTCCATATATATTATTTGGCATCACAGCTGGTGCACATCCATGATTGGTTGTGCCCAGTATCGGCCAATGCCTGCACCTCCACGGAAGGGGCCATTGCTTCTTCCCTGGAAACACTGCATAATATCATATATAAGAACAGAGTCCCTGACAGAGTCCCTGACCGTCCCGGTACCTCTATACTTGCCAACACCCTTTCCTCGTTTAGGTACATTGTCCAGAAAATCTCTAAGCATACCTGGTTGAAGTCGCCAAATAACCCCCTGTGGTACAATCTGAATTTACATGAACTATATACCCTCCCGGACCCCAACCGCTGGTACTCTAAAGGGGTTAAATATTTGTGTCACCTGTACAATGCTCAAGGCTTTAAAACCTTCCCCCAATTATGTTTAGATTTTGACCTGCCGAGATCCTATTTATTTTCTTACTACCAGCTCCGGCATGCTATCCGTGCCCAGTTTGTCTCCCTGGAGGACCCCACTGTCATACCTCCCATGGAAGAGTTGCTTAGACAGCCAGATCCCACTAAAAACTCGTCCCCCCCTCTTTTCCTGCGGCCTGCCAGGTTGCGTGCTCGGATAAAGGGTCTGGTCTGGATTTTTGGGGGAACTCCACGCCATTTTTTTTACATTTGGGGTGGAGTTCCCCTTAATATCCATACCAGACCTGAAGGGCCTGGTATGGATATTTGGGGGGAACCGCACGCATTTTTTTTAAATTTGCGGCAGGGTTCCCCTTAATATCCATACCAGACCTGAAGGGCCTGGTAATTGAATTTGGGGGAACCCCCACGCATTTATTTTTTATCAATGACTTTTCTATGTATTGCCGGGAGCCGACAATTCATTATAGCCGCGACTGAGTTTTAAATTACTTTTTTTACTTCAGAAATGACACTTGGTGCAGGGATAGTTCTAAGCATGGGAAACAAGCGCCAATAGTCCTCAGAAGTTCGGGTCCCCATTGACTTCAATGGGTTTCGGGTTCGGGGTCAAGTTCGGTCCCGAACTCGAAGTTTTTTCCGAACCCGTCGAACCCGAACATCCAGGTGTCCGCTCAACTCTATTACAAACCATATCTCAACATTTTTTAAAACATTAGCAAACTTCAGTAAAATTGTTTAGGGCTATTGCACATGGGCAAACTCATTAACCACTTAACGACCGCTCACTGTATATATACGTCGGCAGAATGGCACCGACAGGCACAATCACGTAGAGTGTACGTGATTACCTTTGTACAGTTGGGGGGTCCAATCGGACCCCCCTTCTATACAGTGAGCGGTGGCTAAGTGTCCGGGAGCGTTCCGGGATGAGGGGGCAGCCATTCGTTTCTGGCCACCCCCTCGCGATCGCTCCCGGCGAATGGAAATGCCCCCTCTGTCTGTGTCAGACAGAGGGAGCAGGAGGAAGTGATGTCATCTCTGGTGCGGCGCTCACATATACCGAGCGCAGTACAAGAGAAGATATCAGGTCAGTGCACACAACACTACACTGACACCAGGACACATAGGGACATAAATCGCCCCCCAGGCCCCCCCAGACACCCCAGATCACCCCCCCAGCCCCCAGTCACAGTGTCACTGATTGCAGTGACCATTTATTTAGTGAACACTGCAATCAGTGACATTTGTGACTGTAAAAGTGTCACCAAAGTTTAGTCTTAGGTCCAGTGTAGCCCCCTAACCCCCCCTAATAAAGGTTTAACCCCCTGATCACCCCCCAGATAACCCTTTCACCCCCTATCACCACTGTCGCTTAGCGATAATTTTTCTGATCGCTGTCTTAGCGTCAGTGATGCCGATCGGCAGCCAGTAATTTTTTTTAGGTTCGCCGCAGGTTTTTATAGCGTCAGGTACCCCAATATATTATCTAATAAAGGTTTAACCCCCTTGATCGCCCCCCAGGTAACCCTTTCACCCCCTATCACCACTATCACTAAGCGATCGTTTTTCTAAACGCTGTCTTAGTGTCTGTGATACAGATCGGTAGCCGGTAATTTTTTTTAGGTTCGCCGCAGGTTTTTATAGCGTCAGGTACCCCAATATATTATCTAATAAAGGTTTAACCCCCTTGATCGCCCCCCAGGTAACCCTTTCACCCCCTATCACCACTGTCGCTAAGCAATTGTTTTTCTAAACGCTGTCTTAGTGTCTGTGATACAGATCGGTAGCTGGTAATTTTTTTTAGGTTCGCCGCAGGTTTTTATAGCGTCAGGTACCCCCATATATTATCTAATAAAGGTTTTAACCCCCTGATTGCCCCTAGTTAACCCTTTCACCAGTGATCACCATATAAGTGTTACGGGTGACGCTGGTTAGTTAGTTTGCTTTTTATAGTGTCAGGGCACCCGCCGTGTATATAACCCAATAAAGGTTTAACCCCCTGATCGCCCGGCGGGTGATATCAATTAGGTTTTAGCGTCAGAGAGGGTCTGAGTCACACCCCAGGCAGCGTCAGGTTAGTGCCAGTAACGCTAACACCCACGCGTGAAGCATACACTCCCCTTAGTGGTATAGTATCTGAACAGATCAATATCTGATCTATACTAGCGTCCCCAGCAGTTTAGGGTTCCCAAAAACGCAGTGTTAGCGGGATCAGCCCAGATACCTGCTGGCACCTGCGTTTTGCCCCTCCATCCAGCCCAGGCCACCCAAGTGCAGTATCGATCGATCACTGTCACTTACAAAACACAACACACATAACTGCAGCGTTCGCAGAGACAGGCCTGATCCCTGCGACTCCAGTGCTGTAGGAGGTGATTTCACCACCACAGTTAAAAAAAAAAAGCAAATATGCCGAAGCATTGGGGCGGCGGAGCGATTTTGCTCCTAATGCCGCGTACATACGGTCGAAATTCCGACGGAGGCTTGCCCGTGGAAAAGTCCGACCATGTGTGTGCGGCATAACTTTTTTGCGGGAGGATGCCCCCATGCTTCGGCATATATAAATGGTGCGTGTATGCCCATCATTGGAAGTGGGTGGATGAAGGGCGGTATTCTAATGGTGGGCATACCCACCGATCAATCTCTTTTTTCGTTCAGCCAACTGGCTGCATGAAATAAAAAGATTACAATACATGTCCAACAAGGACCAGCAACGTACTGGTATGTTGCTGGACTTTGAATGTTTATACCAGAATGATGCCTGCGGGTTTAGGTATCATCTTGGTATCATTCTTTTCAGCCTGCGGCCGGCTTTCATGTAAAAGCAATCCTAGCGGCTAATTAGCCTCTGGACTGCTTTTACAAGCAGTGGAAGGGAATGACCCCCCCCCGGATATAAAAAGCGCCATTGGGAAATTGGGAAAGCATTTTATCACACCGATCTTGGTGTGGTCAGATGCTTTGAGGGCAGAGGAAAAATCTAGGGTCTAGAAGACCCCAGTTTTTTCAAAAAAAAAGAGTACCTGTCACTACCTATTGCTATCATAGGGGATATTTACATTCCCTGAGATAACAATAAAAAAAAAAAATACTTGGAAGGAACAATTTAAAAATAAAATAGCAAAATTAATAATAAAAAAAAAAGAAAAAAAAAAAAGCACCCCTGTCCTGCCCTGCTCTTGCCCAATGGCGAACGCAAGCGTCGGTCTGGCGTCATATGTAAACAGCAATTGCACCATGCATGTGAGGTATCACCGCGAAGGTCAGATCGAGGGCAATCATTTTAGCAGTAGACCTCCTCTGTAAATCTACTGGGGTAACCTGTAAAGGCTTTTAAAGGCTTTTAAAAATGTATGTAGTTTGTCGCCAATGCGCGTTTGTGCGAAATTTTAAAGCATGTCGTGTTTGGTATCTATGTACTCGGCCTAAGATCATCTTTTTTATTTCATCAAACATTTGGGCAATATAGTGTGTTTTAGTGCATTAAAATTAAAAAAAGTGTATTTTTTAACCCAAAAAATGCGTTTGAAAAATCGCTGCGCAAATACTGTGTAGAAAAAAAAATGCAACACCCACCATTTTAATCTGTAGGGCCTTTGCTTTAAAAATATATATAATGTTTGGGGGTTCAACATAATTTTCTTGCAAAAAAAAAAAAATGTTTTCATGTAAACAAAAAGTGTCAAAAAGGGCTTTGTCTTCAAGTGGTTAGAAGAGTGGATGTAAGCTTCCTAATGTTGTGTATAAAATGCCAGAACAGTTCAAAACCCCCCCAAATGACCCCATTTTGGAAAGTAGACACCCCAAGCTATATACTGAGAGGCATGTCGAGTCCATGGAATATTTTATATGTGGACACAAGTTGGGGAAAAATGACAATTTTTTTTTTTTGCACAAAGTTGTCACTAAATGATATATTGCTCAAACATGCCATGGGCATATGTGGAATTACACCCCAAAATACATTCTGTTGCTTCTCCTGAGTACGGGGATACCACATGTGTGAGACTTTTTGGGAGCCTAGCCGCGTACGGGACCCCAAAAACCAAGCACCGCCTTCAGGCTTTCTAAGGGTGTAAATTTTTGATTTCACTTCTCACTGCCTATCGCAGTTTCGGAGGCCATGGAATGCCCAGATGGCACAACCCCCCCCAAATGACCCCATTTTGGAAAGTAGACACCCCAAGCTATTTGCTGAGAGGTATTGTGAGTATTTTGCAGATCTCGCTTTTTGTCACAAAGTTTTGAAAATTGAAAAAAAAAAAAAAAAAAAATGCAAGTTAGACTTACCGGTAACTTGTTTTCCAAGAGTCTTTCAGGACAACACATGAGAGAGTGGCTCCACCCACTAGGAAACAGGAAACACAATCTCCACCATAATTTAAAAGGAGGCGACTCCCCACATCTCATCAGTTGTAGTAGAGTACCTCCGGCCCAAGCTGGAACACATAATCAGAATATGGTTAATCACAGCATGTATGTACATTTATATATATATATATCATCAATATATACAAACCAAGAAGGGCGGGTAGCTTGCTGTCCTGAAAGACTCTTGGAAAACAAGTTACCGGTAAGTCTAACTTGCATTTTCCCTTATCGTCTTTCAGGACAGCACATGAGGATAATCGAGACTTACCAACTAGGGAGGGACAACAGCCTGCAGGACCTTTCTGCCAAATGCCTGATCATCGGCTGACAGCAGGTCCAGTCTGTAATGATGGACAAATGTCAAATAGCTTGACCACGTAGCCGCCTTACAGATCTGATGTGGGGTGGCACCAGCTTTTTCTGCCCATGTAGTGGCTAGAGCTCGAGTAGAGTGTGTACGTATTCCCTGTGGAGGAGACAAACCCGTCTGGGAATAAGCTTCAGAAATAGCCAGTTTTAGCCATCTAGCAATTGACCCCTTCGATGCTTGGCGTCCCTTTCTGTTACCAGAAAAAAGAACAAAAAGAGTCCGAAGACCTAAAGTCCTTTGTTATTTCCAAGTAGTGTAATAAAATTCTTCTTACTACCTCCGGCCCACTCCCAGGGCAGCCACTTGCATTTTTAGAGTGCTAATTGCAAGACCTTTGTCCACACCATTTTGTAGAAACTCCAGAATCGACACAATGTCTTCTAGGGTTCGGTTTGATGAATGACACCAACTGTTGTAGACTTTCCAAACCTTTGCGTAGATATCTCTAGTTACTCTCTTTCTACTGGCGAGTAAAGTAGATACTAGAGGCTCTGACAGTCCTTTGTTCCTTAATAACTGCTCCTTTAGATACCAAGCCGTGAGGCTTAGTCTGGCTACGTCCCGGTGGTACACTGGGCCCTGAAGTAGCAAGTCCTGCCTGAGAGGAAGCTGCCAGAAAGGTTTGATCATCATTTGTAGGATGGAGGAAAACCAGGCTCTTTTCGGCCAGAACGGAGTGATCAAGATTACTGATACCTTTTCCTTCTGTATTTTTCTCAATACCAGAGGGATTAGCTGAAAAGAAGGGAAGGCATAACCCAGATGGAAGCTCCAGGGATGTGCCAAGGCATTTATCCCTATTGATCCGCTGTCTCGGTGCAGAGAGAAGAATTGAGGGAGCTGGGTGTTTTCTTTTGATGCAAACAGATCCACCTGAGGACATCCCCACTTCTTGGTGAGCAGTGAGAATATCTCCGGATTCAGGCTCCACTCTGCCTCTTGAATTCTCTGTCTGCTCAAGAAGTCTGCTACTTCGTTTAGCGTGCCTTTGAGATGCACTGCTGACAGGGAGAGTAAATGCTTCTCTGCCCACTCTAGGATTTCTGATGACAGCAACAGTAGAGCTTTGCTCCTTGTGCCCCCTTGTTTGTTCAGGTATGCCACTGTGGTGACATTGTCTGAAAGAATCTGCACATGGGACCCTTGGAGGTTTGGAGAGAAGGCAGCTAAGGCTAGAGCAACTGCTTTTAACTCCCTCCAGTTTGAGGACCTTCCTGTTTCGGATTGGGACCAAACTCCCTGTGCTATGTTTTGATCCCAGTGGGCTCCCCATCCCCAACTGCTGGCGTCTGTCGTGACCCTTACTTCTGTCGGAAAGGACCAAAGCAGGCCCATTGACAGAACTGCCTGATTTCTCCACCACCAAAGAGTCCTCTTGACCCTGGTGGGAAGTTTTACTTTTGTGTCTAAGGTTTCTGGGCTGTGATCCCATACCTTTAGAAGAAAACTCTGGAGGGGCCTGAAATGGAGCCTCGCCCATTGAATGGCTGGCATTGTTGGGGTTAAGGTACCCAGGACTGACATAATCCTCCTGATTGACACCTCCTGGTTTGTCTGAAGACTGGCTACTACACTCAAGACCTTGTCTTTCTTTTCTTCTGGGAGAAAAATCCTTTGCTCTACAGAATCTATCAGATAACCTAGAAACTGAACTCTTTGAGCAGGATTGAAATTAGATTTTTGAGTGTTTACAATCCAGCCCAAGGCTTCCAGATGACTGCGGGCCTTGGTTAGATCTACCTGCAACCTCTCTCTGGAAGGGGCAAAAATTAGGAGGTCGTCCAGATAAGGGATGACCGAGATTCCCTGTAGACGGAGAGGAGCTAGAGCTTCCGCCATTATCTTGGTGAATATCCGCGGGGCAGATGAAAGACCAAACGGGAGGGCCTTGAATTGTAAATGAAGCACCTCCCTCCCCATATTTATTGCCAACCTTAGGTATTTTTGAGACCGAGGGGCTATGGGCACATGCAGGTATGCGTCTCTTAAGTCGATTGATGCCATGAAGCATCCCTTGACTAAGATTTCTCACCGAAAAAATGGAGTCCATGCGGAACCGCCTGTATTGGACTGACTTGTTTAACGGTTTTAAATTGAGAATGAGACGGAAGCTTCCTGATGGTTTCCTTATCAGGAAGATTTGGGAATAGAAACCCCGGTAACGTTCCTCTGGAGATACCTGAACCACAACACCCTGTCTTATCAGATCCTCCAAGAGGTTTTTCATGGCTAGGGCCTTTGTTGTGTCCCTTGGCAGGTTTGTTACACAGTATCTTTCTGGAGGAAGATCCGAAAGTTCTATTTTGTATCCCTAGTGCAGAGTGTCCAAAATAAATGTGTTTTCCGTCACGCTTGCCCAAAGAGGAAGGAATTTTTGAAGCCTTCCCCCCACAGGCAGTGACAAGTCATTGCGTTTTATTGGTTGGCGCAGGAGGATTAAAGAGGACATTCCCTCTGCCTTTACCTTTATGCGCCGACCAATTCTTTCTTTTTTCTTGGGGCCTGCTTCCCTGATACTGATTTTTTTGAGGTCGAAAAAAACGCTTAACTGGTTGTTTTTTCTTTTTAACAGGAAAGGACTTCTTTTTGTCCGCTGTCCTATCTAAAATAGAATCCAGATCAGGACCGAACAAAAGATCTCCAAAAAAAAGGAATTCCACATAACCTACTTTTGGAAGCTGCGTCCCCAGGCCATGTCTTAAGCCATAGAGCTCTCCTGGCTGAGTTGGTTAAGGCCCCAGATCTGGCTGACATCCTAATTGATTTTGCAGAAGCGTCAGAAATATAAGCCACAGCTGCTGCTAGGGTAGAAAAAGAATCAAGGATCTCCTGCTTAGGTGAGTCTGCTATAATATGAGCTTTAAGCTGATTAAGCCAGAACTCCATGTTTCTATAAACACAGGTAGTAGCCATAGCTGGTTAAGGTTACCCATAATGGATTGCCAAGCTTTTTTAAGCTGCTGATCCATCCTTTTATCCATGGGATCTTTGAGTACACCCATGTCTTCAAATGCCAAGTCGGTTGACCTGGAAACTTGTGAAAACGCTGCATCTAATTTTGGAGTTTTATTCCAAAGCGCATCTGGGTCTTCATTGAACGTAAAGCGTCTTCTATGCGATCTTGGGAAAAATGTTTTTTTCTCTGGATCAGCCCATTCCTTTTTAATGGCTTCCGAGATTACTGAATGCACAGAGAAAGTGCGACTTTTTGCTTCACTAAGCCCTGCATACATTCGGTCATGCAGCGATAATTCTTTCTTTTCTTCATCTATTCCCAATGTTGCATATATTGCTTTCAACAAACTGTCTACTTGCTCTAAGGACAGTTTGTATTTTGAAGGTGCATCTCCTGCATCTTCTTCTTCCTCTTCCTCCTCATCTTCTCTGGAGTGAGAGGGGGAATGTTCCCTTTGGGTAGGAGGGCCAGCTTCAGCCTCTAGCCCTGGGATTAATTGTGAGCCCTGAGAGGATCCTGAGGTAGTTGGCTGACTCAGGGATGGTGTTGCAAGAGAAGAGCGAAAAGATTGTATGGTAGCATCTAGCTCTTTCTTGACTGATGCGATTAAATCGCTGCATGCAGAAGAAGCTTCCTCCTTCACTAAGGAATCAACACAAATCTGGCATAAAGCTTTCTTCCAGCCCTCTGGTAATTTTGCTTTACATGAGGGACATCTCTTTTTGATAGGAGGGTCAGAGCTCTTAGCCTGCCACATAAAAAACACAAAAAGAGAAAAAAACACCAGCATCCCTTTTTAGTGAGTCAAACCTGCCTCCTAACGAGCTCACCCAGGTGCACAGTTAGTCTAACAGCCAACACCCTGTGCCCAGACAGGCCCCAGCCACCAAGGGGGAAAAAAATGCATATAGAGAGAGACACCTACAGTAAATAGGGTAGATCCCACATACCCTCTTACCTGGGCCTTGCTGGTGCCTGTGCCTGTCCCACTCGCTGCTGTCACGTTCTCCATCGTGGATCAGCGCTTGTTCTGTGGCATCAAAAGCGGCGGTTCCGGAGTCCATAGACGCCGCTGCGTCAGACCGGAACCGCATTTATAGGCACCAGAACCTCTCCTCCCCTCTCCCCCTGCGCGAGTTCCGCCGGAAATGACGTTTGCGCCTGATCCCGGTGCCGCCCCTTGCAGGATACCTCACTTCCTGCTAGCTGAGTCACTACTCAGCCTCCAAAAAGATGGCGGCGGCCTGTAACGCCAACATGCGGTTCAAAAAAACCCTGCGAACGGCTGCCGCCGCCTAAGGAGCGGCTCCAGAACCAGTCCTTGCTCCGCTGAGCTGAAAGGGGAGAAGGAGCCCACTTACCAACTGCACACTGGCGTGGTGTGGGAGGATCGGTCTCTCTGGAGGACAAAAGGTATGGTGGGGTAGGCAGCCTTAGTCTCTCAGGACAGCACCTTAAGAGACCTGACTCCTACTAGGTGTTCCCTTGCCGGAGGAAACACAAAAACTGACGAGATGTGGGGAGTCGCCTCCTTTTAAATTATGGTGGAGATTGTGTTTCCTGTTTCCTAGTGGGTGGAGCCACTCTCTCATGTGCTGTCCTGAAAGACGATAAGGGAAAATATATATATATTTTCTTTCTTCATTTTCAAAAACAAATGAGAGCTGTAAAATACTTGCCATTCCTCTAAGCAAATAGCTTGGGGTGTCTATATTCCAAAATGGGGTCATTTGGGGGGGTTTTGTGCGATTTTGGCATTTTATGGCCTTCGAAACTGTGATAGGTAGTGAGGAGTGAAATCAAAAATTTGTGCCTAGAAATCCTGAAGGCGGTGCTTGGTTTTCGGGGTCCCGTACGCGGCTAGGCTCCTAAAAAGTCCCACACATGTGGTATCCCCGTACTCAGGAGAAGCAGAAAAATTTATTTTGGGGTGTAATTCCACATATAACCATGGCATGTGTGAGCAATATATCATTTAGTGACAACTTTTTGTAATTTTTATTTTTTTTTGTCATTATTCAATCACTTGGGACAAAAAAAATTATATTCAATGGGCTCAACAGGCCTCTCAGCAATTTCCTTGGGGTGTCTACTTTCTAAAATGGGGTAATTTGGGGGGGTTTTGTGCTATTTTGGCATTTTATGGCCTTCGAAACTGTGATAGGTAGTGAGGAGTGAAATCAAAAATTTGCGCCCTTAGAAATCCTGAAGGCGGTGCTTGGTTTCCGGGGTCCCGTACGCGGCTAGGCTCCCAAAAAGTCCCACACATGTGGTATCCCCGTACTCAGGAGAAGCAGCAAAATGTATTTTGGGGTGTAATTCCACATATAACCATGGCATGTGTGAGCAATATATCATTTAGTGACAACTTTTTGTATTTTATTTTTTTTTTTTTAGTCATTATTCAATCACTTGGGACAAAAAAATAAAAAATTCAATTGGCTCAACATGCCTCTCAGCAATTTCCTTGGGGTGTCTACTTTCCAAAATGGGGTCATTTGGGGGGGTTTTGTACTGCCCTTTCATTTTAGCACCTCAAGAAATGAGATAGGCAGTCATAAATTTAAAGCTGTGTAAATTTCAGAAAATGTACCCTAGTTTGTAAACTCTATAACTTTTGCGCAAACCAATAAATATACGCTTATTGACATTTTTTTTACTAAAAACATGTGGCTGAATACATTTTGGCCTAAATGTATGACTACAATTGAGTTTATTCGATTTTTCTTATAACAAAAAGTAGAAAATATAATTTTTTTCAAAATTTTCGGTCTTTTTCCGTTTACATCGCAAAAAATAAAAATCGCAGAGGCAATCAAATACCATTAAAAGAAAGCTCTATTTGTGGGAAGAAAAGGACGCAAATTTTGTTTGGGTACAACATTGCATGTCCGCACAATTTACAGTTAAAGCAGCGCAGTGCAAAATTCTGAATTCACCTCTGGTCCTCTAGCTACCAAATGGTCCGGGGCTTAAGTGGTTAACAACATAAAATTTAGTGGTAGACATACAGGGGGGGATTTACTAAAACTGGAGCACTCACAATCTGGTGCAGCTGTGCATGGTAGCCAATCAGCTTCTAAATTCAGCTTGTTCAATTAAGCTTTGGCAATAAGCCCTGGTTCACACTGGTGCGATTTGACATGTCAAATCGCATGTCAAATCGGCGAAATTTGCCGCAAATTGTGGGCAATGGCACCGTCCTAATCGGTGCGACGCCGCATCTGCGGCGCTGCACCGATTTCAAAAAGTAGTTTCTGTACTACTTTTTGCGATTTCAGCCGCGATTTACATTGACATCTGTGTCAGATGTCTCTGTAATCGAGCTGAAATCGGGACTGACAGGCAGGAGTGAAATCGTGCGAGTTCAGCTGAACTCGCACGGCTTCACTCCCGCAGCCCCAGTGTGAACCTGGGCTAAAACCTGGAAACTGGTTGCTATGCAGAGCTGCACCAGATTTTGCACGCTCCAGGTTTAGTAAATCAACCCCACAGTCTACCATGAACATGAATGCCTGTGCAATGCTCTACTCTGTACTCTATAGGATAGTGCTATTGTAAATGTAGATATAGAATATGGGTTATGTAAAAAATAGAAATCCATACATTGTTTTTGTATTCTCCTATACGCTTTACCTCTGTTTATAGTAGCACCAGAATATACACAAGTATAGCAGTGCACAGCCATTCATGCCTATGGGAGACTGTGTGCTGCACCTGGACTACCCTGGCAGGGGGAAACACTAGAAATAAGTATATTGCGATCATTTTTATATATACAGTAAAACCTTGGATTGCAAGCATAATTTGTTCCGGAAGCATGCTTGTAATCCAAAGCACTTGTATATCAAAGCGAATTTCCCCATAAGAAATAATGGAAACTCAAATGATTCATTCCACAGCCATTTATTCATAAATCCTTCAGTTTATAGTCCATATAAAAAGATTATAGCAATGTTATAGGTTGTGTAACCATAAAATGTCCATCCACAAATGGAAGCCTCCAGCAGGAGCTACAGAGTATAAAAGAGAAGAGAGGCACCTCTAAGTGTAGCAATATGGTTACATTTAATGAAGGTACAACATTTCGCAACTCACATGGTTGGTGATTAAAAGCGGCACATCTAAGTATGCATCCGGGGTAAAGCTGTCTGCTATCATGATCGGGAAGACTACCCTGCAGTAGATCGTTCTGAAAGCGAGGCTTGAACCCCTCGTGGAGCACAGTATGGAAGGGACAACGTCAATGGCGGTGAGGAAGATGGTCTATGTGGACAGCTTTACCCCGGATGCCTGTATACTTAGATGTGCCTCTTTTAATCATCAACCATGTAAGTTGCTAAATGTTGTACCTTCATTAAATGTAGGCGCCTCTCTTCTCTTTTATATTCAGTTGTGACATGATGCTACTTGTATATCAAGACATCGCTTGTATATCAAGTCAAAATGTATTTAAAAATTTTGCTTGTCTTGCAAAACGCTCTCAAACCAAATTACTCTCAAACCAAGGTTTTACTGTGTGTGTGTGTGTGTGTGTGTATATATATTGTGAGGGGGTTAACTCGGTAGCGGGTGTGTGTGACCCCCTGGTTGGGCTCCCCACACAAAAACAGGGCCAGCAGACGGAGGTTGTGGTTTTCAAAATCAAAAGGTGCGGTTTATTTCTCTATGTACAGTGACAAAAACACAGCAAAGCCAAAAAGAAACAAACAAAATAAATCCTGGTCAGTTTGACCTCTGACTAAACATACAGGTTTCCTAACTAACAACTGGGATCAGCCTGGTGCTGTCCTAGTCCCTAAGTCCCTGGTTTAGTAAAAGTCCAAACAAATAGCCACACAGGCTTTGCCTCACCGCACAGGGGTTCACTCTCCCTAGACAGTCCACACAGGTCTGGTTCCAGGCATGAGCAAACACCTAATGAATCTGGGAGTTTTTATAGAGGCCTTAAACGAACTGACAGGCTTCAGCTGGTCTCATCAACTCCCTGCCTGCACGACGCCCAGCACTCTCCCTAGAGGTATGAATCATTCATGAGCCCACTAGCCTCAGCTGGGCTTCATCAACTCCCTAGTTGTATAAGTCGGCATAAAGCCTGAATCTGGGAGAAATATATCTACCCCCCTGGATGCAACCAGGTGACTTTACCTTCCTGCTGTCACATACCCCCCCCTCTTGTTTTAACCTTGGGGTTGGAACACCAGCAATCAGGCATTCATGTACTCGAGACAAAGCATCCACATTCCCCATTTGAACGCCAGGGCGATGCTTTACTGTGAAGTTGAATTCCTGTAGGGCCAGGAACCACCTATTCACTCTTCTATTTGTCTCCTTGTTTTGAGCCATCCACTTTAACGGAGCGTGATCCGTAACCATGTCAAAGTGCCTACCTAGCAGATAGTACCGAAGGGAATCTAGAGCCCACTTCACCGCTAAACACTCCTTTTCAACCGTGGCGTAATTTACCTCATGGGACTTCAACTTCCTGCTGAGGTAAATGACTGGGTGCTCTTCCCCGTTCCAGACCTGGGACAATACTGCTCCTAACCCCACATCTGACGCATCACTTTGTACGACAAAGTCTTTAGAGAAGTCGGGTGAGTACAACACTGGCTGGCTACATAAGGCTTGTTTCAAGAATTGGAATGCTGCCTCAGCCTCGGGGGTCCATTTAATCATGACCGACCCTTTCCCTTTCGTCAGGTTGGTTAGGGGCACAGCCTTAGAAGCAAAGTGGGGAATGAAGCGCCGATAATAACCCGCGATTCCCAGAAAGGCTCGTACCTGCTTCTTGCTGTTGGGACGTGGCCAACTCTGGATGGCCTTGACTTTGTTGAGTTGGGGTTTTATTACTCCCCTGCCAATGGTGTACCCAAGATATTTGGCCTCCTCCTGCCCAATGGTACACTTCTTGGGGTTAGCCGTAAACCCCGCTTCCCGAACAGAGTCCAGGACTGCTTGCACTTTTGGCAGATGTGAGGCCCAATCTGTGCTATGGACAATTACGTCATCCAGGTAAGCCGCAGCATACTTCCGATGGGGCCTCAGCATCTGGTCCATTTTCCGCTGGAATGTGGCCGGCGCATTCTGTAACCCGAACGGCATTCTCTTATATTGGAACGCCCCGTCTGGGGTTACAAATGCGGTTTTCTCTTTGGCCGACTTGGCCAGGGGAATTTGCCAATACCCTTTTGTGAGGTCAAGAGTCGTCATGTATCGGGCTGTTCCCAGCCGGTCGATCAACTCATCTATACGTGGCATGGGGTAGGTGTCAAATTTTGTAACTTTGTTCAACTGACGAAAATCGTTACAAAATCGCCAGCTCCCATCCGGTTTAGGCACCAACACAATGGGACTAGACCAATCACTTTGGGACTCCTCTATCACCCCTAAGTTCAGCATTTTCTGTACTTCCTCCCGTATTGCCTCCCGTCGGGCCTCTGGGATCCGATAGGGTTTTAACTTCACCCTTTCACCGGGCGGGGTAATAATATCATGCTCTACCCCAGATGTTTGTCCCGGCAGCTCAGAGAACACCTCCTTGTTGCGAAGCACAAACTCCTTAACCTCCTGTTGTTGGGGTTGTGACAAGGTGGCTGCTATTCCAACCTCCGGAATCACGCAACCAGTTTGAGCTGGTGACCAAGTTTCTGCGACTAGGGACTCTCTATCCCTCCAGGCTTTCAACAGATTAACGTGATATATCTGTTCGGGCTTTCGCCTTCCTGGTTGTCTGACCTTGTAATTCACTTCGCTCACTTTTTCCATTATCTCGTAGGGGCCTTGCCATTTGGCAAGGAATTTACTTTCAACCGTAGGGACAAGTACCAATATCCTATCCCCCGGGGAAAAGGTACGGGTCTTTGCTCCACGGTTGTACACTCTCTGCTGTGCCAACTGCGCTTGGGCCAAATGTTCCTTCACGATGGGCATTACCTGTGCAATTCGATCTTGCATCAGGGCGACATGCTCAATCACACTCCTGTGGGGAGAACTCTCACTTTCCCAAGTTTCCTTGGCAATATCCAACAGCCCTCTTGGGTGTCTCCCATACAGTAACTCAAAGGGGGAG
This sequence comes from Rana muscosa, assembly GCA_029206835.1. Lineage (NCBI taxonomy): Eukaryota > Metazoa > Chordata > Amphibia > Anura > Ranidae > Rana > Rana muscosa. Next base: position 235,920,727 of record CM055116.1, on the reverse strand, counting down.
AATCCCGTAGAGGATTGGGGCACCTCCCTAATAGCAAACATCAAATAAGGAAGTAGACAGTCCCAATCCTTTCCATCTCTATCCACCACTTTCTTCAACATTTGTTTTAGGGTTTTGTTGAATCTTTCAACCAGCCCATCGGTTTGGGGGTGATACACAGATGTACGCAATTGCGTCACTTTGAACAATTTACACAGCTCTTTCATAACCCGGGACATAAAGGGTGTACCTTGGTCCGTAAGCAGTTCTTTACAAATACCCACCCGGCTAAAAACAAGAGATAGCTCTTTGGCTATGGTTTTGGCCGAGGTATTTCTGAGAGGGATCGCTTCTGGATAACGGGTGGCATAGTCCATTATAACCAATATGTACTGGTGCCCCCTAGCGGACTTGATTATAGGACCTACCAAATCCATTGCGATTCTCTCAAACGGGACCTCAATGATGGGTAGAGGGACCAGCGGGCTACGGAAATGTGGCATCGGGGCCGACCTCTGACACACAGGGCAGGAGGAACAATAATTTTCTATGTCCTTCATCACCCCAGGCCAATAGAATCTCTGTAATACCCTCTCTCGGGTTTTCTCTGTCCCCAGATGACCTCCAAGAATGTGCCCATGGGCCAACTCCAACACCAACTTCCTGTAAGGTTTGGGCACCACCAGCTGCTCAACGGTTTCTTCTGCCTTTTTTGCCACCCGATACAGTAGGTCCTTCTCTACGCTGAAGTATGGGTAAGTGCAGGTATTATCTGGGTTCACTAACTCGCCATCTATTTCCACTACGTTTTCCCGTGCCTTTATTAGGGCGGGGTCTTTTAACTGTTCTGTGGCAAAATTTTCCCTGTGAACCTCCAGATCAGAAAACTCCACAGACGGTAGGTTTTCGTCTGAGGAGGTGGGCTCCTCTCCAGTTTCTTGAGTCTCCCCTGCCAATACTGACAAGGGAAATTCTGGAGAGTCCTCACCACTCTCAGAGGAGTTCTGGCTATCACATTCCTGGTACATAGGGGCACCAGTGGGGGGCTCAGGATCATCCCACAGTTCCCAGAACTTCGGAAAATCCCTTCCCACAATGGCATCATGCGGTAATTGAGATACTAACCCCACTGGATGAGAGAGGGTACCTTTGGGGGTCTCGAAACACACTGTAGTCACTGGATACTCTCGGGTGTCCCCATGCACACAAATAACAGCTACCTTGCTATTCCCAGAGACCTCTGTTTTAACTAATTCAGCCTTTATCAGGGTCACAAGGCTACCTGAATCCAGTAATACCACAACATTTCTACCATTAATACACATTTTGCATAAATGTTTCTCAGTTCCCCGAATGGCAGTGCATGCGACTGTCGCACACAGCGACTGACGTCTGTCCATCAGAAAGTCACATTGCATGGGTTCCTCCACAACCGGGCAATTTGCTGCAATATGTCCCGCTTGCCGGCAGCGGTAGCAAACGATCCTTCTTGCGGCCTCTTGAGCCGCTGATTTCCCAGGCTGTTCTCGCCAAACTTGGGGTAGAGCTCCCACCCTCTCACTCTCTCCACCCTCACCCCTTGGAATCCTCTTATCCGCCCCTGGGGATGGTCTGGTCTTAGGGTGGAAAGTCCGAGAGTCTCTGGAAGAGGCCGTCAGGTTCTCTGTAGCCAAGTATCTCTCTACACGATCCACAAGTTTACCGGCCGTTTCTGGGTCTCCATGGCTTACCCACTTTTGAATGGCGGTAGGAAGAGCTCTCAAGAAACGATCCATCACAACACGTTCCACAATCTCCGGTGCGGACAAAGTCTCTGGCTGTAGCCACTTCCTGCTCAGGTGAATGAGATCATACATTTGAGACCTGGGGGGTTTTCCAAGCTGGAAAGTCCAGTTATGCACACGCTGAGCCCGGACAGCCAGGGTGACACCCAGCCTTGCCAATATTTCAGCTTTTAGCATCACATAGTCTTTTGCTTGGTCAGGCTCTAGGTCATAGTAAGCCTTCTGCGATTCACCAGTTAACAGAGGAGCCACCAGTCCAGCCCACTGCTCCTCAGGCCACTTTTCTCTTTCAGCAGTCCTTTCAAATGTGGTCAAAAATACCTCTGGATCATCCTCTCCAATCATTTTTGTCAATAAACGACTCACCCCAAAGGACGCGGTATTAGTGGGACGGCTTTCCTCACTGGTCTGCGGACGTTGCTGCATTACTGCTTCCATTTGTTGTAGTCTCTGCTCTTGCTTCTGTAACAGGTCTATGAAGCGGGCCTCAGATTGCTGCTGGGCTTGTTGATGAGCTTGCTGCTGGGCTGCAAGGCTCCTTTGCAAACCTGCATTTGTCTGCTGTTGATTGGCATTTGCTAGAGCCAGCTGTTTCAGTATCTCCTCCATGCTGGCTTAAAAAAAACTGCCACTGGTTCTCCACCAACTGTGAGGGGGTTAACTCGGTAGCGGGTGTGTGTGACCCCCTGGTTGGGCTCCCCACACAAAAACAGGGCCAGCAGACGGAGGTTGTGGTTTTCAAAATCAAAAGGTGCGGTTTATTTCTCTATGTACAGTGACAAAAACACAGCAAAGCCAAAAAGAAACAAACAAAATAAATCCTGGTCAGTTTGACCTCTGACTAAACATACAGGTTTCCTAACTAACAACTGGGATCAGCCTGGTGCTGTCCTAGTCCCTAAGTCCCTGGTTTAGTAAAAGTCCAAACAAATAGCCACACAGGCTTTGCCTCACCGCACAGGGGTTCACTCTCCCTAGACAGTCCACACAGGTCTGGTTCCAGGCATGAGCAAACACCTAATGAATCTGGGAGTTTTTATAGAGGCCTTAAACGAACTGACAGGCTTCAGCTGGTCTCATCAACTCCCTGCCTGCACGACGCCCAGCACTCTCCCTAGAGGTATGAATCATTCATGAGCCCACTAGCCTCAGCTGGGCTTCATCAACTCCCTAGTTGTATAAGTCGGCATAAAGCCTGAATCTGGGAGAAATATATCTACCCCCCTGGATGCAACCAGGTGACTTTACCTTCCTGCTGTCACAATATATATATATATATATATATATATACTGTGAGGGGGTTAGCTCGGCAGCGGGTGTGTGTGACCCCCGGGATGGGCTCCCCACACAAAACAGGCCCAGCAAACGGAGGTTGTGGTTTTCAGAATCAAAAAGGTGCGGTTTATTTTCTATTTACAGTGACAAAACACAGCAAAGCAAAAGAAACATAACCAAAATAAATCCTGGTCAAGTTGACCTCTGACTAAACATACAGGTTTCCTAACTAACAACTGGGATCAGCCTAGTGCTGTCCTAGTCCCTAAGTCCCTGGTTTTAAATGTCCAAGCAAATAGCCACACAGGCTTTGTCTCACCGCACAGGGGTTCACTCTCCCTAGACAGTCCACACAGGTCTGGTTCCAGGCATGAGCTAACATCTAATGAAGTTGGGAGTTTTTATATAGGCCTTAAACCAGCTGACAAGCTTCAGCTGGTCTCATCAACTCCCTGCCTGCACGACGCCCAGCCCTCTCCCTAGAGGTATGAGTCATCCATGAGCCCACTAGCCTTATACAACTCTCCACCTAGTTGTATAAGTCGGCGTAAAGCCTGAATCTGGGCGAAATATATCTACCCCCCTGGATGCAACCAGGTGACTTTACCTTCCTGCTGTCACATACCCCCCCTCTTGTTTTAACCTCGGGGTTGGAACACCAGCAATCAGGCATTCATGTACTCGAGACAAAGCATCCACATTCCCCATTTGAACGCCAGGGCGATGCTTTACTGTGAAGTTGAATTCCTGGAGGGCCAGGAACCACCTATTCACTCTTCTATTTGTTTCCTTGTTTTGAGCCATCCACTTTAACGGAGCGTGATCCGTAACCATGTCAAAGTGCCTACCTAGCAGGTAGTACCGAAGGGAATCTAGAGCCCACTTCACCGCTAAACACTCCTTTTCAACGGTGGCGTAATTTACCTCATGGGACTTCAACTTCCTGCTGAGGTAAATGACTGGGTGCTCTTCCCCGTTCCAGACCTGGGACAATACTGCTCCTAACCCCACATCTGACGCATCACTTTGTACGACAACTTCTTTAGAGAAGTCGGGTGAGTACAACACTGGCTGGCTACATAAGGCTTGTTTCAAGAATTGGAATGCTGCCTCAGCCTCGGGGGTCCATTTAATCATGACCGACCCTTTCCCCTTCGTCAGGTTGGTTAGGGGCACAGCCTTAGAAGCAAAGTGGGGAATGAATCGCCGATAATACCCAGCGATTCCCAGAAAGGCTCGTACCTGCTTCTTGCTGTTGGGACGTGGCCAACTCTGGATGGCCTCGACTTTGTTGAGTTGGGGTTTTATTACTCCCCTCCCAATGGTGTACCCAAGATATTTGGCCTCCTCCTGCCCAATGGTACACTTCTTGGGGTTAGCCGTAAACCCCGCTTCCCGAACAGAGTCCAGGACTGCTTGCACTTTTGGCAGATGTGAGGCCCAATCTGTGCTATGGACAATTACGTCATCCAGGTAAGCCACAGCATACTTCCGATGGGGCCTCAGCATCTGGTCCATTTTCCGCTGGAATGTGGCCGGCGCATTCTGTAACCCGAACGGCATTCTTTTATATTGGAACGCCCCGTCTGGGGTTACAAATGCGGTTTTCTCTTTGGCCGACTTGGCCAGGGGGATTTGCCAATACCCTTTTGTGAGGTCAAGAGTCGTCATGTATCGGGCTGTTCCCAGCCGGTCGATCAACTCATCTATACGTGGCATGGGGTAGGTGTCAAATTTTGTAACTTTGTTCAACTGACGAAAATCGTTACAAAATCGCCAGCTCCCATCCGGTTTAGGCACCAACACGATGGGACTAGACCAATCACTTTGGGACTCCTCTATCACCCCTAAGTTCAGCATTTTCTGTACTTCCTCCCGTATTGCCTCCCGTCGAGCCTCTGGGATCCGATAGGGTTTTAACTTCACCCTTTCACCGGGCGGGGTAATGATGTCATGCTCTACCCCAGATGTTTGTCCCGGCAGCTCAGAGAATACCTCCTTGTTGCGAAGCACAAACTCCTTAACCTCCTGTTGTTGGGGTTGTGACAAGGTGGCTGCTATTCCAACCTCAGGAATCACGCAACCAGTTTGAGCTGGTGACCAAGTGTCTGCGACTAGGGACTCTCTATCCCTCCAGGCTTTCAACAGATTAACGTGATAGATCTGTTCGGGCTTTCGCCTTCCTGGTTGTCTGACCTTGTAATTCACTTCGTTCACTTTTTCCATTATCTCGTAGGGGCCTTGCCATTTGGCAAGGAATTTACTTTCAACCGTAGGGACAAGTACCAATATCCTATCCCCCGGGGAAAAGGTACGGGTCTTGGCTCCACGGTTGTACACTCTCTGCTGTGCCAACTGTGCTTGGGCCAAATGTTCCTTCATCACCCCCGGCCAATAGAATCTCTGTAATACCCTCTCTCGGGTTTTCTCTGTCCCCAGATGACCTCCAAGAATGTGCCCATGGGCCAACTCCAACACCAACTTCCTGTAAGGTTTGGGCACCACAAGCTGCTCAACGGTTTCTTCTGCCCTTTTTGCCACCCGATACAGTAGGTCCTTCTCTACGCTGAAGTATGGGTAAGTGCAGGTATTATCTGGGTTCACTAACTCGCCATATATTTTCACTACGTTTTCCCGTGCCTTTATTAGGGCGGGGTCTTTCAACTGTTCTGTGGCAAAGTTTTCCCTGTGAACCTCAAGATCAGAAAACTCCACAGACGGTAGGTTTTCGTCTGAGGAGGTGGGCTCCTCTCCAGTTTCTTGAGTCTCCCCTGCCAATACTGATAAGGGAAATTCCGGAGAGTCCTCACCACTCTCAGGGGAGTTCTGGCTATCACATTCCTGGTACATAGGGGCACCAGTGAGGTGCTCAGGATCATCCCACAGTTCCCAGAACTTCGGAAAATCCCTTCCCACAATGGCGTCATGCGGTAACTGAGATACTAAGCCCACTGGATGAGAGAGGGTACCTTTGGGGGTCTCGAAACACACTGTAGTCACTGGATACTCTCGGGTGTCCCCATGCACACAAATAACAGCTACCTTGCTATTCCCAGAGACCTCTGTTTTAACTAACTCAGCCTTTATCAGGGTCACAAGGCTACCTGAATCCAGCAATACCACAACATTTCTACCATTAACACACATTTTGCATAAATGTTTCTCAGTTCCTCGAATGGCAGTGCATGCGACTGTCGCACACAGCGACTGACGTCTGCCCGTCAGAAAGTCACACTGCATGGGTTCCTCCACAACCGGGCAATTGGCTGCAATATGTCCCGCTTGCCGGCAGTGGTAGCAAACGATCCTTCTTGCCGCCTCTTGAGCCGCTGATTTCCCAGGCTGTTCTCGCCAAACTTGGGGTAGAGCTCCCACCCTCTCACTCTCTCCACCCTCACCCCTTGGAATCCTCTTATCCGCCCCTGGGGATGGTCTGGTCTTAGGGTGGAAAGTCCGAGTGTCTCTGGAAGAGGCCGTCAGGTTCTCTGTAGCCAAGTATTTCTCCGCACGATCCACAAGACCATCGGCCGTCTCTGGGTCTCCATGGCTTACCCACTTTTGGATGGCAGTAGGAAGAGCTCTCAAAAACCGATCCATTACAACACGTTCCACAATCTTTGGTGCGGACAAAGTCTCTGGCTGTAGCCACTTTCTGCTCAGGTGAATGAGATCATACATTTGAGACCTGGGGGGTTTTCCAAGCTGGAAAGTCCAGTTATGCACACGCTGAGCCCGGACAGCCTGGGTGACACCCAGCCTTGCCAATATTTCAGCTTTTAGCATCACATAGTCTTTTGCTTGGTTAGGCTCTAGGTCATAGTAAGCTTTCTGCGACTCACCAGTTAACAGAGGAGCCACCAGTCCAGCCCACTGCTCCTCAGGCCACTTTTCTCTTTCAGCGGTCCTTTCAAATGTGGTCAAAAATACCTCTGGATCATCCTCTCCAGTCATTTTTGTCAATAAACGACTCACCCCAAAGGACGCGGTATTAGTGGGACGGCTTTCCTCACTGGTCTGCGGACGTTGCTGCATTACTGCTTCCATCTGTTGTTGTAGTCTCTGCTCTTGCTTCTGCAACAGGTCTATGAAGCGGGCCTCAGATTGCTGCTGGGCTCGTTGCTGAGCCTCCAGACTCTGTTGCAAAGTTGCGTTTGTCTGCTGCTGGGCTGCAAGGCTCTGTTGATGAGCTTGCTGCTGGGCTGCGAAGTTCTGTTGTTGAGCTGCAAGGCTCTGTTGATGAGCTGCAAGGCTCTTTTGCAAACCTGCATTTGTCTGCTGTTGATTGGCATTTGCTAGAGCCAGCTGCTTCAGTATCTCCTCCATGCTGGCTTAAAAAAAAAACTGCCACTGGTTCTCCACCAACTGTGAGGGGGTTAGCTCGGCAGCGGGTGTGTGTGACCCCCGGGATGGGCTCCCCACACAAAACAGGCCCAGCAAACGGAGGTTGTGGTTTTCAGAATCAAAAAGGTGTGGTTTATTTTCTATTTACAGTGACAAAACACAGCAAAGCAAAAGAAACATAACCAAAATAAATCCTGGTCAAGTTGACCTCTGACTAAACATACAGGTTTCCTAACTAACAACTGGGATCAGCCTAGTGCTGTCCTAGTCCCTAAGTCCCTGGTTTTAAATGTCCAAGCAAATAGCCACACAGGCTTTGTCTCACCGCACAGGGGTTCACTCTTCCTAGACAGTCCACACAGGTCTGGTTCCAGGCATGAGCTAACATCTAATGAAGTTGGGAGTTTTTATATAGGCCTTAAACCAGCTGACAAGCTTCAGCTGGTCTCATCAACTCCCTGCCTGCACGACGCCCAGCCCTCTCCCTAGAGGTATGAGTCATCCATGAGCCCACTAGCCTTATACAACTCTCCACCTAGTTGTATAAGTCGGCGTAAAGCCTGAATCTGGGCGAAATATATCTACCCCCCTGGATGCAACTAGGTGACTTTACCTTCCTGCTGTCACAATATATATATTGATATTGGGGTGTTTTAGCTCGAATGGATAGATGCGTTTTTATGCAGTGAGTCCATATCAGACAGGCATTCTAGTTAAGGGCCTGGTAGCCCACGTTTATTTAAACAGAAAAACAAAAGCAAACTGTCCCTTCAGGATTCCCACGCAGGGGTTTAACTTCATTTAGCAGTCCAAAAATAAGAAAAACATACCAAGCCACCTGGCTCTCTTGTTAGCAGTTCCTCTGCTTGCTTTAGGTACTGATACCTTTAAACCACCAGATCTTCCAGTCTCACAGTCTTGGATGCACACAGCTTTGGGCTTCTTAAACGCACACAGCTTGAAGTCCCTTCATGAACATAGCTTCTGTCTCCTTGGACGCACACAGCTTAAAGCCCTACAACGCACACAGCGTTTGTCCTCACACAGAGACACTCACTAGCAGCCACTGCAGTTAGCAAGCTGCTCACCATCCTCCACCCTTCCCCTTCTGCTCTCACCAGCCCCTCATTATATTGGTTGTGTGCACCTGAGCACACACCATGCTGGCTGTCCACAAGACCCGGACACAGGGTTGGAGATCCCATCCCACCCAAGTCTCTGCGGGATCTCCAAACCACTAGCGTTGCTAGCCAGGCGCGGGGGGGGGCGGGCCGCACCCGGGTGACACCCACCAGAGGGGTGACACCCGTGGGTAGCGCAGCGGCCACACTGACATCGCCCGCCCGCTGCCCTGTGCCTTAGGCTCACGCTGCGGCTGTGTCCCTCAGCGGAGCGGAAGGAAGCCGCCGCCCCATCTGCCTCCTCTATGTTTACATCCACAGAAGAGGAGGAGGAGCCCGCGCTCGAGAGACACACCGCTGTGTGTATCTGCCGCTCTGTTCTGAGGTCTGAAAGGTAAGGGGGGCATCTTTACTGATGGGGGGAGGGGGTGTCTGTACTGCTGGGGTCTGCACAAGAGGGAGTTTGCACCAGGGGGTGTCTGTACTGAGGGGGGTGTCTGTACTGAGGGGGGTCTGGTACTGAGGGGGGTGTCTGTACTGAGGGGGGTATCTGTACTGAGGGGGTGTCTGTACTGAGGGGGGTCTGGTACTGAGGGGGGTGTCTGTACTGAGGGGGGGTCTGGTACTGAGGGGGGTGTCTGTACTGAGGGGGGGGGTCTGGTACTGAGGGGGGGGTCTGGTACTGAGGGGGGTGTCTGTACTGAGGGGGGGGTCTGGTACTGAGGGGGGGTCTGGTACTGAGGGGGGGTCTGTAACTGAGGGGGGATCTGTAACTGAGGGGGATCTGTAACTGAGGGGGTGTCTGTTACTGAGGGGGGTCTGTTACTGAGGGAGGTGTCTGTACTGAGGGGGGATTGGTACTGAGGGGGGTGTCTGTACTGAGGGGGGGGGTCTGGTACTGAGGGGGGGGTCTGGTACTGAGGGGGGTGTCTGTACTGAGGGGGTGTCTGTACTGAGGGGGGGTCTGTAACTGAGGGGGGTCTGTAACTGAGGGGGTGTCTGTTACTGAGGGGGGTCTGTTACTGAGGGGGGTGTCTGTACTGAGGGGGGTGTCTGTACGAGGGGGGTCTGTAACTGAGGGGGTGTCTGTAACTGAGGGGGTCTGCACTGAGGTGGGGGTGTCTGTACTGATGGAGCGGTCTGCACTGAGGTGGGGGTGTCTGTACTTATGGAGCAGTCTGCACTGAGGTGGGGGTGTCTGTACTGAGGGGGAGGTTCATACTGAGGGAGGCGGGTCTATATTGATGGCGGGGAGTCTGTACTTAGTGGAGCGGGTTTGTACTGAGGGAGGGGATCTATACTGTGGGAGGGGGGTCTGTAGTTAGTGGAGGGGGGTCTGTACTGAGGGGGGACTATAGTTGTTTGGGGGGTGACACCATTTTTTTTTGCACCGGGTGACACCAACCCTAGTGACGCCACTGCTCCAAACTACACAGCCCCATCCGAACTTAGCAAAACCCGGAGAAAGCTGCCAAAACAGTTTTCTCAATTTCCAAGCTATGCTCTGTAGTTCTGCAGTCTGCTGACATGCAGACTCTGTGTCCGTTTTTGCTCCCTTTCCATAGGGACAGGGACTTTCACTATCACAATATATATATATATATATATATATATATATATATATATAGCGGGTATATACATTTAGGGGCAGCATCTGGGTGGTAGCATGACCCAGATGCACTGATTTTTAGAGCAATGCTATTTATTTGTGTGAGGATGTCAGTGGTGTCAGTTCCCTGCGGCCCAGTGGGTGGCGCTGTCGCCTTGGGCCGGGGTTGAACCGCCACTGCAGTGCCGTGCCCTTTGTGACCTCTCGCAGGAGTTGTACGGCGGGGCGGGGAGCCTGCTGTGCTTGCTGGGAGAGGGTATAAAGGAGGCGGACATCTTGCGCACGAGGGGGAAGTCCCAGGCACCTTCAGCCTGTGGGCTGCTGTCCGTGGTTGGTGTCCAGGCGCCCTTGGCCTGGACACGAGGAGTTCGAGTTCCATCCCAGACACCTTAAGTCTGGGGTGAGGTACTTTACAGAAGTCCTGGGGCCCAGTACCTTCCACTGGGTCCCGCGAGGGAGGGAACATACCTAAGGTGCCCCAGGTACGGATGCCTGAATCCAGGGAGTAAGGGACCGGAGATGTGTCCCTCCCGAAGACCCGGTGCAGCATATTGCCGGTGACGGGTGGGCCTCTGGAGACCGTCCGGATGGATGTCTTCCCTGACAGGGGCCATTCTCTCAAGGAAGGTAGTTCATGCTTATGGTCGGTGGCAGCGACCCAACTAAACCCAGGTCGGTGGCAGAGACCTACACTCAGGTCTGTGGCAGAGGCCTCAACGTTCACCAAGGTTTGTAGCAGGAACCAAATTCACAATCGGCGGCAGCGATTGTGCGCTAAGCCTATTTGCACTGTATGGGATAGGAGAGAGCTTGTGCCTGGACCTACTCGTGCCCACACCCTGTCTGTTTGTGTCGAGTTCAACCGGTACTGTTCATTGCTACAAGATAAATAAATAAGTGTTGGACTGTTTATGGTGTGGAACTCTATTACTGGCAGCAAAGTGCTCCGTCTCCAACGGTGGCAAATCAACCTCCACAGGAGAAGCAGAGGCTCCGTACGGAACGCAGACCCGAAGGTAAACTTGAACTTAGCTCAACCTCACACACACATGAGGTGAGAGCTGGTATTAGTGTTCCTCACTAGTGATGAGCCGAACACCCCCGGGTTCGGTTCGCACCAGAACCCGCGAACGGACCGAAAGTTCGTACGAACATTAGAACCCTATTAAATACAATGGATGCGAACGTTCGAATTCTAAAGTGCTAATTATAACAACTATTATGCATGTTATTGTCCTAAAAAGGGTTTGGGAACCCGGGTTCTGCACCAGGGGACATGTATCAATGCAAAAAGAAGTTTTAAAAACGGTCGTTTTTCGGGAGCAGTCATTTTAATGATGCATAAAGTGAAAAAAAAAAGTCAAATATTCCTTTAAATATCGTACCTGGGGGGTGTCTAAAGTATGCCTGTGAAGTGCCACGTGTTTCCCGTGTTTAGAACTGTCCCTGCACAAAATGACACTTCTAAAGGAAAAAAAAGCCATTTAAAACTGCTTGCGGCTTTAATGTAATGTCTGGTCCCGGTAATATGGATGAAAATCTTTAAGAAAAATGGCATAGCTACCCCATGACCCCCCCCCCCTACCCCAGCCCATTACCAGCCCCTTTGGGTCTTGTATGGATATTAAGGGGAACCCCGCACATAAAATAAAAAAGGCCCTATATACTCTGAACAGCCGTATACAGGCGGTGCATACAAGACAGGGACTGTAGGTTTGTTCTTATGTAGAATCTGTTTGTAATTTTGAACAGGTACATTGTTGAAGTGTAGCTCCAGCCCAAAAATCTATTTTTAAACTTTTTGGAAAACATAGGTAAGGGTTATCACCCCTGTAACATTTGTTTTGCTGTCTGTGCCCCTGTTCAGAACATTTCACCTCACTTTCCGTCCCAATGACAACTGTTTTTGAAATGTGGTGTTTTTCTTGAAACAAGGATTGCTGATAAAGCATCAGTACAGAGGAGACACCTTTCTCCCATATTAATTCTTACAGGAGAGAATTTTCCTTCCTAGGGGTAGATTTCCTCTCACTTCCTGTTGTCTTCTTGCGTTTGCAAGTAGGAGTCGTTTGTAAGTTGGATGTTTGAAAGTAGGGACCTGCCGTAGATACTCTGCAGAAATAGGCCCCTTAGTTGTTGGTGTTGGCACAACACTGTAAGCACTCACAGTTACTCTTGGTTGGTGCTGGAACGCCCTGCTGTCAACTATTATATCAGGAATTTTAATTACATATAATTGTTGAACAGTGGTAGTAAAAATTGGGCCTTTGATGGTGGTGCTGGTGCCACAACACTGTAAGCCCTGACAGGGGCTGAAAAATTGGGCCTTTCGTGGTGGTGGTGGTGGTGGTGGTGGTGTTGCCACAACACTGTAAGCCCTCAGAGTTACTCTTGGTGGGTGCAGGAATGGGCCCTGCTGTGAATTATTAGATCAAGAATTGTAATTACATGCCCCTTTTGAACAGGGGCTGAAAAATTGGGCCTTTCGTGGTGGTGGTGGTGGTGGTGGCGTTGCCACAACACTGTAAGCCCTCAGAGTTACTCTTGGTGGGTGCAGCAATGGGCCCTGCTGTGAATTATTAGATCAAGAATTGTAATTGCATGCCCCTGTTGAACAGGGGCTGAAAAATTGGGCCTTAGGCACTGGTGGCACAACACTACAACCCCTCACAGATACTGTACTTGGAGCACAGCAATGAGCCCTATGGCAAATTATTGCTAAAAAAATTGTAATTACACGCCCCTGTAAAACAGGGGCTGAAAAATTGGGCCTTAGCCACTGGTGGCGGCACCCATAAACAAAAATGATCTTCCAAGCTATCATCATCAATCGTATCATTGAGGACTCGGAGGAGGAGGATAGCCAGTCAACATAACAGCACAGGCACTCAGCATCAGCATCAGTCTTGAAGGGATGTGACATGTTAAAATCAATTAGTCTGTTATATCAGCATCAGGTGTGTGGTAGCTGGTGGTGATCCAAGACTGGTTCATCTTGATGAAAGTCAGTCGATCAACCGAGTCGGTGGACAGGCGCACCCTGTGATCCGTGAGAAATCCTCCAGCAGCACTGAATGTGCGTTCCGAAAGAACGCTGGATGCAGGACAGGCCAGTAGCTCAATTGCATACTGTGCAAGCTCTGGCCAGTGATCCATCCTCAAGACCCAGTAAGCCAGAGGATTTTCGGTGGGGAAGGTGTCCAAGTCTGACCTTGCCCCTAGATATTCCTGCACCATGTTTATCAGACGCTGGCGATGGTTGCTGGAACCGATCATACTTTGGGGCTGCGGACTAAAGAATTGTCTGAACGCATCGGTCAGACGGCCACCTTCCCCACCGCTCCTTCTTTGACTGGCCGAAGCCTCAGCAACTCGTTGTCCAGGACCAGGAGTTTGTAACCTCCCAGTCTCTGGGAACGCATTGCACAGACCTTTCTGCAAGGCCTCCCGGAGTTGTCTCATCCTCTGCTCCCTCTGCGAAGGTAACATAAGGTCCGCAACCTTACCCTTGTACCGTGGATCAAGGAGAGTGGCCAGCCAGTAATGGTCCCTCTCCTTGATCCGAAGAATACGAGGATCCTTCCGCAGACTTTGCAGGATCAGGGAGGCCATGCAGCGTAGGTTTGCTGAGGCATTCGCTCCGGAGTCCTCTGGGTCACTAAGGACGACATGATCCGCAGCCACCTCCTCCCAGCCACGTACAAGTCCACTGGTTTCTTGGGACTGTAAATCATCCCTAAAAGACTGCTGCTGATGATGCTGAGTGCCAGCCTCCACCTCCATGCTGACACAATCCTCCTCCTCCTCCTCCTCCTCCTCTTCCTCTTCCTGTGCGATGGGTGGGACAGAAGGAACACTGTCTGGGTAAAGGGGGCCTTGAGAGGCAAGGAAGTCCTCCTCTTCCTGCCTCTGTTCTGCCTCAAGTGCCCTGTCCATTATTCCACGCAGCGTGTGCTCCAACAGGTGGACAAGAGGTACAGTGTCACTGATGCATGCACTGTCACTGCTCACCATCCTCGTGGCCTCCTCAAATGGTGCCAGGACCGTGCATGCATCCCTGATCATGCCCCACTGGCGTGGAGAAAAAAAACCAAGCTCCCCTGACCCTGTCCTGGTGCCGTAGTCGCACAGGTACTCATTGATGGCCCTCTGCTGCGTGTGCAGCCGCTGCAGCATGGCCAACGTTGAGTTCCACCTGGTGGGCATGTCACATATAAGGCGGTTCTTGGGCAGGTTCAACTCCTTTTGCAGCTCAGCCAGGCGAGCACTGGCATTATAAGATCTGCGGAAATGCACACAGACTTTCCTGGCCTGCCTCAGGACATCCTGTAAGCCCGGGTACCTGCCCAAGAACCGCTGCACCACCAGGTTAAGGACGTGAGCCACACAGGGCACATGGGTCAGTTGTCCCTGTCGGAGGGCGGAGAGGAGGTTGGTGCCATTGTCGCAAACCACCATTCCTGGCTTAAGCTGGCGTGGCGTCAACCACCTCTCGGCCTGGCCCTGCAGAGCAGACAGGACCTCTGCCCCAGTGTGGCTTCTGTCCCCCAAACACACCAGCGCAAGCACGGCATGGCATCTTTTTGCCTGCGTACTTGCGTAGCCCCGTGAACGGCTACGGAGCACCGCTGGTTCATAGGACAAACCACAGGAAGAGGCCATGGAGGAAGAAGAGGAGGGGGTGGAGGAGAGAGGTGTGTCACAACCAGTAGTAGCATTTTGGAGGCGTGGCGGTGGAACAACCTCCAACACTACTGCACCTTGTCCTGCATCCTTCCCAGCTGCCAAAAGAGTGACCCAATGGGCCGTGAAAGAAAGGTAACGTCCCTGTCCATGCCTGCTGGACCATGAGTCAGCGGTAATATGCACCTTACCGCTGACCGCCCTGTCCAGCGAGGCCAAGACATTGCCTTCCACATGCCGGTAGAGAGCCGGAATAGCCTTCCGTGAGAAAAAGTGGCGTTTGGGAACCTGCCACTGAGGAACCGCACATTGCACAAACTCACGGAAGGGGGCCGAGTCTACCAACTGAAAAGGCAGCAGTTGAAGCGCTAGCAATTTAGCCAAGCTAGCATTCAACCGCTGGGCATGTGGATGGCTGGGAGTGAACTTCTTTCGACGGTCCAGCAGCTGGGGCAGGGAAATTTGCCTGCTAGAATCGGACGTCGGTGTACTGCTAGCAGAGTGGCCGCAAGTACTTGGCTGTGACACACCTAATTCTACACCTTCATTCCTCTCAGTGCATGTTTCAGAGAGGACTGAAGTTATAGTGGGGTTGGAGATCCCAGCTGATGCGGTGCAAGGAGAGGTCCGCTTTGTTCTTTGGTGTGGGTCTTTGAGGTAGGCTTGCCAACAAGCTGCATGGCAGGTCAACATATGTCTGGTCAGGCATGTGGTACCCAAGCGGCTGATGTTTTGGCCACGCGATATACGCTTGAGACATATGTTGCAAACAGCAGCTGTGCGATCTGATGCACTAGCCTCAAAAAAGGCCCACACCAAGGAACTTTTTGAATGACGGGCAGAGGCTGCGCCCTGCACAGGCGGAGCTCTGCGGTGTGATTCCGTCGGTGTACTGCCCTTACGCTGGCCACCAAAGGGCATCCTGCCTCGTTGGAGATGTGCCTCCTCCTCATCCTCCTCCTCCTCCTCTCTCCTATTAGGCACCCACGTGGAGTCAGTGACCTCATCATCCCCTCCCTCCTCATCACTGGAGCCAATCTGGCAGTATGCTGCAGCTGCTGGAACATGACTGCCAGATTGGTGTCCTTCTTGAGCATCCCCTCTGTCTGCTCTCACGCTACTGCCTTCCTGTAGCTGGGTTTCATCATCAGACCCTTCGAAACGCTGGGCATCCTCCTGGAGCATGTACCCAACACTGTGCTCAAACAGTTCGGGGGACTCCTCAGGAGGAGGACATGGTGGGTCTAGGGAAGGAGTGACTGATGATGAGTCTGACATTGATACCAGGGAAGAGGACACTTTGGCAGCTGCTTTGCCAGTACCCTGAGCCTGGGTGAGAGAGGATGAGGAGGAGGAGGAGGGCTTGGTCATCCACTCTACCAAGTCTTCGGCATGATGTGGCTCAACATGTCCAGCTGCCGAAAAGAAGGACAAGCGTGTCCCATGGCCATGTGCTGATGACAATGCACCGCGTCCACGACCAGCACTGTTGCCCCCAGACACAGAGCCTGCTTGCCCTCTTTTATTGCCTCCTGACTGTCTGCCTCTCCTTGTTTGCCTTCCAGACATTCTAATAGATGGCCTGCAGGGAGATGGGAAAAAAGCAATAATATGGTTGAGGATTATTGCTTTTGCACAGAACAGCACAACGACAATTTCCCTGACTGTCCAAAAAACAAGGATTTCAAAGATGGTTGATGAGGAATGCTTTAGCACACTATAGCACAAGGAGAATTCCCCTCACTTTCCTTCTTTGTCCCTAGAAACAAGGACTGGCACAGTGAAAGAAACTGACACTCTCCCTACCTAGAGTTTTCTGTCCCTAGAAAAAATGTTTTTTTAAAGCACACTATAGCACAAGGAGAATTCCCCTCACTTTCCTTCTTTGTCCCTAGAAACAAGGACTGGCACAGTGAAAGAAACTGACACTCTCCCTACCTAGAGTTTTCTGTCCCTAGAAAAAATGTTTTTTTAAAGCACACTATAGCACAAGGAGAATTCCCCTCACTTTCCTTCTTTGTCCCTAGAAACAAGGACTGGCACAGTGAAAGAAACTGACACTCTCCCTACCTAGAGTTTTCTGTCCCTAGAAAAAATGTTTTTTTAAAGCACACTATAGCACAAGGAGAATTCCCCTCACTTTCCTTCTTTGTCCCTAGAAACAAGGACTGGCACAGTGAAAGAAACGGACACTCTCCCTACCTAGAGTTTTCTGTCCCTAGAAAAAATGTTTTTTTAAAGCACACTATAGCACAAGGAGAATTCCCCTCACTTTCCTTCTTTGTCCCTAGAAACAAGGACTCGCACAGTAAAACACACTGACACTCTCCCTACCTATCCTTCTCTTTCCCTAAACTAAAGGAATCCAGGTTAAGCAAGAAAGAAATAAATGTCACTGTCCCTGCCTATGCTTGTCTTTCCCTGCTCCGGAACACACTACACTAGGCCGCCGTGCTGGCGGCCTTTTATAGTGTGGGGCGTGTACTAAACACCCTCAGCAATAATTGGCCACAGGCATCCTGCCTGTGGCCAATCATTGCTCTCCTCGCTGCCGGCGCTGTGATTGGCCAAGCATGCGGGGTCACAGTGCATGCTTGGCCAATCACAGTGCCTGGATGACACTGCGATGGCGTAGTGCATTGTGGGCCGTTCGCGTCACTCGAATTTGGCGCGAACGGCCCAAATCATTCGATCTTCGTCGAACGATCGAACAGCCGATGTTCGAGTCGAACGTATGTTCGACTCAAACACGAAGCTCATCCCTATTCCTCACTAGACATGTGCAAAAGGAAAAAATTCATTTAGTTTCGTTTCGTTTTAATTCGTTAATTAATTAATTTAGTTTAGTTAGATTCGTTAAATTTGTTAAATTCGTTTTCGGATTTCGTTTTGTTTTCGACCGAATTCGAAAATCGGTCGCATTCGAAAATATTTCAACCGAATTCGAAAATATTTCTACCGGATTCGAAATTATTTCAACATGATTCAAAATTATTTCAACCGCATTTGAAACTATTTCAACCGGATTCGAAAATATTTTGCGACCCGACTTTGGGTCCACGTATCTCAGGGTCACTTAATAATAGAAACCCCAAATTTGGAGATGTTATAGTGCTAGTTCTACTGTGTTTGCATACCAAATTTGGGGTTTCTAGCTACAAGTGGCCCCGAGATATGTGGCCCAAAATTCGGGTCGCAAAATGTCATTCTCTGCTGCAGAAAAGTGTTTGACATTTTGCGACCCGATTTTGGGTCCACGTATCTCGGGGTCACTTAGTGATAGAAACCCCATATTTGGTATGCAAACACAGGAGAACTAGCACTACAACATCCCCAAATTTGGTGTTTCTATCGCCAACTAACCCCGAGATACGTGGACCCAAAGTCGGGTCGCAAAATATTTTTGAATCCGGTTGAAATAGTTTCAAATGCGGTTGAAATAGTTTTAAATGCGGTTGAAATAATTTCGAATCATGTTGATACTATTTAAAGCAGATTCGAAAATATTTTGCGACCCGACTTTGAAAAAAAAATGAAATTGATTCTAACAGTCTGCAGGAGATCTGCAAAAAAAAAAAAAGAAGTGAAATGGCTGTTAATAGTCTACAGGAGATCTGCTAAAAAAATAAAATAAATGCTAATAGTCTGCAGGAGATCTTATGTAAAAAATAGTAATCTGCAAAAAAAATTAAACATGAAATAGATAGTATCTATATTCTATTCTATTCTATTGTTTTTCTAGTGTATTCTCTATTTCTATTCTAATCTATTCTATCCAAAGTTAAAATTAATTAATTACATTTTTTTAATTCCTACTGTTCGAAATTAAAATGTATTCTATTCGAAATTCGAATTTCATAAGATGGTTGCATATTCTTTCTATTTTATTCTATTAAATTATATTTTTTTTCTATTCTGTTCTAATCTTTTCTATTTGAATTATAAATTTTGAAAGATGGTTAGTTACTTACTTATATACATCTGTCACATAAAAAAAAAGATGTGAAATGGCTGTCATGGATGTCGATCGCAAGGCAAGTACATATGCTGTATGTCATTGTCCGAGTGCCACATGACCGGCCACGAGTGCCACGTGACCAAGTTGTGGATTGTCCACTTGCCACGTCACCTGCCACAAGTTATGGGGTTCCTAGCACCAAGTGACCCCCAGATATGGGCGATCTGTCAAGTGCTTTTCTGCAGCAGAGAATTAAATTTTGTGACCCGACTTTGAGGCCACGTATCTCGGGGCCACTTATAGCTAGAAATCCCAAAATATTTGGTATGCAAACACATTACAACTGGCACTACAATAACCGCAAATTTGGGGTTTCTATCACCAAGTAACCCCGTTGTAATGCTAGTTCTACTGTGTTTGCATACCAAATTTGGGGTTTCTAGCTATAAGTGGCCCCGAGATACATGGCCCCAAAGTCGGGTCACAAAATGTCATTCTCTGCTGCAGAAAAGTACTTGACATATCGCCCGTATCTGGGGGTCACTTGGTGCTAGGAACCCCATAACTTGTGGCAGGTGACGTGGCAAGTGGACAATCCACAACTTGGTCACGTGGCAGGTCACGTGACACTCGTGGCCGTTCACGTGGCACTCGTGGCAGGTCACGTGACACTCGTGGCCGGTCACGTGGCACTCGTGGCAGGTGTTGTGGCAAGTGGACAATGACATACAGCATATGTACTTGCCTTGCGATCGACATCCGTGACAGCCATTTCACATCTTTTTTTTTATGTGACAGATGTATATAAGTAAGTAAATAACCTTCTTCCAAAATTTATAATTCAAATAGAAAAGATTAGAACAGAATAGAAAAAAAATATAATTTAGAAGAATAAAATAGAAAGAATATACAACCATCTTCTGAAATTCGAATTTCGAATAGAATAAATTAGAATTTCGAATAGTATGAATTCAAATTTTTTAATTAATTAATTTTAACTTTGGATAGAAAAGATTATAATAAAATAGAAAATAGACTAGAAAAACAATAACCCCAAATTTGGGGTTTCTATCACCAAGTAACCCCGAGATACATGGACCCAAATTCGGGTCACAAAATATTTTCTAATCCGGTTGAAATAGTTTCAAATGCAGTTGAAATAATTTCGAATCATGTTGATACTATTTCAACCGGATTCGAAAATATTTTGCGACCCGACTTTGGGTCCATGTATTTTGGGGTTACTTGGTGATAGAAACCCAAAATTTGGAGATGTTGTAGTGCTAGTTCTACTGTGTTTGCATACCAAATTTGGGGTTTCTAGCTACAAGTGACCCCGAGATATGTGGCCCCAAATTCGGGTCGCAAAATGTCATTCTCTGCTCCAGTAAAGTGCTTGACATTTTGCGACCCGATTTTGGGTCCACGTATCTCGGGGTCACTTAGTGATAGAAACCCCAAATTTGGTATGCAAACACAGGAGAACTAGCACTACAACATCCCCAAATTTGGGGTGTCTATCGCCAACTAACCCCGAGATACGTGGACCCAAAGTCGGGTCGCAAAATATTTTTGAATCCGGTTGAAATAGTTTCAAATGCGGTTGAAATAGTTTTAAATGCGGTTGAAATAATTTCGAATCATGTTGATACTATTTAAAGCGGATTCGAAAATATTTTGCGACCCGACTTTGAAAAAAAAATGAAATTGATTCTAACAGTCTGCAGGAGATCTACAAAAAAAAAAAGAAGTGAAATGGCTGTTAATAGTCTACAGGAGATCTGCTAAAAAAAGAAATAGATGCTAATAGTCTGCAGGAGACCTGGTGAGAAAACTAAATAGATAATAATAGTCTGCAGGAGATCTGCAAGAAAAATAAAATACATGCTAATAGTCTGCAGGAGATCTTATGTAAAAAATAGTAATCTGCAAAAAAAATTAAACATGAAATAGATAGTATCTATATTCTATTCTATTCTATTGTTTTTCTAGTGTATTCTCTATTTCTATTCTAATCTATTCTATCCAAAGTTAAAATTAATTAATTACATTTTTTTAATTCCTACTGTTCGAAATTAAAATGTATTCTATTCGAAATTCGAATTTCATAAGATGGTTGCATATTCTTTCTATTTTATTCTATTAAATTATATATTTTTTCTATTCTGTTCTAATCTTTTCTATTTGAATTATAAATTTTGAAAGATGGTTAGTTACTTACTTATATACATCTGTCACATAAAAAAAAGATGTGAAATGGCTGTCATGGATGTCGATCGCAAGGCAAGTACATATGCTGTATGTCATTGTCCGAGTGCCACGTGACCGGCCACGAGTGCCACGTGACCAAGTTGTGGATTGTCCACTTGCCACGTCACCTGCCACAAGTTATGGGGTTCCTAGCACCAAGTGACCCCCAGATATGGGCGATCTGTCAAGTGCTTTTCTGCAGCAGAGAATTAAATTTTGTGACCCGAATTTGAGGCCACGTATCTCAGGGCCACTTATAGCTAGAAATCCCAAAATATTTGGTATGCAAACACATTACAACTGGCACTACAATAACCGCAAATTTGGGGTTTCTATCACCAAGTAACCCCGTTGTAATGCTAGTTCTACTGTGTTTGCATACCAAATTTGGGGTTTCTAGCTATAAGTGGCCCCGAGATACGTGGCCCCAAAGTCGGGTCACAAAATGTCATTCTCTGCTGCAGAAAAGTACTTGACATATCGCCCGTATCTGGGGGTCACTTGGTGCTAGGAACCCCATAACTTGTGGCAGGTGACGTGGCAAGTGGACAATCCACAACTTGGTCACGTGGCCGTTCACAAGACACTCGTGGCCGTTCACGTGGCACTCGTGGCAGGTCACGTGGCACTCGTGGCCGGTCACGTGGCACTCGTGGCAGGTGTTGTGGCAAGTGGACAATGACATACAGCATATGTACTTGCCTTGCAATCGACATCCGTGACAGCCATTTCACATCTTTTTTTTATGTGACAGATGTCTATAAGTAAGTAAATAACCTTCTTCCAAAATTTATAATTCAAATAGAAAAGGTTAGAACAGAATAGAAAAAAAATATAATTTAGAAGAATAAAATAGAAAGAATATACAACCATCTTCTGAAATTCGAATTTCGAATAGAATAAATTTGAATTTCGAATAGTATGAATTCAAATTTTTTAATTAATTAATTTTAACTTTGGATAGAAAAGATTATAATAAAATAGAAAATAGACTAGAAAAACAATAACCCCAAATTTGGGGTTTCTATCACCAAGTAACCCCGAGATACATGGACCCAAATTCGGGTCACAAAATATTTTCTAATCCGGTTGAAATAGTTTCAAATGCAGTTGAAATAATTTCGAATCATGTTGATACTATTTCAACCGGATTCGAAAAACAGTCTGCAGGAGATCTGCAAAAAAAAAGAAGTGAAATGGCTGTTAATATTCTACAGGAGATCTGCTAAAAAAAAAATAGATGCTAATAGTCTGCAGGAGACCTGGTGAGAAAACTAAATAGATAATAATAGTCTGCAGGAGATCTGCAAGAAAAATAAAATAAATGCTAATAGTCTGCAGGAGATCTTATGTAAAAAATAGTAATCTGCAAAAAAAATTAAACATGAAATAGATAGTATCTATATTCTATTCTATTCTATTGTTTTTCTAGTGTATTCTCTATTTCTATTCTAATCTATTCTATCCAAAGTTAAAATTAATTAATTACATTTGTTTTAATTCCTACTATTCGAAATTCAAATTTATTCTATTCGAAATTCGAATTTCATAAGATGGTTGCATATTCTTTCTATTTTATTCTATTAAATTATATTTTTTTTCTATTCTGTTCTAATCTTTTCTATTTGAATTATAAATTTTGAAAGATGGTTAGTTACTTACTTATATACATCTGTCACATAAAAAAAAAGAAGTGAAATGGCTGTCATGGATGTCGATCGCAAGGCAAGTACATATGCTGTATGTCATTGTCCGAGTGCCACGGACCGGCCACGAGTGCCACGTGACCAAGTTGTGGATTGTCCACTTGCCACGTCACCTGCCACAAGTTATGGGGTTCCTAGCACCAAGTGACCCCCAGATATGGGCGATCTGTCAAGTGCTTTTCTGCAGCAGAGAATTAAATTTTGTGACCCGACTTTGAGGCCACGTATCTCGGGGCCACTTATAGCTAGAAATCCCAAAATATTTGGTATGCAAACACATTACAACTGGCACTACAATAACCCCAAATTTGGGGTTTCTATCACCAAGTAACCCCGTTGTAATGCTAGTTCTACTGTGTTTGCATACCAAATTTGGGGTTTCTAGCTATAAGTGGCCCCCGAGATACGTGGCCCCAAAGTCGGGTCACAAAATGTCATTCTCTGCTGCAGAAAAGTACTTGACATATCGCCCATATCTGGGGGTCACTTGGTGCTAGGAACCCCATAATTTGTGGCAGGTGACGTGGCAAGTGGACAATCCACAACTTGGTCACGTGGCAGGTCACGTGACACTCGTGGCTGTTCACGTGACACTCGTGGCCATTCACGTGGCACTCGTGGCAGGTCACGTGACACTCGTGGCCATTCACGTGGCACTCGTGGCCGGTCACGTGGCACTCGTGGCCGGTCACGTGGCACTCGTGGCAGGTGTTGTGGCAAGTGGACAATGACATACAGCATATGTACTTGCCTTGCGATCGACATCCGTGACAGCCATTTCACATCTTTTTTTTTTATGTGACAGATGTATATAAGTAAGTAAATAACCTTCTTCCAAAATTTATAATTCAAATAGAAAAGATTAGAACAGAATAGAAAAAACATATAATTTAGAAGAATAAAATAGAAAGAATATACAACCATCTTCTGAAATTCGAATTTCGAATAGAATAAATTTGAATTTCGAATAGTATGAATTCAAATTTTTTAATTAATTAATTTTAACTTTGGATAGAAAAGATTATAATAAAATAGAAAATAGACTAGAAAAACAATAACCCCAAATTTGGGGTTTCTATCACCAAGTAACCCCGAGATACATGGACCCAAATTCGGGTCACAAAATATTTTCTAATCCGGTTGAAATAGTTTCAAATGCAGTTGAAATAATTTCGAATCATGTTGATACTATTTCAACCGGATTCGAAAATATTTTGCGACCCTACTTTGGGTCCATGTAGTTTTGGGTTACTTGGTGATAGAAACCCAAAATTTGGAGATGTTGTAGTGCTAGTTCTACTGTGTTTGCATACCAAATTTGGGGTTTCTAGCTACAAGTGGCCCCGAGATATGTGGCCCCAAAATCGGGTCGCAAAATGTCATTCTCTGCTCCAGTAAAGTGCTTGACATTTTACGACCCGATTTTGGGTCCACGTATCTCGGCGTCACTTAGTGATAGAAACCCCAAATTTGGTATGCAAATACAGGAGAACTAGCACTACAACATCCCCAAATTTGGGGTTTCTATCGCCAACTAACCCCGAGATACGTGGACCCAAAGTCGGGTCGCAAAATATTTTTGAATCCGGTTGAAATAGTTTCAAATGCGGTTGAAATAGTTTTAAATGCGGTTGAAATCATTTCGAATCATGTTGATACTATTTAAAGCGGATTTGAAAATATTTTGCGACCCGACTTTGAAAAAAAAATGAAATTGATTCTAACAGTCTGCAGGAGATCTGCAAAAAAAAAGAAGTGAAATGGCTGTTAATAGTCTACAGGAGATCTGCTAAAAAAAGAAATAGATGCTAATAGTCTGCAGGAGACCTGGTGAGAAAACTAAATAGATAATAATAGTCTGCAGGAGATCTGCAAGAAAAATAAAATAAATGCTAATAGTCTGCAGGAGATCTTATGTAAAAAATAGTAATCTGCAAAAAAATTAAACATGAAATAGATAGTATCTATATTCTATTCTATTCTATTGTTTTTCTAGTGTATTCTCTATTTCTATTCTAATCTATTCTATCCAAAGTTAAAATTAATTAATTACATTTGTTTTAATTCCTACTATTCGAAATTCAAATTTATTCTATTCGAAATTCGAATTTCATAAGATGGTTGCATATTCTTTCTATTTTATTCTATTAAATTATATTTTTTTCTATTCTGTTCTAATCTTTTCTATTTGAATTATAAATTTTGAAAGATGGTTAGTTACTTACTTATATACATCTGTCACATAAAAAAAAGATGTGAAATGGCTGTCATGGATGTCGATCGCAAGGCAAGTACATATGCTGTATGTCATTGTCCGAGTGCCACGTGACCGGCCACGAGTGCCACGTGACCAAGTTGTGGATTGTCCACTTGCCACGTCACCTGCCACAAGTTATGGGGTTCCTAGCACCAAGTGACCCCCAGATATGGGTGATCTGTCAAGTGCTTTTCTACAGCAGAGAATTACATTTTGTGACCCGACTTTGAGGCCACGTATCTTGGGGCCACTTATAGCTAGAAATCCCAAAATATTTGGTATGCAAACACATTACAACTGGCACTACAATAACCCCAAATTTGGGGTTTCTATCACCAAGTAACCCCGTTGTAATGCTAGTTCTACTGTGTTTGCATACCAAATTTGGGGTTTCTAGCTACAAGTGGCCCCGAGATATGTGGCCCCAAAATCGGGTCGCAAAATGTCATTCTCTGCTCCAGTAAAGTGCTTGACATTTTACGACCTGATTTTGGGTCCACGTATCTCGGCGTCACTTAGTGATAGAAACCCCAAATTTGGTATGCAAATACAGGAGAACTAGCACTACAACATCCCCAAATTTGGGGTTTCTATCGCCAACTAACCCCGAGATACATGGACCCAAAGTTGGGTCGCAAAATATTTTTGAATCCGGTTGAAATAGTTTCAAATGCGGTTGAAATAGTTTTAAATGTGGTTGAAATAATTTCGAATCATGTTGATACTATTTAAAGCGGATTTGAAAATATTTTGCGACCCGACTTTGAAAAAAAAATGAAATTGATTCTAACAGTCTGCAGGAGATCTGCAAAAAAAAAAGAAGTGAAATGGCTGTTAATAGTCTACAGGAGATCTGCTAAAAAAAGGAATAGATGCTAATAGTCTGCAGGAGACCTGGTGAGAAAACTAAATAGATAATAATAGTCTGCAGGAGATCTGCAAGAAAAATAAAATAAATGCTAATAGTCTGCAGGAGATCTTATGTAAAAAATAGTAATCTGCAAAAAAAATTAAACATGAAATAGATAGTATCTATATTCTATTATATTCTATTGTTTTTCTAGTGTATTCTCTATTTCTATTCTAATCTATTCTATCCAAAGTTAAAATTAATTAATTACATTTGTTTTAATTCCTACTATTCGAAATTCAAATTTATTCTATTCGAAATTCGAATTTCATAAGATGGTTGCATATTCTTTCTATTTTATTCTATTAAATTATATTTTTTTTCTATTCTGTTCTAATCTTTTCTATTTGAATTATAAATTTTGAAAGATGGTTAGTTACTTACTTATATACATCTGTCACATAAAAAAAAGATGTGAAATGGCTGTCATGGATGTCGATCGCAAGGCACGTACATATGCTGTATGTCATTGTCCGAGTGCCACGTGACCGGCCACGAGTGCCACGTGACCAAGTTGTGGATTGTCCACTTGCCACGTCACCTGCCACAAGTTATGGGGTTCCTAGCACCAAGTGACCCCCAGATATGGGCGATCTGTCAAGTGCTTTTCTGCAGCAGAGAATTAAATTTTGTGACCCGACTTTGAGGCCACGTATCTCGGGGCCACTTATAGCTAGAAATCCCAAAATATTTGGTATGCAAACACATTACAACTGGCACTACAATAACCCCAAATTTGGGTTTTCTATGACCAAGTAACCCCGTTGTAATGCTAGTTCTACTGTGTTTGCATACCAAATTTGGGGTTTCTAGCTATAAGTGGCCCCGAGATACGTGGCCCCAAAGTCGGGGCACAAAATGTCATTCTCTGCTGCAGAAAAGTACTTGACATATCGCCCATATCTGGGGGTCACTTGGTGCTAGCAACCCCATAACTTGTGGCAGGTGACGTGGCAAGTGGACAATCCACAACTTGGTCACGTGGCAGGTCACGTGACACTCGTGGCCGTTCACGTGACACTCGTGGCCGTTCACGTGGCACTCGTGGCAGGTCACGTGACACTCGTGGCCGTTCACGTGGCACTCGTGGCCGGTCACGTGGCACTCGTGGCAGGTGTTGTGGCAAGTGGACAATGACATACAGCATATGTACTTGCCTTGCGATCGACATCCGTGACAGCCATTTCACATATTTTTTTTATGTGACAGATGTATATAAGTAAGTAAATAACCTTCTTCCAAAATTTATAATTCAAATAGAAAAGATTAGAACAGAATAGAAAAAACATATAATTTAGAAGAATAAAATAGAAAGAATATACAACCATCTTCTGAAATTCGAATTTCGAATAGAATAAATTTGAATTTCGAATAGTATGAATTCAAATTTTTTAATTAATTAATTTTAACTTTGGATAGAAAAGATTATAATAAAATAGAAAATAGACTAGAAAAACAATAACCCCAAATTTGGGGTTTCTATCACCAAGTAACCCCGAGATACATGGACCCAAATTCGGGTCACAAAATATTTTCTAATCCGGTTGAAATAGTTTCAAATGCAGTTGAAATAATTTCGAATCATGTTGATACTATTTCAACCGGATTCGAAAATATTTTGCGACCCGACTTTGGGTCCATGTATTTTGGGGTTACTTGGTGATAGAAACCCAAAATTTGGAGATGTTGTAGTGCTAGTTCTACTGTGTTTGCATACCAAATTTGGGGTTTCTAGCTACAAGTGGCCCCGAGATATGTGGCCCCAAAATCGGGTCGCAAATTGTCATTCTCTGCTCCAGTAAAGTGCTTGACATTTTACGACCCGATTTTGGGTCCACGTATCTCGGCGTCACTTAGTGATAGAAACCCCAAATTTGGTATGCAAATACAGGAGAACTAGCACTACAACATCCCCAAGTTTGGGGTTTCTATCGCCAACTAACCCCGAGATACGTGGACCCAAAGTTGGGTCGCAAAATATTTTTGAATCCGGTTGAAATAGTTTCAAATGCGGTTGAAATAGTTTTAAATGCGGTTGAAATAATTTCGAATCATGTTGATACTATTTAAAGCGGATTTGAAAATATTTTGCGACCCGACTTTGAAAAAAAAATGAAATTGATTCTAACAGTCTGCAGGAGATCTGCAAAAAAAAGAAGTGAAATGGCTGTTAATAGTCTACAGGAGATCTGCTAAAAAAAGAAATAGATGCTAATAGTCTGCATGAGACCTGGTGAGAAAACTAAATAGATAATAATAGTCTGCAGGAGATCTGCAAGAAAAATAAAATAAATGCTAATAGTCTGCAGGAGATCTTATGTAAAAAATAGTAATCTGCAAAAAAAATTAAACATGAAATAGATAGTATCTATATTCTATTCTATTCTATTGTTTTTCTAGTGTATTCTCTATTTCTATTCTAATCTATTCTATCCAAAGTTAAAATTAATTAATTACATTTGTTTTAATTCCTACTATTCGAAATTCAAATTTATTCTATTCGAAATTCGAATTTCATAAGATGGTTGCATATTCTTTCTATTTTATTCTATTAAATTATATTTTTTTTCTATTCTGTTCTAATCTTTTCTATTTGAATTATAAATTTTGAAAGATGGTTAGTTACTTACTTATATACATCTGTCACATAAAAAAAAGATGTGAAATGGCTGTCATGGATGTCGATCGCAAGGCAAGTACATATGCTGTATGTCATTGTCCGAGTGCCACGTGACCGGCCACGAGTGCCACGTGACCAAGTTGTGGATTGTCCACTTGCCACGTCACCTGCCACAAGTTATGGGGTTCCTAGCACCAAGTGACCCCCAGATATGGGCGATCTGTCAAATGCTTTTCTGCAGCAGAGAATTACATTTTGTGACCCGACTTTGAGGCCACGTATCTCGGGGCCACTTATAGCTAGAAATCCCGAAATATTTGGTATGCAAACACATTACAACTGGCACTACAATAACCGCAAATTTGGGGTTTCTATCACCAAGTAACCCCATTGTAATGCTAGTTCTACTGTGTTTGCATACCAAATTTGGGGTTTCTAGCTATAAGTGGCCCCGAGATACGTGGCCCCAAAGTCGGGTCACAAAATGTCATTCTCTGCTGCAGAAAAGTACTTGACATATCGCGCATATCTGGGGGTCACTTGGTGCTAGGAACCCCATAACTTGTGGCAGGTGACGTGGCAAGTGGACAATCCACAACTTGGTCACGTGGCAGGTCACGTGACACTCGTGGCCGTTCACGTGACACTCGTGGCCGTTCACGTGGCACTCGTGGCCGGTCACGTGGCACTCGTGGCCGGTCACGTGGCACTCGTGGCCGGTCACGTGGCACTCGTGGCAGGTGTTGTGGCAAGTGGACAATGACATACAGCATATGTACTTGCCTTGCGATCGACATCCGTGACAGCCATTTCACATCTTTTTTTTATGTGACAGATGTATATAAGTAAGTAAATAACCTTCTTCCAAAATGTATAATTCAAATAGAAAAGATTAGAACAGAATAGAAAAAACATATAATTTAGAAGAATAAAATGGAAAGAATATACAACCATCTTCTGAAATTCGAATTTCGAATAGAATAAATTTGAATTTCGAATAGTATGAATTCAAATTTTTTAATTAATTAATTTTAACTTTGGATAGAAAAGATTATAATAAAATAGAAAATAGACTAGAAAAACAATAACCCCAAATTTGGGGTTTCTATCACCAAGTAACCCCGAGATACA
Organism: Rana muscosa; assembly: GCA_029206835.1. Lineage (NCBI taxonomy): Eukaryota > Metazoa > Chordata > Amphibia > Anura > Ranidae > Rana > Rana muscosa. Next base: position 235,891,103 of record CM055116.1, on the reverse strand, counting down.
TGGACCCAAATTCGGGTCACAAAATATTTTCTAATCCGGTTGAAATAGTTTCAAATGCAGTTGAAATAATTTCGAATCATGTTGATACTATTTCAACCGGATTCGAAAAATTTTTGCGACCCGAATTTGGGTCCATGTATTTTGGGGTTACTTGGTGATAGAAACCCAAAATTTGGTATGCAAACACAAGAGAACTAGCACTACAACATCTCCAAATTTGGAGTTTCTATCGCCAACTAACCCCGAGATACGTGGACCCAAAGTCGGGTCGCAAAATATTTTTGAATCCGGTTGAAATAGTTTCAAATGCGGTTGAAATAGTTTTAAATGCGGTTGAAATAATTTCGAATCATGTTGATACTATTTAAAGCGGATTCGAAAATACAGTTCTACTGTGTTTGCATACCAAATTTGGGGTTTCTAGCTATAAGTGGCCCCGAGATACGTGGCCCCAAAGTCGGGTCACAAAATGTCATTCTCTGCTGCAGAAAAGTACTTGAAATATCGCCCATATCTGGGGGTCACTTGGTGCTAGGAGCCCCATAACTTGTGGCAGGTGACGTGGCAAGTAGACAATCCACAACTAGGTCACGTGGCAGGTCACGTGGCACTCGTGGCCGTTCACGTGGCACTCGTGGCAAGTCACGTGGCACTCGTGGCCGGTGTCGTGGCACTCGTGGCAGGTGTTGTGGTAAGTGGACAATGACATACAGCATATGTACTTGCCTTGCGATCGACATCCGTGACAGCCATTTCACATCTTTTTTTTATGTGACAGATGTATATAAGTAAGTAAATAACCTTCTTCCAAAATGTATAATTCAAATAGAAAAGATTAGAACAGAACAGAAAAAAAATATAATTTAGAAGAATAAAATAGAAAGAATATACAACAATCTTCTGAAATTCGAATTTCGAATAGAATAAATTTGAATTTCGAATAGTATGAATTCAAATTTTTTAATTAATTAATTAATTTTAACTTTGGATAGAAAAGATTATAATAAAATAGAAAATAGACTAGAAAAACAATAACCCCAAATTTGGGGTTTCTATCACCAAGTAACCCCGAGATACATGGACCCAAATTCGGGTCACAAAATATTTTCTAATCCGGTTGAAATAGTTTCAAATGCAGTTGAAATAATTTCGAATCATGTTGATACTATTTCAACCGGATTCGAAAATATTTTGCGACCTGACTTTGGGTCCATGTATTTTGGGGTTACTTGGTGATAGAAACCCAAAATTTGGTGATGTTGTAGTGCTAGTTCTACTGTGTTTGCATACCAAATTTGGGGTTTCTAGCTACAAGTGGCCCCGAGATATGTGGCCCCAAAATCGGGTCGCAAAATGTCATTCTCTGCTCCAGTAAAGTGCTTGACATTTTACGACCCGATTTTGGGTCCACGTATCTCGGCGTCACTTAGTGATAGAAACCCCAAATTTGGTATGCAAATACAGGAGAACTAGCACTACAACATCCCCAAATTTGGGGTTTCTATCGCCAACTAACCCCGAGATACGTGGACCCAAAGTCGGGTCGCAAAATATTTTTGAATCCGGTTGAAATAGTTTCAAATGCGGTTGAAATAGCTTTAAATGCGGTTGAAATCATTTCGAATCATGTTGATACTATTTAAAGCGGATTTGAAAATATTTTGCGACCCGACTTTGAAAAAAAAATGAAATTGATTCTAACAGTCTGCAGGAGATCTGCAAAAAAAAAGAAGTGAAATGGCTGTTAATAGTCTACAGGAGATCTGCTAAAAAAAGAAATAGATGCTAATAGTCTGCAGGAGACCTGGTGAGAAAACTAAATAGATAATAATAGTCTGCAGGAGATCTGCAAGAAAAATAAAATAAATGCTAATAGTCTGCAGGAGATCTTATGTAAAAAATAGTAATCTGCAAAAAAATTAAACATGAAATAGATAGTATCTATATTCTATTCTATTCTATTGTTTTTCTAGTGTATTCTCTATTTCTATTCTAATCTATTCTATCCAAAGTTAAAATTAATTAATTACATTTGTTTTAATTCCTACTATTCGAAATTCAAATTTATTCTATTCGAAATTCGAATTTCATAAGATGGTTGCATATTCTTTCTATTTTATTCTATTAAATTATATTTTTTTCTATTCTGTTCTAATCTTTTCTATTTGAATTATAAATTTTGAAAGATGGTTAGTTACTTACTTATATACATCTGTCACATAAAAAAAAGATGTGAAATGGCTGTCATGGATGTCGATCGCAAGGCAAGTACATATGCTGTATGTCATTGTCCGAGTGCCACGTGACCGGTCACAAGTGCCACGTGACCAAGTTGTGGATTGTCCACTTGCCACGTCACCTGCCACAAGTTATGGGGTTCCTAGCACCAAGTGACCCCCAGATATGGGCGATCTGTCAAGTGCTTTTCTGCAGCAGAGAATTAAATTTTGTGACCCGACTTTGAGGCCACGTATCTTGGGGCCACTTATAGCTAGAAATCCCAAAATATTTGGTATGCAAACACATTACAACTGGCACTACAATAACCCCAAATTTGGGTTTTCTATGACCAAGTAACCCCGTTGTAATGCTAGTTCTACTGTGTTTGCATACCAAATTTGGGGTTTCTAGCTATAAGTGGCCCCGAGATACGTGGCCCCAAAGTCGGGGCACAAAATGTCATTCTCTGCTGCAGAAAAGTACTTGACATATCGCCCATATCTGGGGGTCACTTGGTGCTAGCAACCCCATAACTTGTGGCAGGTGACGTGGCAAGTGGACAATCCACAACTTGGTCACGTGGCAGGTCACGTGACACTCGTGGCCGTTCACGTGACACTCGTGGCCGTTCACGTGGCACTCGTGGCAGGTCACGTGACACTCGTGGCCGTTCACGTGGCACTCGTGGCCGGTCACGTGGCACTCGTGGCAGGTGTTGTGGCAAGTGGACAATGACATACAGCATATGTACTTGCCTTGCGATCGACATCCGTGACAGCCATTTCACATATTTTTTTTATGTGACAGATGTATATAAGTAAGTAAATAACCTTCTTCCAAAATTTATAATTCAAATAGAAAAGATTAGAACAGAATAGAAAAAACATATAATTTAGAAGAATAAAATAGAAAGAATATACAACCATCTTCTGAAATTCGAATTTCGAATAGAATAAATTTGAATTTCGAATAGTATGAATTCAAATTTTTTAATTAATTAATTTTAACTTTGGATAGAAAAGATTATAATAAAATAGAAAATAGACTAGAAAAACAATAACCCCAAATTTGGGGTTTCTATCACCAAGTAACCCCGAGATACATGGACCCAAATTCGGGTCACAAAATATTTTCTAATCCGTTTGAAATAGTTTCAAATGCAGTTGAAATAATTTCGAATCATGTTGATACTATTTCAACCGGATTCGAAAATATTTTGCGACCCGACTTTGGGTCCATGTATTTTGGGGTTACTTGGTGATAGAAACCCAAAATTTGGAGATGTTGTAGTGCTAGTTCTACTGTGTTTGCATACCAAATTTGGGGTTTCTAGCTACAAGTGGCCCCGAGATATGTGGCCCCAAAATCGGGTCGCAAAATGTCATTCTCTGCTCCAGTAAAGTGCTTGACATTTTACGACCCGATTTTGGGTCCACGTATCTCGGCGTCACTTAGTGATAGAAACCCCAAATTTGGTATGCAAATACAGGAGAACTAGCACTACAACATCCCCAAATTTGGGGTTTCTATCGCCAACTAACCCCGAGATACGTGGACCCAAAGTTGGGTCGCAAAATATTTTTGAATCCGGTTGAAATAGTTTCAAATGCGGTTGAAATAGTTTTAAATGCGGTTGAAATAATTTCGAATCATGTTGATACTATTTAAAGCGGATTTGAAAATATTTTGCGACCCGACTTTGAAAAAAAAATGAAATTGATTCTAACAGTCTGCAGGAGATCTGCAAAAAAAAGAAGTGAAATGGCTGTTAATAGTCTACAGGAGATCTGCTAAAAAAAGAAATAGATGCTAATAGTCTGCATGAGACCTGGTGAGAAAACTAAATAGATAATAATAGTCTGCAGGAGATCTGCAAGAAAAATAAAATAAATGCTAATAGTCTGCAGGAGATCTTATGTAAAAAATAGTAATCTGCAAAAAAAATTAAACATGAAATAGATAGTATCTATATTCTATTCTATTCTATTGTTTTTCTAGTGTATTCTCTATTTCTATTCTAATCTATTCTATCCAAAGTTAAAATTAATTAATTACATTTGTTTTAATTCCTACTATTCGAAATTCTAATTTATTCTATTCGAAATTCGAATTTCATAAGATGGTTGCATATTCTTTCTATTTTATTCTATTAAATTATATTTTTTTTCTATTCTGTTCTAATCTTTTCTATTTGAATTATAAATTTTGAAAGATGGTTAGTTACTTACTTATATACATCTGTCACATAAAAAAAAAAGATGTGAAATGGCTGTCATGGATGTCGATCGCAAGGCAAGTACATATGCTGTATGTCATTGTCCGAGTGCCACGTGACCGGTCACGAGTGCCACGTGACCAAGTTGTGGATTGTCCACTTGCCACGTCACCTGCCACAAGTTATGGGGTTCCTAGCACCAAGTGACCCCCAGATATGGGCGATCTGTCAAATGCTTTTCTGCAGCAGAGAATTACATTTTGTGACCCGACTTTGAGGCCACGTATCTCGGGGCCACTTATAGCTAGAAATCCCGAAATATTTGGTATGCAAACACATTACAACTGGCACTACAATAACCGCAAATTTGGGGTTTCTATCACCAAGTAACCCCATTGTAATGCTAGTTCTACTGTGTTTGCATACCAAATTTGGGGTTTCTAGCTATAAGTGGCCCCGAGATACGTGGCCCCAAAGTCGGGTCACAAAATGTCATTCTCTGCTGCAGAAAAGTACTTGACATATCGCGCATATCTGGGGGTCACTTGGTGCTAGGAACCCCATAACTTGTGGCAGGTGACGTGGCAAGTGGACAATCCACAACTTGGTCACGTGGCAGGTCACGTGACACTCGTGGCCGTTCACGTGACACTCGTGGCCGGTCACGTGGCACTCGTGGCCGGTCACGTGGCACTCGTGGCCGGTCACGTGGCACTCGTGGCCGGTCACGTGGCACTCGTGGCAGGTGTTGTGGCAAGTGGACAATGACATACAGCATATGTACTTGCCTTGCGATCGACATCCGTGACAGCCATTTCACATCTTTTTTTTATGTGACAGATGTATATAAGTAAGTAAATAACCTTCTTCCAAAATGTATAATTCAAATAGAAAAGATTAGAACAGAATAGAAAAAACATATAATTTAGAAGAATAAAATGGAAAGAATATACAACCATCTTCTGAAATTCGAATTTCGAATAGAATAAATTTGAATTTCGAATAGTATGAATTCAAATTTTTTAATTAATTAATTTTAACTTTGGATAGAAAAGATTATAATAAAATATAAAATAGACTAGAAAAACAATAACCCCAAATTTGGGGTTTCTATCACCAAGTAACCCCGAGATACATGGACCCAAATTCGGGTCACAAAATATTTTCTAATCCGGTTGAAATAGTTTCAAATGCAGTTGAAATAATTTCGAATCATGTTGATACTATTTCAACCGGATTCGAAAAATTTTTGCGACCCGACTTTGGGTCCATGTATTTTGGGGTTACTTGGTGATAGAAACCCAAAATTTGGTATGCAAACACAGGAGAACTAGCACTACAACATCTCCAAATTTGGAGTTTCTATCGCCAACTAACCCCGAGATACGTGGACCCAAAGTCGGGTCGCAAAATATTTTTGAATCCGGTTGAAATAGTTTCAAATGCGGTTGAAATAGTTTTAAATGCGGTTGAAATAATTTCGAATCATGTTGATACTATTTAAAGCGGATTCGAAAATACAGTTCTACTGTGTTTGCATACCAAATTTGGGGTTTCTAGCTATAAGTGGCCCCGAGATACGTGGCCCCAAAGTCGGGTCACAAAATGTCATTCTCTGCTGCAGAAAAGTACTTGAAATATCGCCCATATCTGGGGGTCACTTGGTGCTAGGAGCCCCATAACTTGTGGCAGGTGACGTGGCAAGTAGACAATCCACAACTAGGTCACGTGGCAGGTCACGTGGCACTCGTGGCCGTTCACGTGGCACTCGTGGCAAGTCACGTGGCACTCGTGGCCGGTGTCGTGGCACTCGTGGCAGGTGTTGTGGTAAGTGGACAATGACATACAGCATATGTACTTGCCTTGCGATCGACATCCGTGACAGCCATTTCACATCTTTTTTTTATGTGACAGATGTATATAAGTAAGTAAATAACCTTCTTCCAAAATTTATAATTCAAATAGAAAAGATTAGAACAGAATAGAAAAAAAATATAATTTAGAAGAATAAAATAGAAAGAATATACAACAATCTTCTGAAATTCGAATTTCGAATAGAATAAATTTGAATTTCGAATAGTATGAATTCAAATTTTTTAATTAATTAATGTTAACTTTGGATAGAAAAGATTATAATAAAATAGAAAATAGACTAGAAAAACAATAACCCCAAATTTGGGGTTTCTATCACCAAGTAACCCCGAGATACATGGACCCAAATTCGGGTCACAAAATATTTTCTAATCCGGTTGAAATAGTTTCAAATGCAGTTGAAATAATTTCGAATCATGTTGATACTATTTCAACCGGATTCGAAAATATTTTGCGACCCGACTTTGGGTCCATGTATTTTGGGGTTACTTGGTGATAGAAACCCAAAATTTGGAGATGTTGTAGTGCTAGTTCTACTGTGTTTGCATACCAAATTTGGGGTTTCTAGCTACAAGTGGCCCCGAGATATGTGGCCCCAAAATCGGGTCGCAAAATGTCATTCTCTGCTCCAGTAAAGTGCTTGACATTTTACGACCCGATTTTGGGTCCACGTATCTCGGCGTCACTTAGTGATAGAAACCCCAAATTTGGTATGCAAATACAGGAGAACTAGCACTACAACATCCCCAAATTTGGGGTTTCTATCGCCAACTAACCCCGAGATACGTGGACCCAAAGTTGGGTCGCAAAATATTTTTGAATCCGGTTGAAATAGTTTCAAATGCGGTTGAAATAGTTTTAAATGCGGTTGAAATAATTTCGAATCATGTTGATACTATTTAAAGCGGATTTGAAAATATTTTGCGACCCGACTTTGAAAAAAAAATGAAATTGATTCTAACAGTCTGCAGGAGATCTGCAAAAAAAAGAAGTGAAATGGCTGTTAATAGTCTACAGGAGATCTGCTAAAAAAAGAAATAGATGCTAATAGTCTGCATGAGACCTGGTGAGAAAACTAAATAGATAATAATAGTCTGCAGGAGATCTGCAAGAAAAATAAAATAAATGCTAATAGTCTGCAGGAGATCTTATGTAAAAAATAGTAATCTGCAAAAAAAATTAAACATGAAATAGATAGTATCTATATTCTATTCTATTCTATTGTTTTTCTAGTGTATTCTCTATTTCTATTCTAATCTATTCTATCCAAAGTTAAAATTAATTAATTACATTTGTTTTAATTCCTACTATTCGAAATTCAAATTTATTCTATTCGAAATTCGAATTTCATAAGATGGTTGCATATTCTTTCTATTTTATTCTATTAAATTATATTTTTTTTCTATTCTGTTCTAATCTTTTCTATTTGAATTATAAATTTTGAAAGATGGTTAGTTACTTACTTATATACATCTGTCACATAAAAAAAAAAGATGTGAAATGGCTGTCATGGATGTCGATCGCAAGGCAAGTACATATGCTGTATGTCATTGTCCGAGTGCCACGTGACCGGTCACGAGTGCCACGTGACCAAGTTGTGGATTGTCCACTTGCCACGTCACCTGCCACAAGTTATGGGGTTCCTAGCACCAAGTGACCCCCAGATATGGGCGATCTGTCAAATGCTTTTCTGCAGCAGAGAATTACATTTTGTGACCCGACTTTGAGGCCACGTATCTCGGGGCCACTTATAGCTAGAAATCCCGAAATATTTGGTATGCAAACACATTACAACTGGCACTACAATAACCGCAAATTTGGGGTTTCTATCACCAAGTAACCCCATTGTAATGCTAGTTCTACTGTGTTTGCATACCAAATTTGGGGTTTCTAGCTATAAGTGGCCCCGAGATACGTGGCCCCAAAGTCGGGTCACAAAATGTCATTCTCTGCTGCAGAAAAGTACTTGACATATCGCGCATATCTGGGGGTCACTTGGTGCTAGGAACCCCATAACTTGTGGCAGGTGACGTGGCAAGTGGACAATCCACAACTTGGTCACGTGGCAGGTCACGTGACACTCGTGGCCGTTCACGTGACACTCGTGGCCGGTCACGTGGCACTCGTGGCCGGTCACGTGGCACTCGTGGCCGGTCACGTGGCACTCGTGGCAGGTGTTGTGGCAAGTGGACAATGACATACAGCATATGTACTTGCCTTGCGATCGACATCCGTGACAGCCATTTCACATCTTTTTTTTATGTGACAGATGTATATAAGTAAGTAAATAACCTTCTTCCAAAATGTATAATTCAAATAGAAAAGATTAGAACAGAATAGAAAAAACATATAATTTAGAAGAATAAAATGGAAAGAATATACAACCATCTTCTGAAATTCGAATTTCGAATAGAATAAATTTGAATTTCGAATAGTATGAATTCAAATTTTTTAATTAATTAATTTTAACTTTGGATAGAAAAGATTATAATAAAATATAAAATAGACTAGAAAAACAATAACCCCAAATTTGGGGTTTCTATCACCAAGTAACCCCGAGATACATGGACCCAAATTCGGGTCACAAAATATTTTCTAATCCGGTTGAAATAGTTTCAAATGCAGTTGAAATAATTTCGAATCATGTTGATACTATTTCAACCGGATTCGAAAAAATTTTGCGACCCGACTTTGGGTCCATGTATTTTGGGGTTACTTGGTGATAGAAACCCAAAATTTGGTATGCAAACACAGGAGAACTAGCACTACAACATCTCCAAATTTGGAGTTTCTATCGCCAACTAACCCCGAGATACGTGGACCCAAAGTCGGGTCGCAAAATATTTTTGAATCCGGTTGAAATAGTTTCAAATGCGGTTGAAATAGTTTTAAATGCGGTTGAAATAATTTCGAATCATGTTGATACTATTTAAAGCGGATTCGAAAATACAGTTCTACTGTGTTTGCATACCAAATTTGGGGTTTCTAGCTATAAGTGGCCCCGAGATACGTGGCCCCAAAGTCGGGTCACAAAATGTCATTCTCTGCTGCAGAAAAGTACTTGAAATATCGCCCATATCTGGGGGTCACTTGGTGCTAGGAGCCCCATAACTTGTGGCAGGTGACGTGGCAAGTAGACAATCCACAACTAGGTCACGTGGCAGGTCACGTGGCACTCGTGGCCGTTCACGTGGCACTCGTGGCAAGTCACGTGGCACTCGTGGCCGGTGTCGTGGCACTCGTGGCAGGTGTTGTGGTAAGTGGACAATGACATACAGCATATGTACTTGCCTTGCGATCGACATCCGTGACAGCCATTTCACATCTTTTTTTTATGTGACAGATGTATATAAGTAAGTAAATAACCTTCTTCCAAAATTTATAATTCAAATAGAAAAGATTAGAACAGAATAGAAAAAAAATATAATTTAGAAGAATAAAATAGAAAGAATATACAACAATCTTCTGAAATTCGAATTTCGAATAGAATAAATTTGAATTTCGAATAGTATGAATTCAAATTTTTTAATTAATTAATTAATTTTAACTTTGGATAGAAAAGATTATAATAAAATAGAAAATAGACTAGAAAAACAATAACCCCAAATTTGGGGTTTCTATCACCAAGTAACCCCGAGATACATGGACCCAAATTCGGGTCACAAAATATTTTCTAATCCGGTTGAAATAGTTTCAAATGCAGTTGAAATAATTTCGAATCATGTTGATACTATTTCAACCGGATTCGAAAATATTTTGCGACCTGACTTTGGGTCCATGTATTTTGGGGTTACTTGGTGATAGAAACCCAAAATTTGGTGATGTTGTAGTGCTAGTTCTACTGTGTTTGCATACCAAATTTGGGGTTTCTAGCTACAAGTGGCCCCGAGATATGTGGCCCCAAAATCGGGTCGCAAAATGTGATTCTCTGCTCCAGTAAAGTGCTTGACATTTTGCGACCCGACTTTGGGTCCACGTATCTCGGGGTCACTTTCTTATAGAAACCCCATATTTGGTATGCAAACACAGAAGTACTAGCACTACAACATCTCCAAATTTGGGGTTTCTATCACCAAGTAACCCCGAGATACATGGACCCAAAGTCGGGTCAAAAATATTTTTAGATTCGAAAAAATTCGGATTCGGTTAAATTCGTTAGTATTGTAATTCGGTAATTCGGATGCATCCGAATGTCCGAATAATGAAAAATTCGTCCGAATTTCGATTCGGAACGAAACAAAATGCACATGTCTATTCCTCACCCTCCTCCCTCAAACCCCCTAGATAAGCCAGCCGTATTATATCAATATGGGAAGGAGGATATACCGCGCTTAAATGGATCAAGAGTAATAAAAATGATTGAATGAATGGATTGATGAACCCTAAAAATGCAGCAAACTCACACGTGTAGACCAAACACCAATATGCAGAAAAAAAGGAAAAAAGAGTGAATATACAATCTAACAATAATCTGGAAATATTGTGCAATAACTATAACTTAACCACTTCGCGCCCGGGCAATGCTAAAAAGACGTCTGCATTGTCGCGCCGAAGTGCTGACAGGACGTCAATGGACGTCCTCCTGTTTCCCCGCCCCCGCGAGCGCGCATCTGGGAAAATCTGTGTTGGCCATGTCCCTTGGACACAGCTAATCACAGATCGTGCTGAATGGCCAATCACAGAGACCATTCAGCACTCGATCTCACTGTCCAATGAGAGATGATCTCAAATGTAAACATATGAGATCATCTCTCATTGCTGGCTTTCTCTCCTCACACAGAGACCGCGTGTGAGGAGGGAGAGAGATCTGTGCTTGCTCTTTGTAAAAAAAGTGAGTTAAAAAAACACATTACAGTAAAAAACAGTGCCCACAGTTCCTGCCAGTGCCACCTGCCAGTGCCATCTGCCGCCAGTGCCACCTGCCAGTGCCATCTGCCACCAGTGCCATCTGCCAGTGCCATCTGCTGTCAGTGCCACCTGCCAGTGCCATCTGCCGCCAGTGCCATCTGCCGGTGCCGCCAGTGCCATCTGCCACCAGTCATATCTGCCACCAGTCCCATCTGCCAGTGCCACCTGACAGTGCCATCTTCCATTAGTGCCACCTGTCAGTGCCATCTGCCATCAGTGCCACCTGTCAGTGCCATCTGCCATCAGTGCCACCTGCCAGTGCCACCTGTCCCATCTGCCAGTGCCACCTGCCAGTGCCATCTGCCATCAGTGCCACATGTCAGTGCCATCTGCCATCAGTGCAACCTGTCAGTGCCATCTGCCATCAGTGCAACCTGTCAGTGCCATCTCATCAGTGCAACCTGTCAGTGCTATCTCATCAGTGCCACGTCTCTAGTGCCACGTATCAGTGTCACGTATTAGTGCCATCTTTCAGTGTCACATGTCAGTTCCTTCTGTCATCGCCAACAATGGCTAAAAGAGTATTTTCAGTCGAGGAGGCGTACGAAATTCCTGCGGCCGACGGGAGCAACGGGGAGCCTTTCCGATTCAGATTCCTCCGCATATTCAGATGAGTCTGACGTGGACTACGAGCCTGTCCTAAGCAGTGGAGCAATGACGGAGGAGACAGAGGAGGAGGAGGAGGAGGAAGAAGAAGATGAGGAGGGCCCACCCGCCAGACGAAGGCATTCTGCTGAGGAGGCAGTACCATCCACCAGCACTGCAGTGCCATCCACCACCACTGCAGTGCCATCCACCAGCATCGCAGTACCTCGGGAAGCAAGGCCACGTACCAGTGGGGTGTCACCTCAGTCCCAAAGGGTTAGGTCCCATGACAGCCTTCCCTATTCCCTTCAGTACCCCTTGTGGCTTTCTCCTAATTCAGGAGAAGCCAACATTCCCCCTTTCACTGCCCAGCCAGGAGTCCAGGTGGATACAGAAAACTTTTCCCCAATTGATTTTTTTTATTTAATTTTTACTGAGGACATGCTGGCAACAATTGTGGCCCAGTGCAACTTATATGCCCAACAGTTCATAACCAGCAACCCAACGTCCTCTTATGCCCGTCCCTACATGTGGAGAGCCCTTACAGTGGAGGAGTTTAGAATTTTTTTGGGCCTCACATTCTGCATGGGACTAAATGGAAAAAATCTGATGCGTTCCTATTGGTCATCCCGCCCCATCTACCATATGCCCATCTTTTCCTCAGTAATGCCCAGGTCCAGATATCTAATGATTATGAGATTCCTACGCTACAATGACAATACCCAGTGCCCTCCCCGAAATGACCCAAATTTTGATAAGCTTTATAAAATTCGCCCGCTACTAAATTATTTTTCTGAAACCTTCCCCCAGTTGTTTACCCCAGACCAACATATATGCGTGGATGAGTCCCTTATAAAATTTTCTGGCAGGCTGGGCATAAAACAATTTATACCCAGCAAAAGGGCCCTCTATGGGGTGAAGCTCTATAAATTGTGCGACCGAGCCACTGGGTATGTGTATGCCTTTATTGTATATGAAGGAAAGGACACCCAACTGCACCCCCCTAATTGCCCAGACTGTATAGGAACCAGTGGGAGAGTAGTTTGGGAACTCATAAACCCACTTCTGGAGAAAGGATACCACTTTTATGTGGACAATTTTTATACAAGTTTGCCCCTGTTCCGAAAACCTACACAGAATGAAGACTCCAGCATGCGGCACCGTACGGACGAACCGGAAGGGCTTTCCTCAAAGCCTGGTCACCAAAAAATTGAGAAGAGGGGAGACGGCGAGTTTACGTAATGAGGAAATTTGGGCTGTGAAGTGGAGGGACAGAAGAGACGTCTACGTACTTTCTTCCATCCACAACAATGAATTTGTTGAGATCACCAGCAGGAATGGCCGGATCCAAAAACCCAAATGCATCTACGAGTACAATAAGTTCATGGGGGGTGTCGACTTCAATGACCAGATGCTCGAACCCTACCTTTCCACAAGAAGAACATACCAGTGGTATAAGAAAGTTTCCATTTATTTGTTTAATTTGGCCATGTACAACTCCTATGTCATCTATCAGAAATCCACTATAAGACCCAAATCCTTCCTTTTCTTCCAGGAGGAAATCACCACTGCCCTTATATACCCGAACAGCCCACCAGTAAACATTAGATCCAATGTCCTTAGCCGACTCTTCGAGCGACCACTTCCCAGATAAAATCCCTCCCAGACCAACAGGCCAAAAATGAGAGAAAAAATGCCGTGTGTGCCCCAAAAGAGGAGAGAGAAGAGACACCATTTATTATTGTGCCCAATGTCCTTCAGAACCAGGCCTCTGCATAGGCGACTGCTTCCGCCATTACCATACCAAAATAAATTATTAGTTCACTTCCTGCCATTTATCTTCACACCCCTTATGCCTCTGCTTTCTCTGTAACTGACCCTGGCTTGTTATTCGACCACGCTTCTGCCTAACGATTCTGTTTATACCTCTGCCTGATCTGGAACTGACCCTGGACTGTTATTCGACCACGCTTCTGCCTACCGATTCTGTTTATACCTCTGCCTGATCTGGAACTGACCCTGGACTGTTATTTGACCACGCTTCTGCCTACCGATTCTGTACATACCTCTGCCTGATCTGGAACTGACCCTGGACTGTTTGACCATGCTTTTTGCCTGCCTCTTGGAATGATCTTGTACCCTGCCAGTGGACTAGTGGGATTCATAACACAGGGGTCTCACATATGTGAGGGGCTCCAGAATTGTTTTTCTGGATGAAGAAAACAATTGTTTTTGTTTTTCTCATTCCCAGATTAGGGTCTGGAGACTCGGAGGCTTCAAAGAGATTTGGGTGGGAGAAGCCTTTACCCCTGTCCCCATTCAGTCCTGAACGAGGCCCTACTTTTGCCAACTGCCTGTAGGACCTATGCCATCATGCCTCTGCCTGTCGCATGAACTGACCACACCAATGGACCTGCCTACTACCAGGACCAATATTTTGGCACTGCTGACAATCTCTGCCTGCACTGACCCTGGACTGTATATGGACAGTATCCCTGCCTGCTGCCTGTACTGACTATAGACAGTATTCCTGTCTGTTGCCTTGACAATTGCATTCGCTTTTGCTGACCAAGTCCCTGCCTGCTGCCTGGACCAGTGCTATCCTCCTGTGGATAACTGCGCTACTAAAACCACAGGTAATCTTTTGTTTACCCTTTGCTCATCAGAATGTATTTTGGGGTGTAATTCTTGGTATGTTCATGCTATGTGTCCCTAGAACACCTGATGGTGTACCTTGCATGTTGGGCCTCTGTATGTGGCCAGGTTGTATAAAAGTCTCACACATTTGGTATCGCCATACTCAGGAGGAGTAGCAGAATGTATTTTGGGGTGTCATTTTTGCTATGTACATGCTATGTGTTGGCAATATCTTATAAATTGACAACTTTGGGTAAACAAATTGCGTTTTCATTTTTTTCCCGCATTTTCCAAAAACTTCAGGAAAAAAATGAACCGTTCAAAAGACTCATTATGCCTCATAGATTATACGTTGGGGTGTTAGCTTTCCAAAATGGGGTCACTTTGTGGGTGTTTCCATTGTCCTGGTGCTCCAGGGCCTTCAAAAGTGTAATGTATTTTGGGGCGTAATTTGTGGTATACACATGCCATGTGAGAGAAATAACCTATTACAATGACAATTTTGTGGAAAAAAAAATAAATTAAAATAAAATCTTCATTTTGCAAAGAATTGTGGGAAAAAATTACACCATCAAAAACCTCACCATGCATCTTACTAAGAACCTTGGAAAGTCTTGGTCGGTATTTGTACTTTCCTGGCTTGTTCGGGTCGTAAGAAATGAGATAGGCCACCAGTACAGTAGGTGTGATCAATTGTTTATGATCCGCACCACAGCTTGTAGACCCTATAACTTTCACAAAGACCCAATAATATCCACTAATTTGTGTTATTTTTACCAAAGATATGTAGCAGTATAAATTGTGGCCAAAATTTATGAAGAAAAATTAATAATTTGCAAAATTTTATCACATAAACTAAAAAAAAATCATTTTTTTCAAAAAAGTCGTATTTTTTCATTTATAGCGCAAAAAATAAAAAACCCAGAGGTGATCAAATACCACCAAAAGAAAGCTCTATTTGTATGAAAAAAAGGACAAAAAAATCATTTGGGTACAGTATTTGTCATTCAAAGTGTGAGAGTGCTGAAAGCTGAAAATTGGTCCGGGGACGAAGGGGGTTTAGTGCCCAGTTGTCAAGTGGTTAATATAGTGACAAAAAAAATACATAGTGCCAAAAAATTTTTTTTATATAATGTATGGTATGATATGATGAACCGACACATTAATCGAGTTTGACCCCAAAGGAATAACGGTTAATCATATAAATGTCCATGTAAGAGTCCATATAAATTCTGAACATAAACGAATTGCAATGCAAATTAGAAGAAGGGTGAACTCCTAAATTGCACCAAAAAAATGCACACGTGCGAAAAAATGGGGCGGGAGCTCCTAAGATGGCAGCTTAGGACCGGAGCTCCGCTCACCGCCGGCCATACAGCAGAGATACAAGCTGTTACAGACTCCCTTGTCACCTGAGAATAACGGGTAACGCTAGCAGAAGCTTCAGGTAAATATTCTAAAAGAGGCAAGAAATGTTTTAAACAGCCTGAGGAGAAACTGAATTTTTCCAAGATGGCCACCGTACCTCAGACATGCACACAGAAAGCTGCTGAGGCCTCCAATGCTATTAAGCAAGTTGTGGCTCCTTCATCTATATCTTTTATTTCTCAGACTTCTAATTCTGTAGTTTGTCCTTCTATCACTTCTCCTGAATACACGGAACAGGAGAACCCTGTGGAATTTATCCATTTATCCCCAATAGAGGTCTCTACACTAGCTCCTATCCCAGTACATACACAGGCTGAACAGGCTTTTGATGTAACTTTCAATATATCCGAATTATTCACAAGAATATCAGAAATGCTGGATAAAGGATTAGCACTAAGGCCTCGTACACACGACCGATTTTCTCGGCAAGAACCAGCAAGAAACTTGCTGGCAGAGAGGTCTTGCCAAGTAAATCGGTCGTGTGTACGCGGCTATCGGGTTTCTCGTCGAGAAAACTGACAAGTAACCTCGACGAGAAAATAGAGAACCTGCTCTCTATTTTCTCGTCGAGATTCTCGTCGGCATGTTTCTCGACGAGAAAAGTGAGTGTGTGTACACTTACCTGTCCTCCTGGAAGCCCGCGCATGTTCGAAATGAATTCGATGCATGCGCGGTAGCTTCCTAGGCATACGTAGGGTATACCAAGATGGCGGCGACGGCATCGAATGTGACGAGCGCATGCTCGTCGTAGTCGATGACGTCACCGCGTATGCTCCATTCAAAGAACCGCGGGTTCTTTGAAACGAGCGTGTGTACACTCGGCCGGGACAAGTTTCTTGTCCAAGAATCTCGTCGAAAAAAACGACATGTTTTTTTCAACGAGAATCTCGGCCGTGTGTACGAGGCCTAAATGCTGAAAGAATTACTGGTGAAATTAAAGCTGACTTTCAGACCCTTGGTAGTAGAATTGAAAATATTGAGCACAAGTTAGACATGTGGCAAAAACTGACCAGAATACTGAACATTTACAATTCATGCAGGACCAGCTGGAAACAGCACAGGCACAAATTGATGACCTTGAGAACCGTTCCAGGAGAGACAATTTTAGGGTCAGGGTATTGCCAGAAAATATCCTTGATGTACATGCTGCTATACAGGATGTCATAAAAATCCTATTACCATCTATTCCTGCTCACAAGTTGGAATTGGACCGTGCTCATTGGTCACTGGGACCACTTAGAAAGGACGGTTTACCAAGGGATGTGGTAGTAAAACCACATTATTATTCTATAAAATAGGACATAATGAAGAAATCTCGCCAACAGGAACTATTACAATACCAGGGAGCCACTATTCAATTTTTTTCTGATAGCTCTCCTTATACTATTCAAAGAAGAAGATCCCTAAAACCTCTATTGGCAGCCCTTATCAAAAAAGACATAAAATACAGATGGGCTTTTCCTTTTGCTTTAAAATTCTCCTTTAATGGCAAACACTATGCAGTTCATAATTTCCAAGAAGGTGAACATCTTTTGCTGGACCTGAAGATTATCTTTATGGAACCGGACATGGACACTACACCTGCCCAACAAGGCTCTATCAAACGTCAATCTCCTATAAGCCCAACCTCTTCTAATTGAACAAAGTAAAACATAGGAGAGTTAAAGGTAATCTTGTTACCTGAGGAGATGATACGTTCCTTTTTGACTTTCTCTTCTCTACCTGATATCTCAGGTGGCAATTGAAAAAAAAAATATATAGTCTGTTATGGAATTTCGGTTTATCTAAGATGAATCCACTTTTAGTTTGATGTTTTCACACTTTTTGAGAGGCTGCCACTGGCCGGTGTTGAGGCATTGGGCCTCCACCCACTTCTTGGATCGGTTGTTTTTTACCGATCTGAGAGGAGGGTACTTAGCCCTTCTTATGGGCTATACTACTGAGTATTTTTTGAATGAAGGAAGGAAGTCTTATTCCTCCCTTCATTCTGGGCCATTATTTGGCCTTTTGATATACTATGTATCGCTTCTGAGTGAATTTGATTTTGTTTTTTTCTTTTCTTTCTTTTCTTTTTTCTCTTAGCCTACCTGCCAATGAGAGGTTTTTTGGAGGGATGTTTGAAGTTTGCTAATCCAACCTTGGTGAATAATTATTTCTTATTAAGGATTTATATTAGATTGAGTATTATTTGGGACAGCGAATTGCTTGATCTTACTCTATTTTTTCATGGCTGCCACTAATAATATTTCTTCTCCTCTTCGGGTTATTACTCATAACACACAGGGGTTGAACTCCCCAATTAAGAGACGGAAGGCCTTTCAGGAATATAGGTCTCATCACATCAATGTTGTTTTTTTACAGGAAACCCATTTCCCACAGCAGTACACCCCCATTTTTTAACATGCCCACTTCCCAGTGTTTCATCTAGCCAATGCTGAAAATAAGACTAGGGGAGTAGCAATTTTATTTTCTAAACACTGCAAGTTTAATTTACAGAAGGAATGTGGAGACCCAGAGGGGAGATTCCTGTTGGTGAAAGGTACCATAGATGGGAGAGGGAGTAACCGCTCAGGTGTAGCTGATAAATGCTTCACAGGGTCCTAGAGCTGTGGGTGCAGGCAGTGCATATCACAATGCAGAGAACAGGAAAAAATGCTTGGACAGCCGCACTCCAAAAATGGTTGTTTATTAAAACAAAAATGTGAAAAACATATCACAGCATGGAAAGCAGCAAACAGGAGCTGACGCGTTTCGCACTGTGACTCAGTGCTTAATCATAGCTATGATTAAGCACTGAGTCACAGTGCGAAACGCGTCAGCTCCTGTTTGCTGCTTTCCATGCTGTGATATGTTTTTCACATTTTTGTTTTAATAAACAACCATTTTTGGAGTGCGGCTGTCCAAGCATTTTTTCCTGTTCTCTACCATAGATGGGAGGTTGTATACTTTAATATCATATTATGCTCCTAATAGGGGACAAAAGAGATTATTTAACCAAATGTTTGAAACTCTTCAGCCATTTATGGATGGAGTTATCATTATGGGAGGAGATTCCAACATAGCATTTGATACAGGGCTAGATAAATCTAAACCATTGAAGACTAAAATGATCCGTCCAACCAGGGCTAGTACACAAATTGCTCGCCTACTTCATAGATCCAGATTGACGGATATATGGAGGGAGCTGAATCCAAAAACAAAAGATTTTACTTACTTTTCAAATCCCCACCAATCATACTCGCGTATAGATCACATAATGGTTTCTACTCAACATACCCCTTCTGCCATTGCCTCCTCTATTATAGACGTGGCATGGTCAGACCACTCTATGGTTCTACTGTCTTTGAAACGTGATAGTATGGTTCAAAGGGTATCCCATTGGACTCTTAATCAATCGTTACTAAAGGATCCTGTTATTACCACAGAAATTGAACGTGAGATTAAGGAATATTTTGAACATAATGATAGGGAGGAAGTTTCTCCGTAAATTCTGTGGGCGGCACACAAAGTTACCATCAGAGGCAAATTGATACAGGCATACCCCACTTTTAAGTACACAATGGGACCAGAGCATGTATGTAAAACAAAAATGTACTTAACCACTTAAGCCCCAGGCCATTTGGTAGCTAAAGGACCAGAGGTGATTTCAGAATTTTGCACTGCGCTGCTTTAACTGTAAATTGTGCGGACATGCAATGTTGTACCCAAACGAAATTTGCGTCCTTTTCTTCCCACAAATAGAGCTTTCTTTTAATGGTATTTGATTGCCTCTGCGATTTAAATTTTTTGCGATATTAATGGAAAAAGACTACTTTTTGTTATAAGAAAAATCGAATAAACTCAATTTTAATCATACATTTAGGCCAAAATGTATTCAGCCACATGTCTTTAGTAAAAAAATGTCAATAAGCGTATATTTATTGGTTTGCGCAAAAGTTATAGCGTCTACAAACTAGGGTACATTTTCTGGAATTTACACAGCTTTTAATTTATGACTGCCTATCTCATTTCTTGAGGTGCTAAAATGGCAGGGCAGTACAAAACCCCCCCCAAATGACCCCATTTCGGAAAGTAGACATCCCAAGAAAATTGCTGAAAGGCATGTTGAGCCCATTAAATATTTTTTTTTTTGTCTCAAGTGATTGAATAATGACTAAAAAAAAATAAAAAATTACAAAAAGTTGTCACTAAATGATATATTGCTCACACATGCCATGGTTATATGTGGAATTGCACCCTAAAATACATTTTGCTGCTTCTCCTGAGTGCGGGGATACCACATGTGTGGGACTTTTTGGGAGCCTAGCCGCATACGGGACCCCGAAAACCAAGCACCGCCTTCAGGATTTCTAAGGGCGCAAATTTTTGATTTCACTCCTCACTACCTATCACAGTTTTGAAGGCCATAAAATGCCAAAATAGCACAAAACCCCCCCAAATTACCCCATTTTAGAAAGTAGACACCCCAAGGAAATTGCTGAGAGGCCTGTTGAGCCCATTGAATATTTTTTTTTTGTCCCAAGTGATTGAATAATGACAAAAAAAAATACAAAAAGTTGTCACTAAATGATATATTGCTCACACATGCCATGGTTATATGTGGGATTACACCCCAAAATACATTTTGCTGCTTCTCCTGAGTACGGGGATACCACATGTGTGGGACTTTTTAGGTGCCTAGCCGCGTACGGGACCCCGAAAACCAAGCACCGCCTTCAGGATTTCTAGGCACAAATTTTTGATTTCACTCCTTACTACCTATCACAGTTTCGAAGGCCATAAAATGCCAAAATAGCACAAAACCCCCCCAAATGACCCCATTTTGGAAAGTAGACACCCCAAGCTATTTGCTGAGAGGCATGGTGAGTATTTTACAGCTCTCATTTGTTTTTGAAAATGAAGAAAGAAAATATATATTTTTTTTTCCATTTTCAAAACTTTGTGGCAAAAAGCGAGATCTGCAAAATACTCACAATACCTCTCAGCAAATAGCTTGGGGTGTCTACTTTCCAAAATGGGGTCATTTGGGGGGTTTTGTGCCATCTGGGCATTCCATGGCCTCCGAAACTGTGATAGGCAGTGAGAAGTGAAATCAAAAATTTACACCCTTAGAAAGCCTGAAGGCGGTGCTTGGTTTTTGGGGTCCCGTACGTGGCTAGGCTCCCAAAAAGTCTCACACATGTGGTATCCCCATACTCAGGAGAAGCAACAGAATGTATTTTGGGGTGTAATTCCACATATGTCCATGGCATGTTTGAGCAATATATCATTTAGTGACAACTTTGTGCAAAAAAAAAAAAAATTAAAAAAAAAAATTGTCTTTTTTCCGCAACTTGTGTCAACATATAAAATATTCCATGGACTCGACATGCCTCTCAGTATATAGCTTGGGGTATCTACTTTCCAAAATGGGGTCATTTGGAGGGGTTTTGAACTGTTCTGGCATTTTATACACAACATTAGGAAGCTTACATCTACTCTTCTAACCACTTGAAGACAAAGCCCTTATTGACACTTTTTGTTTACATGAAAACAGATTATTTTTTTTGCAAGAAAATTATGTTGAACCCACAAACATTATATATATTTTTAAAGCAATGGCCCTACAGATTAAAATGGTGGGTGTTGCATTTTTTTTTCTACACAGTATTTGCGCAGCGATTTTTCAAACGCATTTTTTGGGGAAAAAATACACTTTTTTTAATTTTAATGCACTAAAACACACTATATTGCCCAAATTTTTGATGAAATAAAAAAGATGATCTTAGGCCGAGTACATAGATACCAAACACGACATGCTTTAAAATTTTGCACAAACGCGCATTGGCGACAAACTACATACATTTTTAAAAGCCTTTAAAAGCCATTACAGGTTACCCCGTTAGATTTACAGAGGAGGTCTACTGCTAAAATTACTGCACTCAATCTGAACTTTGCGGTGATACCTCACATGCATGGTGCAATTGCTGTTTACATATGATGCCAGACCGACGCTTGCATTCGCCATTGGGCAAGAGCAGGGCAGGACAGGGGTGCTTTTTTTTATTTTTTATTATTAATTTTGCTTTTTTATTTTATTTTTAAATTGTTCCTTCCATATTTTTTTTTTTTTTTTATCATTTTTATTGTTATCTCAGGGAATGTAAATATCCCCTATGATAGCAATAGGTAGTGACAGGTACTCTTTTTTTGAAAAAACTGGGGTCTTCTAGACCCTAGATCTTTCCTCTGCCCTCAAAGCATCTGACCACACCAAGATCGGTGTGATAAAATGCTTTCCCAATTTCCCAATGGCGCTTTTTATATCCGGGGGGGGGACATTCCCTCCAACTGCTTGTAAAAGCAGTCCAGAGGCTAATTAGCCACTAGGATTGCTTTTACATGAAATCCGGCCGCTGGCTGAAAAGAATGATACCAAGATGATACCTAAACCCGCAGGCATCATTCTGGTATAAACATTCAAAGTCCAGCAACATACCAGTACGTTGCTGGTCCTTGTTGGACATGTATTGTAATCTTTTTTTTTTCATGCAGCCAGTTGGCTGAATGAAAAAAGAGATTGATCGGTGGGTATGCCCACCATTAGAATACCGCCCTTCATCCACCCACTTCTAATGATGGGCATACATGCACCATTTATATATGCCAAAGCATGGGGGCATCCTCCCGCAAAAAAGTTATGCTGCACACACATGGTCGGACTTTTCCACGGGCAAGCCTCCGTCGGAATTTGGACTGTATGTACGCGGCATTAGGAGCAAAATTGCTCCTCCGCCCCTGCTGCCCCAATGCTTCGGCATATATGCTTTTTTTTTTTAACTGTGGTGGTGAAATCACCTCCTACAGCACTGGAGTCGCAGGGATCAGGCCTGTCTCTGCGAACGCTGCAGTTATGTGTGTTGTGTTTTGTAAGTGACAGTGATCGATCGATACTGCACTTGGGTGGCCTGGGCTGGATGGAGGGGCAAAACGCAGGTGCTAGCAGGTATCTGGGCTGATCCCGCTAACACTGCGTTTTTGGGAACCCTAAACTGCTGGGGACGCTAGTATAGATCTGATCTGATCAGATCAGATATTGATCTGTTCAGATACTATACCACTGAGGGAGGTGTATGCTTCACGCGTGGGTGTTAGCGTTACTGGTAGGGATGGGCCCGGTGCTCGATTCGAACCCACGTTCGAATCAAACACCGGGCGTTTGCTCGCTCGGCGAGCCCAGAACTATTTGGTCCGTTCGCATCACATTCGTGTGATGCGAGCGGCCCCGCAATGCATTGCGGCCGGCGCGGCCGGCACAGTGCATTGCTGGCTGATGATTGGCCAAGCATGCACTGTGACCCCGCATGCTTGGCCAATCACAGCGGCCGAAACTCGGAGAGCAATAATTGGCTACAGGCAGGACGCCTGTAGCCAATTACAGCTCAGGGGCTTTAGTACACGCCCCACCATTTAAAAGGCCGCCATGCCGTCGGCCCCGGTCACATGAGTTCCGGCTTTAGGAGAGATCAGTCTGCTGATTCTGTCTTTGCTTGATACTGAAAGATTTGCTCTTCTTTGCTAAACCATTGGCTATTTCTTTGGTAAACCATTGCTACCTAAGTCATTGATCGTTCATTGCTGCTGATTGCACAGTTAGTGTGTTATTAGCTGCTGCTGGGGATTAGTCTGGTGCGTGCTTACTGTTAGTACAGTATTGCAGTAGTACCAACCGCAGTGCTGTTAGCACAGCATTGCACCCCAACAGCACCCATAGGACTTCTAGTGTGTTAGTGGCAGCAAACAGAGCTCCTATATTTTCTTCTCAGCAGCACCCATAGGACTTCTAGTGTGTTAGTGGCTTCACACAGAGCTCCTATATTTTCATCTCAGAAGCACACATAGGACTTCTAGTGTGTTAGTGGCATCACACAGAGCTCCTATATTTTCTTCTCAGCAGCACCCATAGGACTTCTAGTGTGTTAGTGGCATCACACAGATCTCCTATATTTTCATCTCAGCAGCACCCATAGGACTTCTAGTGTGTTAGTGGCATCACACAGAGCTCCTATATTTTCATCTCAGAAGCACCAATAGGACTTCTAGTGTGTTAGTGGCATCACACAGAGCTCCTATATTTTCTTCTCAGCAGCACCCATAGGACTTCTAGTGTGTTAGTGGCATCACACAGAGCTCCTATATTTTCTTCTCAGCAGCACCCATAGGACTTCTAGTGTGTTAGTGGCAGCAAACAGAGCTCCTATATTTTCTTCTCAGCAGCACCCATAGGACTTCTAGTGTGTTAGTGGCATCACACAGAGCTCCTATATTTTCATCTCAGAAGCACCCATAGGACTTCTAGTGTGTTAGTGGCATCACACAGAGCTCCTATATTTTCTTCTCAGCAGCACCCATAGGACTTCTAGTGTGTTAGTGGCATCACACAGAGCTCCTATATTTTCTTCTCACAGCACCCATAGGACTTCTAGTGTGTTAGTGGCATCACACAGAGCTCCTATATTTTCATCTCAGAAGCACCAATAGGACTTCTAGTGTGTTAGTGGCATCACACAGACCTCCTATATTTTCTTCTCATCAGCACCCATAGGACTTCTAGTGTGTTAGTGGCATCACACAGAGCTCCTATATTTTCATCTCAGAAGCACCAATAGGACTTCTAGTGTGTTAGTGGCATCACACAGAGCTCCTATATTTTCTTCTCAGCAGCACCCATAGGACTTCTAGTGTGTTAGTGGCATCACACAGAGCTCCTATATTTTCATCTCAGAAGCACCAATAGGACTTCTAGTGTGTTAGTGGCATCACACAGAGCTCCTATATTTTCTTCTCAGCAGCACCCATAGGACTTCTAGTGTGTTAGTGGCATCACACAGAGCTCCTATATTTTCTTCTTAGCAGCACCCATAGGACTTCTAGTGTGTTAGTGGCAGCAAACAGAGCTCCTATATTTTCATCTCAGAAGCACCCATAGGACTTCTAGTGTGTTAGTGGCATCACACAGAGCTCCTATATTTTCATCTCAGAAGCACCCATAGGACTTCTAGTGTGTTAGTGGCATCACACAGAGCTCCTATATTTTCTTCTCAGCAGCACCCATAGGACTTCTAGTGTGTTAGTGGCAGCAAACAGAGCTCCTATATTTTCTTCTCAGCAGCACCCATAGGACTTCTAGTGTGTTAGTGGCATCACACAGAGCTCCTATATTTTCTTCTCAGAAGCACCCATAGGACTTCTAGTGTGTTAGTGGCATCACACAGAGCTCCTATATTTTCTTCTCAGCAGCACCCATAGGACTTCTAGTGTGTTAGTGGCATCACACAGAGTTCCTATTTTTTCATCTCAGAAGCACCCATAGGACTTCTAGTGTGTTAGTGGCATCACACAGAGCTCCTATATTTTCTTCTCAGCAGCACCCATAGGACTCTAGTGTGTTAGTGGCATCACACAGAGCTCCTATATTTTCATCTCAGAAGCACCCATAGGACTTCTAGTGTGTTAGTGGCAGCAAACAGAGCTCCTATATTTTCTTGTCAGCAGCACACATAGTACCTATAGTGTGTTAGTGTCAGCACCCATAGGACCTACAGTGTGTTGTGAGCACACATAGGAGCTCTATTTTTTATACTATATACACTACCGACTACAATGGCTGGAAGACCGCCAAGGAGAGGCAGAGCGTGCCGAGGCAAGAACACAGGGCAGGCAGGCTCTGTTTCTAGAGACAACAGTGCTGGCCGTGGACGTGGTCGTGCATCGTCATCAGCACGTGGCCATGGGACACGCTTGTCTTTGTTTTCGGCAGCTGGACATGTGGAGCCGCATCATGCCGAAGGCTTGGTAGAATGGATGACCAAGCCCTCCTCATCCTCCTCATCCTCTCTCACCCAGGCTCAGGGTACTGGCAGAGCAGCTGCCAACGCGTACTCAATGGCATCATCAGCCACCCCTTCCCTAGACCCACCATGTCCTCCTGAGGAGTCCCCCGAACTGTTTGAGCACAGTGTTGGGTACATGATCCAGGAGGATGCCCAACGATTCGAAGGCTCGGATGATGATACCCAGCTTGAGGAAGTCAGTAGTGTGCGCGCAGAGAGAGGGGATGCTGAAGGACAGCAATCTGGCAGTACTGTTCCACCAGCTGCAGCTTACTGCCAGGTTTGCTCTAGTGGTGAAGAGGGAGGGGATGATGAGGTCACTGACTCCACGTGGGTGCCTGAAGGGAGAGAGGAGGAGGAGGAGGAGGAGGATGCGGCGTCACATGTCCAATGAGGCAGGATGCCCCCTGGAGGCCAGCTAGAGGCCAGCACAGCAACTGTACCACACCGCAGAGCTCCGCCTGTGCAGGGCGCTGCCTCTGCACGTTATCACAAAAGTTCTTTGGTGTGGGCCTTTTTTGAGACGAGTGCATCAGATCGCACCACTGCTATTTGCAATATTTGTCTCAAGCGTATCTCGCGTGGCCAAAACATCAGCCGCTTGGGCACCACAAGCATCAGCAGACATATGTCGACCTGCCATGCAGCTCGTTGGCAAGCACACATAAAAGACCCACACCAAAGAACAAAGCAGACCTCTCCTTGCTCCTCATCAGCTGGGATCTCCATCCCCACTATATCTTCAGTCCTCTCTGAAAGCTGCTCTGAGAGGACTGAAGGTGTAGAATTAGGTGTGTCACAACCAAGTACTTGCAGTACACCGACGTCCGATTGTAGCAGGCAAATTTCCCTGCCCCAGCTGCTGGACCGTCGAAAGAAGTATACTCCCAGCCATCCACATGCCCAGCGGTTGAATGCTAGCTTGGCTAAATTACTAGCACTTCAACTGCTGCCTTTTCAGTTGGTAGACTCGGCCCCCTTCCGTGAGTTTGTTCAATGTGCGGTTCCTCAGTGGCAGGTTCCCAAACGCCACTTTTTCTCACGGAAGGCGATTCCGTCTCTCTACCGGCATGTGGAAGGCAATGTCCATTCCTCGCTGGACAGGGCGGTCAGCGGTAAGGTGCATATTACCGCTGACTCATGGTCCAGCAGGCATGGACAGGGACGTTATCTTTCTTTCACGGCCCATTGGGTCACTCTATTGGCAGCTGGGAGGGATGCAGGACAAGGTGCAGTAGTGTTGGAGGTTGTTCCGCCACCACGCCTCCAAAATGCTACTACTGGTTGTGACACACCTCTCTCCTCCACCCCCTCCTCTTCTTCTTCCTCCATGTCCTCTTCGAGTGCTCTGTCCTCGGAACCAGCGGTGCTCCGTAGGCGTACAAGGGGCTACGCGAGTACGCAGGCAAAAAGATGCCATGCCGTGCTTGCGCTGGTGTGTTTGGGGGACAGGAGCCACACTGGGCCAGAGGTTCTGGCAGCTCTGCAGGGGCAGGCCGAGAGGTGGTTGACGCCACGCCAGCTTAAGCCAGGAATGGTCGTTTCTGACAATGGCACCAACCTCCTCTCCGCCCTGCGACAGGGGCAGCTCACCCATGTGCCCTGTATGGCTCACGTCCTCAACCTGGTGGTGCAGCGGTTCTTGGGCAGGTTCCCAGGCTTACAGGATGTCCTGAGGCAGGCCAGGAAAGTCTGTGTGCATTTCCGCCGATCTTATAATGCCAGTGCTCGGCTGACTGAGCTGCAAAAGGAGCTGAACCTGCCCAAGAACCGCCTTATATGTGACATGCCCACCAGGTGGAACTCAACGTTGGCCATGCTGCAGCGACTGCACACGCAGCAGAGGGCCATCAATGAGTACCTTTGCGACTACGGCACCAGGACAGGGTCAGGGGAGCTTGGCTTTTTTCCCCATGCCAGTGGAGCATGATCAGGGATGCATGCACTGTCCTCTCACCATTTGAGGAGGCCACGAGGATGGTGAGCAGTGACAGTGCATGCATCAGTGACACTGTACCTCTTGTCCACCTGTTGGAGCATACGCTGCGTGGGATAATGGACAGGGCACTTGAGGCAGAACAGAGGCAGGAAGAGGAGGACTTCCTTGCCTCTCAAGGCCCCCTTTATCCAGACAGTGTTCCTTCTGTCCCACCCATCACACAGGAAGAGGATGAGGATGAGGAGGAGGAGGAGGATTGTGTGAGCATGGAGGTGGAGCCTGGCACTCAGCATCAGCAGCAGCAGTCTTTTAGGGATGATGTACAGTCCCAACAAACCAGTGGACTTGTACGTGGCTGGGAGGAGGTGGCTGGCGATCATGTCATCCTCAGTGACCCAGAAGACTCCGGACCGAATGCCTCAGCTAACCTACGCTGCATGGCCTCCCTGATCCTGCAAAGCCTGCGGAAGGATCCTCGTGTTCTTCGGATCAAGGAGAGGGACCATTACTGGCTGGCCACTCTCCTTGATCCACGGTACAAGGGTAAGGTTGCGGACCTTATCTTGCCGTCGCAGAGGGAGCAGAGGATGAGACATCTCAGGGAGGCCTTGCAGAAAGGTCTGTGCAACGCGTTCCCAGAAACTGGGAGGTTACAAACTCCTGGTCCTGGACGACGAGTTGCTGAGGCTTCGGTCAGTAGCAGAAGGAGCGGTGGGGAAGGTGGACGTCTGACCGATGCGTTCAGACAATTTTTTAGTCCGCAGCCCCAAGGTATGATCGGTTCCAGCAACCATCGCCAGCGTCTGATATACATGGTGCAGGAATACCTAGGGGCAAGGTCAGACTTGGACACCTTTCCCACCGAAAATCCTCTGGCTTACTGGGTCCTGAGGATGGATCACTGGCCAGAGCTTGCACAGTATGCAATTGAGCTACTGGCCTGTCCTGCATCCAGCGTTCTTTCCGAACGCACATTCAGTGCTGCTGGAGGATTTGTCACCGATCATAGGGTGCGCCTGTCCACCGACTCGGTTGATCGACTGACCTTCATAAAAATGAATCAGTCTTGGATCACCACCAGCTACCAGACACCTGAAGCGTATATAACGGAATAATTTATAATGTCACATCCCTTCAAGACTGCCTATGCTGATGCTGAGTGACTGTCCTGTTATGTTCACTGACTATCCTCTTCCTCCTCCTCAATGATCCATGCCACCACACCAGTGCCTAAGGCACAATTTTTCAGCCCCTGTATAACAGGGGCGTGTAATTACAATTTTTTAAAAAGATGCTTCGCAACAGGTGTGACTGCTGTGCTCAGAGTACAGTATCTGTGAGGGGTTGCAGTGTTGTGGCACCAGCACCAGTGCCTAAGGCACAATTTTTCAGCCCCTGTTGGGGCGTGTAATTACAATTTTTAGGCAATGCTTTGCAACAGGTCTCATTGCTGTGCTCAGAGTACAGTATCTGTGAGGGGTTGCAGTGTTGTGGCACCAGCACCAGTGCCTAAGGCACAATTTTTCAGCCCCTGTTGGGGCGTGTAATTACAATTTTTAGGCAATGCTTTGCAACAGGTCTCATTGCTGTGCTCAGAGTACAGTATCTGTGAGGGGTTGCAGTGTTGTGGCACCAGCACCAGTGCCTAAGGCACAATTTTTCAGCCCCTGTATAACAGGGGCGTGTAATTACAATTTTTTAAAAAGATGCTTCGCAACAGGTGTGACTGCTGTGCTCCAAGTACAGTATCTGTGAGGGGTTGCAGTGTTGTGGCACCAGCACCAGTGCCTAAGGCACAATTTTTCAGCCCCTGTTGGGGCGTGTAATTACAATTTTTAGGCAATGCTTTGCAACAGGTCTCATTGCTGTGCTCAGAGTACAGTATCTGTGAGGGGTTGCAGTGTTGTGGCACCAGCACCAGTGCCTAAGGCACAATTTTTCAGCCCCTGTATAACAGGGGCGTGTAATTACATTTTTTTAAAAAGATGCTTCGCAACAGGTGTGACTGCTGTGCTCCAAGTACAGTATCTGTGAGGGGTTGCAGTGTTGTGGCACCAGCACCAATGCCTAAGGCACAATTTTTCAGCCCCTGTTTAACAGGGGCGTGTAATTACAAATCTTGATCTAATAGTTCACAGCAGGGCCCATTCCTGCGCCCACCAAGAGTAACTATGAGGGCCTACAGTCTTGTGGCAACGCCGTCCACCACCACCACCAAAGGCCCAATTTTTCTGCCCTGTTCAACAGGTGCATGCAATTACAAATCTTGATCTAATAACTCACAGCAGGGCCCATTCCTGCACCCACCAAGAGTAACTGTGAGGGCTTACAGTCTTGTGGCAACACCGTCCACCACCACCACCACCACCACCACCAAAGGCCCAATTTTTCTGCCCTGTTCAACAGGTGCATGCAATTACAAATCTTGATCTAATAACTCACAGCAGGGCCCATTCCTGCACCCACCAAGAGTAACTGTGAGGGCTTACAGTCTTGTGGCAACACCGTCCACCACCACCACCACCATCACCAAAGGCCCAATTTTTCTGCCCGGTTCAACAGGTGCATGCAAGTACAAATCTTGATCTATTAACTCACAGCAGGGCCCATTCCTGTGCCCACCAGTCTTGTGGCTACACCAACATCTAATTTGGCAAATTTCTGCAGAGTATATACGGCAGGCCCCTACTTTCAAACATCCAACTTACAAACGACTCCTACTTGCAAACGGCAAGAGAAAACAGGAAGTGAGAGGAAATCTACCCCTAGGAAGGGAAATTCTATCCTGTTAGATTTAATTTGGGAAAAAAGGTATCTCCTCTCTACTGATGCTTTATCACCAATCCTTGTTTCAATTAAAACCCCACTTTTCCAAAAACATTTGTCATTGGGACGGAAAGTGAGGTGACATGTTCTGAACAGATGTGCAAAGACAGCAAATGTTACAGGGGTGATAACCCCTCCCTATGTTCTCCAAAAAGCTTAAAAATAGATTTTTTTGGGATGGAGCTACACTTCATAATGTACCTGTTCAGATTCTACTTAAGAACAAACCTACAGTCCGTGTCTTGTTTGCACCACCTATATACTGCTGTTCAGAGTATATAGGGTTGTAGGTATAGGGTTTTATTTTGGGTGCGGGGTCCCCCTTAATATCCATACAAGACCCAAAGGGGCTGGGGTGGGGGGGGGGTGATGGGGTAGCCATGCCATTTTTCTCAAGGATTTTCAGCCATATGGCGGCCAGGACAAGACATGACATTAAAGCCGCAAGTGGTTTTAAATGGCTTCTTTTTTTCCTTTACAAATGTCATTTTGTGCAAGGACAGTTCTAAACACGGGAAACACATGCCACTTCACAGGCATACTTAAGACACCCCCCAGGTACCATATTTAAAGGAAAATTTCACTTTTTTTTTTTCACTTTATGCATCATTAAAATGACTGCTCCCGAAAAAACGTTAGTTTTTAAAATTTCTTTTTGCATTGATATATGTCCCCTGGGGCAGGACCCGGGTCCCTAAACCTGTTTTATGACATTAACATGCATATTGGCCATTGTAATTAGCAATTTTGATTTCGAACGTTCGCGTCCATTATAACGAATAGGGTTCGAAAGTTCGCGCGAACTTTCGGTCCGTTCGAAGGTTCTGGTGCGAACCGAACCCGGGGGTGTTCGGCTCATCCCTAGTTACTGGCACTAACCTGACGCTGCCTGGGGTGTGACGCAGACCCTCTCTGACGCTAAAACCTAATTGATATCACCCGCCGGGCGATCAGGGGGTTAAACCTTTATTGGGTTATATATACGGCGGGTGCCCTGACACTATAAAAAGCAAACTAACTAACCAGCTTCACCCGTAACACTTATATGGTGATCACTGGTGAAAGGGTTAACTAGGGGCAATTAGGGGGTTAAAACCTTTATTAGATAATATATGGGGGTACCTGACGCTATAAAAACCTGCGGCGAACCTAAAAAAATTACTGGCTACCGATCTGCATCACCGACACTAAGACAGCGATCAGAAAAACGATCGCTTAGCGACAGGGGTGATAGGGGGTGAAAGGGTTACCTGGGGGGCGATCAAGGGGGTTAAACCTTTATTAGATAATTTATGGGGGTACCTGACGCTATAAAAACCTGCGGCAAACCTAAAAAAAATTACTGGCTACCGATCTGCATCACCGACGCTAAGACAGCGATCAGAAAAATTATCGCTTAGCGACAGTGGTGATAGGGGGTGAAAGGGTTATCTGGGGGTGATCAGGGGGTTAAACCTCTATTAGGGGGGTTAGGGGGCTACACTGGACCTAAAACTAACTTTAGTGACACTTTTACAGTCACAAATGTCACTGATTGCAGTGATCAGTAAATAAATGGTCACTGCAATCAGTGACACTGTGACTGGGGTCTGGGGGGTGATCTGGGGGGTGATCTGGGGGTGTCTGGGGGGCCTGGGGGGGCAATTTGTGTGCCTATGTGTCCTGGTGTCAGTGTAGTGTTTTGTGCACTGACCTGATGTCTTCTCTTGTACGGCGCTCGGTATATGTGAGCGCCGCATGAGAGATGACATCACTTCCTCCTGCTTCCTCTGCCTGTGTTTACATTACACGGACAGAGGAAGCATTTTCATTCGCCGGGAGCGATCGCGAGGGGGTGGCCGGAATCGAACGGCCGTCCCCTCATCTCGGATCGCTCCCCAACGAATACCGACCGCTCACTGTATAAGAGGGGGGTCCAATCGGACCCCCCAACTGTACAAAGGCAATCACGTACACTGTACGTGATTGTGCCTGTCGGTACCGTTCTGCCGACGTACATATAAAGTGAGCGGTCGTTAAGTGGTTAAAGTGAAGCAATACCTTTTTTCACTTCTGGGGCGTCAGGAGCTGTAGTGGGGTGTCAGGGACTGTAGTGGGGGCGTCAGGGACTGTAATGGGGGTGTCAGGGGCTGTAGTGGGGGTGTCAAGGGCTGTAGTTGGGGTGTCAAGGGCTGTAGTGGGGGTGTCAGGGGCTGTAGTGGGGGGTCAGGGACTGTAGTGGGGGTGTCAGTGTAGAGTTGCCACCTCATCCCTTTAAACCCGAACACATATGAATTACACAGGTTCTGAGGCTACTTTAATGCAAATAAGGCACCAAGTGAGTTTAATTACCACCTTAATCAGCCACAGAACCTGTGTAATTAATATGTGTTTGGTTTTAAAGGGATGAGGTGGCAACTCTAAGTCAGGGACTGTAGTGGAGGTGTCAGGGACTGTAGTGGGGGTGTCAGGGACTGTAGTGGGGGTGTCAGGGACTGTAGTGGGGGTGTCAGGGACTGTGTTTCCAAGTAGCAGGGAATCTGAACTATCCGTGCACGGATTACTCAGGTGCAGCTTTAGCTTGAGAGCCACTTTACATACACTCACGGGTATGTACTTACTCGCGAGTGTATGTAAAGTGAGTGTACTTAAACCGGGGTATGCCCGTGCACGGATTACTCAGGTGCAGCTTTAGCTTGAGAGCCACTTTACATACACTCACGGGTATGTACTTACTCGCGAGTGTATGTAAAGTGAGTGTACTTAAAGCGGGGTATGCCTGTACAGATTGCAGCTAGACAAAAAAAAATTGAAGACTTTGGAGGTGGAAAGACTAGAAAGAGACTTTGTAACATTGAGTAAACAACATAAAAAGGATCCATGTGGTATTCCTGCCTCCAAATTAGATTCTGCTAGGGCTGCTCTGAATCTGGCTCTCACGGTGAAGGCAGATGGTTCTGTTAAGTGGTCTGGGGCCAAATTTTATCAAATGAGCGATAAGATAGGTCCCATGTTAGCTCATAAATTATCCCCTAGATTCAAATCTAGAGTTCTTCCCAAGATCAGATTAGCTGATGGCTCTCTTACACTAAACCCCCAGCGTATAATGACAGCCTTTCAAGATTTCTATTCTGATTTATATAGTTTTGAAGGACAATCTACCTCCAATAGAATAGAGGAGTTCCTAGATGGCTTACAATTACCCAAGTTAGCAGATAACATAGAGAGGAATTAGAAGCTCCCATATCTATGACAGAAGTTTCAGAAGTTATTAGAACATTGAAAACGAATAAAGCTCCCGGACCTGATGGTTTTTCTCCTACTTACTATAAAACATTCTTAGAGACCCTGACACCCTATCTTACACGATTTTTTATTTTTCTGACAGAAGGTCATCCAATAGGTAAACAGCTCAACATGGCATATATATCCGTTATTCCAAAACTTGATAAGGACTCCAGCCTAGTCAAAAACTACAGGCCAATTTCTTTGATTAACAATGACTTAAAAATATTAACCAAAATTCTCCCTAATAGGTTATCTTCCTTCATTGGGCAATATATCCATAAAGATCAGGTGGGATTTATCCCTGGTAGACAGGGTCCAGATCAGGTGAGGAGAGCGGTAGATTTGGTGTCAATATTGCAAACCCAATGGGTAGGTAAACAAAAACAGGAAGGTATGCTCCTATCGTTGGACCTGCAAAAGGCCTTCGATTCAGTTTCATGGCCATACATGTTTGAGGTCATGAAGCGCTGGGGTTTTGGTTCGAAAGTTTTAGGCATTTTATCTGCTCTATATTCTACACCTGAAGCTAAAGTCAGATTACAGGGGCTATTCTCTGACTCCATTAAGATTTGTAGAGGTACTAGGCAATGTTGCCCTTTATCTCCCCTGATATTCGCTGTTGTGATGGAAACATTAGCAATTACAATCCGGAATAATCCGAATATCAGGGGGATCCAGTGTGAAAAAGAAAATCATAAATGTGCATTATTTGCAGATGACCTGTTGTTGTTTATTACTTCCCCAACGTCTTCTTTATCTGAAATTTACTCTCTGCTTCAAAAATTCTCAAAGCCCTTAAAGCAGAGCTCCACCCTAAAGTGGAACTTCCGCTCATCGGATTCCTCCCCCCCTCCGGTGCCACAATTGGCACCTTTTGGGGGGGAGGGGGGACAGGATACCTGTCAAAGACAGGTATCCTTTCCCACTTACTGGAGTCCGGCCGCGGCGGTGAAGTCACGCGAGGCTCCCTCCTCCTCCTCCCCTGGCCGCTGGGCTAATAGGAGAGAGGAGCGGGGCCTCACGCATGCACAGTAGGGTTCCCGGCGTGAAGCCAAAAGGTTTCACTGCCGGGTTCCCTTACCCGCAATGGCGACGGCAGCACCCGACAGCTGATGTGAAACATCAGCTGCGGTGCCGACATCGAGGCCGTTCCCCAGACGACGCTACCTATAGCGAAACGTACGTCGGGAGGTTGACGCGCTGATGTCATCGCTGAATGGGAGACTGCATGCCGGCCGGCTCTTCCTATGTTTTTATGCCTGAATTTTACCTACTTGATGTAAGTTACCACCTTTTTATTTGAATAAATGCTGTTTGGACGATATACACTATGTGGTTTCCCCTTCTCATTTTTATGACTGGTGAATACTGAGTTCCAATATCGCAAGAGTTCCTCTCCATCCTTGGATATCCATCTACTGCAAGGAAGCGAGTGATTCATAGTTTGGCATTCCAATAGCTTGCCTCTGGTAAGCACATTATTTTGGTGGTGGTGCACGTGTGCATTTTTTGGTGCAATTTAGGAGTTCACCCTTCTTCCAATTTGCATTGCAATTCGTTTATGTTCAGAATTTATATGGACTCTTACATGGACATTTATATGATTAACCGTTATTCCGTTGGGTTCAAACTCGATTAATGTGTCGGTTTATCATATCATACCATACATTATATAAAAAAAATTTTTTGGCACTATGTATTTTTTTTTTTGTCACTATATTAAGTTATAGTTATTGCACAATATTTCCAGATTATTGTTAGATTGTATATTCACTGTATACAGGTTTGCACAGCTCTTTTTTCCTTTTTTTCTGTGTATTATATCAAGGGAGTAGGGGGTAAGGCCGCTATATATATATAAAAATGCATATGGGAAAATATTCATCCAGGCACCAAGGCATGTACAGAATGAAAACAAAGCTGTGCATACACAACTCAGTGTAAATTTGAAAAAAATTTGCAATAAGGCAGGTAAGAAGCTTTTGATGTGGAAGACGCATAGGGGTTGATTTGCTAACTGGAGAAGGCAAAATCTGGTGAAGCTGTACATTGTAGCCAATCTGCTTCTAACTTCAGCTTGTTAAATTAAGCTTTTACAAAAAACCTGGAAGCTGATTGGTTTGCAGATTTTGCACTCTCAAGTTTTAGTTTAATCAACCCCAAAGTATGTTCCTTCTACAATAAAAGCATTTCTGTGAGCAATTTTAACAATTTCATGACTGCCCACTGTAGATATACTGCGGCAGGGCGGCTGCTTTGTGCCAAATGACGCACCTAGTACCTGATCTGACATTTCCGGGTCTTGGGCATGCACGTGTCCCAGGCAACCCACTCCCGCCGCGATCACAGACAGCGGGAGGCCAGCAGTGGGTACCGCAGACTTGATGTCCACCACCACCTGCTGATTGTGCAGTACACAGGCAGAATGGTGATCTACCTATGTAAACAAGGCAGATCGCCGTTCTGTCAGTAGGGAAGGCATGGGTCCTGTGTTCCTGCAAAGCAGGGACATGGATCTATACCTTCCCTTAGTAAACACACCTCCTACAGTACATAAGCACAGTCTAGGAACACATTTAACCCTCTGATTGCCCCTGATGTTAACCCCTTCCCAGCCAGTGTCATTAGTACAGTGATAGTGCATATTTTTTAGCACTGGACACTGTATTAGTGTCACTGGTCCCCAAAAAGTGTGAGTTAGTGTCTGCTGCAATATCGCAGTCCCGCTGATCGCTGCCATTAGTTGTTAAAAATAAATAAACAACAATATCCCATAGTAGACGCTATAAATTTTGCACAAACCAATTTATATACGCTTATTGGGATTTTCTTTACCAAAAATATGTAGCAGATTACATATTGGCCTAAATTGATGAAGAAATTTGAGTTTACATTTTTTTTGGATATGTATTATAGCAGAAAGTAAAAAATATTGTTGTTTTTTTTTTTTTTTGCTAAATTGTCTGTCTTTTTTTGTTTATAGCGCAAAAAATAAAAATCACAGAGGTGATCAAATGCCACCAAAAGAAGCTCTATTTGTGGGAAAAAAATACATACATTTTGTTTGGGTACAGCCTCGCACGACCGCGCAATTGTCAGTTAAAATAACACAGTGCCATATTGCAAAAAATGGCCTGGTCATGAAAGGGGGTAAATCGTCCGAAGCTGAAGTGGTTTTTTATACAAAGTTCCCCTTGCAAGTGTGCAGGTAAACACTATTATAAAAATTTCTTACTTTTTCTTGTTTGATACAGCTCCATTGGCTGTAGAAAACCTCAGTTCTGGAAATCAGCTGCAGCAGTCTAACAACCCCCTTCCTCATGCTTTGTCAGGCCCACAGCTCTGGGATCAGCAAAGCTTATACTCTTTGCTAACTGCAGAACTGTACATTAAAGTAGGACACATGTTGGGATCAGTGGCGGCTGGTGAAGTTTTAGGATGAGGGGAAGCAAGACCCCGCCCCTCCATGGTTGGCCCATCCCACTTCTCATAAGCCACACCCCTTATAGAATCCACCCACTCCGTCCCCTGTATTCAACTCATAGTGTCAGCATTATACACCAGGCTCTGCACATCATATAACAACAAAGGCCTGGGGAATGCCCAGGAAAAAACCAAGCATACTTACCGACCAGCTAGCTGACAACCAATTAACCTGTCTAACAGTATGGGTTAAAAACAGGGGTTTGTCCGCACGCATTTGCAAATGCATGCATGAGCCACAGAGCCACGCCAAGGCCCCCTGGAATCTGTGGTCCTACACTAACTGTGAGTGTCCCCACAATGGAGGCACATGCATTCTGATGGTTAGATGAGGACAGATGGACTGAAGGGGAGCCACCCCTCCTTAAAGGTACAGGAGCACACCAAACACCCAGCATAGCACAATGGCAGCAAAGGTGTTGGTGCGCTGCTGGACCAATACAAGCACCACAGGTGAAAACAAAACTATGTCCACCGCCCTCATCTATAGCTGGCCATAACAGTAAGCAGCATTGGAAGGCGAAAGCAGATAACAACAAAGGCCTGGGGAATGCCC
Organism: Rana muscosa; assembly: GCA_029206835.1. Taxonomy (NCBI): domain Eukaryota; kingdom Metazoa; phylum Chordata; class Amphibia; order Anura; family Ranidae; genus Rana; species Rana muscosa. The sequence continues at coordinate 235,853,295 of CM055116.1, read as the reverse complement.
AGGAAAAAACCAAGCATACTTACCGACCAGCTAGCTGACAACCAATTAACCTGTCTAACAGTATGCGTTAAAAACAGGGGTTTGTCTGCACGCATTTGCAAACGCATGCGTGAGCCACAGAGCCACGCCAAGGCCCCCTGGAATCTGTGGTCCTACACTAACTGTGAGTGTCCCCACAATGGAGGCACATGCATTCTGATGGTTAGATGAGTACAGGTGGACTGAAGAGGAGACACCCCTCCTTAAAGGTACAAGAGCACACCAAACACCCAGCATAGCACAATGGCAGCAAAGGTGTTGGTGCGCTGCTGGGCCAATACAAGCACCACAGGTGAAAACAAAATCATGTCCACCGCCCTCATCTATAGCTGGCCATAACAGTAAGCAGCATTGGAAGGCTAAAGCAGATAACAACAAAGGCCTGGGGAATGCCCAGGAAAAAACCAAGCATACTTACCGACCAGCTAGCTGACAACCAATTAACCTGTCTAACACTATGCGTTAAAAACAGGGGTTTGTCCGCACGCATTTGCAAACGCATGCATGAGCCACAGAGCCACGCCAAGGCCCCCTGGAATCTGTGGTCCTACACTAACTGTGAGTGTCCCCACAATGGAGGCACATGCATTCTGATGGTTAGATGAGGACAGGTGGACTGAAGGGGAGCCACCCCTCCTTAAAGGTACAGGAGCACACCAAACACCCAGCATAGCACAATGGCAGCAAAGGTGTTGGTGCGCTGCTGGACCAATACAAGCACCACAGGTGCACATCATATACCAGGCTGCACATTATACACAGGGCTCTGCACATCATATACCAGGCTGTACATTATACACAGGGCTCTGCACATTATATACCAAGCTGCACATTATACACAGGGTTCTGCACATCATATACCAGGCAGCACATTATACATAGGGTTCTGCACATCATATACCAGGCTTCACATTATACACAGGGCTCTGCACATCATATACCAGGCTGTACATTATACACAGGGCTCTGCACATCATACACCAAGCTGCACATTATAAACAGGGTTCTGCACATCATATACCAGGCTGCACATTATACATAGGGTTCTGCACATCATATACCAGGCTTCACATTATACACAGGGCTCTGCACATCAGGGCTCTGCACACCATATACCAGGCTGCACATTATACACAGGGCTCTGCAGATCATATACCAGGTAGGGCTGGGCGATTTTCCCCCCCCAAAAAAATCTGCGATTTTTTTATAAAAAACTCGATTTACGATTCGATTCGACTTTATTATTATATTAATTAAAGTGCATCAACAAACAAAATTGCAAAGGCAAACCCTTTCTCTAACTGCAAAGTCAGTGTGCAGTGTGCAACAAAGATTGTTAAACATCCAAATTATTAATACTGTATTTGGATTTAGCTAATAAAACAACAAAAAATCCTGAGGTTACTCTTAGTTGAATTGAACTGTGCCCATGCCTCACTGTGCCCGTGCCTCACTGTGCCCATTCTTCACTGTGCCCAAGCTTCAATCACTGTGCCCGTACCTGATGCAGATTTTCATGGGTTACTGATTTTACTGTTACACCGGTGGCCATTCCAGTATTCAAAAGCCGCGCCTCCTCCTCGTCTGTGATAGGTGGAACACTCAATTTCCCAGCATTCAGTGTTCCGCCTATCACGGACATCCGCTCATCCTCATAACACAGACGAGGATGAGAGGATGTCCGTGATAGGTTGAACACTGCCTGCTGTGAAATTGAGTGTTCCGCCTATCAAAGGCGACGAGGACTCGGGAGGTGCGGCTTTTGAACACTGCAATGGCCGCCGTCTGTCTGCTTGACACGCTGATCAGGTAGGCAGACGGGGGCTTGCGGTTAGTTAGTGTTACATTACATCTACTCGCTGCGGCTGCGGCGAGTAGATGTAATTTTCCCAGTGCCATTCCGGATACGCCCCTTGCAGCCCTGCTACGGAAACTCCGAAGGAAATTTTTTTTTTCAAAAAATAAAAAATAAAAATGTCAAAAAAAATCGATTTTCTTCAAATCTGAATCGATTTGAACTCAAAACTCGATTCAAGATTAAAATCGATTTTTTTCCCAGCCCTAATACCAGGCTGCACATTATACACAGGGCACTGCACATCATATACCAGGCTGCACATTATACACAGGGCTCTGCACATTATACACAGGGCTCTACAGATCATATACCAGGCTGCACATTATACACAGGGCTCTGCACATCATATACCAGGCTGCACATTATACACAGAGCTCTGCACATAATATACCAGGCTGCACATTATACACAGGGCTCTGTACATCATATACCAGGCTGCAAATTATACACCAGGCTCTGCACATCATATACCAGGCTGCACATTATACACAGAGCTCTGCACATCATATACCAGGCTGCACATTATACACACAGCTCTGCACATCATATACCAGGCTGCACATTATACACAGGGCTCTGCACATCATATACCGGGCTCTGCACATTATACACCGGGCTCTGCACATCATACACCGGGCTGCACATTATACACAGGGCTCTGCACATCATATACCAGGCTGCACATTATACACAGGGCTCTACTAAAGCAGATTAATCATGCCTATCTTGTGTATAACCACATCGGGCACCTCTGCCAATCGATCTACCAGCTGGCTGTTTTTGTACTGACTTTTCTTACCAATTCGTGACAGCAGAGTGTGTGGGGGAGGGTAATGATGTTGGTTGATAGTTGACTGTGCGATGTGACAGCAGAGTGTGTGATGTGACATTTGAGTATGAAATATGACAGCAGAGGGTGGGGGATGGTATGGGATGACAGCAGAGTGTGCAGTATGCCCTGATCTGTCTCCGCACCGCTTTCCATATAAGGCAGAGGTCTCAAACTGGCGGCCCTCCAGCTATTGCAAAACTACAAGTCCCATGAGTCATTGCAAGACTGACCGTTACAAGCATGACTCCCACAGGCAAAGGCATGATGGGACTTGTAGTTTTGCAACAGCTGGAGGGCTGCCAGTTTGAGACCTGTGATATAAGGAATTGTTGTTGCTCTATCTCTTTTTCTGTCCACTATACCCCCATTATCTCCCATTCCTCATATATATATCTATATATAGATATATATATAGATATATATATATATATATATATATATATATATATATATATTATTTACCCAGAATAGTTAATATGAACATTGCCTGTGTTTATTGGTTTTTCTCATGTTGGGTTCATTATGTAACCGGATTATTATATGTATTTCTCATTATTTTCTCCTCGATTGATCAGGTCCATTAGTCTGTGTATTATTTATTATTTTCTTCCCATTGATAAGTACCATTATTGTATATATGATTTTTTCCCCCTGATCAGGTTCATTATTGTATATATGATTTATTATTTTCTCCTGTATACATTGTATAGTGTTCCCTGTGCTGTGAGAATTGAATGATTCTTTGTGTGCATGTCTGGAGATCAGCCAGATCCATCAAGGAGAGGAGAGAAGCCATGCTCTGTCTCCTTCTATATATAGAGCAGCAGGCCACAGACACCCCTTGTAGGCACAGTCCCTGGCATTTAGAACCCCATATAGTGACCATGTGAGCATCTAGATCACACTGCAGATCAGGGGGCTCCCCATTCCCCATGACACCACTACATCTTGCACATGTGCCACATTCAAAGGATTTGGACAAATATATATTTTTTTAAGCAAAAATAGATTGCTGCACCCAAATCCAAGGACTGCTTGCAGGTCTGCAAGTGGATGGACCGCCACTGCTGTCCATATACATATCCTAGAAACTGTGTTCAGTAATCTGCATGGAGTGAGCACATGTGTGATTTAGGTAGTAGCCGATGGACCTATCAGTGTGTGTTTGGAGTGTGGGAGGAAACACAAGCACAGGGAGAGCATGCAAACTGTGATTTGGACCCGGTGCTGCAAGGAAAGAGTGCTGACAACTAAGCCATGACTGCATACATATACATACTAGAGCCAATTGATCTATCAACATGTCTTTAGAGCGTAAGAAGGAACCCATGCAAGCACTTGGGGAAACATGCAGTATGCAGGTAGTGTCTGAGGACGCTAGTGATTTTATATCTATATGAAAAATGTATACAGTGTAAATATATATTATTTTTAATGTCCTAGAATCTGTGTCCAAAAATCAACATTGAGTACACGTGTGATGCCCAGGTTCTTCCAGTGCAATGTGTGTTGCTGTTCCATGTGCATCGATAGAGCTGTGACATGCAGACCATATGAATCATAAGAATCATATGAGTTACTGAGTCAAAGAATCATACGAGTTGTTAGAACACAGTACACTGAAAGAATCGAGAGACACAACCAGTAAAACAATACACTAAAGCAATGATCAGGTAGCAGCAGTGATAAGGTGCTACAGACACCCTGAGGCCCTTTGACACTTATGTGACTTGTCCTGCGACTTGGGACTGCAAAGTCGCATGACAAGTCATACCCCATGATTTCCAACGAGTTCAATTCATATCTGTGTGACTTCAAAGTAGTCCCTGTACTACTTTCGTCCGACTTTGATGTGACTTGAGGCAGAGACCTCAAGATTACACAGACATTGCTTCAAGTCAAAATCATGACAAAATCACGTGACTTTCAAGTCGCACAAGTGTGAAAGGAGCCTTAACAATTGGATTTTACTACCATGGGTACTTTCCGCGGTAGTAAAATCTGATCATTATTCCTGCGCATGTGCTGTAAAGACTACGGAAAAATCTGATGGCTAGCAATGTTAACTGTGAAGTTTGCCCATCAGAATCAGAATGCAGTTCACATGCACAAAAACCCGCTTTTCATTTAGGTACCATTTCCACTTGTGCAACTTGTCCTGCGACTTGGGACTTCAACGTTGCATGACAAGTCGTACCCAATGATTTCCAATGAGAACCGTTCATATCTGTGCGACTTCAAGTCACAGCGACTTCAAAGTAGTCCCTGCACTACTTTGGTCCCACTTTAATGCATTTTGAGGTTCATAGACCTCCAGAATACACAGGAATTGCTTTAAGTCTCATCAAAATTGCGGCAGAATCATCCAACTTTTAGGCTGAGTTAGCCTGAAAAGCCTGAAAGTCACAAGATTCTGTAAAAAAAAATTGCCGCGATTTTGCAGCGACTTGAAGCAATGCCTATGTATTCTGGAGGTCTATGGACCTCAAGTCACATCAAAGTGGGACAAAAGTAGTGCAGGGACTACTTTGAAGTCGCTGTGACTTGACGTTTCACAGATATGAACGGTTCTCATTGCAAATCATCGGGTACGACTTGTCATGCAACTTTGCAGTCCCAAGTCGCAGGACAAGTTGCACAAGTGGAAACAGAGCCTAAATGAAAAGTGGGTTTTTGTGCATGTGAACTGCATTCTGATGGGCCAACTTCACAGTTAACATTGCTAGCCATCAGATTTGTGGAAACCTAGGCTAAGGGCCTGTTCAAACTGCTACGTGGTGCTAAAATCACATGTGATTTGCACCGCACTGCAGTGCAAATCACATGCGATGTCCGTGCGATGCGATTTCAGCCATACAGTTAGTATGGCTGAAATGGTATGCTGCCGACCACAAACCACAAACATGGTGAATCAGTTGACTTTGACTCATCTCTATGAAAACACAAGTGAACAGTGAAATACTCAGAAATAGCCACCACATGCTGTCACAGCCCTTTTTTTTTTTAGGCCTGCAACCAGGGAAAGCCAAACACCTGCAGCACTGTTATCTCATACCTCCCAGCATTTCACCTATGAACTGAGACTGAGGGACATTGTTGACCGGGGGGGGGGGGGCTAGGGGCTATGAACAGTGAAATACTCAGAAATAGCTACCACATGCTGTCATAACGCGTTTTTATTTTATTTTATTTTGAGGCCTGCAATCAGGCAAACCAAACACCTGTGGCACCTCCTTGGCATTTGAACTGAGACTGAGGGACATTGAGGGGGTGATCCGCTGGAAAAAGTTAATAGGGGGGGCCCGCTGCTGACGCCGACCACCTAGTGTTAGAAGTAAGTTAATAAGCGGGGGGTTCTTCGCTGCTGCCGTCGACCACCTATAGAGCGTAGCTCTAGGTTAGAAGACTTGCTGTATGCAGATAACATTTCCCATGGAATAGTGTGAGCTCTCCCTTGGCATGTCATTTTCAGGCTGGTTTGCTGTACATGCTGGAACTAATTGCCTTTCATGAAGTGTGACTGTGGATTTTTTCTGGGGTTGTAATGTGGTTAATGCTGATGTGTGGTACCATTTCATGTTGGGTACAATATGGTGTGCACATGCTTCCTTTAGCAGATGCTTATTGGTTCCCAGGCTCTGTGTCATTGAAATAGCAATTGTATTTGTTTTATGCCAGAACACTTTGACCAAAACACACGTCATGTGAACAGGTCCTTTGGCACATGGGTATGCTTCCATACTCCAGTGCTCTAACAGGATGTGCCATCCTATTCTACTGCTATGATTTACTGTCAATACACTTGTATTAGAAGGAGGGGTGCCGCTGCTCCCGCCGACCAGCTAATGTTAAAAAAAATAATAAGCGGGGGGGGGTCCCGCTGCTGCTCCCGCCGACCAGCTAATGTTAAAAAAATTCATAAGCTTGTGGGGGGGGGGGGTGCCGCAACTGCCGCCGAATTCATAATGTTGAAAAAAGTTAATACTGTTGTCTGTTGATCAGCGGGTGGGGATTTTAACATTTCAATAGGCATGGTGAGCTTCCCCTTACATCCTGACGATCCTACGTTCAACGGAGCTGCCGACGTCACTTCCTGTACTTTGAGTGACGTCGGAACTAGAACAGAAAGCATCGCCCATGTCCTAGAGCGGTGAATGTCTATGCAGTGTGCACCCGCCTGGCCAGTCAATCGCACCGGGAAGCTGTGGCGCGATCGACCGCACCACAGAATGAGTTTTTGGCTGCAAATGAAGCGCCTCGTCTGCAATCTCGTGATTTCCCATATTGCACTGCGCCCGGCGCCCGGACACAGTGCACATAAGGACTTTATTTATTTTTTTCTTAAAGGGATATGTTTAAATTACTTTTTTTGGACTGCCTGGGGGGGCGGCCGGACGGGCCGCCAGTGGTCTGGATGTTGCCTAGAGCAGTGTTTCTCAACTCCAGTCCTCAAGGCGCCCCAACAGGTCATGTTTTCAGGATTTCCCTCAGATGAAACAGCTGTGGGAATTACTAAAGCAGTTAAACTGATCAAATAACCTGTGCAAAACAATGGAGAGCCTGAAAACATGACCTGTTGGGGTGCCTTGAGGACTGGAGTTGAGAAACACTGGCCTAGAGACTACTGCATATTTTGCTTGCCAGTAATATATACTGTACATCTGAGATTAGCATACAGCCTTAACCCCTAAATGTCATGAATATATATGTATTAACCACAGAGCCTAAAACAGCCACTAACATTTATCAGAGCAGCTGTAGTCTCAATATTGCCCCCCCCCAGGCTTATGTTACTCAGTAAGCACATGTAATTGTATATCTTCCAGCTAGTATAATATTCTCCTATACTCACTACACTGAGATTCAGCATATGGCCTGTATTCACATTTGTGTCTTCGTCATGCATTCCTCATGTTTTCCCCAATCACCCACCCAGTTACAGGAGCAGGCAGTACATCCTACTTTTGGATCCAATGTAGAAAATAACAACAATATATTTCAGGCAGAGATCTATATAGGTCACTGTGAGTTATTCATTTACCAAGTGTGTCATTGGCTAGCAACATTGGCAAAACATTCCACAATACCTTTAAAGATTGTTAGCATCAATGGCAAAAAAATCCACAATACCTCAAAAGCATGCATCCATTAATCCAAGCTTAGGCACTGCAATGGGGCCACACATGATCATGCATTTCGCTGATATTTCATCATAAAAAAAAGAAAAACGTATGGGCAGGCTAGCAGGAGTTAGGGTGTCATTAAGCATTAACTTTTAGCGATGGCTGTATCAGATGCTTGTCAGTAGTGGCAAATATAATGACAATGCTCTATATATATATACAGTATATATATATACATACACAGCGTATATAAATATATACTTGTCTTCTTAAGGTAGTGTGTGAACAAAGCTCTCTGTAGCATTTAAAAGGTTCATATTTGTATGTGCAGCTAGACTAATTTGCATAATATAACAGCATGTGGCATTTTATCAGATCGATGCATGAACTTAAATGAATGAGTGTCAGTCTCTCTGGGGGTAATCATGCAGTCTCTCTCTGAGAGACTGCTCCACAATGATTGCCCCCACAGTGATTGCCCCCTTCACACTGCCCCCACAGAAAGTGACCACCTCTCTGTGCAGGTAGTGTCAAGCGATCTCTCTCTCTCTGTGCAGACAGTGTCAAGCGGTCTCTCTCTCTCTGTGCAGGCAGTGTCAAGCGGTCTCTCTCTCTCTCTGTGCAGGCAGTGTCAAGCGGTCTCTCTCTCTCTGTGCAGGCAGTGTCAAGTGGTCTCTCTCTCTGTGCAGGCAGTGTCAAGCGGTCTCTCTCTCTCTCTCTTTGGCAATGTGGAGCAGTTTCCCTCCCTCTCTCTCTGTGCGGAGAATGTGGTGTAGATGGATGGTGAGCCGATTCAATGATTCAATGGGCCACTTGACTGGACTTGCCCCCCAGGCCTAAGGCTGCCAGCCCTCCCCTGCCCCGATGTAAGGTGGGGGCTCTCTGAGGACCCTGATGTAAGATGGGGGAGCTCTCTGGGCATCCTGATGTAAGGGGGGGCTCTCTGTGGACCATGATGTAAGAGGAGGCTCTCTGGGCACCCTGATGTAAAGGGGGCTCTCTGGGGAGCCAGATGTAAGTAGATATTTTCAGCAAAAGACACTAAACTAAAAATGTTGTTAAAAATCTCATATATTATTTGAAAATGGCGGTTTCAAAATATTAAACTGAAGAAACATTTTTATTACTTGAGAATACAAGAAAATCAGCATAAAGGAAATATCTTAATAGTAAAAGACAAGATCTGCATACAAAAATAAGAGCTCAGATGTGATCAGACATAACAAATATATTAAATAAATACTTTACCTCTGTATATACAGAAGAACGCGGTGACGCTGACGTACAGTATGAGGACAGAGCTGACCCATTTTCAGACACACCACAGTGATAGAACATTGGTCTGGAAATAATTAAATAATGTAAATAAAGCACCTAGAATAGATCTCTTACATCAACGAGTCCTCAAAGAGTTGAACCTATTTATTTTGCTGCCTCTAATTCAAATTTTTAGAGACTTTTTAATTACTGACATGGTAACAAAGCATTGACAAAAAGCTATTGTGACACCTACATTTAACCAGTTCTGCTCTAGTATACCCCTGTATACCTTTTATGTACCAGAACAATTTTTACATGCCCTCTATGGGCCTGTTTATTCAGCAATAATTTTATAGTAATGTTTTGATGATTTAGAAATAGTTACATGTTGGGGGAAACAAATGAGGATTTTATTTGTTTTGCAAAAAATACTTTATTTTCCTTTACATCTATAGATAAAAACATAAAAACATAAAAATGCATTGTTTTCTATTTTCACCAGTGTTAGTTAAATAAGTATTGTTATTGTATATAAAATGTACACATTTTTTTCCAAAATTGTTTTCCATTAATATTTTTACTAATATGACATTTCTGGTACAAATTATGGCAAAGTTATTTGCAAATGGAAAAAAACAACACTTTTTAAGATTTTTGCAAAATTGTTTTATGCGACCTTGAAAAAAGTAGAAAAAGTAGCAAACAAACAGAATTAAAACTAACAAGTAGCAGCAAAATAATAGCCAAGGGGGAAATATTAGGAAGGCATTCACAAGTGCTAATGGTATACTTAAAATAATGCACTTTTTTCTCTTGTAAAGTTGATTTAAATTATGTCACATACAGATCAAAGATCACATCTTTTATCTACATCTGAATATAATAGTAAATAGTTATAGAATGTTAAAAAAGGTGAAAATATCTGCGCTATCCGTGTATGAAAGGTGAGTAGCAGGTGGCACAGTCTGTTGATAGCAAACACAAATAATAAATTCAAAAAATGCAGCGCTACAGTGCAATAACAAATAAAAGTCCAACAATTGAAGGCAATCAACATTGGATGAAGGTAGAAATGAGATGAAACCGCCACCAAGCTTCAGTGTGCAAAAACAGAAAATGAAGGCACACCACACCAACGTGCTCACAATCTGCTTACCAGAAAGTGGAAAATAACAAGCAATGTAATCAAATGATGCAGAGGGTCAGACGTTGAGGGAAGGACACTCCAAATCAGATGGTTCGATCATAGGGAAGACCAACATCACTAATGTCAAGGCAATTTCCAGAGTATAGATGTGGAGCTGTGCAAATCTCAGCCAGAAGTTTTACCCAATGAGAGAAAAATGAGGCAGCATAGTGAAGCCCGTAAGGTAAAAAACATAAGCATTTATTGTAGTCTACTTACAAATAGCAGGTAACATCAAGGCATATAAAACAATTCCGCTGCTCTCAGCGTGCTTGCATCGGCCAGCCTGACATGTTTCATCCTATGTGGATATCATCAGAGGTGTGGCCAATGATACAAGCACGCCCACATAAATACCTAGAAACCCAGTCACACTGGCCAATGATGAAACAGCATGGCTGGATAACAGCTGAAAATAATCAAAAAAACATTACCCAAACGTTGGTCGCACATGTGCAGTGTGGCCATCCTGGTTAGAGTTCCGGTCCATAGCACATACGCATGCGTCAAGCAGCGATGATTCAGCAAAGGGGACAGGAGCTAATAATCAGGCTGTAAGGGTCACTCCCAGCAGGGCGAAATCATCACCGCGTCCCCCAGAAGTGAATGGGGACATGTAATCAAATAGCAGAAGAAAAAAAAAAAAACGTCTCTCCATAAGGACGTCAATATCCGGTCAGCGGATCCACCCGCTGGAACCGGAAGTGACGTCAGTGGAGCGCAAACAAGGAAAAAGCGCGTTCCACAGTGTAATCACAAAGACGTCCACATCCGGTCTGCAGATCAAACCGCCGAAACCGGAAGTGACGTCAGTGGAGCGCAAACAAAGGAGAAGCGCATTCCACACTAAAATCAAAAATATACATAACAATCAAGGACAAATGGCTGTGTGGCCGGCTGCCCACATAGGAATACTAGACTCAATACACATGAATATAAACAGTCAATATATATATTGCTGGTGAGAGCATATATGTCATGATCAGTGTCATTGCCTGGGTCACCTGCTGGTGGTGCTATTGCTTTCAGCACCAAAGGGTGCAGTTCTGGTGGCCACCAGCGGGTGTCTCCCATTTGTCTGGAGCCGAAATCATCTCCTGCAATCAGGCGTCACCTGAGACTGATTGCAGGAGGTGTGTATAAATACCCAGCAGACACTAAAGCATTTGCTCTGGTATTGTCTTGGAACCCAGACCTGTATGCATGAACCTGAACCTGAACCTGAACCTGAACCTGAACCTTGTGCCCTGTTATCTGTTACCTTGTATCCTGTGTTCCTGAACCCTGCATCCATCCCTGGACCCCTGCCTCTGTACCTTGTATCCTGTGTTCCTGCATCCATCCCTGGACCCCTGCCTCTGTACCTTGTATCCTGTGTTCCTGAACCCTGCATCCATCCCTGGACCCCTGTCTTGCAGACTCATCCCTTCCTCCTGTTGTCCCTTCTGGCTCCCTGTTCAATCGGACTGATCTCTCGTGTATGACCCTGGCTTGATTACATTTACGCTTTAATCTCTAAACTGTATTCACGTTGGTGTAGGGAGTTGTTTTGTGTGTCACTGTGGTTGTTTGCTGGTTGCCTTTATTGTTTTAGGAATTATCCTTTCAATAAACTCATATATATATTTACTTACCTTGTGCCTAGTTCCTTTAGTGCAGCCCACTGATCTGCGTACCCTGTGCTGGATGCCGTGTTAGGCTTCCGTGACAGAATACCAGAGCCTTCTGTCACGGAAGCCTAACACGGCATCCAGCACAGGGTACGCAGATCAGTGGGCTGCACTAAAGGAACTAGGCACAAGGTAAGTAAATATATATATATGAGTTTATTGAAAGGATAATTCCTAAAACAATAAAGGCAACCAGCAAACAACCACAGTGACACACAAAACAACTCCCTACACCAACGTGAATACAGTTTAGAGATTAAAGCGTAAATGTAATCAAGCCAGGGTCATACACGAGAGATCAGTTCGATTGAACAGGGAGCCGGAAGGGACAACAGGAGGAAGGGATGAGTCTGCAAGACAGGGGTCCAGGGATGGATGCAGGGTTCAGGAACACAGGATACAAGGTACAGAGGCAGGGGTCCAGGGATGGATGCAGGAACACAGGATACAAGGTACAGAGGCAGGGGTCCAGGGATGGATGCAGGGTTCAGGAACACAGGATACAAGGTAACAGATAACAGGGCACAAGGTTCAGGTTCAGGTTCAGGTTCAGGTTCAGGTTCAGGTTCAGGCATACAGGTCTGGGTTCCAAGACAATACCAGAGCAAATGCTTTAGTGTCTGCTGGGTATTTATACACACCTCCTGCAATCAGTCTCAGATGACGCCTGATTGCAGGAGATGATTTCGGCTCCAGACAAATGGGAGACACCCGCTGGTGGCCACCAGAACTGCACCCTTTGGTGCTGAAAGCAATAGCACCACCAGCAGGTGACCCAGGCAATGACACTGATCATGACAATATATATGTAACATAGAAAGGGACCAATTTCGCCAAACATGGATATAAATAAGGATGATCTGGCTGAAGGGAGGAAAAAAGGAAGGGAGGCTCCCAAAAGCCAGAACCTAAAAAATCCAGAATGGGTGGGGGTGGGGGTGGGGAGAACACTACCCACTAGTGACTGATAATGGTATTAACCATAAAAAACAAGCAGTAATGAGATAAACTGCTTCAAAGGCAATAAAAATAAAAAAAATATAAAAAAATGGATAATATAAAAATAATATTATTTAAGAATAGAGTCCCAATAATTTATATAATAGGACACACATAAAAAATGAAAAACAAATTCATTAATAAAATGTATTTTGGTATATGCGTACACACGCCGCCCACTAGTAGTGTGAAACACATAACCCAAAAATTAACTGTTGTTAATAAAACAATTCACATCCCAATCGACATTCATGCCGAAAGGGGTGTAGCATTTGAGGTTGTATATCCAGCGAGTTTCAAGCCTGGAAATCTCCCGCTTTGACATACTTCCTCGCCAGTGAGGATTGAAACGATCAATGGCCAGAAAGGTGGTGCCTTTAGGATTCTTATTATGGCACTCCAGGTAGTGTCTGGACACCGTATGTTTTGGAAAACCTTTCCTAATATTTGTGATGTGTTCATTGACCCGAACATGCATCGCACGAGTTGTGCGTCCTACATACTGAAGACCGCAGGGGCAGATCAGAAGGTAAACTACATTCAATGATGTGCAGGTGATAAACGTGTTAATATCATAAACCCTGCCGGTGGTATGAGAATTGAACTGGCATAGCTTTCTCCTCCTGTCTTTATTAATCGCACATACATTACAATTATGACATGGATGATACCCTTTTGACTTCTGAAAGAACGATACTCTGTTAGGAGCATCCAAGATATTAGGAGCAATTTGAAGCTTAAGAGGAGGAACTCCCCTAAAAACTATCTGAGGTCGGTCCGGGAGAACTGGACCCAGAAATTTATCGTTTTTCAAAACGCTCCAATGTTTAGAAAAAATTCTCTTGATATCATTATGTTGTTGTGAAAAGGTGGTAACCATGGCAAAATTATAATTGGTTTCGCTATAAGATGCCTTGACTTTGTTTTGAAGAATAGAGGTTCGATCTAAATTACTTATTTCATTAATGACGATGTCAAGGTCATTACCTCGATATCCTTTTTCTATGAACCTTTCCTTTAGAACATTAGCCTGCAAGAAAAAAAAACATTTTTCAAGGTGCAGTTCCGCCTTAAACGAAGAAATTGGCTTTTGGGGACAGACTTTAGCCATGAGGGGTGATGGCAACTACCCCGTCCAATATAGCCATTTCGATCGGTGCTCTTAAAGAAGGTGGATATATGGAAAGCACTGTTCCTGACCCGTATATTTAGATCCAAGAAATTGATGTTATCGGTGCTCATCACAGAATCCAACACAATTCCCAACGGGTTAACATTAAGATGTTGCATAAAGGCAGTTAGAGATGCCATGTCTCCATTCCATAGGAGGAGGATGTTGTCTATATATCGACCCCAGAAGATCAACTCCGGTCTCCTGTTGGTATAGATGACATCCTCCTCCCACTTGGCCATAAAAAGATTGGCCATACTGGGCGCAAATTTTGCGCCCATAGCGACCCCTCTGTTCTGGAGGTAGTGAGTCCCCCCAGAACCAGAAATAATTATGGGTCATAGCATATCTCAATAGATTCAAAATAAAGTCCTGTTGGGGCCCAATCAATTCAGAGTCCCTTCGTAGAAAGGTCTCTACAGCTTCCAAACCATCAGAGTGAGAGATAATGGTGTAGAGGGAGGCCACATCGGCGGTAGCCAAGATGTAACCATCCCTCCACTCCAAACCCTCAAAAACTCGGATGACCTGTGCGGAATCCTTAATGTATGATGGAGTGCTAGACACTAAAGGCTGCAGAAATCCATCTATGTATTTACCAATGCGAGAGGTGATAGAGTCCAACCCACTGATGATGGGCCTCCCAGGGGGGTTGGTTAAACTCTTATGCACCTTTGGAAGGAAATACATAACAGGCTTTCTAGGGGCCAATGGGATTAAAAAATTCCTTTCTTTCTTATTGAGAAGGTTATTCACATATCCCTCCTCTACAAGTGATGTTAATTCACGTTTATACTTAAAAATGGGATCATGATTAAGTGGTATATAAGTTTCAGTATCAGATAGAATTCTTTCCATTTCGGAAATATAGGCACTTTTATCCATCACCACTATCCCCCCCCCCCTTATCGGCGGGGCGGATGATGATGTCACTTCTCTCTTTCAAGGATTTTAATCCTTCACGAAAGCTAGAGTCCTGATAGTTTTTCTTGATTTTTAGTTGGTCAATATCTTTTAGGACAAGTTCTTTAAAAACTGAAATGGAAGGGGGTATAAAGCCAGACGGGTTAAAGAGGGAAGCATTGGAAAGACCCGAATGCCTCACTCCATTGGTATCCTCCAGAGAGGCAGTAGCACCTTGAGACAAAAAATATCTTTTGATGTTAACTTTACGTATGTATTTTTGAATGTCTATAAATGCTCCAAATTTACTCAGGGGTTTATCCAGAGCAAATTTTAGTCCATGACCCAACACGAACTTCTCATTATCAGTGAGTATATTTTTACTAAGATTAAAAATACCTGCATCCCTTACAACCTTTGCCTTTTTCGATCGGCTCCTCCTCCCCCCTCTGGTCCCTCTCCTGGTTCTCCCCCCCTTTTGCCTCTCTGTGGGACCCTGGGAAAAAAAGAAGAAGAGGAAGCCGGTGGACCTGGGTGATGGGAGGGGCCCTGATTGGAAGGATAGGGTCTCCTAGGTGAGTACGGTCCTGGACTGTCCCAACCAGATTGTTTCCGTTCTGGATATCTGTTTCTTGGAGTAGGAGCAGAGGGATGTTGAACAATGTAACGATAATCGAAACCTTGTTCATCATAATCATCATAATCCCCCTGATACTCCTCCAAAGGTGCATATTGATTGTATATTGGGAAATCATCACCACGATCCCCCCGTGGGTGATCGTGATGAACATAATCACTACGTCCTTGATTCCTCGGATGGGCTCCCTTATTATGGGGATGTCTATAGGGTGTAGGTTTACGGTTATTATTAGCAACTCTCCTCCAACTCCCTTTAGGTGTATGGGTAGTGTTTGCATTATGATTGGTATGCAAAACAGGGGGAACTGGAGGTTTAGGTTGTGTGGCAGGCCCAGAGGGGTGCCCTGCTCCTCCCTCAGCTTGGGCCAACCTCTTGACCTGCCATTTAAATACCTGACTACTAGTGTAGTCCTCCAAATCCCTAGTAAACTTCTTTTTCTTTTTTATCTTCTGATCAAGGTCCTCTTTTTCAAGGATCCTTTTCAGAGTTTCGGATTTGCTTTTATACTCCTCCGAATCTTTATAAGATGATAATTTATCCTTGACATCGGATATATCCTCATTCAGCTTATTTAATTTACGTCTCTTCCTGGTAATCAGAAACCGTAATAGGTCTAAACCCACATCATTGAAGTATTTAAACCAACCCAAAAGGTCTGTTTCATCTTCTTGTGGGGTAATTTCAAATCTCAGACTCCTGGGAACCATGGCATCATCCAAGTATTTTTCTAGGAAGGCTATATCCCAATGACCATGGACCTCTGAGATCATTAAGTTTTTTAAACGGACGAAAAGACCCCCAATATCAAGATTTTGTTGAACCTCCACATTATTGAAAACATCTTTGAGATTCAAAGATCGTGAATTGCGAAAGTCAAAAATACCCATATTAATGAAAAGAACTGTAAGCAGCAAATATCAAATATCAAGAAACAAATTTTAAAAAAGGTGAAAATATCTGCGCTATCCGTGTATGAAAGGTGAGTAGCAGCTGGCACAGTCTGTTGATAGCAAACACAAATAATAAATTCAAAAAATGCAGCGCTACAGTGCAATAACAAATAAAAGTCCAACAATTGAAGGCAATCAACATTGGATGAAGGTAGAAATGAGATGAAACCGCCACCAAGCTTCAGTGTGCAAAAACAGAAAATGAAGGCACACCACACCAACGTGCTCACAATCTGCTTACCAGAAAGTGGAAAATAACAAGCAATGTAATCAAATGATGCAGAGAGTCAGACGTTGAGGGAAGGACACTCCAAATCAAATGGTTCGATCATAGGGAAGACCAACATCACTAATGTCAAGGCAATTTCCAGAGTATAGATGTGGAGCTGTGCAAATCTCAGCCAGAAGTTTTACCCAATGAGAGAAAGATGAGGCAGCATAGTGAAGCCCGTAAGGTAAAAAACATAAGCATTTATTGTAGTCTACTTACAAATAGCAGGTAACATCAAGGCATATAAAACAATTCCGCGGCTCTCAGCGTGCTTGCATCGGCCAGCCTGACATGTTTCATCCTATGTGGATATCATCAGAGGCGTGGCCAATGATACAAGCACGCCCACATAAATACCTAGAAACCCAGTCACACTGGCCAATGATGAAACAGCATGGCTGGATAACAGCTGAAAATAATCAAAAAAACATTACCCAAACGTTGGTCGCACATGTGCAGTGCGGCCATCCTGGTTAGAGTTCCGGTCCATAGCACATACGCATGCGTCAAGCAGCGATGATTCAGCAAAGGGGACAGGAGCTAATAATCAGGCTGTAAGGGTCACTCCCAGCAGGGCGAAATCATCACCGCGTCCCCCGGAAGTGAATGGGGACATGTAATCAAATAGCAGAAGAAAAAAAAAAAAAAAACGTCTCTCCATAAGGACGTCAATATCCGGTCAGCGGATCCACCCGCCGGAACCGGAAGTGACGTCAGTGGAGCGCAAACAAGGAAAAAGCGCGTTCCACAGTGTAATCACAAAGACGTCCACATCCGGTCTGCGGATCAAACCGCCAAAACCGGAAGTGACGTCAGTGGAGCGCAAACAAAGGAGAAGCGCATTCCACACTAAAATCAAAAATATACATAACAATCAAGGACAAATGGCTGTGTGGCCGGCTGCCCACATAGGAATACTAGACTCAATACACATGAATATAAACAGTCAATATATTTTTTCTAAACATTGGAGCGTTTTGAAAAACGATAAATTTCTGGGTCCAGTTCTCCCGGACCGACCTCAGATAGTTTTTAGGGGAGTTCCTCCTCTTAAGCTTCAAATTGCTCCTAATATCTTGGATGCTCCTAACAGAGTATCGTTCTTTCAGAAGTCAAAAGGGTATCATCCATGTCATAATTGTAATGTATGTGCGATTAATAAAGACAGGAGGAGAAATATATGCCAGTTCAATTCTCATACCACCGGCAGGGTTTATGATATTAACACGTTTATCACCTGCACATCATTGAATGTAGTTTACCTTCTGATCTGCCCCTGCGGTCTTCAGTATGTAGGACGCACGACACATGCGATGCATGTTCAGGTCAATGAACACATCACAAATATTAGGAAAGGTTTTCCAAAACATGGGCTCGTACAAAGGGACTCAATAAAGAGAGAACACAACGATAAAAGGTGCAAATAAATTTATTAATAAATAATTCTTTGGCATTTTAAATGGCCACGGTGTATCCAAGGGGTAACCTGATAATTACTATAATTAAATTAAATAAGAAAGCCATCTTGGCTAATAATTAAAACGAGATTAACGGAGTCCATCCAGACATGCTGGACAACTACACCCCCACTGAATACACCATGATTTTAACAATAGGGAGGGCGGGTGGGCGTTGAGGTCCGGTTCAAATGGTCTGAGGCGCCCCGCTCACTGGTCCCTTATATAACCTCTCTCCGCGCGGGCTTTTCGCTTCCTGTAGCCGACCAATCCTCTTCTGATACAGGTAACCAATCCCATGGTTGTTGCTGCCCAGGGAAACTGCTAATATATCATACCTAGAAAATAAAGCACAGTATCTGCGGTCCCCTTTGAACTCCCCCATGTTGGTCCAGCATATTGCTAGGACCTTTCATGGGCTCGTACAAAGGGACTCAATAAAGAGAGAACACAACGATAAAAGGTGCAAATAAATTTATTAATAAATAATTCTTTGGCATTTTAAATGGCCACGGTGTATCCAAGGGGTAACCTGATAATTACTATAATTAAATTAAATAAGAAAGCCATCTTGGCTAATAATTAAAACGAGATTAACGGGGTCCATCCAGACATGCTGGACAACTACACCCCACCGGCTGAGGCCAGTAGGGAAACTACTGGTTGAAGCCCCCCCCCACCGTGGCCGATTAAACTTTGGAAACCCATACAAAAAATGTCCAAACCTATAGGGGATAAATGGATTGAATCCTCCCGGAACAAACCCGGAATGAAACCTTCCAACTCCGAGTGCCGATAAGAGACACCACCTGACGCTCTAAGAAAACTATGGATTGTTCTATTTAGGCGCCTCCTTATCCTGTCCACGTAGAAGAGATTACTGGCAGGAGACCATACTAATCTCGGAATCATTTCCGAGAACGCCAGAATGGAAGAAGGAAACATCACCTTAATAGAACCTAAGTCTCTTTTCATTTCGCATAACAGGTCCCAAGTCCTAACTTTACCTAAGTCGTTCGCCCCTGCGTGAATCACTAAAACCTGAGGAAAAGGCCAAATACTGGACAAATAAATCAAATGTTCCCTTAGGCCCCTCCATCTCAAACCCCGTACACCTGACCATAAGACTAAATAAGACTTAGCATCCAGACCTAAAGTGGTGGAGTAGTTCCTGTTTCCGGCATGTTGAGCAGCCCAGAAAATGAAGGAATGACCCACTATCCAGATAACTTTTCTGGAAATATCTGAAAGAGAAAGTCATACAATTAGTAGATCAGGGCGGACATAAATTCTATATCTATTACTCTCCCAGCGACCAACTCTTTTTAACATTTCCGAAGAGAAACCCAATGCATCGGCCGTAGTGGCTGCTCCAATCCGAAAGGAATGTGACGAAAAGCAAAAACCTGACAGATTTAAGCGTTTCAAAGAGGAAGCCAGTACGGACGAGAATTGATATCTGGTAAGGGAAGACAGGTCTTGGTGAACAAAGAAGGAATCCCCAGAGGGAGGTCTGACCGCCAAATACCTCGCAACATGCCGTACAGGACAGATCACATGACTCGAGGATCTAGCTAGAGAGAACCATTGGCCCTTACCACTGGGCTGAGACTTAGATCTAGCCAGAAAAATGTGAAGAAAATCATTGTCTATACGAACGTGGTGAAAAAGCAGAAAGGCCAAAGATCTTTTATTGGCCGCTGTAAATTCACCCAGCCTCATAGCACCAAAGAAAGCCAACGCAAAGGATGCACGGAAAAGGAGAAGCTCAAATTTTGAAAAACAGACTTCCTCTATAACCCTTAATAAATCAATCAGCAAAGGGATTGAAATGGGACGCCGGGTATCCAAAGACGGACAGGACCTCCGAAGGCCTTTTAAGACTTGACTGACCTGAAAGAATGAGGTTAAAGCCGGTAAACCTGCAAACTTCAGAAAGAAAGATACTCCTGCTAGAATCCGGCTTATGGAAGCAGGACTTAAATTTGATTGCATCAGAGCGGACAAAAAGGATAAAGAGGTGTATGATGTCACAACTAAAGAATCCAAACCTGAATCATGACAAAAAGAGCACCATCTGTACCAGGAAAGAAGATAATCCGACCAAGTCTTCTCCGAAACCGAGTTCTTGAAATACGGAAGTATCAGCTCCGGATTAAGCCCCAGAGGAAATCTGGGCAAGGAGTTCCATGCAGGTCTGCCCCCGGCGCCAAGTCCCGAAATCTTTCGAACTGTAGACGAGACAAAGCGTCGGCGATGTTATTCTTTATGCCTGCTATATGTGCAGCTTTTAACCAAATATTATAACGCAAACAATGCAATACTAAAAAACGTAATAGGTTAATCACTGGTTCCGACTTTGAGGACAGGGAATTAACCGCAAAGAAAACACCTTTGTTGTCAGTGTAAACCAAAACTCTACGATTCTCAAAGGTCTCTTTCCAAATTACCACGGAAACCACAACAGGAAATAATTCCAAAAGCACAAGGTTATGGAGAATATCCTGGTGAAGCCACTCCTGATGCCACCGCTCTGCGCACCAGTGGCCATCGAGAAATGCCCCAAAACCAACAGATCCAGCTGCATCTGTGAAGAAATTCAACTGAACACTAGAGACAAACTCCTTTTGCCAAATGGTCGTACCATTGAAATTACACAAGAAGGCATCCCAAACCTTCAGATCTTCTTTAATGGTTTTAGAGATGTAAACGTGGGAGTACGGGTTCTTAAGACCTTTGGTAGATAAAGAAAACTTGCGAGAAAATACCCTGGCCATCGGAATTACCCTGGCTGCGAAGGCAAATAGCCCCAACAGCGACTGAGCCTCTTTGAGAAAAACTTTACGTTTAGATAGAAAGACAGAGATCATAGATCTCATCCTTTCTAACTATTGAAGAGGAAGCCTGAATTCCATAGCAGAGGAATCAATGACAATCCCCAGAAACTCAAGAGACATAGTTGGAAGAACTGTCTTCTCTACAGCCAGAGGAACCCCGAAATCATCACAAATGGAGAAGAATGTTTGCAGGTAATTTAAACATGAAGGAGAACCCGGAGGGCCAACAAATAAAAAATCGTCTAAATAATGTAAAAAACCGCCTTCAGGACACCTCTGAGTCAATACCCAGTGCAAAAAGGTAGAAAATTATTCAAAATAAAAACACGATAAGGAGAAACCCATCGGCATACATTTGTCAAAGAAAAATTGATCTTGAAAATGAAAACCTAAAGAGTTAAAACCTTGAGGATGAACCGGGAGTAATCGAAAAGCAGACTTGATGTCTGCTTTTGATAATAAAGCACCCCGGCCGTGTTGTTGCAAAATAACCAAAGCATTACCGAAAGAAGAGTAGCAGACTGGAGCCTCCACATCCGACACTTCATCGTTCAAAGAAAAATTTACAGGATAAGAGAGGTGATGAATTAAACGATAACAACCCGCCTCTCTCTTGGGGACTATTCCCAAAGGAGAAAGCCTGAAGTTGGAAAATGGAGGGGATGAGAAAGGGCCCGCTACTCTACCTTCCACCAATTCCTTGGAAATTTTTTCCTGCACCACTGCATAATTCAAGGCAACTGATTTCAAATTGTTGACCATAGAACAGCCAGGACCTTTGAAAGTGGGTACCAAAAAACCCTCCCGAAAGCCTTCAATGAGCAGTGTTGCCATCTTGCGATCGGGGTATCGCTCTAACCACTGGAGCATGTTTGGTAAGCTCACTGGTGTCCGAGCTTTTTGGCCCAGCATCCCTGGCATGTGATTGAAAAGAGGTTGCAGAAGACTTGCGAAAACATCTGTTGGCTGCATGGCTACCAGAACAATTAGAACATTCGTGCCGATAACGGCAATTAGTAAGGAATTTACACTGCCCTTCATTAAAGGCGAAACAAAAACCTTTGCGAAAAGGGGACTGTTGATTGGACGCTAACCTAGGAGCAAACTGAGGCTTTGGAGGTAGCATTAAATTCAACCACAATCCGACGTCCTTAGACCCCCAGTTTAGAGAGGGATGAACCGCCAATTTCTGGCGAAAATTTTCATCATAAGAATACCAAGCCGAACCGCCAAAGTGGCGGAAGGCTTCAGCAATAATATCCACATGTTGAAATAAACCCGAGCACTTGCCTGGAAAGCGTTCCCCCAAAACCGCAGCAAAAATACAAAAGGCCTGAAGCCAGTTTTGGAAAGTTTTGGGAATCGCTCTTCTTCTATCCTCCTCAGATCTAACACCTGACAGCTTATCACTTTTAGCCAGAAATTCTTTTGAAGCTGGCAACAATGATAATAGGTCAATGAAGTCACCTCTCCAAATTTTTTCTTTCACTGACTTTGACAAGTGAAAGCCCAGAGGTGATAATATACACGGTAGGGGTTCTTTAAATGAGGATTCACCAACCAAAGTAGCAGAAGGTCTTAGAGGCAAGGCAGGGTTAACAAACTGTGAAGGGTTAAAGCTCCTAATATTCGACAATAAGGTAGCATCATTATTCATAGATTGCTGAGCATTCAAGCCCTGCCATACAGAACCAGCGTCCGCATCACCTTCATCCATAGCACCATATAAATGTGCACCTTCATATAAATCTTTAGAATCAGTCATATAACTGCAGCCTGCACCAGATACCTGTGCCCTCTTATTCTCATTAACCTTCATACTAGGATGAAAATTTTTGTTTTCACTGGGGACTTTGCCCATTAATGTACCAACCTCCTCCAATGATTCAGCACCAGAGACCTGTGCTCCCTGACCCAACAAAGCACCATATGAATGTGCCCCTTTCATCTTAAACATGTTAGATAGTGAGATAAAAAGCGCTGACATGTCAGCCATAGATACAGAACACTTCTCACCATCTTCTGGATGTTCACAGTTTGTGACCACTTGAGGCAGCGGAGTAGCGTCTTTTTTCCTCACAGACTGCAGGCTCCCGCCGGCTCTCTCCCTGTCAGGTACCTGAGGAGAAGCAGAAATCTTCCGTTTCTTGGCTCTGCCTGGCTGCTTGCGCGGACCGCTCTTCCCTAATACTGACTCTGGGGATGCGATAGCCGCCTCCACTGGCAGAGCTGAACCGTGACCTTCATCCAGGCAACGAAGCAGCCACTCCTCACCGCCCTGTCCCTCTGCCTTCTCTAACAAGCGGGTAAGAGGGACTCGCGATCCTGAGAACTGCGCTGCATGCTGCTGCCGTTGAGGTCCGGTTCAAACGGTCTGAGGCGCCCCGCTCACTGGTCCCTTATATAACCTCTCTCCGCGCGGGCTTTTCGCTTCCTGTAGCCGACCAATCCTCTTCTGATACAGGTAACCAATCCCATGGCTGTTGCTGCCCAGGGAAACTGCTAATATATCATACCTAGAAAATAAAGCACAGTATCTGCGGTCCCCTTTGAACTCCCCCATGTTGGTCCAGCATATTGCTAGGACCTTTCATACGGTGTCCAGACACTACCTGGAGTGCCATAATAAGAATCCTAAAGGCACCACCTTTCTGGCCATTGATCGTTTCAATCCTCACTGGCGAGGAAGTATGTCAAAGCGGGAGATTTCCAGGCTTGAAACTCGCTGGATATACAACCTCAAATGCTACACCCCTTTCGGCATGAATGTCGATTGGGATGTGAATTGTTTTATTAACAACAGTTAATTTTTGGGTTATGTGTTTCACACTACTAGTGGGCGGCGTGTGTACGCATATACCAAAATACATTTTATTAATGAATTCGTTTTTCATTTTTTATGTGTGTCCTATTATATAAATTATTGGGACTCTATTTTTAAATAATATTATTTTTATATTATCCATTTTTTTTTTATTGCCTTTGAAGCAGTTTATCTCATTACTGCTTGTTTTTTATGGTTAATACCATTATCAGTCACTAGTGGGTAGTGTTCTCCCCACCCCCACCCCCACCCATTCTTGATTTTTTAGGTTCTGGCTTTTGGGAGCCTCCCTTCCTTTTTTCCTCCCTTCAGCCAGATCATCCTTATTTATATCCATGTTTGGCGAAATTGGTCCCTTTCTATGTTACATATATATGCTCTCACCAGCAATATATATATTGACTGTTTATATTCATGTGTATTGAGTCTTGTATTCCTATGTGGGCAGCCGGCCACACAGCCATTTGTCCTTGATTGTTATGTATATTTTTGATTTTAGTGTGGAATGCGCTTCTCCTTTGTTTGCGCTCCACTGACGTCACTTCCGGTTTCGGCGGTTTGATCCGCAGACCGGATGTGGACGTCTTTGTGATTACACTGTGGAACACGTTTTTTCCTTGTTTGCGCTCCACTGACGTCACTTCCGGTTTCGGCGGGTGGATCCGCTGACCGGATATTGACGTCCTTATGGAGAGACGTTTTTTTTTTTTTTTTCTTCTGCTATTTGATTACATGTCCCCATTCACTTCCAGGGGACGCGGTGATGATTTTGCCCTGCTGGGAGTGACCCTTACAGCCTGATTATTAGCTCCTGTCCCCTTTGCTGAATCATCGCTGCTTGACGCATGCGTATGTGCTATGGACCGGAACTCTAACCAGGATGGCCGCACTGCACATGTGCGACCAACGTTTGGGTAATGTTTTTTTGATTATTTTCAGCTGTTATCCAGCCATGCTGTTTCATCATTGGCCAGTGTGACTGGGTTTCTAGGTATTTATGTGGGCGTGCTTGTATCATTGGCCACGCCTCTGATGATATCCACATAGGATGAAACATGTCAGGCTGGCCGATGCAAGCACGCTGAGAGCCGCGGAATTGTTTTATATGCCTTGATGTTACCTGCTATTTGTAAGTAGACTACAATAAATGCTTATGTTTTTTACCTTACGGGCTTCACTATGCTGCCTCATTTTTCTCTCATTGGGTAAAACTTCTGGCTGAGATTTGCACAGCTCCACATCTATACTCTGGAAATTGCCTTGACATTAGTGATGTTGGTCTTCCCTATGATTGAACCATCTGATTTGGAGTGTCCTTCCCTCAACGTCTGACCCTCTGCATCATTTGATTACATTGCTTGTTATTTTCCACTTTCTGGTAAGCAGATTGTGAGCACGTTGGTGTGGTGTGCCTTCATTTTCTGTTTTTGCACACTGAAGCTTGGTGGCGGTTTCATCTCATTTCTACCTTCATCCAATGTTGATTGCCTTCAATTGTTGGACTTTTATTTGTTATTGCACTGTAGCGCTGCATTTTTTGAATTAGTTATAGAATGTTACAAGTCTTACATTATATTTATTCGGTGACACTAGCAGACTATTTATAAGCATACTTTTACACAGGCGCAGCTGCATTTTTACAGCTGTTCCTACGATGTGAATTTTTTGTATTTGTGGCCCTCTGGAATACCTACTATTTCCTTTCAAATACAGCTACAAAAATTTAAATATCTTCTTGGAGTTAAAAAGGGATCACATTTCTACCAGTAATGCAGATCTATAAGTTGAAGTGCTATTGTAGGTAGTTTGTTTGAGAGATTGGTAAAGGATTACATACAAGAGAATGAATTTTAAAACGTTACCATACATGATAGCAAGTATAGATGAATTACAGATGTTAAACAAATGTGGTCTATTTTTATGGGACTAAAAAAAAAAAACTTGGATGGATGGATGGGGGGAAGGGGGGGGGGTAACCAACATCTATTGGATGGAAACATAGCATGTATGTCACCAATAGTTTGCCATTATTTTGGAGTCTGTATTTCTAACACATGTATTAGTTGTCTGGAACAAACAATACTTCCTTTTTTGATGGCATTGTTTTCCTTTTGATGTTTGCTGTTTACAGAAAGAAGTAAAAAGGCACAAATTGTACATTTTATTTTTTGAGTTGTTACATTATTTACCATGACATTGAAATTGTGCTTCAGGAACAAAGAATGGAAAGAAAAAAACGTTATTTACAACTGAAACAAAGCCCAGGTTCACACTGGGGCTGCGGGAGTGAAGCCGTGCGAGTTCAGCTGAACTCGCATGATTTCACTCCTGCCTGTCAGTCCCGATTTCAGCTCGATTACAGAGACATCTGATACAGATGTCAATGTAAATCGCGGCTGAAATCGCAAAAAGTAGTACAGAAACTACTTTTTGAAATCGGTGCAGTACCACAGATGCTGCGTCGCACCGATTAGGATGGTGCCATTGCCCGCAATTTGCGGCAAATTTCGCCGATTTGACATGTCAAATCGCATGTCAAATCGCACCAGTGTGAACCAGGGCAAAGACATTTTTGTTTGTTGTCTATATCATTGTTCTATGTTTTTCCCCTCAAATAGAGCTTTATTGTGGTGGTATTTGATCACCTCTGCGGTTTTTTGTTTTTGCGCTATAAACAAAAAAGGGCCGACAATTTTGAAAAAAACTAACAATATATATATTATTTTTTTTACAAACAATATTTTTTACTTTCTGCTATAACACAAATCCCCAAAAAATTTAAACAAAAAAAAAAAAACACATTTTCTCATCAATTTAGGCCAATATGTATCCTTCTACATATTTTTGGTAAAAAAATCCCAATAAGCATATATTGATGCCCGTTCTGCCTCTCTGTGAAGTGATTGCGGGTGGCCGGCGGACAATTGGCTCTTCCTCCGTAAAGCGGGCACGTGCCCACAGTATCTATTGCAGGAAACACTGTACAGGTACGTTGTTTCGTTCAATAGAGCCGCCCTGACGCAGTATATAGGCGGCGGGTGGTCTTTAACTGGTAAATCATATGTAAAAAAAGCCCAATAAGCGTATATTGATTGGTTTGCACAAAAGTTATAGCATCTACAAACTACAGGATAGATTTATGTACTTTAATTTTTTTTATGATTTTTACTAGTAATGGCGCCGATCATCGATTTTTAGCGTGACTGCGACATTGCGGAAGACAAATCTGACCCTAAGTGACACTTTTTGGGCACCAGTGACACCAATGCAGTGATCAGTTCTAAAAAAAATGCACCGATTACTGTATAAATGACACTGGCAGGGAAGGGATTAAAACCAGGGGCGATCAAAGGGTTAAATGTGTTCCCTGTTTGTGCTTTCTTACTGTGTGAGAATCACTAGGAACAGCAGATCTCCATATTCGTCCCTGTCAGAACAGGGATATGCCTTGTTTACATCCTCTTTGCAAAGTAAATAGACAAATATAAATATTGTATACATACAGTAGATGCATTAAACAATAAATGTATAGATTGAATAATAAATACAGCTACAAAAATGTTAATATCTTCTTGGAGTTAAAAAGGGATCACATTTCTACCAGTAATGCAGATCTATAAGTTTAAGTGCTATTGTAGGTAGTTTGTTTGAGAGATTGGTAAAGGATTACATACAAGAGAATGAATTTTAAAACATTACCATACATGATAGCAAGTATAGATGAATTACAGATGTTAAACAAATGTGGTCTATTTTTATGGCAATGTAGAAGAAACTTGTATAGAAGGGGAGGGGGGGGGGTACCAACATCTATTGGATAGAAACATAAAAAAATTTTATATGTCACCAATAGTTTGCTATTATTTATGATTCTGTATTTCTAACATATGTATTAGTTGTCTGGGACAAACAACAGTTCTTTTTGATGGTGTTGTTTTCCTAGAATTATATAAATGTCTGTTTACAAAAAGAAGTAAAAAGGGAACTGTGTTGTAGGCACAAATTGTACATTTTATTTTGTGATTTGTTACATTAGAATGGAAAGAATTTTTTTATTTTTATTTACAACTGAAACAAAGACATTTTTATTTGTTGTCTATATCATTGTTCTATGTGATGCTACAAAAAAAGAAAAAAACAAAAGTAACAAAAAAGTGCTTGCATATGAACAATATAAGGTGAAATAATTGTGATGGAAAGGAAGAAAAGGTTAAATACTCATGGAAATATTTTTTACTTTATATGATGTAACAAACAGCGCTGAGTGAACTGAATTCAGTTATATATATGTAGCGACCTCACCCCTCTCACCCCTTCTCATTCACGGCTTATTTGTCTCGTCTAGGGGTTAGCACTGGGGGGGGAGGGATGAGATACACCACGGCCCATGTCCTCCAATGTGTAGAGGTGAAGGCCAGAACTATTGGGCTTTGTGTGTATGTCCCAGAGTCAAATCCTTTTCTGAATGACCCCCCCTTTGCTTCCAGTAACTGAAGTTCCACACACTGAAAACGGTCCAACTCGTATTTATTCTTCTCAATAAATAGTCATTCAGCACAGACAGGTTGGGACCCAACGAACTGTTTAGTATTTGTAGGGAGTAGGTCGAGGCACAATCCTTTTAGATAGAGCTAACCACTGTGGTGTCACCAATGGCGAATAGTCACTGCCACTGACTATATTGAACAGAACATGGATTACCTTCGCTAACGTAGCCCCTATCAGGGGGAAGACATCCGTCCAAGACAGTTACCGGAGGCCTCTCTGTCACCAGCAATGCTGCGCTGGACTCTCCGGAGAAGTTCCGCTCACCGGCCTCCTCCTCTCAGACATGGGCACCAAGGAGTTAGGGCCCCCTCAAATTCCTCCCCCCTCGCGGAACTCAGTCAAAGGTACTGAGCTCCAGGCTTCCGCCATAGTACCTCACCCCAGGCTAAAGGTGCCTGAGATGGACTCCATCTCCCGCTCCGGCCAGGTCGAGGGCACCTGGGCCCGGAACTTCGGAACGCCAGCACCCAGGCTGAGGGTGCCTGTGTGTGGCCGCGTCCTTAGACTCCGAACTCTGAACCCTGTGGTACGGGCGTCCGCCCCCTTTATCTCCTCTCCCTTTGCATCACAGCGGGTTCCCCGCCCTGTTGTACAAGCGCCAGGAAAGGACAAAAAAGGCACAGCCTTGCGGTGTGGGCTCAACCCCATCCCAGGGCGACAGTGCCACCTGTAGGCCACAGGGAACCTCACACCACCAGAGTCCTCCAGACTGTAAATAGTTCCCAATTCTCTAGCAATCAGAGTGCATTGGATCATACTACCACCCATGCACTTCCCCCTATATTTTAGACCCCCGCTACATATAGATGGCATATCTGTTACTAGCGGATCATTTCAGAAAATCTCCTACTTTACTTTGTTTATGCTCCATTCACATTTAGAGGTTGATTTACTAAAAGCAAATAGACTGTGCAATTTTCAACGTGCAGTTGCACTCTGCAAGGGCAGTTGCTTCAGAGCTTAGTAAATGAGCAGAAGCTCTGCTGACTTCCATTATCCAATCATGTGCAAGCAAAAATGGTGTTTTATTTTAAATTTTCCTTGCACATGATCTTTGCTTTGTGAAGCTTTACCTCATTTACTAAGCTCTGGAGCAACTGCACTTGAAAAGTGCAACTGCACTTTGCAAAGTGCACTGTCTATTTGTCTTTAGTAAATCAACCCCTTAGTGTTTTGGAATTTGTGGGCAAAATCGCCTTAATTCTGCCCACAATTCCAAATCACATGGCGGTTGGGGCACAATGAGCGACGTGCATTTAAGTGCCATTATACCTTAATGGTGCCCAAAACGTGATGCAATTCTGCTGCGATTGTCGCAAGACAGGATCACATGGCACCAAACTGAGGCCTTTAAAAACCTCATTAAGCTTGTTGGGAGCTCCTTTTCAGGGGACAAACAGGCAGGGTAGCCCATTCAACAAATGGGCTGACCCTATGCAACATGCAAAATCGTGTGCAAATTCCTTAAACAAAATCGCAAGTGGGAATGATCAAACAAGCCCAGTCACCCTTTTGGTCATTCCTCCCATCTTCCAAACATTAATCCATGTCCTAACAAAATTCATAATGCAGTATTTTTCTGAAATTACTCCCCTTTCATTACAAGAAATCTTTTCAATAAACTTGAGTATTTCCAGAAATAGACCTAATTTTGAATGAAATTTGATTCAGTAATGATCTGAAGCCCTACAAAGCACACATCAGACAGTAACTTCACAGCAGGAGGCTCAGAGTCGGTGAGCTGCAGACATTTCTGAAAAAGATTCAGAGGAGAAGGCATAGAAGTACTATATTCTACATTCAGAATCAGCAATCATAGTTGCGAGTAGGCACCTATAATCTTGCATAGCTGCAGAGAATTCCTCACTGGAAAAGGCAGAAGAGGAGCCAACCCTGAGGGAGCTAAGAGAGACTCCACAGAATGAGTTGACTCAGGCCATTGCTCCCCTTATGCTTTGGATCCCACTAGTTGTACTCCTTAACAGGGACAACTGAATGGGGAAAACTCAGTACAAACCTTGGTTACTCACAGTCTCATGCCTTAAGTGGTTGTAAAGGCAGATTTTTTTTTACCTTCATGCATTCTATGCATGAAGGTAAAAAGCCTTCTGTTTGCAGAACCCCCTCTCAATCAATCAATGTCCACGGGAGCCTGATTGACTTTGGCAGCAGCTGAAGCCATTGGCTCCTGCTGCTGTCAATCACAGCTAGTGAGCCAATCAGGAGACTGAGGGGTGATGCTGCTCCATGGCTCGATGTGTGAATGGACACACAGAGCTGCGAGTTGGGAGCTGCTTGCTATGGGGGCACTCGGCAGGAGGGACTATCCAGGAGAGCTGGCGTGGGACCCTTGAAGAGGGGAATCTGGGCTGCTCTGTGCAAAACCATTGCACAGAGCAGGTAAGTGTAACATGTCTGTTTTAAAAAAAAAAAGACTTTAATATTTCTTAAAGCAGCAGAGAATCAACGTCCTGAAGGTAGCCAGGTCACTGCAGGTGGTAACAAGGACTCAATAAGCTTTAAAACAGCATGTCTAGGACAGGTGTATTACTGGAAAGAAGCTAACTCACAAGAAGAGAGAGGAAAGTGACACTCAGGCTAATGAAGCAGCATTTAATTCTTCACATGCATCAACAGCATAAGTGAGTCCCACCAACATTCATCATGTGTTCTCCCCTGAATTTGTTGGCCTATTAGTGTAAGCAATAGGTCAAATGCCCCTTCCTCTTTGAGGGGTTTATTCCCACAGCTTCACCACTCTCTCCCTCCTGGGAGTTTCTCCACTGTCTCCTGTGTAGTGATGAGCCGAACACCCCCGGGTTCGGTTCGCACCAGAACCCGCGAACGGACCGAAAGTTTGTACGAACATTAGAACCCTATTAAATACAATGGATGCGAACGTTCGAATTCTAAAGTGCTAATTATAACGACTATTATGCATGTTATTGTCCTAAAAAGGGTTTGGGAACCCGGGTTCTGCACCAGGGGACATGTATCAATGCAAAAAGAAGTTTTAAAAACGGTCGTTTTTCGGGAGCAGTCATTTTAATGATGCATAAAGTGAAAAAAAAAAAGTCAAATATTCCTTTAAATATCGTACCTGGGGGGTGTCTAAAGTATGCCTGTGAAGTGCCACGTGTTTCCCGTGTTTAGAACTGTCCCTGCACAAAATGACACTTCTAAAGGCAAAAAAAGCCATTTAAAACTGCTTGCGGCTTTAATGTAATGTCTGGTCCCGGTAATATGGATGAAAATCTTTAAGAAAAATGGCATAGCTACCCCATGACCCCCCCCTACCCCAGCCCATTACCAGCCCCTTTGGGTCTTGTATGGATATTAAGGGGAACCCCGCACATAAAATAAAAAAGGCCCTATATACTCTGAACAGCCGTTCTTATGTAGAATCTGTTTGTAATTTTGAACAGGTACATTGTTTAAGTGTAGCTCCAGCCCAAAAATCTATTTTTAAACTTTTTGGAAAACATAGGTAAGGGTTATCACCCCTGTAACATTTGTTTTGCTGTCTGTGCCCCTGTTCAGAACATTTCACCTCACTTTCCGTCCCAATGACAACTGTTTTTGAAATGTGGTGTTTTTATTGAAACAAGGATTGGTGATAAAGCATCAGTACAGATGAGACACCTTTCTCCCATATTAATTCTTACAGGAGAGAATTTTCCTTCCTAGGGGTAGATTTCCTCTCACTTCCTGTTGTCTTCTTGCGTTTGCAAGTAGGAGTCGTTTGTAAGTTGGATGTTTGAAAGTAGGGACCTGCCGTATATACTCTGCAGAAATAGGCCCCTTAGTTGTTGGTGTTGGCACAACACTGTAAGCACTCACAGTTACTCTTGGTTGGTGCTGGAACGCCCTGCTGTCAACTATTATATCAGGAATTTTAATTACATATAATTGTTGAACAGTGGTAGTAAAAATTGGGCCTTTGATGGTGGTGCTGGTGCCACAACACTGTAAGCCCTGACAGTTACTCTTGGTGGGTGCAGCAATGGGCCCTGCTGTGAATTATTAGATCAAGAATTGTAATTGCATGCCCCTGTTGAACAGGGGCTGAAAAATTGGGCCTTTCGTGGTGGTGGTGGTGGTGGTGTTGCCACAACACTGTAAGCCCTCAGAGTTACTCTTGGTGGGTGCAGGAATGGGCCCTGCTGTGAATTATTAGATCAAGAATTGTAATTACATGCCCCTTTTGAACAGGGGCTGAAAAATTGGGCCTTAGGCACTGGTGGCACAACACTACAACCCCTCACAGATACTGTACTTGGAGCACAGCAATGAGCCCTGTTGCAAAGTATTGCTTCAAAAATTGTAATGACGCGCCCCTGCTAAACAGGGGCTGAAAAATTGGGCCTTAGGCACTGGTGGCACAACACTCCAACCCCTCACAGATACTGTACTTGGAGCACAGCAATGAGCCCTATGGCAAATTATTGCTTCAAAAATTGTAATTACACGCCCCTGTTAAACAGGGGCTGAAAAATTGGGCCTTAGCCACTGGTGGCGGCACCCATAAACAAAAATGATCTTCCAAGCTATCATCATCAATCGTATCATTGA
Organism: Rana muscosa; assembly: GCA_029206835.1. Taxonomy (NCBI): domain Eukaryota; kingdom Metazoa; phylum Chordata; class Amphibia; order Anura; family Ranidae; genus Rana; species Rana muscosa. The sequence goes on along the minus strand of CM055116.1, from coordinate 235,820,155 downwards.
GGACTCGGAGGAGGAGGATAGCCAGTCAACATAACAGCACAGGCACTCAGCATCAGCATCAGTCTTGAAGGGATGTGACATGTTAAAATCAATTAGTCTGTTATATCAGCATCAGGTGTGTGGTAGCTGGTGGTGATCCAAGACTGGTTCATCTTGATGAAAGTCAGTCGATCAACCGAGTCGGTGGACAGGCGCACCCTGTGATCCGTGACAAATCCTCCAGCAGCACTGAATGTGCGTTCCGAAAGAACGCTGGATGCAGGACAGGCCAGTAGCTCAATTGCATACTGTGCAAGCTCTGGCCAGTGATCCATCCTCAAGACCCAGTAAGCCAGAGGATTTTCGGTGGGGAAGGTGTCCAAGTCTGACCTTGCCCCTAGATATTCCTGCACCATGTTTATCAGACGCTGGCGATGGTTGCTGGAACCGATCATACTTTGGGGCTGCGGACTAAAGAATTGTCTGAACGCATCGGTCAGACGGCCACCTTCCCCACCGCTCCTTCTTTGACTGGCCGAAGCCTCAGCAACTCGTTGTCCAGGACCAGGAGTTTGTAACCTCCCAGTCTCTGGGAACGCGTTGCACAGACCTTTCTGCAAGGCCTCCCGGAGTTGTCTCATCCTCTGCTCCCTCTGCGACGGTAACATAAGGTCCGCAACCTTACCCTTGTACCGTGGATCAAGGAGAGTGGCCAGCCAGTAATGGTCCCTCTCCTTGATCCGAAGAATACGAGGATCCTTCCGCAGACTTTGCAGGATCAGGGAGGCCATGCAGCGTAGGTTTGCTGAGGCATTCGGTCCGGAGTCCTCTGGGTCACTAAGGACGACATGATCCGCAGCCACCTCCTCCCAGCCACGTACAAGTCCACTGGTTTCTTGGGACTGTAAATCATCCCTAAAAGACTGCTGCTGATGATGCTGAGTGCCAGCCTCCACCTCCATGCTGACACAATCCTCCTCCTCCTCCTCCCCCTCCTCCTCCTCCTCTTCCTGTGCGATGGGTGGGACAGAAGGAACACTGTCTGGGTAAAGGGGGCCTTGAGAGGCAAGGAAGTCCTCCTCTTCCTGCCTCTGTTCTGCCTCAAGTGCCCTGTCCATTATTCCACGCAGCGTGTGCTCCAACAGGTGGACAAGAGGTACAGTGTCACTGATGCATGCACTGTCACTGCTCACCATCCTCGTGGCCTCCTCAAATGGTGCCAGGACAGTGCATGCATCCCTGATCATGCCCCACTGGCGTGGAGAAAAAAAACCAAGCTCCCCTGACCCTGTCCTGGTGCCGTAGTCGCACAGGTACTCATTGATGGCCCTCTGCTGCGTGTGCAGCCGCTGCAGCATGGCCAACGTTGAGTTCCACCTGGTGGGCATGTCACATATAAGGTGGTTCTTGGGCAGGTTCAACTCCTTTTGCAGCTCAGCCAGGCGAGCACTGGCATTATAAGATCTGCGGAAATGCACACAGACTTTCCTGGCCTGCCTCAGGACATCCTGTAAGCCCGGGTACCTGCCCAAGAACCGCTGCACCACCAGGTTAAGGACGTGAGCCACACAGGGCACATGGGTCAGTTGTCCCTGTCGGAGGGCGGAGAGGAGGTTGGTGCCATTGTCGCAAACCACCATTCCTGGCTTAAGCTGGCGTGGCGTCAACCACCTCTCGGCCTGGCCCTGCAGAGCAGACAGGACCTCTGCCCCAGTGTGGCTTCTGTCCCCCAAACACACCAGCGCAAGCACGGCATGGCATCTTTTTGCCTGCGTACTTGCGTAGCCCCTTGAATGGCTACGGAGCACCGCTGGTTCAGAGGACAAAGCACAGGAAGAGGCCATGGAGGAAGAAGAAGAGGAGGGGTGGAGGAGAGAGGTGTGTCACAACCAGTAGTAGCATTTTGGAGGCGTGGCGGTGGAACAACCTCCAACACTACTGCACCTTGTCCTGCATCCTTCCCAGCTGCCAAAAGAGTGACCCAATGGGCCGTGAAAGAAAGGTAACATCCCTGTCCATGCCTGCTGGACCATGAGTCAGCGGTAATATGCACCTTACCGCTGACCGCCCTGTCCAGCGAGGCCAAGACATTGCCTTCCACATGCCGGTAGAGAGCCGGAATAGCCTTCCGTGAGAAAAAGTGGCGTTTGGGAACCTGCCACTGAGGAACCGCACATTGCACAAACTCACGGAAGGGGGCCGAGTCTACCAACTGAAAAGGCAGCAGTTGAAGCGCTAGCAATTTAGCCAAGCTAGCATTCAACCGCTGGGCATGTGGATGGCTGGGAGTGAACTTCTTTCGACGGTCCAGCAGCTGGGGCAGGGAAATTTGCCTGCTAGAATCGGACGTCGGTGTACTGCTAGCAGAGTGGCCGCAAGTACTTGGCTGTGACACACCTAATTCTACACCTTCATTCCTCTCAGTGCATGTTTCAGAGAGGACTGAAGTTATAGTGGGGTTGGAGATCCCAGCTGATGCGGTGCAAGGAGAGGTCCGCTTTGTTCTTTGGTGTGGGTCTTTGAGGTAGGCTTGCCAACGAGCTGCATGGCAGGTCAACATATGTCTGGTCAGGCATGTGGTACCCAAGCGGCTGATGTTTTGGCCACGCGATATACGCTTGAGACATATGTTGCAAACAGCAGTGCGATCTGATGCACTAGCCTCAAAAAAGGCCCACACCAAAGAACTTTTTGAATGACGGGCAGAGGCAGCGCCCTGCACAGGCGGAGCTCTGCGGTGTGATTCCGTCGGTGTACTGTCCTTACGCTGGCCACCAAAGGGCATCCTGCCTCGTTGGAGATGTGCCTCCTCCTCATCCTCCTCCTCCTCCTCTCTCCTATTAGGCACCCACGTGGAGTCAGTGACCTCATCATCCCCTCCCTCCTCATCACTGGAGCCAATCTGGCAGTATGCTGCAGCTGCTGGAACATGACTGCCAGATTGGTGTCCTTCTTGAGCATCCCCTCTGTCTGCTCTCACGCTACTGCCTTCCTGTAGCTGGGTTTCATCATCAGACCCTTCGAAACGCTGGGCATCCTCCTGGAGCATGTACCCAACACTGTGCTCAAACAGTTCGGGGGACTCCTCAGGAGGAGGACATGGTGGGTCTAGGGAAGGAGTGACTGATGATGAGTCTGACATTGATACCAGGGAAGAGGACGCTTTGGCAGCTGCTTTGCCAGTACCCTGAGCCTGGGTGAGAGAGGATGAGGAGGAGGAGGAGGGCTTGGTCATCCACTCTACCAAGTCTTCGGCATGATGTGGCTCAACATGTCCAGCTGCCGAAAAGAAGGACAAGCGTGTCCCATGGCCATGTGCTGATGACAATGCACCGCGTCCACGACCAGCACTGTTGCCCCCAGACACAGAGCCTGCTTGCCCTCTTTTATTGCCTCCTGACTGTCTGCCTCTCCTTGTTTGCCTTCCAGACATTCTAATAGATGGCCTACAGGGAGATGGGAAAAAAGCAATAAGGGCTACCTTCAGGTGTCCTTCTCTGTCCCTTTACTTAAGGATTTCTAAATATGGTTGAGGATGATTGCTTTCGCACAGAATAGCACAACGACAATTTCCCTGACTGTCCAAAAAACAAGGATTTCAAAGATGGTTGATGAGGAATGCTTTAGCACAGTATAGCACAAGGAGAATTTCCCTCACTGTCCTTCCCTGTCCCTAGAAACAAGGATTAGCACAGTGAAAGAAACTGACACTCTCCCTACCTATAGTTTTCTGTCCCTAGAAAAAATGTTTTTTTAAAGATGGTTGATGATCAATGCTTTAGCACACTATAGCACAAGGAGAATTTCCCTCACTGTCCTTCCCTGTCCCTAGAAACAAGGATTATCACAGTGAAAGAAACTGACACTCTCCCTACCTATAGTTTTCTGTCCCTAGAAAAAATGTTTTTTTAAAGATGGTTGATGATCAATGCTTTAGCACAGTATAGCACAAGGAGAATTTCCCTCACTGTCCTTCCCTGTCCCTAGAAACAAGGATTATCACAGTGAAAGAAACTGACACTCTCCCTACCTATAGTTTTCTGTCCCTAGAAAAAATGTTTTTTTAAAGATGGTTGATGATCAATGCTTTAGCACAGTATAGCACAAGGAGAATTTCCCTCACTGTCCTTCCCTGTCCCTAGAAACAAGGATTATCACAGTGAAAGAAACTGACACTCTCCCTACCTATAGTTTTCTGTCCCTAGAAAAAATGTTTTTTTAAAGATGGTTGATGATCAATGCTTTAGCACACTATAGCACAAGGAGAATTTCCCTCACTGTCCTTCCCTGTCCCTAGAAACAAGGATTAGCACAGTAAAACACACTGACACTCTCCCTACCTATAGTTTTCTGTCCCTAGAAAAAATGTTTTTTTAAAGATGGTTGATGAGGAATGCTTTAGCACAGTATAGCACAAGGAGAATTTCCCTCACTGTCCTTCCCTGTCCCTAGAAACAAGGATTATCACAGTGAAAGAAACTGACACTCTCCCTACCTATAGTTTTCTGTCCCTAGAAAAAATGTTTTTTTAAAGATGGTTGATGATCAATGCTTTAGCACACTATAGCACAAGGAGAATTTCCCTCACTGTCCTTCCCTGTCCCTAGAAACAAGGATTAGCACAGTGAAATAAACTGACACTCTCCCTACCTATAGTTTTCTGTCCCTAGAAAAAATGTTTTTTAAAGATGGTTGATGATCAATGCTTTAGCACAGTATAGCACAAGGAGAATTTCCCTCACTGTCCTTCCCTGTCCCTAGAAACAAGGATTATCACAGTGAAAGAAACTGACACTCTCCCTACCTATAGTTTTCTGTCCCTAGAAAAAATGTTTTTTTAAAGATGGTTGATGATCAATGCTTTAGCACACTATAGCACAAGGAGAATTTCCCTCACTGTCCTTCCCTGTCCCTAGAAACAAGGATTAGCACAGTAAAACACACTGACACTCTCCCTACCTATAGTTTTCTGTCCCTAGAAAAAATGTTTTTTTAAAGATGGTTGATGATCAATGCTTTAGCACACTATAGCACAAGGAGAATTTCCCTCACTGTCCTTCCCTGTCCCTAGAAACAAGGATTATCACAGTGAAAGAAACTGACACTCTCCCTACCTATAGTTTTCTGTCCCTAGAAAAAATGTTTTTTTAAAGATGGTTGATGATCAATGCTTTAGCACAGTATAGCACAAGGAGAATTTCCCTCACTGTCCTTCCCTGTCCCTAGAAACAAGGATTATCACAGTGAAAGAAACTGACACTCTCCCTACCTATAGTTTTCTGTCCCTAGAAAAAATGTTTTTTTAAAGATGGTTGATGATCAATGCTTTAGCACAGTATAGCACAAGGAGAATTTCCCTCACTGTCCTTCCCTGTCCCTAGAAACAAGGATTATCACAGTGAAAGAAACTGACACTCTCCCTACCTATAGTTTTCTGTCCCTAGAAAAAATGTTTTTTTAAAGATGGTTGATGATCAATGCTTTAGCACAGTATAGCACAAGGAGAATTTCCCTCACTGTCCTTCCCTGTCCCTAGAAACAAGGATTATCACAGTGAAAGAAACTGACACTCTCCCTACCTATAGTTTTCTGTCCCTAGAAAAAATGTTTTTTTAAAGATGGTTGATGATCAATGCTTTAGCACAGTATAGCACAAGGAGAATTTCCCTCACTGTCCTTCCCTGTCCCTAGAAACAAGGATTAGCACAGTAAAACACACTGACACTCTCCCTACCTATAGTTTTCTGTCCCTAGAAAAAATGTTTTTTTAAAGATGGTTGATGATCAATGCTTTAGCACACTATAGCACAAGGAGAATTTCCCTCACTGTCCTTCCCTGTCCCTAGAAACAAGGATTATCACAGTGAAAGAAACTGACACTCTCCCTACCTATAGTTTTCTGTCCCTAGAAAAAATGTTTTTTTAAAGATGGTTGATGATCAATGCTTTAGCACAGTATAGCACAAGGAGAATTTCCCTCACTGTCCTTCCCTGTCCCTAGAAACAAGGATTATCACAGTGAAAGAAACTGACACTCTCCCTACCTATAGTTTTCTGTCCCTAGAAAAAATGTTTTTTTAAAGATGGTTGATGATCAATGCTTTAGCACAGTATAGCACAAGGAGAATTTCCCTCACTGTCCTTCCCTGTCCCTAGAAACAAGGATTATCACAGTGAAAGAAACTGACACTCTCCCTACCTATAATTTTCTGTCCCTAGAAAAAAAGTTTTTTTAAAGATGGTTGATGATCAATGCTTTAGCACACTATAGCACAAGGAGAATTTCCCTCACTGTCCTTCCCTGTCCCTAGAAACAAGGATTAGCACAGTAAAACACACTGACACTCTCCCTACCTATAGTTTTCTGTCCCTAGAAAAAATGTTTTTTTAAAGATGGTTGATGAGGAATGCTTTAGCACAGTATAGCACAAGGAGAATTTCCCTCACTGTCCTTCCCTGTCCCTAGAAACAAGGATTATCACAGTGAAAGAAACTGACACTCTCCCTACCTATAGTTTTCTGTCCCTAGAAAAAATGTTTTTTTAAAGATGGTTGATGATCAATGCTTTAGCACACTATAGCACAAGGAGAATTTCCCTCACTGTCCTTCCCTGTCCCTAGAAACAAGGATTAGCACAGTAAAACACACTGACACTCTCCCTACCTATAGTTTTCTGTCCCTAGAAAAAATGTTTTTTTAAAGATGGTTGATGATCAATGCTTTAGCACACTATAGCACAAGGAGAATTTCCCTCACTGTCCTTCCCTGTCCCTAGAAACAAGGATTATCACAGTGAAAGAAACTGACACTCTCCCTACCTATAGTTTTCTGTCCCTAGAAAAAATGTTTTTTTAAAGATGGTTGATGATCAATGCTTTAGCACAGTATAGCACAAGGAGAATTTCCCTCACTGTCCTTCCCTGTCCCTAGAAACAAGGATTATCACAGTGAAAGAAACTGACACTCTCCCTACCTATAGTTTTCTGTCCCTAGAAAAAATGTTTTTTTAAAGATGGTTGATGATCAATGCTTTAGCACAGTATAGCACAAGGAGAATTTCCCTCACTGTCCTTCCCTGTCCCTAGAAACAAGGATTATCACAGTGAAAGAAACTGACACTCTCCCTACCTATAGTTTTCTGTCCCTAGAAAAAATGTTTTTTTAAAGATGGTTGATGATCAATGCTTTAGCACAGTATAGCACAAGGAGAATTTCCCTCACTGTCCTTCCCTGTCCCTAGAAACAAGGATTATCACAGTGAAAGAAACTGACACTCTCCCTACCTATAGTTTTCTGTCCCTAGAAAAAATGTTTTTTTAAAGATGGTTGATGATCAATGCTTTAGCACACTATAGCACAAGGAGAATTTCCCTCACTGTCCTTCCCTGTCCCTAGAAACAAGGATTAGCACAGTAAAACACACTGACACTCTCCCTACCTATAGTTTTCTGTCCCTAGAAAAAATGTTTTTTTAAAGATGGTTGATGAGGAATGCTTTAGCACAGTATAGCACAAGGAGAATTTCCCTCACTGTCCTTCCCTGTCCCTAGAAACAAGGATTATCACAGTGAAAGAAACTGACACTCTCCCTACCTATAGTTTTCTGTCCCTAGAAAAAATGTTTTTTTAAAGATGGTTGATGATCAATGCTTTAGCACAGTATAGCACAAGGAGAATTTCCCTCACTGTCCTTCCCTGTCCCTAGAAACAAGGATTAGCACAGTGAAAGAAACTGACACTCTCCCTACCTATAGTTTTCTGTCCCTAGAAAAAATGTTTTTTTAAAGATGTTTGATGATCAATGCTTTAGCACAGTATAGCACAAGGAGAATTTCCCTCACTGTCCTTCCCTGTCCCTAGAAACAAGGATTATCACAGTGAAAGAAACTGACACTCTCCCTACCTATAGTTTTCTGTCCCTAGAAAAAATGTTTTTTTAAAGATGGTTGATGATCAATGCTTTAGCACAGTATAGCACAAGGAGAATTTCCCTCACTGTCCTTCCCTGTCCCTAGAAACAAGGATTATCACAGTGAAAGAAACTGACACTCTCCCTACCTATAGTTTTCTGTCCCTAGAAAAAATGTTTTTTTAAAGATGGTTGATGATCAATGCTTTAGCACACTATAGCACAAGGAGAATTTCCCTCACTGTCCTTCCCTGTCCCTAGAAACAAGGATTAGCACAGTGAAAGAAACTGCCACTCTCCCTACCTATAGTTTTCTGTCCCTAGAAAAAATGTTTTTTAAAGATGGTTGATGATCAATGCTTTAGCACAGTATAGCACAAGGAGAATTTCCCTCACTGTCCTTCCCTGTCCCTAGAAACAAGGATTATCACAGTGAAAGAAACTGACACTCTCCCTACCTATAGTTTTCTGTCCCTAGAAAAAATGTTTTTTTAAAGATGGTTGATGATCAATGCTTTAGCACAGTATAGCACAAGGAGAATTTCCCTCACTGTCCTTCCCTGTCCCTAGAAACAAGGATTATCACAGTGAAAGAAACTGACACTCTCCCTACCTATAGTTTTCTGTCCCTAGAAAAAATGTTTTTTTAAAGATGGTTGATGATCAATGCTTTAGCACAGTATAGCACAAGGAGAATTTCCCTCACTGTCCTTCCCTGTCCCTAGAAACAAGGATTATCACAGTGAAAGAAACTGACACTCTCCCTACCTATAGTTTTCTGTCCCTAGAAAAAATGTTTTTTTAAAGATGGTTGATGATCAATGCTTTAGCACAGTATAGCACAAGGAGAATTTCCCTCACTGTCCTTCCCTGTCCCTAGAAACAAGGATTATCACAGTGAAAGAAACTGACACTCTCCCTACCTATAGTTTTCTGTCCCTAGAAAAAATGTTTTTTTAAAGATGGTTGATGATCAATGCTTTAGTACAGTATAGCACAAGGAGAATTTCCCTCACTGTCCTTCCCTGTCCCTAGAAACAAGGATTATCACAGTGAAAGAAACTGACACTCTCCCTACCTATAGTTTTCTGTCCCTAGAAAAAATGTTTTTTTAAAGATGGTTGATGATCAATGCTTTAGCACAGTATAGCACAAGGAGAATTTCCCTCACTGTCCTTCCCTGTCCCTAGAAACAAGGATTAGCACAGTGAAAGAAACTGACACTCTCCCTACCTATAGTTTTCTGTCCCTAGAAAAAATGTTTTTTTAAAGATGGTTGATGATCAATGCTTTAGCACAGTATAGCACAAGGAGAATTTCCCTCACTGTCCTTCCCTGTCCCTAGAAACAAGGATTATCACAGTGAAAGAAACTGACACTCTCCCTACCTATAGTTTTCTGTCCCTAGAAAAAATGTTTTTTTAAAGATGGTTGATGATCAATGCTTTAGCACAGTATAGCACAAGGAGAATTTCCCTCACTGTCCTTCCCTGTCCCTAGAAACAAGGATTATCACAGTGAAAGAAACTGACACTCTCCCTACCTATAGTTTTCTGTCCCTAGAAAAAATGTTTTTTTAAAGATGGTTGATGATCAATGCTTTAGCACACTATAGCACAAGGAGAATTTCCCTCACTGTCCTTCCCTGTCCCTAGAAACAAGGATTATCACAGTGAAAGAAACTGACACTCTCCCTACCTATAGTTTTCTGTCCCTAGAAAAAATGTTTTTTTAAAGATGGTTGATGATCAATGCTTTAGCACACTATAGCACAAGGAGAATTTCCCTCACTGTCCTTCCCTGTCCCTAGAAACAAGGATTAGCACAGTAAAACACACTGACACTCTCCCTACCTATAGTTTTCTGTCCCTAGAAAAAATGTTTTTTTAAAGATGGTTGATGATCAATGCTTTAGCACACTATAGCACAAGGAGAATTTCCCTCACTGTCCTTCCCTGTCCCTAGAAACAAGGATTATCACAGTGAAAGAAACTGACACTCTCCCTACTGTGAGGGGGTTAGCTCGGCAGCGGGTGTGTGTGACCCCCGGGATGGGCTCCCCACGCAAAACAGGCCCAGCAAACGGAGGTTGTGGTTTTCAAAATCAAAAAAAGGTGCGGTTTATTTTCTATTTACAGTGACAAAACACAGCAAAGCAAAAGAAACATAACCAAAATAAATCCTGGTCAAGTTGACCTCTGACTAAACATACAGGTTTCCTAACTAACAACTGGGATCAGCCTAGTGCTGTCCTAGTCCCTAAGTCCCTGGTTTAGTAAAAGTCCAAACAAATAGCCACACAGGCTTTGCCTCACCGCACAGGGGTTCACTCTCCCTAGACAGTCCACACAGGTCTGGTTCCAGGCATGAGCTAACATCTAATGAAGCTGGGAGTTCTTATAGAGGCCTAAATGAGCTGACAAGGTTCAGCTGGTCTCCTCATCTCTGTCTGCACGACGCCCCACACTCTCCCTAGAGGTATGAGTCATCCATGAGCCTACTAGCCTCAGCTGGGCTTATACAACTCTCCACCCTAGTTGTATAAGTCAGCATAAAGCCTGAATCTGGGAGAAATATATCTACCCCCCTGGATGCAACCAGGTGACTTTACCTTCCTGCTGTCACATACCCCCCCCTCTTGTTTTAACCTCGGGGTTGGAACACCAGCAATCAGGCATTCATGTACTCGAGACAAAGCATCCACATTCCCCATTTGAACGCCAGGGCGATGCTTTACTGTGAAGTTGAATTCCTGGAGGGCCAGGAACCACCTATTCACTCTTCTATTTGTTTCCTTGTTTTGAGCCATCCACTTTAACGGAGCGTGATCCGTAACCATGTCAAAGTGCCTACCTAGCAGGTAGTACCGAAGGGAATCTAGAGCCCACTTCACCGCTAAACACTCCTTTTCAACGGTGGCGTAATTTACCTCATGGGACTTCAACTTCCTGCTGAGGTAAATGACTGGGTGCTCTTCCCCGTTCCAGACCTGGGACAATACTGCTCCTAACCCCACATCTGACGCATCACTTTGTACGACAAAGTCTTTAGAGAAGTCGGGTGAGTACAACACTGGCTGGCTACATAAGGCTTGTTTCAAGAATTGGAATGCTGCCTCAGCCTCGGGGGTCCATTTAATCATGACCGACCCTTTCCCCTTCGTTAGGTTAGTTAGGGGCACAGCCTTAGAGGCAAAGTGGGGAATGAATCGCCGATAATACCCAGCGATTCCCAGAAAGGCTCGTACCTGCTTCTTGCTGTTGGGACGTGGCCAACTCTGGATGGCCTCGACTTTGTTGAGTTGGGGTTTTATTACTCCCCTCCCAATGGTGTACCCAAGATATTTGGCCTCCTCCTGCCCAATGGTACACTTCTTGGGGTTAGCCGTAAACCCCGCTTCCCGAACAGAGTCCAGGACTGCTTGCACTTTTGGCAGATGTGAGGCCCAATCTGTGCTATGGACAATTACGTCATCCAGGTAAGCCGCAGCATACTTCCGATGGGGCCTCAGCATCTGGTCCATTTTCCGCTGGAACGTGGCCGGCGCATTCTGTAACCCGAACGGCATTCTTTTATATTGGAACGCCCCGTCTGGGGTTACAAATGCGGTTTTCTCTTTGGCCAATTTGGCCAGGGGGATTTGCCAATACCCTTTTGTGAGGTCAAGAGTCGTCATGTATCGGGCTGTTCCCAGCCGGTCGATCAACTCATCTATACGTGGCATGGGGTAGGTGTCAAATTTTGTAACTTTGTTCAACTGACGAAAATCGTTACAAAATCGCCAGCTCCCATCCGGTTTAGGCACCAACACAATGGGACTAGACCAATCACTTTGGGACTCCTCTATCACCCCTAAGTTCAGCATTTTCTGTACTTCCTCCCGTATTGCCTCCCGTCGGGCCTCTGGGATCCGATAGGGTTTTAACTTCACCCTTTCACCGGGCGGGGTAATGATGTCATGCTCTACCCCAGATGTTTGTCCCGGCAGCTTAGAGAATACCTCCTTGTTGCGAAGCACAAACTCCTTAACCTCCTGTTGTTGGGGTTGTGACAAGGTGGCTGCTATTCCAACCTCAGGAATCACGCAACCAGTTTGAGCTGGTGACCAAGTGTCTGCGACTAGGGACTCTCTATCCCTCCAGGCTTTCAACAGATTAACGTGATAGATCTGTTCGGGCTTTCGCCTTCCTGGTTGTCTGACCTTGTAATTCACTTCGCTCACTTTTTCCATTATCTCGTAGGGGCCTTGCCATTTGGCAAGGAATTTACTTTCAACCGTAGGGACAAGTACCAGTATCCTATCCCCCGGGGAAAAGGTACGGGTCTTGGCTCCACGGTTGTACACTCTCTGCTGTGCTAACTGCGCTTGGGCCAAATGTTCCTTCACGATGGGCATTACCTGTGCAATTCGGTCTTGCATCAGGGCGACATGCTCAATCACACTCCTGTGGGGAGAACTCTCACTTTCCCAAGTTTCCTTGGCAATATCCAACAGCCCTCTTGGGTGTCTCCCATACAGTAACTCAAAGGGGGAGAATCCCGTAGAGGATTGGGGCACCTCCCTAATAGCAAACATCAGATAAGGAAGTAGACAGTCCCAATCCTTTCCATCTCTATCCACCACTTTCTTCAACATTTGCTTTAGGGTTTTGTTGAATCTTTCAACCAGCCCATCGGTTTGGGGGTGATACACAGATGTACGTAATTGCGTCACTTTGAACAATTTACACAGCTCCTTCATAACCCGGGACATAAAGGGTGTACCTTGGTCCGTAAGCAGTTCTCTACAAATACCCACCCGGCTAAACACAAGAGATAGCTCTTTGGCTATGGTTTTGGCCGAGGTATTTCGGAGAGGGATCGCTTCTGGATAACGGGTGGCATAGTCCATTATAACTAATATGTACTGGTGCCCCCTAGCGGACTTGATTATAGGACCTACCAAATCCATGGCGATCCTCTCAAACGGGACCTCAATGATGGGTAGAGGGACCAGCGGGCTACGGAAATGTGGCATCGGGGCCGACCTCTGACACACAGGGCAGGAGGAACAATAATTTTCTATGTCCTTTATCACCCCCGGCCAATAGAATCTCTGTAATACCCTCTCTCGGGTTTTCTCTGTCCCCAGATGACCTCCAAGAATGTGCCCATGGGCCAACTCCAACACCAACTTCCTGTAAGGTTTGGGCACCACAAGCTGCTCAACGGTTTCTTCTGCCCTTTTTGCCACCCGATACAGTAGGTCCTTCTCTACGCTGAAGTATGGGTAAGTGCAGGTATTATCTGGGTTCACTAACTCGCCATCTATTTTCACTACGTTTTCCCGTGCCTTTATTAGGGCGGGGTCTTTCAACTGTTCTGTGGCAAAGTTTTCCCTGTGAACCTCAAGATCAGAAAACTCCACAGACGGTAGGTTTTCGTCTGAGGAGGTGGGCTCCTCTCCAGTTTCTTGAGTCTCCCCTGCCAATACTGATAAGGGAAATTCCGGAGAGTCCTCACCACTCTCAGGGGAGTTCTGGCTATCCCATTCCTGGTACATAGGGGCACCAGTGGGGGGCTCAGGATCATCCCACAGTTCCCAGAACTTCGGAAAATCCCTTCCCACAATGGCGTCATGCGGTAACTGAGATACTAAGCCCACTGGATGAGAGAGGGTACCTTTGGGGGTCTTGAAACACACTGTAGTCACTGGATACTCTCGGGTGTCCCCATGCACACAAATAACAGCTACCTTGCTATTCCCAGAGACCTCGGTTTTAACTAACTCAGCCTTTATCAGGGTCACAAGGCTACCTGAATCCAGCAATACCACAACATTTCTACCATTAACACACATTTTGCATAAATGTTTCTCAGTTCCTCGAATGGCAGTGCATGCGACTGTCGCACACAGCGACTGACGTCTGCCCATCAGAAAGTCACACTGCATGGGTTCCTCCACAACCGGGCAATTGGCTGCAATATGTCCCGCTTGCCGGCAGCGGTAGCAAACGATCCTTCTTGCCGCCTCTTGAGCCGCTGATTTCCCAGGCTGTTCTCGCCAAACTTGGGGTAGAGCTCCCACCCTCTCACTCTCTCCACCCTCACCCCTTGGAATCCTCTTATCCGCCCCTGGGGATGGTCTGGTCTTAGGGTGGAAAGTCCGAGTGTCTCTGGAAGAGGCCGTCAGGTTCTCTGTAGCCAAGTATTTCTCCACACGATCCACAAGACCATCGGCCGTCTCTGGGTCTCCATGGCTTACCCACTTTTGGATGGCAGTAGGAAGAGCTCTCAAAAACCGATCCATTACAACACGTTCCACAATCTTTGGTGCGGACAAAGTCTCTGGCTGTAGCCACTTTCTGCTTAGGTGAATGAGATCATACATTTGAGACCTGGGGGGTTTTCCAAGCTGGAAAGTCCAGTTATGCACACGCTGAGCCCGGACAGCCTGGGTGACACCCAGCCTTGCCAATATTTCAGCTTTTAGCATCACATAGTCTTTTGCTTGGTCAGGCTCTAGGTCATAGTAAGCCTTCTGCGATTCACCAGTTAACAGAGGAGCCACCAGTCCAGCCCACTGCTCCTCAGGCCACTTTTCTCTTTCAGCAGTCCTTTCAAATGTGGTCAAAAATACCTCTGGATCATCCTCTCCAGTCATTTTTGTCAATAAACGACTCACCCCAAAGGACGCGGTATTAGTGGGACGGCTTTCCTCACTGGTCTGCGGACGTTGCTGCATTACTGCTTCCATTTGTTGTAGTCTCTGCTCTTGCTTCTGTAACAGGTCTATGAAGCGGGCCTCAGATTGCTGCTGGGCTTGTTGCTGAGCTGCAAGGCTCTGTTGATGAGCTTGCTGCTGGGCTGCGAAGTTCTGTTGTTGAGCTGCAAGGCTCTTTTGCAAACCTGCATTTGTCTGCTGTTGATTGGCATTTGCTAGAGCCAGCTGCTTCAGTATCTCCTCCATGCTGGCTTAAAAAAACTGCCACTGGTTCTCCACCAACTGTGAGGGGGTTAGCTCGGCAGCGGGTGTGTGTGACCCCCGGGATGGGCTCCCCACGCAAAACAGGCCCAGCAAACGGAGGTTGTGGTTTTCAAAATCAAAAAAAGGTGCGGTTTATTTTCTATTTACAGTGACAAAACACAGCAAAGCAAAAGAAACATAACCAAAATAAATCCTGGTCAAGTTGACCTCTGACTAAACATACAGGTTTCCTAACTAACAACTGGGATCAGCCTAGTGCTGTCCTAGTCCCTAAGTCCCTGGTTTAGTAAAAGTCCAAACAAATAGCCACACAGGCTTTGCCTCACCGCACAGGGGTTCACTCTCCCTAGACAGTCCACACAGGTCTGGTTCCAGGCATGAGCTAACATCTAATGAAGCTGGGAGTTCTTATAGAGGCCTAAATGAGCTGACAAGGTTCAGCTGGTCTCCTCATCTCTGTCTGCACGACGCCCCACACTCTCCCTAGAGGTATGAGTCATCCATGAGCCTACTAGCCTCAGCTGGGCTTATACAACTCTCCACCCTAGTTGTATAAGTCAGCATAAAGCCTGAATCTGGGAGAAATATATCTACCCCCCTGGATGCAACCAGGTGACTTTACCTTCCTGCTGTCACACTACCTATAGTTTTCTGTCCCTAGAAAAAATGTTTTTTTAAAGATGGTTGATGATCAATGCTTTAGCACAGTATAGCACAAGGAGAATTTCCCTCACTGTCCTTCCCTGTCCCTAGAAACAAGGATTAGCACAGTGAAAGAAACTGACACTCTCCCTACCTATAGTTTTCTGTCCCTAGAAAAAATGTTTTTTTAAAGATGGTTGATGATCAATGCTTTAGCACAGTATAGCACAAGGAGAATTTCCCTCACTGTCCTTCCCTGTCCCTAGAAACAAGGATTATCACAGTGAAAGAAACTGACACTCTCCCTACCTATAGTTTTCTGTCCCTAGAAAAAATGTTTTTTTAAAGATGGTTGATGATCAATGCTTTAGCACACTATAGCACAAGGAGAATTTCCCTCACTGTCCTTCCCTGTCCCTAGAAACAAGGATTAGCACAGTGAAAGAAACTGACACTCTCCCTACCTATAGTTTTCTGTCCCTAGAAAAAATGTTTTTTTAAAGATGGTTGATGATCAATGCTTTAGCACAGTATAGCACAAGGAGAATTTCCCTCACTGTCCTTCCCTGTCCCTAGAAACAAGGATTATCACAGTGAAAGAAACTGACACTCTCCCTACCTATAGTTTTCTGTCCCTAGAAAAAATGTTTTTTTAAAGATGGTTGATGATCAATGCTTTAGCACACTATAGCACAAGGAGAATTTCCCTCACTGTCCTTCCCTGTCCCTAGAAACAAGGATTAGCACAGTAAAACACACTGACACTCTCCCTACCTATAGTTTTCTGTCCCTAGAAAAAATGTTTTTTTAAAGATGGTTGATGATCAATGCTTTAGCACACTATAGCACAAGGAGAATTTCCCTCACTGTCCTTCCCTGTCCCTAGAAACAAGGATTATCACAGTGAAAGAAACTGACACTCTCCCTACCTATAGTTTTCTGTCCCTAGAAAAAATGTTTTTTTAAAGATGGTTGATGATCAATGCTTTAGCACACTATAGCACAAGGAGAATTTCCCTCACTGTCCTTCCCTGTCCCTAGAAACAAGGATTAGCACAGTAAAACACACTGACACTCTCCCTACCTATAGTTTTCTGTCCCTAGAAAAAATGTTTTTTTAAAGATGGTTGATGATCAATGCTTTAGCACACTATAGCACAAGGAGAATTTCCCTCACTGTCCTTCCCTGTCACTAGAAACAAGGATTAGCACAGTGAAAGAAACTGACACTCTCCCTACCTATAGTTTTCTGTCCCTAGAAAAAATGTTTTTTTAAAGATGGTTGATGATCAATGCTTTAGCACAGTATAGCACAAGGAGAATTTCCCTCACTGTCCTTCCCTGTCCCTAGAAACAAGGATTATCACAGTGAAAGAAACTGACACTCTCCCTACCTATAGTTTTCTGTCCCTAGAAAAAATGTTTTTTTAAAGATGGTTGATGATCAATGCTTTAGCACACTATAGCACAAGGAGAATTTCCCTCACTGTCCTTCCCTGTCCCTAGAAACAAGGATTAGCACAGTAAAACACACTGACACTCTCCCTACCTATAGTTTTCTGTCCCTAGAAAAAATGTTTTTTTAAAGATGGTTGATGATCAATGCTTTAGCACACTATAGCACAAGGAGAATTTCCCTCACTGTCCTTCCCTGTCCCTAGAAACAAGGATTATCACAGTGAAAGAAACTGACACTCTCCCTACCTATAGTTTTCTGTCCCTAGAAAAAATGTTTTTTTAAAGATGGTTGATGATCAATGCTTTAGCACACTATAGCACAAGGAGAATTTCCCTCACTGTCCTTCCCTGTCCCTAGAAACAAGGATTAGCACAGTGAAAGAAACTGACACTCTCCCTACCTATAGTTTTCTGTCCCTAGAAAAAATGTTTTTTTAAAGATGGTTGATGATCAATGCTTTAGCACACTATAGCACAAGGAGAATTTCCCTCACTGTCCTTTCCTGTCCCTAGAAACAAGGATTAGCACAGTAAAACACACTGACACTCTCCCTACCTATAGTTTTCTGTCCCTAGAAAAAATGTTTTTTTAAAGATGGTTGATGATCAATGCTTTAGCACACTATAGCACAAGGAGAATTTCCCTCACTGTCCTTCCCTGTCCCTAGAAACAAGGATTATCACAGTGAAAGAAACTGACACTCTCCCTACCTATAGTTTTCTGTCCCTAGAAAAAAAGTTTTTTTAAAGATGGTTGATGATCAATGCTTTAGCACACTATAGCACAAGGAGAATTTCCCTCACTGTCCTTCCCTGTCCCTAGAAACAAGGATTATCACAGTGAAAGAAACTGACACTCTCCCTACCTATAGTTTTCTGTCCCTAGAAAAAATGTTTTTTTAAAGATGGTTGATGATCAATGCTTTAGCACACTATAGCACAAGGAGAATTTCCCTCACTGTCCTTCCCTGTCCCTAGAAACAAGGATTAGCACAGTGAAAGAAACTGACACTCTCCCTACCTATAGTTTTCTGTCCCTAGAAAAAATGTTTTTTTTAAAGATGGTTGATGATCAATGCTTTAGCACACTATAGCACAAGGAGAATTTCCCTCACTGTCCTTCCCTGTCCCTAGAAACAAGGATTAGCACAGTGAAAGAAACTGACACTCTCCCTACCTATAGTTTTCTGTCCCTAGAAAAAATGTTTTTTTAAAGATGGTTGATGATCAATGCTTTAGCACAGTATAGCACAAGGAGAATTTCCCTCACTGTCCTTCCCTGTCCCTAGAAACAAGGATTATCACAGTGAAAGAAACTGACACTCTCCCTACCTATAGTTTTCTGTCCCTAGAATTTTTTTTTTTTTAAGATGGTTGATGATCAATGCTTTAGCACACTATAGCACAAGGAGAATTTCCCTCACTGTCCTTCCCTGTCCCTAGAAACAAGGATTAGCACAGTAAAACACACTGACACTCTCCCTACCTATAGTTTTCTGTCCCTAGAAAAAATGTTTTTTTAAAGATGGTTGATGATCAATGCTTTAGCACACTATAGCACAAGGAGAATTTCCCTCACTGTCCTTCCCTGTCCCTAGAAACAAGGATTATCACAGTGAAAGAAACTGACACTCTCCCTACCTATAGTTTTCTGTCCCTAGAAAAATGTTTTTTAAAAGATGGTTGATGATCAATGCTTTAGCACACTATAGCACAAGGAGAATTTCCCTCACTGTCCTTCCCTGTCCCTAGAAACAAGGATTAGCACAGTAAAACACACTGACACTCTCCCTACCTATAGTTTTCTGTCCCTAGAAAAAATGTTTTTTTTAAAGATGGTTGATGATCAATGCTTTAGCACACTATAGCACAAGGAGAATTTCCCTCACTGTCCTTCCCTGTCCCTAGAAACAAGGATTAGCACAGTGAAAGAAACTGACACTCTCCCTACCTATAGTTTTCTGTCCCTAGAAAAAATGTTTTTTTAAAGATGGTTGATGATCAATGCTTTAGCACACTATAGCACAAGGAGAATTTCCCTCACTGTCCTTCCCTGTCCCTAGAAACAAGGATTAGCACAGTAAAACACACTGACACTCTCCCTACCTATAGTTTTCTGTCCCTAGAAAAAATGTTTTTTTAAAGATGGTTGATGATCAATGCTTTAGCACACTATAGCACAAGGAGAATTTCCCTCACTGTCCTTCCCTGTCCCTAGAAACAAGGATTAGCACAGTAAAACACACTGACACTCTCCCTACCTATAGTTTTCTGTCCCTAGAAAAAATGTTTTTTTAAAGATGGTTGATGATCAATGCTTTAGCACACTATAGCACAAGGAGAATTTCCCTCACTGTCCTTCCCTGTCCCTAGAAACAAGGATTAGCACAGTAAAACACACTGACACTCTCCCTACCTATAGTTTTCTGTCCCTAGAAAAAATGTTTTTTTAAAGATGGTTGATGATCAATGCTTTAGCACACTATAGCACAAGGAGAATTTCCCTCACTGTCCTTCCCTGTCCCTAGAAACAAGGATTATCACAGTGAAAGAAACTGACACTCTCCCTACCTATAGTTTTCTGTCCCTAGAAAAAATGTTTTTTTAAAGATGGTTGATGATCAATGCTTTAGCACACTATAGCACAAGGAGAATTTCCCTCACTGTCCTTCCCTGTCCCTAGAAACAAGGATTAGCACAGTAAAACACACTGACACTCTCCCTACCTATAGTTTTCTGTCCCTAGAAAAAATGTTTTTTTAAAGATGGTTGATGATCAATGCTTTAGCACACTATAGCACAAGGAGAATTTCCCTCACTGTCCTTCCCTGTCCCTAGAAACAAGGATTAGCACAGTGAAAGAAACTGACACTCTCCCTACCTATAGTTTTCTGTCCCTAGAAAAAATGTTTTTTTAAAGATGGTTGATGATCAATGCTTTAGCACAGTATAGCACAAGGAGAATTTCCCTCACTGTCCTTCCCTGTCCCTAGAAACAAGGATTATCACAGTGAAAGAAACTGACACTCTCCCTACCTATAGTTTTCTGTCCCTAGAAAAAATGTTTTTTTAAAGATGGTTGATGATCAATGCTTTAGCACACTATAGCACAAGGAGAATTTCCCTCACTGTCCTTCCCTGTCCCTAGAAACAAGGATTAGCACAGTAAAACACACTGACACTCTCCCTACCTATAGTTTTCTGTCCCTAGAAAAAATGTTTTTTTAAAGATGGTTGATGATCAATGCTTTAGCACACTATAGCACAAGGAGAATTTCCCTCACTGTCCTTCCCTGTCCCTAGAAACAAGGATTAGCACAGTAAAACACACTGACACTCTCCCTACCTATAGTTTTCTGTCCCTAGAAAAAATGTTTTTTTAAAGATGGTTGATGATCAATGCTTTAGCACACTATAGCACAAGGAGAATTTCCCTCACTGTCCTTCCCTGTCCCTAGAAACAAGGATTAGCACAGTGAAAGAAACTGACACTCTCCCTACCTATAGTTTTCTGTCCCTAGAAAAAATGTTTTTTTAAAGATGGTTGATGATCAATGCTTTAGCACAGTATAGCACAAGGAGAATTTCCCTCACTGTCCTTCCCTGTCCCTAGAAACAAGGATTATCACAGTGAAAGAAACTGACACTCTCCCTACCTATAGTTTTCTGTCCCTAGAAAAAATGTTTTTTTAAAGATGGTTGATGATCAATGCTTTATCACAGTATAGCACAAGGAGAATTTCCCTCACTGTCCTTCCCTGTCCCTAGAAACAAGGATTATCACAGTGAAAGAAACTGACACTCTCCCTACCTATAGTTTTCTGTCCCTAGAAAAAATGTTTTTTTAAAGATGGTTGATGATCAATGCTTTAGCACACTATAGCACAAGGAGAATTTCCCTCACTGTCCTTCCCTGTCCCTAGAAACAAGGATTATCACAGTGAAAGAAACTGACACTCTCCCTACCTATAGTTTTCTGTCCCTA
This sequence comes from Rana muscosa, assembly GCA_029206835.1. Classification (NCBI taxonomy): domain Eukaryota; kingdom Metazoa; phylum Chordata; class Amphibia; order Anura; family Ranidae; genus Rana; species Rana muscosa. Next base: position 235,799,214 of record CM055116.1, on the reverse strand, counting down.
GAAAAAATGTTTTTTTAAAGATGGTTGATGATCAATGCTTTAGCACAGTATAGCACAAGGAGAATTTCCCTCACTGTCCTTCCCTGTCCCTAGAAACAAGGATTATCACAGTGAAAGAAACTGACACTCTCCCTACCTATAGTTTTCTGTCCCTAGAAAAAATGTTTTTTTAAAGATGGTTGATGATCAATGCTTTAGCACAGTATAGCACAAGGAGAATTTCCCTCACTGTCCTTCCCTGTCCCTAGAAACAAGGATTATCACAGTGAAAGGAACTGACACTCTCCCTACCTATATTTTTCTGTCCCTAGAAAAAATGTTTTTTTAAAGATGGTTGATGATCAATGCTTTAGCACACTATAGCACAAGGAGAATTTCCCTCACTGTCCTTCCCTGTCCCTAGAAACAAGGATTAGCACAGTGAAAGAAACTGACACTCTCCCTACCTATAGTTTTCTGTCCCTAGAAAAAATGTTTTTTTAAAGATGGTTGATGATCAATGCTTTAGCACACTATAGCACAAGGAGAATTTCCCTCACTGTCCTTCCCTGTCCCTAGAAACAAGGATTAGCACAGTAAAACACACTGACACTCTCCCTACCTATAGTTTTCTGTCCCTAGAAAAAATGTTTTTTTAAAGATGGTTGATGATCAATGCTTTAGCACACTATAGCACAAGGAGAATTTCCCTCACTGTCCTTCCCTGTCCCTAGAAACAAGGATTAGCACAGTGAAAGAAACTGACACTCTCCCTACCTATAGTTTTCTGTCCCTAGAAAAAATGTTTTTTTAAAGATGGTTGATGATCAATGCTTTAGCACACTATAGCACAAGGAGAATTTCCCTCACTGTCCTTCCCTGTCCCTAGAAACAAGGATTAGCACAGTAAAACACACTGACACTCTCCCTACCTATAGTTTTCTGTCCCTAGAAAAAATGTTTTTTTAAAGATGGTTGATGATCAATGCTTTAGCACACTATAGCACAAGGAGAATTTCCCTCACTGTCCTTCCCTGTCCCTAGAAACAAGGATTAGCACAGTAAAACACACTGACACTCTCCCTACCTATAGTTTTCTGTCCCTAGAAAAAATGTTTTTTTAAAGATGGTTGATGATCAATGCTTTAGCACACTATAGCACAAGGAGAATTTCCCTCACTGTCCTTCCCTGTCCCTAGAAACAAGGATTAGCACAGTGAAAGAAACTGACACTCTCCCTACCTATAGTTTTCTGTCCCTAGAAAAGATGTTTTTTTAAAGATGGTTGATGATCAATGCTTTAGCACACTATAGCACAAGGAGAATTTCCCTCACTGTCCTTCCCTGTCCCTAGAAACAAGGATTATCACAGTGAAAGAAACTGACACTCTCCCTACCTATAGTTTTCTGTCCCTAGAAAAAATGTTTTTTTAAAGATGGTTGATGATCAATGCTTTAGCACACTATAGCACAAGGAGAATTTCCCTCACTGTCCTTCCCTGTCCCTAGAAACAAGGATTAGCACAGTAAAACACACTGACACTCTCCCTACCTATAGTTTTCTGTCCCTAGAAAAAATGTTTTTTTAAAGATGGTTGATGATCAATGCTTTAGCACACTATAGCACAAGGAGAATTTCCCTCACTGTCCTTCCCTGTCCCTAGAAACAAGGATTATCACAGTGAAAGAAACTGACACTCTCCCTACCTATAGTTTTCTGTCCCTAGAAAAAATGTTTTTTTAAAGATGGTTGATGATCAATGCTTTAGCACACTATAGCACAAGGAGAATTTCCCTCACTGTCCTTCCCTGTCCCTAGAAACAAGGATTAGCACAGTAAAACACACTGACACTCTCCCTACCTATAGTTTTCTGTCCCTAGAAAAAATGTTTTTTTAAAGATGGTTGATGATCAATGCTTTAGCACACTATAGCACAAGGAGAATTTCCCTCACTGTCCTTCCCTGTCCCTAGAAACAAGGATTAGCACAGTGAAAGAAACTGACACTCTCCCTACCTATAGTTTTCTGTCCCTAGAAAAAATGTTTTTTTAAAGATGGTTGATGATCAATGCTTTAGCACAGTATAGCACAAGGAGAATTTCCCTCACTGTCCTTCCCTGTCCCTAGAAACAAGGATTATCACAGTGAAAGAAACTGACACTCTCCCTACCTATAGTTTTCTGTCCCTAGAAAAAATGTTTTTTTAAAGATGGTTGATGATCAATGCTTTAGCACACTATAGCACAAGGAGAATTTCCCTCACTGTCCTTCCCTGTCCCTAGAAACAAGGATTAGCACAGTGAAAGAAACTGACACTCTCCCTAGCTATAGTTTTCTGTCCCTAGAAAAAATGTTTTTTTAAAGATGGTTGATGATCAATGCTTTAGCACAGTATAGCACAAGGAGAATTTCCCTCACTGTCCTTCCCTGTCCCTAGAAACAAGGATTATCACAGTGAAAGAAACTGACACTCTCCCTACCTATAGTTTTCTGTCCCTAGAAAAAATGTTTTTTTAAAGATGGTTGATGATCAATGCTTTAGCACAGTATAGCACAAGGAGAATTTCCCTCACTGTCCTTCCCTGTCCCTAGAAACAAGGATTATCACAGTGAAAGAAACTGACACTCTCCCTACCTATAGTTTTCTGTCCCTAGAATTTTTTTTTTTTTAAGATGGTTGATGATCAATGCTTTAGCACACTATAGCACAAGGAGAATTTCCCTCACTGTCCTTCCCTGTCCCTAGAAACAAGGATTAGCACAGTAAAACACACTGACACTCTCCCTACCTATAGTTTTCTGTCCCTAGAAAAAATGTTTTTTTAAAGATGGTTGATGATCAATGCTTTAGCACACTATAGCACAAGGAGAATTTCCCTCACTGTCCTTCCCTGTCCCTAGAAACAAGGATTAGCACAGTAAAACACACTGACACTCTCCCTACCTATAGTTTTCTGTCCCTAGAAAAAATGTTTTTTTAAAGATGGTTGATGATCAATGCTTTAGCACACTATAGCACAAGGAGAATTTCCCTCACTGTCCTTCCCTGTCCCTAGAAACAAGGATTAGCACAGTAAAACACACTGACACTCTCCCTACCTATAGTTTTCTGTCCCTAGAAAAAATGTTTTTTTAAAGATGGTTGATGATCAATGCTTTAGCACACTATAGCACAAGGAGAATTTCCCTCACTGTCCTTCCCTGTCCCTAGAAACAAGGATTAGCACAGTGAAAGAAACTGACACTCTCCCTACCTATAGTTTTCTGTCCCTAGAAAAAATGTTTTTTTAAAGATGGTTGATGATCAATGCTTTAGCACAGTATAGCACAAGGAGAATTTCCCTCACTGTCCTTCCCTGTCCCTAGAAACAAGGATTATCACAGTGAAAGAAACTGACACTCTCCCTACCTATAGTTTTCTGTCCCTAGAAAAAATGTTTTTTTAAAGATGGTTGATGATCAATGCTTTAGCACACTATAGCACAAGGAGAATTTCACTCACTGTCCTTCCCTGTCCCTAGAAACAAGGATTAGCACAGTAAAACACACTGACACTCTCCCTACCTATAGTTTTCTGTCCCTAGAAAAAATGTTTTTTTAAAGATGGTTGATGATCAATGCTTTAGCACACTATAGCACAAGGAGAATTTCCCTCACTGTCCTTCCCTGTCCCTAGAAACAAGGATTAGCACAGTAAAACACACTGACACTCTCCCTACCTATAGTTTTCTGTCCCTAGAAAAAATGTTTTTTTAAAGATGGTTGATGATCAATGCTTTAGCACACTATAGCACAAGGAGAATTTCCCTCACTGTCCTTCCCTGTCCCTAGAAACAAGGATTAGCACAGTAAAACACACTGACACTCTCCCTACCTATAGTTTTCTGTCCCTAGAAAAAATGTTTTTTTAAAGATGGTTGATGATCAATGCTTTAGCACACTATAGCACAAGGAGAATTTCCCTCACTGTCCTTCCCTGTCCCTAGAAACAAGGATTAGCACAGTGAAAGAAACTGACACTCTCCCTACCTATAGTTTTCTGTCCCTAGAAAAAATGTTTTTTTAAAGATGGTTGATGATCAATGCTTTAGCACAGTATAGCACAAGGAGAATTTCCCTCACTGTCCTTCCCTGTCCCTAGAAACAAGGATTATCACAGTGAAAGAAACTGACACTCTCCCTACCTATAGTTTTCTGTCCCTAGAATTTTTTTTTTTTTAAGATGGTTGATGATCAATGCTTTAGCACACTATAGCACAAGGAGAATTTCCCTCACTGTCCTTCCCTGTCCCTAGAAACAAGGATTAGCACAGTAAAACACACTGACACTCTCCCTACCTATAGTTTTCTGTCCCTAGAAAAAATGTTTTTTTAAAGATGGTTGATGATCAATGCTTTAGCACACTATAGCACAAGGAGAATTTCCCTCACTGTCCTTCCCTGTCCCTAGAAACAAGGATTATCACAGTGAAAGAAACTGACACTCTCCCTACCTATAGTTTTCTGTCCCTAGAAAAATGTTTTTTAAAAGATGGTTGATGATCAATGCTTTAGCACACTATAGCACAAGGAGAATTTCCCTCACTGTCCTTCCCTGTCCCTAGAAACAAGGATTAGCACAGTAAAACACACTGACACTCTCCCTACCTATAGTTTTCTGTCCCTAGAAAAAATGTTTTTTTAAAGATGGTTGATGATCAATGCTTTAGCACACTATAGCACAAGGAGAATTTCCCTCACTGTCCTTCCCTGTCCCTAGAAACAAGGATTAGCACAGTGAAAGAAACTGACACTCTCCCTACCTATAGTTTTCTGTCCCTAGAAAAAATGTTTTTTTAAAGATGGTTGATGATCAATGCTTTAGCACACTATAGCACAAGGAGAATTTCCCTCACTGTCCTTCCCTGTCCCTAGAAACAAGGATTAGCACAGTAAAACACACTGACACTCTCCCTACCTATAGTTTTCTGTCCCTAGAAAAAATGTTTTTTTAAAGATGGTTGATGATCAATGCTTTAGCACACTATAGCACAAGGAGAATTTCCCTCACTGTCCTTCCCTGTCCCTAGAAACAAGGATTAGCACAGTAAAACACACTGACACTCTCCCTACCTATAGTTTTCTGTCCCTAGAAAAAATGTTTTTTTAAAGATGGTTGATGATCAATGCTTTAGCACACTATAGCACAAGGAGAATTTCCCTCACTGTCCTTCCCTGTCCCTAGAAACAAGGATTAGCACAGTAAAACACACTGACACTCTCCCTACCTATAGTTTTCTGTCCCTAGAAAAAATGTTTTTTTAAAGATGGTTGATGATCAATGCTTTAGCACACTATAGCACAAGGAGAATTTCCCTCACTGTCCTTCCCTGTCCCTAGAAACAAGGATTATCACAGTGAAAGAAACTGACACTCTCCCTACCTATAGTTTTCTGTCCCTAGAAAAAATGTTTTTTTAAAGATGGTTGATGATCAATGCTTTAGCACACTATAGCACAAGGAGAATTTCCCTCACTGTCCTTCCCTGTCCCTAGAAACAAGGATTAGCACAGTAAAACACACTGACACTCTCCCTACCTATAGTTTTCTGTCCCTAGAAAAAATGTTTTTTTAAAGATGGTTGATGATCAATGCTTTAGCACACTATAGCACAAGGAGAATTTCCCTCACTGTCCTTCCCTGTCCCTAGAAACAAGGATTAGCACAGTGAAAGAAACTGACACTCTCCCTACCTATAGTTTTCTGTCCCTAGAAAAAATGTTTTTTTAAAGATGGTTGATGATCAATGCTTTAGCACAGTATAGCACAAGGAGAATTTCCCTCACTGTCCTTCCCTGTCCCTAGAAACAAGGATTATCACAGTGAAAGAAACTGACACTCTCCCTACCTATAGTTTTCTGTCCCTAGAAAAAATGTTTTTTTAAAGATGGTTGATGATCAATGCTTTAGCACACTATAGCACAAGGAGAATTTCCCTCACTGTCCTTCCCTGTCCCTAGAAACAAGGATTAGCACAGTAAAACACACTGACACTCTCCCTACCTATAGTTTTCTGTCCCTAGAAAAAATGTTTTTTTAAAGATGGTTGATGATCAATGCTTTAGCACACTATAGCACAAGGAGAATTTCCCTCACTGTCCTTCCCTGTCCCTAGAAACAAGGATTAGCACAGTAAAACACACTGACACTCTCCCTACCTATAGTTTTCTGTCCCTAGAAAAAATGTTTTTTTAAAGATGGTTGATGATCAATGCTTTAGCACACTATAGCACAAGGAGAATTTCCCTCACTGTCCTTCCCTGTCCCTAGAAACAAGGATTAGCACAGTGAAAGAAACTGACACTCTCCCTACCTATAGTTTTCTGTCCCTAGAAAAAATGTTTTTTTAAAGATGGTTGATGATCAATGCTTTAGCACAGTATAGCACAAGGAGAATTTCCCTCACTGTCCTTCCCTGTCCCTAGAAACAAGGATTATCACAGTGAAAGAAACTGACACTCTCCCTACCTATAGTTTTCTGTCCCTAGAAAAAATGTTTTTTTAAAGATGGTTGATGATCAATGCTTTATCACAGTATAGCACAAGGAGAATTTCCCTCACTGTCCTTCCCTGTCCCTAGAAACAAGGATTATCACAGTGAAAGAAACTGACACTCTCCCTACCTATAGTTTTCTGTCCCTAGAAAAAATGTTTTTTTAAAGATGGTTGATGATCAATGCTTTAGCACACTATAGCACAAGGAGAATTTCCCTCACTGTCCTTCCCTGTCCCTAGAAACAAGGATTATCACAGTGAAAGAAACTGACACTCTCCCTACCTATAGTTTTCTGTCCCTAGAAAAAATGTTTTTTTAAAGATGGTTGATGATCAATGCTTTAGCACAGTATAGCACAAGGAGAATTTCCCTCACTGTCCTTCCCTGTCCCTAGAAACAAGGATTATCACAGTGAAAGGAACTGACACTCTCCCTACCTATATTTTTCTGTCCCTAGAAAAAATGTTTTTTTAAAGATGGTTGATGATCAATGCTTTAGCACACTATAGCACAAGGAGAATTTCCCTCACTGTCCTTCCCTGTCCCTAGAAACAAGGATTAGCACAGTGAAAGAAACTGACACTCTCCCTACCTATAGTTTTCTGTCCCTAGAAAAAATGTTTTTTTAAAGATGGTTGATGATCAATGCTTTAGCACACTATAGCACAAGGAGAATTTCCCTCACTGTCCTTCCCTGTCCCTAGAAACAAGGATTAGCACAGTAAAACACACTGACACTCTCCCTACCTATAGTTTTCTGTCCCTAGAAAAAATGTTTTTTTAAAGATGGTTGATGATCAATGCTTTAGCACACTATAGCACAAGGAGAATTTCCCTCACTGTCCTTCCCTGTCCCTAGAAACAAGGATTAGCACAGTGAAAGAAACTGACACTCTCCTTACCTATAGTTTTCTGTCCCTAGAAAAAATGTTTTTTTAAAGATGGTTGATGATCAATGCTTTAGCACACTATAGCACAAGGAGAATTTCCCTCACTGTCCTTCCCTGTCCCTAGAAACAAGGATTAGCACAGTAAAACACACTGACACTCTCCCTACCTATAGTTTTCTGTCCCTAGAAAAAATGTTTTTTTAAAGATGGTTGATGATCAATGCTTTAGCACACTATAGCACAAGGAGAATTTCCCTCACTGTCCTTCCCTGTCCCTAGAAACAAGGATTAGCACAGTAAAACACACTGACACTCTCCCTACCTATAGTTTTCTGTCCCTAGAAAAAATGTTTTTTTAAAGATGGTTGATGATCAATGCTTTAGCACACTATAGCACAAGGAGAATTTCCCTCACTGTCCTTCCCTGTCCCTAGAAACAAGGATTAGCACAGTGAAAGAAACTGACACTCTCCCTACCTATAGTTTTCTGTCCCTAGAAAAAATGTTTTTTTAAAGATGGTTGATGATCAATGCTTTAGCACACTATAGCACAAGGAGAATTTCCCTCACTGTCCTTCCCTGTCCCTAGAAACAAGGATTATCACAGTGAAAGAAACTGACACTCTCCCTACCTATAGTTTTCTGTCCCTAGAAAAAATGTTTTTTTAAAGATGGTTGATGATCAATGCTTTAGCACACTATAGCACAAGGAGAATTTCCCTCACTGTCCTTCCCTGTCCCTAGAAACAAGGATTAGAACAGTAAAACACACTGACACTCTCCCTACCTATAGTTTTCTGTCCCTAGAAAAAATGTTTTTTTAAAGATGGTTGATGATCAATGCTTTAGCACACTATAGCACAAGGAGAATTTCCCTCACTGTCCTTCCCTGTCCCTAGAAACAAGGATTATCACAGTGAAAGAAACTGACACTCTCCCTACCTATAGTTTTCTGTCCCTAGAAAAAATGTTTTTTTAAAGATGGTTGATGATCAATGCTTTAGCACACTATAGCACAAGGAGAATTTCCCTCACTGTCCTTCCCTGTCCCTAGAAACAAGGATTAGCACAGTAAAACACACTGACACTCTCCCTACCTATAGTTTTCTGTCCCTAGAAAAAATGTTTTTTTAAAGATGGTTGATGATCAATGCTTTAGCACACTATAGCACAAGGAGAATTTCCCTCACTGTCCTTCCCTGTCCCTAGAAACAAGGATTAGCACAGTGAAAGAAACTGACACTCTCCCTACCTATAGTTTTCTGTCCCTAGAAAAAATGTTTTTTTAAAGATGGTTGATGATCAATGCTTTAGCACAGTATAGCACAAGGAGAATTTCCCTCACTGTCCTTCCCTGTCCCTAGAAACAAGGATTATCACAGTGAAAGAAACTGACACTCTCCCTACCTATAGTTTTCTGTCCCTAGAAAAAATGTTTTTTTAAAGATGGTTGATGATCAATGCTTTAGCACACTATAGCACAAGGAGAATTTCCCTCACTGTCCTTCCCTGTCCCTAGAAACAAGGATTAGCACAGTAAAACACACTGACACTCTCCCTACCTATAGTTTTCTGTCCCTAGAAAAAATGTTTTTTTAAAGATGGTTGATGATCAATGCTTTAGCACACTATAGCACAAGGAGAATTTCCCTCACTGTCCTTCCCTGTCCCTAGAAACAAGGATTAGCACAGTAAAACACACTGACACTCTCCCTACCTATAGTTTTCTGTCCCTAGAAAAAATGTTTTTTTAAAGATGGTTGATGATCAATGCTTTAGCACACTATAGCACAAGGAGAATTTCCCTCACTGTCCTTCCCTGTCCCTAGAAACAAGGATTAGCACAGTGAAAGAAACTGACACTCTCCCTAGCTATAGTTTTCTGTCCCTAGAAAAAATGTTTTTTTAAAGATGGTTGATGATCAATGCTTTAGCACAGTATAGCACAAGGAGAATTTCCCTCACTGTCCTTCCCTGTCCCTAGAAACAAGGATTATCACAGTGAAAGAAACTGACACTCTCCCTACCTATAGTTTTCTGTCCCTAGAAAAAATGTTTTTTTAAAGATGGTTGATGATCAATGCTTTATCACAGTATAGCACAAGGAGAATTTCCCTCACTGTCCTTCCCTGTCCCTAGAAACAAGGATTATCACAGTGAAAGAAACTGACACTCTCCCTACCTATAGTTTTCTGTCCCTAGAAAAAATGTTTTTTTAAAGATGGTTGATGATCAATGCTTTAGCACACTATAGCACAAGGAGAATTTCCCTCACTGTCCTTCCCTGTCCCTAGAAACAAGGATTATCACAGTGAAAGAAACTGACACTCTCCCTACCTATAGTTTTCTGTCCCTAGAAAAAATGTTTTTTTAAAGATGGTTGATGATCAATGCTTTAGCACAGTATAGCACAAGGAGAATTTCCCTCACTGTCCTTCCCTGTCCCTAGAAACAAGGATTATCACAGTGAAAGAAACTGACACTCTCCCTACCTATAGTTTTCTGTCCCTAGAAAAAATGTTTTTTTAAAGATGGTTGATGATCAATGCTTTAGCACAGTATAGCACAAGGAGAATTTCCCTCACTGTCCTTCCCTGTCCCTAGAAACAAGGATTATCACAGTGAAAGAAACTGACACTCTCCCTACCTATATTTTTCTGTCCCTAGAAAAAATGTTTTTTTAAAGATGGTTGATGATCAATGCTTTAGCACACTATAGCACAAGGAGAATTTCCCTCACTGTCCTTCCCTGTCCCTAGAAACAAGGATTAGCACAGTGAAAGAAACTGACACTCTCCCTACCTATAGTTTTCTGTCCCTAGAAAAAATGTTTTTTTAAAGATGGTTGATGATCAATGCTTTAGCACACTATAGCACAAGGAGAATTTCCCTCACTGTCCTTCCCTGTCCCTAGAAACAAGGATTAGCACAGTAAAACACACTGACACTCTCCCTACCTATAGTTTTCTGTCCCTAGAAAAAATGTTTTTTTAAAGATGGTTGATGATCAATGCTTTAGCACACTATAGCACAAGGAGAATTTCCCTCACTGTCCTTCCCTGTCCCTAGAAACAAGGATTAGCACAGTGAAAGAAACTGACACTCTCCCTACCTATAGTTTTCTGTCCCTAGAAAAAATGTTTTTTTAAAGATGGTTGATGATCAATGCTTTATCACAGTATAGCACAAGGAGAATTTCCCTCACTGTCCTTCCCTGTCCCTAGAAACAAGGATTATCACAGTGAAAGAAACTGACACTCTCCCTACCTATAGTTTTCTGTCCCTAGAAAAAATGTTTTTTTAAAGATGGTTGATGATCAATGCTTTAGCACACTATAGCACAAGGAGAATTTCCCTCACTGTTCTTCCCTGTCCTTAGAAACAAGTATTATCACAGTGAAAGAAACTGACACTCTCCCTACCTATAGTTTTCTGTCCCTTTAAAAAAATGTTTTTTAAAAGATGGTTGATGATCAATGCTTTAGCACAGTATAGCACAAGGAGAATTTCCCTCACTGTCCTTCCCTGTCCCTAGAAACAAGGATTATCACAGTGAAAGAAACTGACACTCTCCCTACCTATAGTTTTCTGTCCCTAGAAAAAATGTTTTTTTAAAGATGGTTGATGAGGAATGCTTTAGCACAGTATAGCACAAGGAGAATTTCCCTCACTGTCCTTCCCTGTCCCTAGAAACAAGGATTATCACAGTGAAAGAAACTGACACTCTCCCTACCTATAGTTTTCTGTCCCTAGAAAAAATGTTTTTTTAAAGATGGTTGATGATCAATGCTTTAGCACACTATAGCACAAGGAGAATTTCCCTCACTGTCCTTCCCTGTCCCTAGAAACAAGGATTAGCACAGTGAAAGAAACTGACACTCTCCCTACCTATAGTTTTCTGTCCCTAGAAAAAATGTTTTTTTAAAGATGGTTGATGATCAATGCTTTAGCACACTATAGCACAAGGAGAATTTCCCTCACTGTCCTTCCCTGTCCCTAGAAACAAGGATTAGCACAGTGAAAGAAACTGACACTCTCCCTACCTATAGTTTTCTGTCCCTAGAAAAAATGTTTTTTTAAAGATGGTTGATGATCAATGCTTTAGCACAGTATAGCACAAGGAGAATTTCCCTCACTGTCCTTCCCTGTCCCTAGAAACAAGGATTATCACAGTGAAAGAAACTGACACTCTCCCTACCTATAGTTTTCTGTCCCTAGAAAAAATGTTTTTTTAAAGATGGTTGATGATCAATGCTTTAGCACACTATAGCACAAGGAGAATTTCCCTCACTGTCCTTCCCTGTCCCTAGAAACAAGGATTAGCACAGTTAAACACACTGACACTCTCCCTACCTATAGTTTTCTGTCCCTAGAAAAAATGTTTTTTTAAAGATGGTTGATGATCAATGCTTTAGCACACTATAGCACAAGGAGAGTTTCCCTCACTGTCCTTCCCTGTCCCTAGAAACAAGGATTATCACAGTGAAAGAAACTGACACTCTCCCTACCTATAGTTTTCTGTCCCTAGAAAAATTTTTTTTTAAAGATGGTTGATGATCAATGCTTTAGCACACTATAGCACAAGGAGAATTTCCCTCACTGTCCTTCCCTGTCCCTAGAAACAAGGATTAGCACAGTAAAACACACTGACACTTTCCCTACCTATAGTTTTCTGTCCCTAGAAAAAATGTTTTTTTAAAGATGGTTGATGATCAATGCTTTAGCACACTATAGCACAAGGAGAATTTCCCTCACTGTCCTTCCCTGTCCCTAGAAACAAGGATTAGCACAGTAAAACACACTGACACTCTCCCTACCTATAGTTTTCTGTCCCTAGAAAAAATGTTTTTTTAAAGATGGTTGATGATCAATGCTTTAGCACACTATAGAACAAGGAGAATTTCCCTCACTGTCCTTCCCTGTCCCTAGAAACAAGGATTATCACAGTAAAACACACTGACACTCTCCCTACCTATAGTTTTCTGTCCCTAGAAAAAATGATTTTTTAAAGATGGTTGATGATCAATGCTTTAGCACACTATAGCACAAGGAGAATTTCCCTCACTGTCCTTCCCTGTCCCTAGAAACAAGGATTCGCACAGTAAAACACACTGACACTCTCCCTACCTATCCTTCTCTTTCCCTAAACTAAAGGAATCCGGGTTAAGCAAGAAAAAAAATGTCACTGTCCCTGCCTATGCTTCTCTTTCCCTGCTCCGGAACACACTACACTAGGCCGCTGTGCTGGCGGCCTTTTATAGTGTGGGGCGTGTACTAAACACCCTCAGCAATAATTGGCCACAGGCATCCTGCCTGTGGCCAATCATTGCTCTCCTCGCTGCCGGCGCTGTGATTGGCCAAGCATGCGGGGTCACAGTGCATGCTTGGCCAATCACAGCGCCTGGATGACACTGCGATGGCGTAGTGCATTGTGGGCCGTTCGCGTCACTCGAATTTGGCGCGAATGGCCCAGATCTTCGTCGAACGATCGAACAGCCGATGTTCGAGTCGAACGTATGTTCGACTCGAACACCGAGCTCATCCCTACTCCTGTGTGAATCATGACCAATATGCAACATTCACTTGCTTTTATGCTCAAAAAAGAAAGAATAGCATAGTGCATTATCATGGATGGGGCCTGTGACATCGTTGTCTACCTGGAAGTGCTGCTGGATTGCTGGAAATAGATGATTCTGGGGTTTAGCCTTAAGCGTTTAAAGTGGTGCACTGCTGTCTAAGTGCACCTCTCTTGTGAGTGTACATATTTTAACCACTTAAGGACCGAAAGGATTTACCCCCTTAATGGCCAGGCCATTTTTAGCGATATGGCACTGAGTCATTTTAATTGACAATTTTGTGGTCGTGCGACGCTGTACCCAAACAAAATTGATGTCTTTTTTTTAACACAAATAGAGATTTCTTTTGGTGGTATTTACTCACCTCTGTGGTTTTAATTTTTTGCGCTATAACCAAAAAAAGACCAACATCTTTAAAAAAACAATATTTTTTACTTTATGCTATAATAAATATGAAAAAATAAATGAATATTGCGCTAAATGAAGAGAAAAACAAAAAACAAAAGCTGCTACACAACAATGTGACAAAAATTGCAAACGTGATGAGTGTGGAGAATGTAGTGCTGGTGGATTGGGGAAACAAATAAATGTCTCAATGGGTAAATAAAGTCACTGAATGGAAAAACAGTAAAAAATATGAACCAACCAACCAAAAAGAGGTTATATATATAAATGGGCTAATAAGCCCATAAAAAACTATGGAAAAACATGAAAAACGTGAAAAATATGTCCATCAATGTGACATATAAATACACAGTGAAAAGAACAGACGTGCATATGGGTCATCATGGAAACAATATCTTCCGACTAAGTGAAATAGATGGAATACTCTTACCGGAACCCGTGGATCCGCCTGTCAGCGACAGCAGATCATGCAAGCATGGGAAATCCAACCACGAAACAGATCGACTAGTCTGACGACTCATGTGAAGTTGGGATCACGAACTTGGCCATTGGGACTCAACAGTCCTCAGCTGTAGACCCTGGGTGGATATCCCGCATAGATGGAGCAAACCCGAGCTCACAGGGTGTCCACCCTGTTTCCTATCGATGTTGAAATGATTTGAATGAAAAGGAACCCCAAAAGGGGTGAATGGACACGATGAAACAGCTCCAAAAACTTCCTCCAACACACATACAAGGGGAAAGAAGAAACGGTGCTCCAATGGTGCAGGTCAAAAAGTATGAAAAAGGTTTTATTTGAATAAAACCACAAAATTTTACTTTAAAAGTGATCACAAAATAGCAAGATAAAAAAGGCAATATGGGGAGTGGTGTACCAAGCCCTACACGTTTCGTCCGACTAGGACTTCTACTGGGGCATCTGCCCCAGTAGAAGTCCTAGTCGAACGAAACAGGTAGGGCTTGGTACACCACTCCCTATAATAAATAGGCAATTACAAAAAAAACGAATTTCTTCATCTGTTTAGGCGAATATGTATTTTTCTACATATTTTTGGTAAAAAAAATCACAATAAACGTATATGGTTAGGGTTGCGCAAAAGTTATAGCGTCTACAAAATAGGGGAAAGATTTATGGCATTTTTATTATTATTTTTTTTACTAGTAATGGCGGTGATCAGAAATTTTTAGCGGGACTGCAACATTGCGGGGGACAGATCGGACACTTTTGACACTTTTTGGGACCAGTGACATTATCACAGTGCTCACAGCTAAAAATAGCCACTGATCACTGTATAAATGACACTGGCAGGAAAGGGGTTAACACTAGGGGGCGATCAAGGGGTTAAGTGTGTCCTAGAGAGGTGTTTCTTACTGTGGGGGGAGTGGACTGACTGGGAGGACAGAGAGATTGCTGTTCCTAATCACTAGATTTGCTTACATTGGCAGATCCCGTTCTGCCTCTCTGATCGAGGGTGGCCGGCGGACATCACGGCCGCCAGACCCATGCATCGGCTCCCCCACTGTGCGGCGTTCGCCCACAGTGATTCATGCACAAAACGACATAAGGGTTTGTCGTTTTGCACAATAGTAGGGCCACCTATTGTCTCCACAGAACAGAGGAGTAAATGTGCCGATCAAGGGTTCCAAATAATGTAGTGGACCCCAGTGTTCAACTGGCATGACATACTACATTAAGAGTCTTCAGAGACTGGGTCAGATTGGGATTGATGTGCTAAAGCTCAGGACCTGAAAAGGCTGTGGCTAACTAACACAGTCAGGGCTGGGACAAGGGGTGGGCAGGAGGGGTGGCTGCCCTGGGCACTGTGGTATCGTGGGAGGTGAAGGGGGCACCACAAGGAGATTGGTGGGAAGGGGATTTGTGTTGGAAGAGGGAATTTGGAGGTACGTGGCAGAGGGTTAGTATTGTTCTAGGAGGGGAAATGTATGGGGGTATGATAAGAGGGGTAATTTAGGGGTTTTGTGTTGGGAGGGGGAATGAGGGAAGACAATTTGTGCTTAGAGGGAGGATTTGGAGTGGATTTGTGCTGGGAGAGGGAATTATCAGTGGGAGGGGGGAAGATGTGTACTGGGAGGGGAAATTGGGAAATTTTAGGGGGTAGAGAATTTGTGCTAGGAGGGGTTATATTTTTTTGGGGGTGCATTTGAGCTGGGGAGGATTTGGGGAATGGGGGACAGAGATTTGTGCTGGGAGGGTGGATTTCAGCAGGGGGAATTACTTGCACTGGGAGGAGGGGAAATTATGCTCAGGGGGAGTGAAAAGGATTAGTGCTCAGTTTTTTGTTGAGGAGGATTTTTGTTGCCACATAATGCTCATACATCTTGGGGGGGGGGTGCAGTTTGGCATGTTCACCCTGGGCTCTAAAAGACCTAATCCCAGCACTGAACACAGTATGTCTGGTAAACACCGCAGGCTGAGCCCAGTGCCCAAATGTCAAATTTCTGGCAAGTCCAGCAATTAGTCTATTGGGTCTGGTTACGGCCTCCAAACCCCCGCCCCCCCCCCCCCCCCCCCAAGGAAGCACTGATTCAGATAGCTGCAAAGAAAGCCTGGATCAGCAGTATGCGGACAAGGTCTTAATTAAACCAAATGTTGATAAAAAAATAAAATGGCTATTAAAATGGGTAAACTTTAGTCAGTAGAGAAAAGATGTCCATCCTCCAAGGACACTAGCAAAAACTGAAGCATGCTGGTGGTGGGAGGGTATATCTAGCTGGTCAATGACGTTTTGTTTTCCAGTGTCCAAATCCTCCTGTAGGTGGCAGCATTACTCAATTATCTCAGAATAAATATAATATAATTTATTATAATAAAGCAATTTACATTGTTAACAGGAAAAACATGCAAAACATATATTTTCTTTGTTCTGTACATATTAAAAAATAATAACATTATTGATGTGACAGATCGTTTCGCTAAAAGGACACAACGGAACTGAAGTACTCATTGAGTTATTCAGCAATGATTGCTGTAACACTGTTTGGAAGCACTACTGACAAATTTGCTTTTGGAATAAAGAAGTGCAAAAGTTATAATGGCAAGGGCATCCCTATCATGATTAGTTAATGATTTCTTACTTTTGTTTTTTGAAAGCTTTAGGCACTATATACAATTTACAACTTTTAGCTAGACCCTGCAGGATAATGATGTCAAAGGATATAATGCCATGCAAGTTAGTGGCTGAATAATTTGACAGTGTAGTCTTTCCTCATTTTGTTTCACATGCATTTGTTCTGTTATTCAAACGCAATGTGTATGCTATTATTATGATACTCTGAGTTGGCTGGTTTTTAGACACACAACCAGTCTTAGCTGCGTGTGACCTATGTCATCACACAGAGGGGTTGATTTACTAAAGACAAATAGACTGTGCACTTTGCACAGTGCAGTTGCCCTCTGCAGGTACAGTTTCTCCAGAGCTTAGTAAATGAGGTAAGGCTTCACTTTGCAAAGAATAATCACAGCATGTTTGCTTCAACATGATTGTATGATGGTCATCAGAGTCAGCAGAGCTTCTGTTCTCAACTCCTGTCCTCAGGACCCACTAACAGGCCAGATTTGCAAGATAACTGAAATTCATCACAGGTGATATAATTTGCTGCTCAGGGATTGCAGTATTCTAGTCTGCATCTCTCCAAGGCAATACCTAAAATCTGACCTGTTAGTGGGTCTTGAGGACAGGATTTGAGAACCACTGATTTACTAAACTCTGGAGCAACTGCTCTTGCCGAGTGCAACTGCACTTTGCAAAGTGCACAGTCTATTTGCCTTTAGTAAATCAACCCCACAGTGCCATCACAAGCAAGTGCCAATGGGTGGGTTTATAGAGGGATTACCAATATCTTGAACACACACAAGCAAAACAGCAGATCCCTTCATAATTTATGAGAATTGCGTAAGCTTTGAACGTCAACAGCAAACAGGTAAGACTCAATAACAGTCTAAGGAGATCTTTGCTCCATGCCTTTTTTTTCTGTTATACATGTGTGTTCGTGTCTAGCTGTGTTGGTATGGCAAGGGAATTCTTCCCAGACGTTGCTTTCACCCCAGAAGGCACCATGACTAGATTTTCAACTCTAATAAAAATCTGTTCAAATTATTTTCAACACTAAACAAATTTGGCTGTAAATTTCTCAAGTTTTCAACCGGGCTAGTTGTTTCCTCAACCCACATACCCTCCGTATTGTCTTTAAATCCCTCAGCTTTTCAAAAGTCTTTTCACGTTCCCTAGCATATAGATGGTTATACTTTCAGTTAATCTGTAGATATGTCTCACTTACAGAAAACTACAAGATTTGGGCATACTAACATCACAATTATGGTGAAAATTCAAGGTGAATTTCAAGAATACCATTATGCAGCATTCAAAGCTTGCAAAACATTGGGGGTGATTTACTAAAGGAAAATCCACTTTGCACTACAAGTGCACTGCAAGTGCACTTGGATGTGCACTGAAGGTGCACTTGGAAGTGCAGTCTCTGTAGATCTGAGGGGGACATGCAAGGAAAATAAAAAACAGCATTTTAGCTTGCACATGATTGGATGATAAAGTCAGCAGAACTTCCCCTCATTTCAGATCTACCCCTCAGATTTACAGCGACTGCACTTGAAAGTGCACTTTCAGTGCACTTGCAGTGCACTTGTAGTGTAAAGTGGATTTGCCATTCGTAAATAACCCCCATTGTCTTGTTTTGAAAGAGCCATTGATTCAAAATAATTAACCATAATTGTTAACATATCTCCATATAAAGCATAATCAGCCTGCAATTTGTGTATACTATTCAGTTTTTTTCAACTGTTCTGAAAAAGCTTACCACTGAAATTGAAAGAGTACATAAAGGGCAGCTAAATAATTGAGATCATGCAGGGTTGCAGTTATGAAAGCTATTTCTTTTCTTAATGGAGAAGAGCAGCTTAAGTGGGGATGTGATCAGCTGCTTGGTTCAAGGACACTGCAGAAAACAAGAGGTGATTGGAAGAAAAGGGAGTCAAAAGCTCTAATGAATAATCCTCTTTTGCTAGAAATGCAGTAAAATGAATTCAATGGTTTGCAAGAATTTGAGGCTGTAATGGAAGCCCACTGGTCCTCTCAGTTCTGCAAACCGCTGACTGTAAGACAATCTTTTTTTTTATATACTGTTTGTACTATACATACCCTAAACCAGTAGGGCTTATTGGTGAGAAGTAAAACAAAGACAATTTAGTAGAGTAGTGTGGAGCTATTTCCCATAACAATCAATCAGATTCCCACTTCAATTTAAAAGATGAAACTTTATTCGTTATTTTGATTATCAGTTCTACTTTTACTCCAGATTTCATAAATCTTGCTCGTTTTTTTTCCCAGTCGACCCCTAAGCTACTAAGAACAATGTATGTTTCCCTGACATTTCATAAAATCTATTTTAATCAAACTAATTACAGCAAAACACAGCCCCTCATTAGCATCATTACACTTTTTTCCCACCAAAGAGTCAGAAAATGTTTCAAATAAAAACAATCAAATACACAACAACAGAAACACAAATACAATGGACACTAAATTAAATAACCTACTCTAAATAAATCCCCTCCCAAAAAGACCCTCTAAAAAAAAAATGATTGTTTTTTTTTCACATTTCAAGTTTTGTCTGAACAGCTTATTGAATGAAATTGAGATTTTCTACATGGATAAATGTTGCATATGTTTGTGATATCAATTTTACATTGTAGGCATTAATAGAAGAAACAAATGGGGTTGATTTTCCAAAGGCAAATAGGATTTTCATTTAGCAAAGTGATTTTTCAGAATGAGATAGAGCTCTGCTGACTTCTGTCCTTCAATCAAGTACAAAAAATACATTTTTTTTGTTCCATTTTTCTTTTGACTGGGTATTCTTTTCTAAATAAATTTTCACCACATTCACTAAGCTAAATGAAAATTCCTTTGCAAAGGTAAAAATTCACTTTCCAAAGCGAACATGCTCTAATCCTTTAGTAAATCAACCCTTGTGTATCAAACCAAAACCTAAGTGGATGATATCCCTTAATCTCAATGTTAAATACAATTCACTGAAATCACTTGATAGTTTTTTAATCTACTGTACTGTCTAGTGATCTCTCAAATTCTTCAACTGTAGGACTAACAAAATTTTTAGCATTTTAAGCCACGATACAGTTTCCGCTCCAGAGATAATCCAATTAAATGGATGAATTAAAAAAAGATAAATTCCATGCTAAATCATTATTTCTAGGAATATATTGTTTTCTCTTTCTCTCTCTCTATGGGGCCATACCTGTTGCTATTTGCATACTAATTGCATGGTTTCTATGGTGTCAGAAACCCAGAATGAATTTAATTGGGACAACCTGATTTACAGAAAAACATGCTACTTTTATTTTCATTCATTAAGGTACAACCAGTTGATCATCATCATGCAATTGTTTCAATAAAATGTGACACAGATGTATATACAAGTTGTTCACATGTGACAGGCCATATGTGTGTCCAAAGTTTGAGAGACTATAGTGATAATAGTCAATGACACAGCATGGCTAACATTATAAACCTTTGCCCTTTTCATTGCTGCCACTGTGTGATTAGCAAAACACGTGCCCTGGCCCTTAGCTTTGTTATGCTAAAGTGAAACTGCAAGCAATGAAATGTCAGTATTAATAGCGCTTGATAAACATACAATCGCCTTTAGTTCTACCCTGCTTGCTTATTGTTCTTTAAGCACTGCAGTATTTAGCAGATCCATATTAAAATATGTCCACTGTCTATTTCCATTCTTTAAGGTTGCTCCAGCCACCTGCATTTTTGCACAGGTAAAGAGCACTGATGGATCAGCTGTCAATGGGCATAACTATTAAAGGACTTTCTTCTGATGCCAATGAAGTGATTACCTATGTCAGACTGGCATCAGGTGCTCCTCACTCCAGCATCTTGCAGGTATGGGGAATAAGAACTGATGTTTAGTACAAAGAATGCAATTATAGGCAGAGGGTGAAACCCGGGAGGGCAAAAAGCTTCTCGGTGAGACAAAATAATCAGTTCTGATTAGCCCTCTGAGCCCAAGGTTTCCATTGAGAAAGATAGAGAGTTTATGCCATCTGGTGGCTAAAGCCCCGTACACATGTGCAGAATGTCAGGAGACATTTCCGGGTACAAAAAATACCAGATGACATTCTGCCCGTGTGTATGTCAGTCTGTCCAACAGAAGCTGGGGAGATCGCTGGACTAACCTTGCATACATGTGCACTGCCGAAAAAATTTGTTCATTTTCAATTTAGTTTTATTTGTTTTTTTATTTTTTACGGGTCATTCGTAAATTAGAAAATTAGTAAATTCATAAATTAGAAAATTTGCAAATTTATAAATTCGAAAATTTGAAAAACCTGAAAATAAGAAAGAAAATCTGATAATTCGAAAGAATAACTAACTAACTAACAATTACTAACTATTAAATTATAGGTATTGGAATTTCCGAAATAACGAATGCCGCATCTAAACAAATGGAACTAAACAAATTAATAAAAAAATAATAGTAATAAAACTTTTTTATTATTATTATTGTTATTTATTATTATTAATTAGTTACGTTCCATTCGTTTAGATACGGCATTCGTTATCTCGGATAATTCGTAACTTTGGATGAATTTGTATTTGTTACATTTACTAACAGACAAATTTGAATGGAAATTCCAATACCTATAATTTAATAGTTAGTAATAGTTAAGTTAATATTAGTTAGTTATATCAGATGTTCGAATTTTCTGATTTTCGAATTTCGAATTTACGGATTTACAAATTTACAAATTTACAAATTTACAAATTTTCGAATTTATGAATTTATGAATTTACAAATATTCGAATATTCAGAAAAAATTGTTAAACAGGTTTTCGCTAATTCGGATATTTCCGATTTAACCAATTTGTCAAAATTCATTAAAAAACGAATTCGGAACAAAAAAAATTGCTTATGTCTAATGGTTAGTACAGTGGCTCCTGACTGGAGCTGTCACAGTGTAGTTTGTACCAGGCTTAAGAGTTTTTCATAGATGTAGTGGGTTTTAATTGTCTCTATAGTGTCTGAGGGGTTAGGAAAAATATGTTTTTTCGAGTGTTTAGCAATAGTGGACCTAGCAGCTAGTAGGATAGGGGTAATAATAATGTGGAATTGAGTTGGGAAAGTCTCTAAACTTATGTCTAATGCCGCGTACACATGACCATTTTTCTCATCGGGAAAAATTTCATTTTTTCTCTTTGACGAGAAAAACGACCGTGTGTGGGCTTTTCATAATTTTTCCTGACGAGAAAAATGTCAAGAATCACAACGAGAAAAATTAGAACATGCTCTAATTTTTCTCGTCGTGATTCACTGCATTTTTTTCCGCGGCAGTTTTCCCATAGGGAAACACTGCCAGGGAGCCTACACACGGTCGTTTTTCTCGACCGTGAGAAAAAATGTCAGGAAAAACGGCCGTGTGTAGGGGAACAAGCCGTTCCTCGTTTTTCCCGTCGATTTTCTCGACGGTGTTTTCACCGTCAAGAAAATCGATCGTGTGTACACGGCATTAGATCGAAAGGAAAACTTTTAAGTAAATCACTACAAACACAAAACCAATCATCACTAAAAATGTATAAACAAATAAAACTACTTATAGTGCATATTTAAGCCATAAAAACAAATCATAAATGTAAAGCCATCAAAATCAAAATCCAAAAAGTTTACAAGTCCATACACCATCAATGTCCATTCAATATATTCCACATACTATACTTGTGAACAGGCTTCCACTCCAAAATGTGTTTGTGCTTTATCACCTTTGGGATGACCCCAATGATTCAAAATCACTCACCAGATTTATTTGATCTCCTATAAAAAAAGATGTTCAATAAGCAATACCCAATATGTAGAGATGCAGAGATGGCTACTTAAAAGCTTCCACATAGCCCATTAAGGAAAGCACAGAGCAGGGAGGCTCATTGTACAAACATGTATCTTTATTAAAACAACATAAAATTAAACCAATCCAAGTGCTCAGCCTAGCACCAGGAAATTACAGCATACAGTTGTATTGGGCACTACTCCATTAGACTTCCTGTTTCCAGAATCAGTGTGTGCAGCCACCCTTCACATGCATGGTGATGTCACAGTGCCTTACCCTGAACAATAAAAAATGAATAAAACTCCATGCAATCAAGCAAAACTAAACCATATACAGAGTATATAAATCTCTTTCAAATGCATGACGAATAGATCTGTGTGACTAAAAAAATGATATCTGAATATCTTACATCCCAAAATATAAAGTGCCATGTCCAAAATGCAGCGTAGCATCCATTTATATGCAAATGATAATGAATAGTGAGAAAAAAATATATAGTGAAAAAAAAGCATTTATACAGTATACATTAATAGTCCACCTCCTTTTTCTTCCTCCTCAATTTGAGTCCATAAAAAATTAAACTTGCATCAATGAATATTCTAAATGAATCACCACTGCAGTGTGCTTCTTCCACCTTCCAAACAGGCTGCTTAGCTCTGATTTTGACCGATTGAAAATTAGGTCTATTTGCGCCTTGCACTTTAAAAGTACGTTGTCTCCATGCAAACTTTCATTTGTGTCTTTCTCCACATTTGAAAACCTTTCCTCCAAAAGTAGCTCAAAGGAACAAATAGAACCTTATTGCACAATATATCAGCTTACCAGATCAATTTATCACAATTGCACGGTCATGCCACTCTCTACCCAAATTACATTTTTATAATTTTTGTTGAGACAGATAGAGCTTTCTTTTGGTGGATTTTATTCATCACTGGGTTTTTTTTTTTTAACTAAAAAAGACTACATTTTGAAAAAAAATATCTTAGTTTCTGTTAGAAAATTTTGTGAATAAGTAATTTTTTTGATGATGATGAGGTAGCACTGATGGGCACTGATACGCTGTACTGATGAGCACTGATGGACACTGATGAGACAGCACTGATGGGCACTGATAGGTGGCACTTATGGGCACTAAAAGGCAGCACTGACTGGCATCACTGCTGGGCACTAACTGGTATCACTGCTGGGCACTGTTGGGGCTGCACTGATAATCAGGGCACTGATGATCAATTCCCTGATTATCTGTGCAGATCTCCCCTGTGAGAAAATGTCTTGGATCGGCTCTCCTTTCCTCACACGCTGTCAGTGTGAGGAGAGGAAAGTCAATAACCAGCATTTCCTTGTTTACATGTGACCAGCTGTGATTGGACACAGCTGATCACATGGATAAAGAGCTGTGTCATCGGCTCTATACCAAAATTGGGAAGCATTTCCCCCTTGAGGTTAGACTTTGGCTTCAGATACCTATCCAAGATGGCCAGTCCGATTCCTCTCAATGTAATGACGTCATCCGGCCATGCCCTTGACAAGTTTTATCATCCAATCATGACTGCTTCAGAAGGCGTCTGAGGGACAGAGGGACTTTGCACCAAATCAGGCACAGTCCCTCAAAATCAGGGACAGTTGGGAGCTATGCTAATGTTGTGTATGTATAGTTTCCATGCATTATCAATTTATGATCTCTGTTGCATTAAACTGAGGAAATGTTGATCTCCACATCTCCCCATCCCCTTTCCCCTCCATTCCCTCCACAGTGCTATCACTGGGAGCACCATAAAACTATCATACCTAAATTAAAGAGATACGTCCATGAGGTGGCATGCACCTAGTTGTACTTAACGCATAGGGGGTTATTTACTAAAGGCAAATCCACTTTGCACTACAAGTGCAAACTACAAGTGAAAAGTGCACTTGAAATTGCACTGAAAGTGCACTTGGAAGTGCAGTCGCTGTAATTTCCGTGGGCGCGTTCCCGCGTCGCTCTCTCCACTGCTTCTCGGCTCTTCGTGGGATAGATTGATAGCAGCGCAGCCATTGGCTCCCGCTGCTGTCAATCAAATCCAATGACGCGGGCACAGGGGCGGGGCTGAGTCATACATTTGGGGGCTATGGATGCCAAGTATATGACACGGGAGCGCTCCCGCAAGGTAACCCCCTCAGGAGAGAGCTTCCCAGAGGAGGTTATCTATTGTGGAGAGGAGCCGCGAGAGCCACTGTGGGACCCCAGAACAGGAGGATTGGGGCCACTCTGTGCAAAACGAACTACACAGTGGAGGTAAGTATGACATGTTTGTTATTTAAAAAAAATAAAAGTGAACCTTTATTGTCACTTTAACATTGATCTAATATTTCTAACTCTTTTGTTTTTCATCTCTAGCTTATTATTAATTTTTATTTAAAAATAAAACTAACATTTTCTCTGGCACATGACAGACTAGGTATTAGTTAATTTGCCTTTTTGGTCTGTAGTGTTAGAGGGTCCTTCTTACAGTGCTCATGTCACTTCCTGGTGACATGGTTGTTCACAGTGTCCTCACAGAGTCTATACAGGTTCATCAAGTCTTTCATTGGCATCATTATGAATTCATGATGGGTAGTCAGCAACAAGATCAGGCTGGCCGTGAGACCGAGAGGCAGAACGGGGAGATGCCTATGCAAACAAGGCATTTCCCTGTTCTGCCTAGTGACATGACAGGGATCTACTTCTCCCTGTCATCGGGAGAAGTGATCGTTGTCATGTCAGTGGTAGCTCACACCCCCCACAGTTAGAATCACTCCCTAGGACACACTTAACCCCTTGATCGCCCCCTAGTGTTTAACCCCTTTCCTGCCAGTGTCATTTAATTGGCCACTATCTTAGAGGAAGAGATGAGGAAAATTTTATGCTAAAAAAATCAATGTATTATGCCACAGTCAAGAGCAAGAAATATTTCACAGATCTGTTGCACACTATATAAATGTTTTTGCTATGCCACAATGAAAGATGGAGAGACTTATCCAGATTTGAGAGCCATAAGCAAGAAAAACCGAACTGATTTTTTGGGCAGTATGCACTCCTTTTTTAGCTAAGATACAATTTTAGAGGAAGAGTGCATACAGATTTCATCTTTTTTAAACAACAGTGTATTTTTAGAGACTGAAACCTAAAGAATAGTACATATTATCAGCAGAGTTTGTAGGCCCCTTTTTTGATAGTCTGCTATTTCAGAGAGAGAGAGCAGGCAAATTGTATGTTCAAAGGAATAAAATAAAAGATTGCCTATTTTCTAGGATTGAAGACCAAAAACTGCATTTGTAGCACACCTTTCATTTCTGAGGAAGAGAGAAAGCAAACTGCATCCCGAAATAACATATATATATATATATATATATATATACATATATATATATATATTTTAGGAGACAGAAGATGGAAACATGTTATAGATTTGCACCACAGATATTAACCTATCAATACTGCATCTGGAAAAAAATAAGTGTCTTAATTCATAGACTGAGGAAGTAAACACTTTACAGTTTAGCACCACAGCTATTAATCCTTTCTGGACACGCTGCAATTTCTCATGGATTAAACAGGCATATTGCATTTGGAACAAAAAAAATGAGTGTCTTCTTTTTTCCCATTTAAAAGAAAAAAAATGCACAAATTTGTAGCACGCATTTGAAGCTTTTATTGGATAGGCCACACTTTCTGAGGGAGAAGGTAAGCACATTGTATGTAAAAAAGAATAGTGCCCTTTTTTGTTAAATTTATATTAAAAACAAGAAAAAATCTCTTTGGGAGAGAACAAGCACATTGCATCTGGAAAAATTTAGTGTCTCAGAGACTGAAAATGGGAAAAGGTTAGAGATTTGCAGCACAAATATTAAACCTATACGGGCAGGCTGCAATTTCTGAGTGACTGAATGTGCATTTGGAATATGCTTAGAGTTTTCCCCCTTCTCTTTTCTCCCCTTAGCTCCAGACGGAAGAACTGATACTACTGTTTTTTGTAGTTTTTGCCAATCATCGCTAGTTTAATTGTTGATGTTCCATAGGCCTTACTTTTTACTTGATTTCCCATTAGATTTCAGGTTTAATATCTAATACATCTGTTGATGATTAGGTATATATATTGTAACTGTCTGATATGTCATTCAGAATGCATATTGCTATGTCATCCTCTGTATGATACTGCTATAACACCGAATATACCTTTCAATAAAAACTCTTTGGTAAAAAAAAAAGTATTCTCTTTTTGTGTACAATTGAAACATGAACCAGAATTAAAAAAGCACTTTTTAGGCCTTCATTTGAATAGGCAGCAATTTCTGATGGAGAGAGTAAACAGATTGTATTCTCAAGCAAAGCTGACTTCCTTTTTCCCAGACTTTGATGAATTTACTGCTAAGCTTCTAATTCTTTAAAGGCAGACTGCTTTTTCTGAGTTAGAGAGCAAGTAGATTGCCACTAGAAAAAAGAAAATCTTCTCTTTTTTTCATGAATGAATCAAGGTGGTACATATTAACAGATTAGCACCTCAGACTGCTATTCGCCATTTGACAAGCAGATTTAATCTTGCAAAAAAAAAGAAAAGGGTTTATTTCTTTCCAAAACAGAAAAGAAACAATATAAGGAATTAAAGCATAGCTTTTATACTCTTTTGGACATGTCAGTTGTGTTGTGGTAGACCAGGCAGATTTCATCTGGAAAAAAAAATGTCATTCTATTTTATTTAGTATTTAAACCAAACAAATGTAAGTGATTCCATGTACAATGATGGTCAGCACTGTTGATGAGGCACTGATTGGGGACACTGATGGGTGGCACTGTGGGCACTGGTAGGTGGTGCTGGTGGGCACTGGTAGGCGGCACTGTTGTGCACTGGTAGGAGGCACTGACAGGTGGCACACATGGGCACAGATGAGCTGGCGGCAGCTATCCCTGATCGGGACCAATGTCCCTCTGTCAGCCACCGGTGATCGTTTTTTTACCTCTAGGGGGCACTTTTTACTTCTAGAGGAAAAGAGTTTTCATCTCCAAATACGGAAAGGTTTCCGAGCTGTGAAAATGTGGAATAGACTCCCTGCAGAGGTGGTTCTGGCCAGCTCAGTAGATTGCTTTAAGAAAGGCCTGGATTCTTTCCTAAATGTACATAATATAACTGGGTACTAACATTTATAGGTAAAGTTGATCCAGGGAAAATCCGATTGCCTCTCAGGGGATCAGGAAGGAATTTTTTCCCCTGCTGTAGCAAATTGGATCATGCTCTGCTGGGGTTTTTCGCCTTCCTCTGGATCAACTGTGGGTGTAGATTGGGTATATGGGATTGTATGATATGATTTAATTATTATTTTTTTTATGGTTGAACTGGATGGACTTTTTTCAACCTGACTAACTATGTAACTGTGTAACTATGTAACATCTTTTAAACCTTTTCGGATAGACCGCTTTTCTGAGAGAGAGAGCGAGAGAGAGTGAAATCATATTACATCAATAAATATAAAATTACATTGAATCTTCTCAAAAACATAATATAAATATTGTACATATTGTACTTGTTTCAGAGAAACACAAGCTTATTAGTGGGACAATAAGTTTGAGGCATAGTTTAAGCCTATTTCAGCCAAAAATATTGCACATTAATTTCCTCCTAAACATCTTGCATCAAGTGGCTGATACCGTGTAAAATATTTCAGGCAACGCCTCTGTGCAAGTTGAAGGGACAATAGCAGGAGTAACTGAGGATGAGGAGCCAGAACAGGGCGTTTTAGCAGGTAATCATGGGTCACCTGGGACAAAAAGGAGGAGGATGATTAAGGCTTGGCTAGCCACACCACACCTCATCTGCATGTTTTGGGTGTATAGCACACTGCCAGAAAAGAAAGACACACATACCCTGCCTCTAGATGCTGCACCCCGATCACTAACTTTGGTCTGTGGATACGGATGATGCTTGACCTCTAAAAGCTGCACTGGAGCCACTTCTGCCTCAAAAATTAAATGCTAAAGACAAATAAAAATAAACAGCCCCCAAAAAAACAATGTCACTGTTTACATATTACTTAGTAAATGCGAGAAGTTATCACCCGGTGTGCTCAAAACACAATCCACCGGTTACATAAGGACCTTATTCTGTAGGAATCATGATTAATCCAAACAACCCTTATTTGAAACATAAAATTATATTTGACAAACATCTAATGCCTATTGTGGGATCTTGTGTGCCTTGCTCAAAGAAGCTTTAATTTCCAACATAATATTGAAGGGATTCACTACACTTAGCTTCTAGAAACCAACAGGTGGGTATCACCTTTAACCTCTTCACATCTGCGCTATAGCCGAATGACAGCTACAGAGCAAACCTACTTTGCCGGGAGGCCTTCAATAGACGTCCTCTCGTGCTCGAGCGGCCTGTGCGCCCCCTGCAGGTCGCGTGCAGCTCGCTTTGTGATCACCAAGCTGCATGACAGCTGATCATGTGATGTAACCAGAGCCGGTAATCGGCAATTTTTTCTCCTCACGCTGATAGCGTGAGGAGAAAAAAAAGCGCCGATCACCGGTGGCTGACAGAGGGACATTGGTCCCGATCAGGAAGAGCTGCTGCCAGCTCAACTGTGACAATGTGTGCCACCTGTCAGTGCCACCTACCAGTGCACAACAGTGCTGCCTACCAGTGCCCACCAGCACCACCTACCAGTGCCCACAGTGCCACCCATCAGTGCCCCCAATCAGTGCCTCATCAACAGTGCTGACCATCATTGTCACCTACCAGTGCCCATTAGTGTCACCTACCAGTGCCCATCGTTGCCACCTATCAGTTCCCATCAGTGCCACCTATCAGTGCCTCATCAACAGTGTTGCCCATCATTGTCACATACCAGTGCCCATCAGTGTCACCTACCAGTGCCCATCAGTGTCATCTACCAGTGCCACCTAACAGTGCCACCTATCAGTACCACCTACCAGTAGGTAGCCATCAGTGCCACCTATCAGTACCACCTACCAGTAGGTAGCCATCAGTGCCACCCATCAGTGCCACCCGTGAGTGCCACCCATCAGTGCCACCCATCATGGCCCATCAGTGCCATCTTATCAGTGGCCATCAGTACCGCCTTATCAGTGCCCATCAGTACCGCCTTATCTGTCCCCATCAGTGCCGCCTTATCTGTGCCTATCAGTGCACATCAGTGCAGCCTATCAGTGCCCACCAGTGCAGCCTATCAGTGCCCATCAGTGCCGTCCCATCAGTGCACATCAATGAAGGAGAAAAATTACCTGTTTGCAAACTTTTATAACAAAATATGAAACATGATTTTTTTTTTTTCCATTTTTTTTGTTTAGCAAAATATAAAAACCCAAGTGGTGATTAAATACCAACAAAAGAAAGCTCTAATTTAATTTGGATACAGTGTTGACCGTGCAATTGTCATTCAAAATGGTCTGGGCAGGAGGGGGGTTTAAGTGCCCAGTAAGCAGGTGGTTAGAAAATATGTAAATATAACTATACAGTGACTAATACGACCACCGGATTATTCATTTTTTTCTAATGTCTCCTCATATTAACTTCATATGGCCACCTATATTAGACTTGTTGTGTTCCTCAGTTGTCTGTAATATGACCTTGTGACTTACTGAAATGTCAGCTCTCATTATTTTACATTTACCAGTAAATTATCTTCGTAGTAGTGTAACATTTTTAAAATATGTTTTTTAAAGCCTGTAGTCTGTAGTGGTAACCGGTAACAGCATACCAAAAATACTCTTAAGTAAATTTTATATCTTGTTCACATGAATTCAGTTTATAGTCTTTACGTTATTAATTTTATTGCACATTTTTCAAGATGGGGAGCAAAATACCTATTTCCAATTTTTCTTAAATCATTCTGTGTATGACAACTGGCCTGGCTCCTGACCCTGCTTCTGGCTCTCCCTTCTGCCAAGTCTCATCTGGTACATCTGAGAGACTTCTGCCCAGCAGTGCATCCTGTTTGTCCAGCTGCCATCCAGCAGAAATGACTGCATCACTCAGCCTGTCACAGCTGACAGCCCCTGCTTCTTTGGGCATAGCACTTCCTATTACCACCTTCAGGGGTGCCCTGCATTCAGCCACAAGGAAAGCCCTCTCAGCACTTCGGCCTTTGACCAGGTACGTAACAGATGCTCTCTCTGCCAATTAGGCCATGTACTCTACTACCAAATAAGTTCAACCTTACTACCCTTTACAGATTATCCTGTCCTAAACACAGCCACTATAAGGAGGTCAGCTAGAAACGTGACATTTATAGTGATATTTTTAAATTTTGTGCTGAATCAGTGAATGAATGAGTTAATACACTTTTGCCCATTCAGCCACCTGTTCGGTGGGAACCAAACATCATACATAGAAGTGGTATTTCTACCACTTCTATATATGGCAGCTTTCAGCTCTCACTGGTTCCTTAGGAAGCAGTGGGTATTTGCACCTGCTGTGATCCTAGCAACTAGGAGAAACTAAAAATATTGCTGAATAAATATAGTTTACTGAAAAATCAATTACAATAAAGTCCACTAGAGTCCAGCAATCTGTGCAGATCTTGCTCTTCCTTAGAGACACACGAGACTCTCTTTGGGAAGCCATGCATATAGTCAACAGATTTGGCCAAGTATCTAGATTAAAAATAAATGGGGCAAAATCCAGTCTGTTACCAATTAACCCTTTGGGAGGCCCCCTGCCAGAGGAGGCAGCTCAGATACCAGTCGCTAATAAATTTAAATACCTGGGTATAAATATTTCAAGAGACCCTCAACAATACACCACAGACAATATTGACCCCTTGTTGATGAAATTTAGAGGAAAAATAAAAGTCTGGAAACGCTTGCCAATATCTGTGGCAGGTCGCTCTAATTTAATTAAAATTATTTGGATGACCCAGCTCCTTTACATGTTACATAACTCCCCAATCTGGCTTTATAAGAAGTGGTTTCAAAGGATATATACCCTGTTTAGGGAAATGATCTGGAAAGGTGGCCCAGCAAGAATTCGGTTAAATACGCTCCAACTCCAGAAACAGGAAGGAGGAGTAGCGCTACCACACCCCTTTAGCTATTTTTTGGCAGCACAGCTTCAATATATAGGGGGTGCAACTTAGCCAGTCAAGAAGTAGGAAGAAAGATGCTCCTAAAAGTCACCTCACATGAATCTATACCTGAAGCCTTGGAGGCAGGATCTTTTTACCCAAAACTCCCAACCTTGAACTTAATGATGAGGGTTTGGGACACAGCGAAAATAACACTGGATTATAAGGGCTGTACGGAATTCACTCCACTGTGGGAAAACAGTAAATTGGGAGAGCTCCAGAAGCTGGGGACAATAAGGGAGTGGGAGAGATGTGGTATAAAATTTGTTTCACAGCTATATCACAAAGGCACCTTGAAAACCTTCCAGGAACTGAGACTCCAATTTGCCTTACCAAATAAATCGTTTTTTAAATACTTGCAGGTTAGGCATGCATTGGAGGAACAGTTTAGAGGAAGGACCTTAGAATGGAGTATAATGCCTGTACTTAAAAAATTAATCAACGCAGACTCAGGGAAAGGCTTATTTTCTAAAATATACCCACATATTAATAATGGGAGACTGAGTGAGTTAGAACCCCCTCAGTATAAAAGGAAATGGGAAAGAGATGTAGGAGATATCTCAGAGTCACAATGGAATAGAATTCTTGAACTGGCCCCGATGGTCTCCTTGTCGCCCTCACAGAGGATGTGTCAGGAAAGGCTTCACCCGCTGGTGGTGCTGTTAGTCCTTTGGACTGCAGTGCTAGTGTCCGCCAGCAGGTGTCCTCCTGCAGCCAATATCTCTGTTGGAGGATCTCACCTGCTGGTGGTAACACATGATACGTGGACTGCAGTACCGGCATCCACCAGCGGGTGTATTCTGGCAGTATGGGGCAGGCAGCACTTCCTGTGGTCAGCTGTGACCTGAAGCTCAATCACTGGACTTCCTTATATACCCGGCAAATGCAAACACTCATTGCCCTGGTATCTCTCTCCCTGACCTAGGACCTGTGACCCTGTCTTGAGCCTGTATCCGACCCGATCCCTAACCTGCACCCTGCTCGACCCGATCCCTACCTGGAACCTGCATCCTGCTTTACCTGATCCCTACCTTGTGCCCATCCTGCAGCTTTCCCTTCTGTTACCCGGATCCCTGCCCTGCAGCCTATCCATCCGTCCCCTCCCTGTTCCTGCTTCCTCCCATCCATACCCATCTGCTTGATTCCCTTGTGTATGACCTCGGCCTGGCTTCCACTACGATTCTGGTATTTCCCATACTTGTATATACTGTTTGTAGTCACTGTTGATTTATTGCACTGCGTTCTATTGGTTGTTGTATGTTGGTCACTCACCATAATAAATTATATATTTTCACCTACACCCGTTTGGTTTCCTTTTTATGAGGTCACACAGTCTGGTCAATTATCAGTCCTTGACAGGATGTCACATCTGTTCCTACTGTACAGAACCTATTATACCCCCCACAGACATTTCCAATTTGGCCGTCGGCCAGATCCTAGCTGCCCCAGATGTGGGGAAATGGAGGGGGACCTACTCCATATGTTTTGGATATGCCCAAAGCTTTTCCCGTACTGGACGGAGGTGGGGAAAATCATTGACAGGGTTTTTGGAACAACTACCGAGATGGAACCGGAACAATGCCTTTTGGGATAAGTGGGGGAGTCGGGTAAACTGGGAAGTACCCAAGTAGTGGTCATGAGATGCTTATTCCAGGCAAGGATTCTAATTGGCCGAAGATGGCAGTCAGCACTACCACCGTCTAGTGAGGATTGGCAAAATAACATGAACGGGGTAATCCTTAAAGAGAACTCAATATACATCAAGCAAGGTGTGCCAATGAAATATGATATGATCTGGAAACCCTGGTGGGAAGCAAGAGGGATTAGTTTGTAAACCCTAATAAGCACAGAAAAACATTTAAAAATGTGTGTAACGGCCCAAGAGAAACCAGATGGTGAGAGAGTGGATGCCGTGGGAATGAGTGAAAAGTATTAAGGTGTGAAAGAGAAGTGGGTGGTGGAGAATTTTATTATTCATTATAAATATATACAGATAACCCTATGAGAGACCCAACCTAGGTACTATCCCAAGACTGCTTAGAATATATAGGGTTTATTAATTGTGAGAACAGGGTCGAAGGGTTGGGACACCGTGGGGAAATCTGTCTTTTTTTCTACCTTTTTTAAAAAGGCCCAACTTCCCTTCTTACCTTAGTTGTTGTCTTTTCTGCACTTCCGGTCGTTCTTACTCCGCACAACCCTAATAACTTTGTTCCCATTTTTATACCCTGCACATGCGTGTAACTCCGCCCGCGTCGCCCGCCCATGACGGTCTTTTCCTGCATTTCCCCACCCCTTCTTGTTCGGCGCACAGTGGGAGACGATGACATGTCGGTGACACAGGTGACTTCTTTATTAGAAAGTACCGACGAAGAAAGCCCGGAGGCGGGAACATCCCGATCCAGGACTAAAAGATACAAGGCGACTAATATGTCATTTGCTGAGATGGCGGAGATGGTGGACATCCTGCGGAGGAAAGATTACGATGGGAAGCATGGGCCATATGACACCCCTAATCTTCGGAAGTCGCAAATAATGGAAAAAGTGGCGAAGAGTCTCTATCAGAAATATGGGGTCAGGAGATCCAAGGAGCAGCTCCGTAAAAGGTGGTCAGACCTGAAGCTGAGGGAGCCGGTGCAGTATAGGAAGCTTATCAAAAGCATTGAAAAAAGTAAGCTTTTATTTTTACTGTGTTCTTTCACATTGTAAGATGTATTCTTGCATGTTTTGCTCCATGTGCTTGGATTGACTGGTTTCACATCGTAAAATGGCAACTTTTATGTTAAGTTGAGTGTCCATTTATTTGGTAATGTTTCGGAGTAAACCCTTGATCGTCTTCCCAAAAACATGTTTGGCACATATATACACATAAACCACATGTGGTCATGCCTCTTTTTAATAAAACAACGTTCCTACACATTGTTGGCTAGATGATGTGTTGTAAGTAAAGTAGAATGTGAATGAAAGGCTAAACTGGTTAATGTGTAAAGGAGATGACACTCAAGCAGTTGGTTACACAGCTTTTTGCTCAGGAGCAATATACTATAGTGTGGGCCACATGAACAAATTTTTAAGGGTGTCACACACAGGTGCTCCAGTGGATACCTTGGTGTGTCTCCAAGTGTGTTTTTTAGGCCCCCCCAAAAATACAGCTTTGTAGAGTTCTCAAGATCTCATGTGTTCATCTTGGAACTCAGGCCCAAATATCAATTGGACCCCACTTCCAAGCAAGGTTTACAATTTCTGCCCTCAAATCTATGTGTGCTTAAGGATACTTTTTTTTCCATTCTCATAGGGGAGAGGAGACTGGGAGGACACCAATCTGAGGAGCCTAGGAAGCACAGGCCACATAAACACCCCCAAGATCCAAATGCACCCCAAGATCAGCATGTTGAGGGAGCGGAGGTGGAGGAAGCGGAGGTGGAGGAAGGAGAGGTGGAGCTTATTACCACAACAGGTCAGTGTCTGTCAACACAACTTCAAGGTAAATACAGATGTAGGCCTGCATTTTTCTAAATTTATCTTTTTTTTTAGGGGATGAACGTGGTGGTGTGTCAGTAACTCCAAATCCTCCATTCTCCAGTGCTAGTGCCAAAATAATTATTCAAGAAATAATGGAATGTAGTAGCGAAATGGACATTATGAGGAATAGATTGAATGTGTTCGAGCAAAAATATAAAAACATTATAGATATTTTGGGGTGAATAGTCTGACCCCCCCCCCTGTTATTGTGTATTTTGTCGCCTAACAAATTTGCACTGGTATTCCCACCATCCAAAATGTGAAGATGCACACAGTGTGTCAACATGTGCTATCCGCCGTCACAGGATATGTCCCTGTTTTGGGGTTGCAACCTCTTCCTCCGTACTCAAGTAGGTGAGAGGAAGGGTTTGCACACCCAAAGCACGTCCATTGATCCCCCATGATGGCAGATAGCACATGTTTACTTTAGCCATGGGATCAGGTAGAAAATACCCATTTGAGCCACAAAAATAAAGTGAGGATCTTCACATTTGGGATGGATCAGGGGTGACATCACCCCATCTCAGGTTTCTCGTTTTCAGTTTGAATTTTTATATTTCCATTTTTTAAAAATATTTACTATTTTGACCCATGCATGTTTCTGCAAAACAAACCTCCAAAAATAAATAAATGTGGAGGTAAAAACGTTCTACATTGTATTTCTCTATAAAAAATAAATAAATGTGGTGCACAGAGTAAAAACTATATTGGACACTCAAAAAGGTGTGGCTTGTTCATTCTATGCTCAATAGCAGTTCCTAAAATGCTAAATCCATGTTTTTTATAGTGACAATTGTGGCTATTTACTAAGGAAAAATACACTTGGCACTACAAGAACCTGGGAGACACATAATTTAAAAAAAAACAAGAATGACAAAACAAGATTTGAAAAAATATAATTTATTTTTTATTTTCATGCTAAAATGGTCAGATATGGTCTGGCATTGCGATGGCCCCCCTACCCGTGAAATACTCAACGTATTTATCACGTACTTCACAGGCACTTTGGGGGGCCAAGCCAGTACGGGCAGTGTCCAGACCGGTCATAATGTTCATCTCTGATGGACCGGCCTCAGGCCCAACTGAAGATATATATGTCGCTGAGAAATGTCTCAAAAAATTGTGCAAAATGCAGCAGCAGAAAATTAGATGGTTGAGCTTGTATTCCGCCATATGGATAGCTGTCTGAAACAGGCAGAACCGGCTGGCCACTATCCCGAAGGCATTCTCCACAACTCTCCAGGCTCTGGCCAGCCGGTAATTAAAAACCCTCCTCTCTGAGGGTGCGTTGGGGAAACGGCCACATCAGATGTGGTCCCAGTCCACAGGCTTCATCCGCGATAAAAACAAACGGTAATCCATCAACGTTGTTTGCATCTTTATAATTAAAATAGTATGACCCCGAACAGGGTGGCGGCACTATGTGGACGTGCTTGCCATCAATTGCCCCTCCACAGTTGGGGAAGTCCCACCACTGGGCAAATTGATCAGCCACAGTCTGCCATTCCTGTGGTGTGCAAGGAAACTGTGGAGTCAAACAAAAAGAAGACAAAAAGAAGACATTAGTACGTTTTCACTTTACATTGCAAACAGATTACACAAAGACATTGTTGACCAACATCAGTATAACATTTTTTCTTTTAAGGAGTATTTAAACACTAAAATAGAAGGCCCACTTATCAGATGACTCACCCCCGCTGAGGGGACTTTAGAAAATATTCTAAGGGGGGGTGTTTGAGGTGACTTTGGGGGCCCCAAATAAAGGCTCTACCACTCTGCTGAACTGGAATGGGAGCTAAAACATTTTGACACATTTTAGGGGGGGGGGGAGGGGGTCAAAACTACTATGGCACTGACCCCGAAAACGGTAGTAAAAAAACTAGGCTAGCTGTGTTTGGGCCCAGGATAGCATGCTGGAGAGGTTAGTGAAGGCAAATAGCCATGTAGGCCCCAAAAAAGGCCATTAGAAGTAAAAACATGCATGGGGAGAAAGGGGACATTCCCAGCATATTACAATCAGGGTAATTTGGGAAGGAGGAAAGAAATACAATACATTAGCAAACAATCCAAACATATAATGTGATGTTAAAGGAGAAAACTTACCTTCATATAGTCCTTCTGCAGGACCTGAATGATGGCAGAACACGTTTCATGGATAATGATCCCAAGAGCCTGGGGGAGATGCCTGTTGTGAACTTGAGGTCCTGCAAGCTTCTCCCAGTCGACAGGTATCTCAACGTGGCAATAAGCCTCTGCTCGGCAGTGATGGCCTGGCGCATCACAGTGTCCTGCCTCGTGATATAGGGGGACAGCAAATCCAACAGACGGTAAAAAACGGGGTCCGTCATCCTGAGATAATTCCTGAAATCATCAGGATTATTCTCATGGATTTCACGCAGCAGAGCCATATGAGAGAATTGGTCCCGCTGGAGTAACCAATTCTTGGTCCATGAACTCCTCCTCATCCTGTTCACGGACT
The DNA here is from genome assembly GCA_029206835.1 of Rana muscosa. Lineage (NCBI taxonomy): Eukaryota > Metazoa > Chordata > Amphibia > Anura > Ranidae > Rana > Rana muscosa. Next base: position 235,761,840 of record CM055116.1, on the reverse strand, counting down.
GAACTCGGGTTACAGTGTTAACTGCAACACCAAGTCCATAGCCAGCACGAGCTCGAGAATGAGAACGCACTTCAAACATGGTCTTAAACCGGTCGGCTGGTCAGAACGAACTCAAACAGAACGCACCGTGGAACAGCAAGGCCTGAGAAGAACGACCTGAAAAACAGTAAACGAACGGCCAAGAAGGCACTGCAAAACAGTAACGACCTGACTGCACACACTGAATAACAAATACGAACCCACAAGCACAAACTGAACACCAGGAAACGATCTGCAAAGCACGGAGACTGAAAAGCGCGAATCGGCTCTCACCAAACTTTTGCTAACACGCGGTAACACAAAATCAGCAAAAGCAGCCCAAGGGGTGGCGCCATTAGATTTGAACTTCCCTTTTATAGCGCCGTCGTACGTGTTGTACATCACGTCGTTTTGGCGCGGTCGCTTTTTAGACTGATGGTGTGTGGGCAAGACTGATGGGAAAGAGTTTCATCGAATTTCCGATGGACAAATCCATCGGACTAGAATCCATAGGAAATCCGATCGTGTGTACAGGGCTTTAGTTTCAAGACTTTTCTATGATTCTATTGTTATTTGATCTCTGCGTGTCCTGGTTTCCCTCTCCCCTCTCTCTCTCTCTGGGGACCCCTTCCCCTCCCTCCCTCCTTCTTTTTTCCATCCCTTTTTCTTTTCTTTTTTCTTTTTGCTTTTTCCTTTTTCTTCCTTCTTTCCTCTTTCTCTATTCCTTCCCTGATGTTTAAATTTCTTGTTTTTATATTATCATTACAAAAAATACTATTGTTGGGTTTCTTAAGTTTATAAGCTTTGAGATAACAATTTCTTCATATTTTCACTTATATTTTGTATAAGTGTGTGCTTTAATTTTGTATAAAAGTTTTTTGTGTTTTATTTTCATACAAATTTATTGTAATTATGTGATTGTATACCCTTTTTTTGAGATCGACCTGTGACCTTTCCCTGTGGGTTGGTGGAGTCAGTTTTTGATGGTTAACTGCCTCCGCCACCTTTGAATGATGGGGTGACCCCGCTGATCTCCCTTGGGGTTGGTATGATGACCCCATAGGGCGGCAAAGATGTAGTGAACTGCTGGGCTTAATCTTGCCCCCATATGGATGCCCAGGGCACATCGGGTTTCCCACTCTGTGTCCTATTGCTACCATGTTTTCCCATTCTCCCTATGGCTTAACCATGACTCGTCCACACTCTGTCCAGTAATTCATCATCGGAGATCTAGACATATCGCAATAGGAACGCTCCTCTTTCCTATTTTGTCATCGCGTAAGGGCAAGCCTCCCTCATCCGATCGCTTGGCCTTCTGGATCCTGTAGTCTGGACGATTTTCCGGGATCCGGGCGCATGCGCATAGACACCATTATGTCCGCACTCCGCCGGTGACGTCAGACGCCGGCTGAGTGGTGATCATTTATAAGCCGGCAGCTCTGGCTATAGATCTGTCAGAGTGCTTTTTGGGGGCGACCTGATGCTATCTATCCATTGGTATAAGGTAATAATCTGTTGGATGCCTATACTAAGATGTTCTTCTTTTTTATTGAACTAGCGTTTCACTATTTTTTAATTAATTAATTTGTGGACGCCTTTCTTTCTTTGATTTCTATATACACTTGCAATCTGTTGGATGTGTTTTGCTAGCTTTCTGGCACATCTTACCTCCTACATTCTGTGCTGACACACTGCAAAAGCTATAGTTAATTATAATTGTGCACATCACTAGCCTTTTTTCTTTTGGGCATTATATACTATATTACAAGATTTATTCTCATGTAAGCTCCAGTCTATTAAGCAGGAGCATAGTTTGTTTCTCCTACTAACAAGCCCGTATATTTTTTCTCTTTATTAATAATAAAGCCAATTATCACTATTATTTATGTAGCAAAAAATTAATACTATATACACATTTATTTATTTTTACACATATGTTTCTTTCTTCTATTCAATAATCATTATAATTTATAAAACAATAATTTTTAATTTTTTTTCCCTTTTATCTGTTTAGAATAACTTTACCGATTGGGTTTTTCCCTTGAATCATTATTGGATTGAAATTTTGAAAGTTTCTACTTTTAAAAGCCTGTTCCATTTGGATACATATATTCTTTGTGGATCTATGCTAACAGGTGCTCTCTTTTTTCTACCCTCTCTGAAGTATTCATGCTTCATAAATTTTGATTTTAAGTGAGTATTTTTATACTTTCTTTACAAGTCTCTATTGTGGAAATTTTGATATTTGATCCTGTTATATGGACAAGCAGCCCTTTTATGGCTGTGTCCTGATACATACAAGATTACATGCATTTATTATTATCTACATAATTATGGTGGCTTTTTATCTATTTACTCGCTTTTGACTGAAATTTTGGTATTTTTCTATTTTTTATGGCTAGATCATATGAGTGATCACTGTGGGGGCTTGTTTGCTCGGAGTTACGCTCCGTCCGCCACCGGGGGAGAGGTCCCTCCTGCCCTCCCCCTGTGTGGGGTACTCCTCCACTCCCCTTTTCTTTCCATCTAGGGTCTTTGGTGGTAAGTTACCAGCATCATATCAACTGTGGACCTGATTACAGGCCGATCTCCAATGTTTTCAAATTAACTGTCCATTATTGATTTCTAAGTGGTAATTTCTTATTTTTTGTCTATTTATTAGTTGTTCATCTGTTTGGATGTCTGAGACATACTTCCCCTGACGAAGCCCTGAAGGGCGAAACATGTTGGGACTTTGTATGATCTTCTCAGTCAAATATTGATACAACCACCATTTTTTGAATTTACCCTACTGCGAAATCTGTAATACTACTCATAATTTTACAAACTTTGTATAAATTGTTAATAAAATATTATTATTTTACCAATTGGTAATTGAGTCTTCCACTGTGTTCAGTACTATGTCAATAGCACCGTTATAGTCCCGTTCACTTTTCTTCTCATGTTTTGTCACTAATTTATAATGTTGTTGTGGTAACTTGACACACAAAATAAATAAAAAGAAAAAAAAAGTCTAAAATATTATAAAATTAATAACCAAAAATTAAGATCTTAATTAAGATATACAAAAAAAAAATTGTCACTTGTGCCTTATACGACATTGTTACTTCAATAAACATATTGAAATTGTCCTAACAAAGTGTTTAAAGTGGTTGTAAACCCACTTTTTCAACTTGCACCTACAGGTAAGCCTAGATTAAGGCTTACCTGTAGGTGCAAGAAATATCTCCTAAACCTACACAGTTTAGGAGATATTTACTAAAAAGACAGGCGCCGCTGTCTACGGCGCATGCGCGCCGTAGACAACGGCGCATTCATGGGGTTAATCCCATTCACAAAATCGGCTACTTCCCAGCAATCGCTGGGCGTAGCCGAATGTGACGGCTCCCGCGCGCATGCGCGGAGTCACGTCTTCGCCGCTCCGGCCGCCAATCACAGCGCCTGAGCGGCGCTGTGATTGGCTGGTGCGGCGATACCCGGAAGTAACATTCCGGCTATCGCCGCAGTGATGTCTGCGTCTGGACAGAGGAACGCTGACTGCTTCGGGGGCCCCGATCTAAGGTAAGTGGTACATAATGAGCTAGTATGCTAGTCATACTAGCTCATTATGCCTTTCTCTTGCAGGTGGGCAAAAAAAAAAAAAAGTTAGTGGGTTTACAACCACTTTAAGTTGTGTATATTCCCATTCATTTACTGCCTGCCCCCCATATTTTGTGTTTTATTCTGTTCTTCTCCTTATTTTTCCTTGCATTATATATTTTAATTGTGCTTCACCTAAGTGCTTTCCCATCCGTGTCCCATTACCTGGGATAAAAAAACTTGTGCCTGTTAACGGGATTAATGGGGAGTTGTATTCCCACTTTTCCCGTTGATATATTCTATCCCATACTTTAAATACAATTTTTGTTAAGTCATGTGTATAAAAACTATGCACTCTGTATCTCGGTGGGATCCAAATACTTTTCCCCAGTGATCTCGTGTATAGTATATTTTCCATTTTTACCCATCTCTTATTTGTGTTTATATTAGCCCATTCCAGTAACCTTGCCATTATTACCGCCGTATAGTATCTTTTAATATCAGGGACCACCAATCCACCTTTATATTTTTTCCTAGACAGAAGCACATAACTTACTCTAGCTTTTTTGTTCTGCCAGATGTACTTCAAAATTATAGTTCTCATAACTAAAAAAACATTGAGGGATCTCTATCGGAAGCATTTGGAATTTGTATAAAATTTTTGGCAAAATGACCATTTTTAATAGGTTTATCCTTCCTACCCAAGAGATACGTTTACACGATAGGTTTTTGATGTCTTTTTTCACTTCATTTAATAGTGGAACATAGTTAGCACCATATATTTTCCCCAATGTTGGGGTTAATTTAATTCCCAAATAAGTCAGTGCTTCTGTCTCCCAGGAAAACGGAAATTCCTGTTGAAGCGCTGTTGCCTCTTTCTTCTCTATTCCTAGGTTTAGTATTACCATTTTTGTAGGGTTTTTCTTAAAGTTCGTAAGCTTACCATAATCTTTTAATTCTCCGATCACATTCGGCAGTGACACTCTTGGCTTGGTGATATATAGAAGTATGTCGTCCGCAAAGGCCGCAACCTTATGTTCTTCCTCTCCCACTCTAAACCCTCCTATATCCACATTTTTCCTTATTTTTTCCAACAATGGCTCTAGTGCGATTACATATAGGAGTGGTGAGAGCGTGCAGCCTTGCCTTGTTCCATTGAACATCTCAAAGGGGGACGACATACTTCCATTTACCTTCACCCTGGCTGTCAGATGCTTATATAAATTTTCGATCCACCTCATAAATTTTGGGCCTATCCCTGTACTGCAAATTGTCTCCATCATAAACCCCCAGTCTACTCTGTCAAATGCTTTCTCAGCATCAATTGACATGAGCAAGACTGGGGTTTTTTCTTCTGTGTCCTATGCATTAATAACATTGTTCTTATGCTGTTATCCCTACCCTCCCTTCCTGGAACAAAGCCCACCTGGTCCACATTTATTACATCTGGCATCAGGTTTTTTAGTCTTGCCAATAGGACTTTTGCATATAATTTTATATCAGTGTTTACTAACGCAATAGGACGATAGCTCGAGCATATAGTTTTATCTTTGCCAATTTTAGGTATGATTGTGATGTCCGCTAACAACGATTCTCTTCTAATTTCCTCGCTTTCCCCTATTTTGTTAAAATAGGTACAGACAGCTGGTACCAGTTGCTTCTTAAATTTTTTATAATATTTTATCGTGTAACCGTCCGGGCCTGGGCTTTCCCCCCCTGGTATTTTTTTTAGAACGTTGTTGATTTCTTCTTCTGTTATGGGCCTCTCTAGGAGTTCTATTTCCTCTGATGTTATTTTTGGGAGGTTTACTTCTGCTAGATATTGTTGTATTTTGAGTTTCCTATGTTGCTCCTCCTGACGTGTTTCTTTATTTCTAATTGCGTATAATGAACTATAATATTTCTCGAAAATCTTTGCAATATCCATTGTTTTATAATTCAGTTCCCCTTTAAAAATTTTTATCTTTTCTATATAGTTTAAAGTTTTTTTTCCCTTTGAGATTTTCGCTAAATATCTTCCGGGCTTATTTCCCCATCTGTATCTTTCCTTTGCTACTGTACGAAATACTTTTCTAGTTTCTTCCTCCAGCAGTTCCCTTAGTTGTTCTCTTTTTATCACTACTCTCTGATATGTTTCCCTATCCAATTGTGTTTTGTGTTGATGTTCTAGTTAGTGCAGTTCCCCCTATTGTCCGTTTCAGTTTTTTTTCCCCTTTCTTTTTTTTTGCTGCTCCTATTGAAATTATTTTTCCTCTAATGCACGCCTTATGAGCTTCCCATATTGTGGCCCTTGTGACATCTGGTGTATCATTTGTACAAAAAAAATGTTCGATTTTGGTTATAAATTTTTTCGCCACTTCTTTATCCTCTTCATTTAACTTCCATGTCCCTTTCCTATTTTCCCTGTCCTTAAATCAAATTTTTACTGCTACCGGATCATGGTCCGAAATTGTTGTTATTTCGATTGTGGTGTCTACCATCGACTCTAAGATTGCATGGTCAACCAAGATATAATCCAGTCTCGTGTACGTGCCGTGCACCGATGAGTGAAATGTGTAGTCTCTCTTGCTGGGATGCAGTATTCGCCATACGTCCAGCAACTGATGGGTATGCAATTTTTTTTTATCAATTTCAGTTCACTCTCTCTCCTCGGTGCACTTGACGTAGTATCGAGACCTTGGTCCATTGAAAAGTTGAAATCCCCTGCCACAATCAAATACCCTTGTTTAAACTCCATTAAGGTGTCGAGGATCCTTTTTAAATATTTTTTAGGGTGCTTATTAGGGCAATAGACATTTGCCAACGTAAATCTGATTCCCTGTAGGGTCCCTGTCAGGAACAAAAAACGGCCCTCTGGGTCTACACTTCTACCCTCTAACACAAAACTTACATTTTTCCCTCTACTAATAGCTACTTTTTTTGCCCTTTTATTTGAGGAATCCCCATAATACCAGGTTTGGATTGCCCGTGAGTACAATCTTATGTTTGAATCCAGGGATAAATGCGTTTCCTGTAAGAAAACTATCTCAGCCGCATACCTTTCCAATTCTCTTAGTACCATTTGAAAGGTTCTGGTAGGTTCTGGTGCTGGTGCTGTTGGACCTCTGCTCGAGCTGGACCCAGGATCTGTGGAAGTAACTCTCTGACCGGTCGGGTATTCAAGAAACCATACACAAGGTGTGGATATGCAAGAAAATACAAAGTTTTATTATCTGTGTAGATCTTATATAAACTTTTGGCAAAAGTTTCCTCCCTCGTGTAAACCAATTAGGACAGACCCGAGGTTCATACAAGACAACATAAGTAAAACTCGTGAAGGAAAAATACAAGAATTCAACATCTATAATTACACATAACTACACGTCAATGCGGTTAGTATGTCTTACATCTTCTAGGAATTGGCTTAACCGCAGGCTACATCCTCTTATCTGCTAATGTTTACATTCTTTAGCGCGTACATAAAACAAGCTTTTCCAAGAAAAAAACATTTCGTACAACACACTAATTCCTGTCCTAATATACACATACTTAAAGTGGAGCCCTGAAACAATGGCTCACTAATATCTTACACCATGTGTCTTTTTTTCCTGGGAGACAGAAGCTAGTAAGTTTAAAAACTAAATACAAGAAAAGAATAAAAACCAATATCACCGCAATAGTCATTACAATATCTTTTAACCAGGAAAATATTCCATTACTTCATCAATAATACCCATATAATTATTGAGCCTTTTCATAAAATTTATCCCCCAACCCGTGCTGGAAGGGAACCAGGCCCAAGCTATATCCTTTTCGAAGAATAGCTCTCTTTTAATACGATGTTTGAGGGGATATCTGGGGTGAGGGATGGCTTCTAGAAGGTGTCCTTCTTTACTATCACCTAATACCCTCATTACTGGGACCAGGGCCGCTAAATAACACCATCCCTGGGATTCTAAAGGGATCTGGGGATAACATCCTTGCAACAGATGTATGTATAATTGAGAAGGGCTAAAGGCAACCTTAGGAAAATTCTCCTTGGCTCCTAAGAGAGACCGTAGAATGCTACAGTTGACATCAATTGTCCTAATGTAGAGGTGGGTTGGTGCTTAGGAATTCTAGCACCGTAGAATTAAACAAAGGGTCTGAGGTACGGAAGAAGGAGCTATACTGTGATGCTGCTGAAAATTCAAGTGCAGCATGTTGGCAAGCTGTAGTACCTGTTGTGGATTTACCTAACTTAAAGCACAAATCTGGGGAGTGGCTTCTACCCATGGCTTGGAACACAAAAGTGTTGTTTGAAAATGTTCTTGTGACATCAGTAAGACAAATGGGTGGGGAACCCTTTTAGAAGAGAAATGAAGCCTTAAAGGCACCGCCATTAAAGGGATTCTAGTGGTACCCGGGTGGAGTTCACTACATATCCAACATTTGTCATATCCTGATTTTCTAGCGTAAGCATATTTAGACTTTAAAAATAACATTCTGTCGGTAAAACTTTCACAATTTCTCTTTCCATTCTAGCATATCTTTTAGTGTGGCTAGAGATAGTTCCTTTTCCACAGATGTCTTTTATGACACCTAAATCTTCTGGGTGGTATATACAGTTAGTTATGATCCATGTTGGGGGACACACTGAAAGTGTGGTCACCCCCAGGAGTGTCCAAAGTTTCTCAGAATCCTGAGCAGTAAACAAAGTCAATTTGCTGTATTCGCTTTTCGAGGATTTACAACACCTGCTTCACCTCCTTGGTCCGGAACTGAAGCTTTATTTGCGTCTTTGTCTTGCTTCGCACACTCCACCTTGACCTTTTTTTACTCGACTGGCATGGATCCATGCTTGGGAATTCTCCACTAGGATAGCTGTCCGAGTCACCGCGACTACTGTGGTAGGAGGTCCAAAGGGATGTTCCTGCTTTCTGGTCCTACTCCTACTTTGTCTTCTACTCGAAAGGGATGTGTTGGTTTCTGTGAAGAAAAAGAAGAGATGTGCGAGCAACATTTCTTTCAACTTAGTCTAAAGTTTCAATTAACTTTGACATTTTCCCTTCCCTTTTCTGATCAAGATCTCCCGCTTCCAAGATAAGGGGTGTTCTTAGCCCAAGGGGTGGGAAAGGGTCTACCCATAAGAATTTCGAATGGAGAGTACCCTGTGGTTTCACCGGGGGTCATTCTGATCTCGGCAAGAACCACTAGCAACATTTTATCCCATTTATGGAAATTTTCCCCTGTGGCCTTCCTAAATTTATCTTTGATTGTTCTATTCATTCTTCCCACTATCCCGGAACTTTGGGGGTGATAGGGGACTGTATTTTAAGATCTTACTAGCTCCTTACAAAGTTTTGATGTAAAGGCTGGGCCATTGTCTGAACTTGCAATGGACATCCCCACCTAGGAATGATTTCCTGCGTGAGTATGCGTACCACTGTCTGTTTCTTCTCTTGTGGTTTTGAATGCTTCCACCCATCGTGAGAACACATCCATGATGACCAAAAGATACTCCTGTTTGTTTCCTTTCTTTGGCATGTGAGTGAAATCTATCTGTGGATGAGTGAAAGGTGTAGTAGGATACGGAAGATGTTTCGCTTTGTGTGGTGTGTTTGGATTATTATGTGATGCACCATGACACACAAGCTTTAACAAGTTTAGGTAGGCCTAAAATAAAAAGAATCTTCCAGTAAAACTTCACATGCATTCCGCCAACCCCTATGGCCTAGCCATATATTGGGCTATAAACAAAGATGCACTAGCTGCGGGGATGCATGGCTTCCGCTTCCCCTCTTTGAGGAAAAATCCATTTATGGTCTTTTCCAAGTCATCCCCCGCCCAATCCTTCAAATCTATCTTTGTTGCATGTGTCTGGAGATCTAATAATGTATGATCTAGCAGTACTATTGGATATGTGCTGGCCACTCTAGCAGCTGACTCTGCAAATGCACTCTAATAACAGCATAATCTACAAAACTCTTGTGTACATCAGGTAAAACAGTGGAAGTCATAAATGACCTGGGATAAGTGTCCCGTTGAGCAATGTGTACACAGTCATGTTGTGGTACTACCTCACCCTGTTCTCCCATTTAATTCTAAGAAGGCATTAAAATCGGGCTGGGTGTGAATATGTTAAGTGACATTGTCACTTTGCGAGTGGTGGGCAAAGTAGTAGGTCTGCCCAGGGTAAATGATGTTGCCATCCCGACTACCATTGCACAGGATGCTAATGCTCGGAGGAACGCAGGCATGCCTTGAACCTGAACTGGGACCATCTTTTGGGAAAAACCCTGCAGGGCGCAGCCCTCCACCATATTTTTGGACGAGGACACCTGTCATAGTCTTACAATTTGTCCCTTGCATACCAATAAAACATTCTTTTTTTATTTTTTATTGAGGAGACCAAGTCTGGGTGCTACAATCACAGCACTTTTCAGATACCCTCACTCGGGCACATGGATGCATTCTTTTTTTCTATCTCCCGAAGGGAGGTTCAGCCTTTGGCAACACCTTGGTAACAGATAAAACAAGAAGTGATATATTATAAAACCAACTGTGGTGAACCCTGTCTCTATCCCATGTTTATTTACTAGGGCAGCCATAACTGCTTGTGACTGAAGACATGTTCCATGTGTCAGGCTAGAGGGCTGTAGGGAATATGGCTGTGGAGGGGTCAGAATGGCTGGCAGACATAAAAGATCACATTGATTCCAAAGTCTTGTTTCGTTTCATAAAAAGTTGCTCCCTGTGGACCACTTGTTCTTCTCGTTCTTCCCAGCGGCCATGAAGGATAAATGAAAAGATGGGCTGTGTCCACAAGGGAATGCCCTCCCTTCATCCACCAGGACGCTAAAACGCATTTCATAACACAATCACTATGAAGTGAAGTGGGTAGCATCGGATGGTATGGCTTTGGCATGGCACATCAGGTACAACTGGTGCTCTAAGTATAATTAAACTAAACAGTTAATTTCCCTGAAGTCCTGTATAAAGTGGTAAGTTCCATCGGCTTACTATACAGGGTTTATAGAGGTGTTGTAGGGTGATCTCTTATCCCCTCTTCTAGAAATTTATAACTTATAAAAAAATTTGAATATGCCTCAGAACACCGACATTTATCAACATTACACAACACTATTATACCACACATATGCTCACCAATACACAGTTTTAAGTTTAATATGTGTTTAAAGTATTATGTTCATTTATTCAATAAAATGGCAATGTGCTGGTTCGCTTTACTATTTCAGCACAATCATCAGTTTGCATGGTGAAGCTACCTAGATTTTGGTGCTCTTGCAATGCTCTGGCAGTGCAGTGTATATGGGATATAGGAACCATGTATTTATTAGCAGTTCTTACTCTAAGAATCTTAGGGGCTTGGAACAAGTATACCTATCAGGAGTCATGACTTTACTGGCTGCATGCTACCTTGGGCAAGTGACTCAGACTATAAAAGCCAGAAAAAAAACCCCCAAAAAATCAGATTGCCGACTTTTTTTTTTTTAAAACCACTTTTTTTTTTTTTAAAACCTCGAAAATTTTGCCCAAATGCCAAATGGCAATATTTTGCACCAAGATCCCCCTGTATGCGGGGATCAATGTGCAAATATCAATTTTTCAAAATAAACCTTTGGCTAAGAGATATACTCAGTTGGCATCCTGCCAATTATAATTTTTTTGTATTATTGGACCCCCCCCACCCATGATTCTTTATAGGGTGTACATTGGGCGAGTCCTACAACATATATAATGTTTATCTAGCAAATATAAACAATAAATGCACAAGTTCTTTTCCTAGCCAAAAATAAACACTGAGTGACCATACGCACACAGATCTCCATCTGGCAGATCTGTTAGCGTACACAACTTAGACTAAAACAACAACCTCTCCAGAGATATGAGTCCTAGCTCATTTTTCTTTTAATATCCCGAAAGATGGCAGCACATTCCTTTCTTAGGAGCGGATTCCTCACAGACAGCCCAGAGGATAGGGCTTCTGCGGAGGAAAAAATTCCTCTTTCCTTTTTTTTTTTTTTTAGCCAATGGACTCCAGACACCGATACACTTCTTGCCACCTCAAACAAAATTTAATCGAGAACAATTTTTCTCAACGTGGCCACTACTTTTGTTCGAGGTGCGTTCCATGTCTTTTTGGTCGGGTATGTTCATTGAGCTGTATTTACAGTAACATTAACTGACCCTTACTGTCAGCATTTTGCAAGTTTTCACATTAACTTATAGAACACGTTGGCTCATAGAGGTACAGGATTTTCCTGTACTTTTCCCATTTATCATAAATCACAACACAGTGGACATATGCCGTCTCACCCACGGTTTCTAGACAACTCCACACAAAAAAACAGATTATCTTATATTTTGTTACGCGGCAGGAAGGACAGTGACAGACTTGAAGGAGCTCAGTTTTTTCCTTCACTCAGAATTTCTTCTACTACTTCTTAGAACAGTTAAACTAGTCCAGTATAACAAAAATTACAGACCCTACACAAGACGGATCAGTCATCTAAAGGCTCAGACCTGCCTCATGAGTCCAGACATCTTTGAACCATGCCCAGTTCCCTGTTTTCTATCTGCAGTTAGTCGGAGGGAAACTATACATTTTTAAATAAAACCAGTACTGTTTTATTTCCTTGACTCCTCAAGAGTCTCTTTATTTTTTTATGTGTGTCTAAAGCACCATATATGTGTGTGACACATAGACTTGTCTCCGCCCTGACCAGGTTGACCCTTATATCATCCTTTAACAGATGATTTATTCTAATTTTATGTCTTCTACTTCCTTTGTGAAGTCTGTTAATCTCGAACTTTATGACATTTCAACATATATTTAGAATCAAGATCACCTATGGGATAGTTATACTGTTTATGTTGGCCACAGATTCTGGTCACTTCTTCCCAATCCTCATCGGAACATGGTCCGGCTTCCCCTAACCCTGACACCTCTAGTTGGTGTGCTCTATTTAAAACCAGAGACCAAAAAGGATCAGTATAATGTTTCCCATAGTTTCCTTTTATGTAATCAATAGGGGAGGGCTGATATTGCTCACCTTCAACATCTCCTTTACCCTGTTGATTACCCATAGTTATACTTCAAAAACAAATACGATATCTTAACTGTAATATCTACAACAACCTCCTCCAATATTTTCTCTTTCCCTTATTATTTCACTTGAGAGTCTATAGACATCTCTATAGCCCGTTGTTAATACAGACAGAGGACATACAGAATATGATTCACATTGTAAATAAACAATACGGCACTGAACCCCTGCCACAGAAAGTCCTTCTACAAATTCAAAGTTATTATGTAGATTTATCCTGAGCATATGGACCCTCGGGTTAGCATTAGGGAACAAAGGTCCCTTTCCTATCTTGGTATAATAACCACCAGGTACAGTAGCAACAAGATATGGCAGTTGACCCTTATATGCAAATAATAAACCTGTCTCACAATCTGGACAGCGCTGATTCATTTATAAAGTTTTGTGCACATAGAAAAAAAATCGTACAGAGTTTCCACAGACCCGTCCTATTTTCCTGGGGAAGGAAGAAATTATTCCTGCCCCTTTATATTAACCTTAGAGTCCCAGAGAATGGAGTTCTCTCGAGAGTCTTTGAGTCCCAGAGAACGGAGTTCTCTTGAGAGTCTGTCAGGGGTAAATCAGATTTCTCCTGCCCCTTTATATTAACCTGGCTTGGCCAACCTAGCGAAGCCTAAAACTTATACCATATATCTAGTAACAACAGCATCACCTTCCAATGTCTTAGAGTCCCAGAGAACGGAGTTCTCTCGAGAGTCCTAGAGTCCCAGAGAACGGAGTTCTCTCAAGAGTCTTTCAGGGGTAAATCAAATGACAGAGTAAGACAGTATTCCCAGTAAAATAATTTAAAGGGGTCTCACCTGTTCAGTTGAAGTATCCCACCGCTGCCACCATTTGAAAGGTTCTGGTAGGTTCTGGTGCTGGTGCTGTTGGACCTCTGCTCGAGCTGGACCCAGGATCTGTGGAAGTAACTCTCTGACCGGTCGGGTATTCAAGAAACCATACACAAGGTGTGGATATGCAAGAAAATACAAAGTTTTATTATCTGTGTAGATCTTATATAAACTTTTGGCAAAAGTTGCCTCCCTCGTGTTAACCAATTAGGACAGACCCGAGGTTCATACAAGACAACATAAGTAAAACTCGTGAAGGAAAAATACAAGAATTCAACATCTATAATTACACATAACTACACGTCAATGTGGTTAGTATGTCTTACATCTTCTAGGAATTGGCTTAACCGCAGGCTACATCCTCTTATCTGCTAATGTTTACATTCTTTAGCGCGTACATAAAACAAGCTTTTCCAAGAAAAAAACATTTTGTACAACACACTAATTCCTGTCCTAATATACACATACTTAAAGAGGAGCCCTGAAACAATGGCTCACTAATATCTTACACCATGTGTCTTTTTTTCGGAGTATTCAGACCTCTTACATTGCATGATATAACTTTAACCTCCGTCATTGGTTTTGATTTCTTTAGGCCTACTTACTTTAACTGACAAATTCTTATAGTTTGATATGCGGGTGACCCTTTTTCTTAATTCAACATTTTCATTTAGAGACAAAAATTTACAGATCTGTCCTATTTCCCTATCCCCCTCCCCCCTTGACCTCTTGGTCTAGAGCAGCAGCAATCTTCTTTTCCTTGGGAACAATCCTGGCCCCCCATGCTCTCTCAGGCCCGGGGTGGAGTTCTGTGTGGCGCTTTTGGTCTCGCCTCTCCTACTTTGGGGACGCGAACCCTAAGCTGCCAGGATTCTGTGTCTCCCAATCCCCGTACTTCCTATTTTCCTTTTAATACACCATTCCCTGCCCCCCTCCCTGCCCCCCGTCCCAGTCATTAGAGCGCCAGCAAAAGGAAAAGAGGAGAGAAAGCAAAAATGGAAAAGAAAAAAAAAAGAAAGTGAGTTATTCAAACGTCTCATCTGCCCTTTCCATTCCTCGATCTCTTCTCCAATTACAGGGTCATCCCTCTTATTGTTTGTTCTATCCTTCTTTTGTAGTTTCTTCTACTCTTGACCTCCTATTCATGGCATTCCCTGGAGTAGGGATCTCAAATTTTTCACAAAATTCTGTGGTCTCTTCAACAAAATTCAATCTAGCGGTAATCCCATTTTTTCTACCGATCAGGCATGCAGGGAAACCCAAATTATACTGTACTCCATGTTTCTGTAAAGTCACTAAGAGCAGTTTTAAAGTTCTTCTTCTCTTTAAGGTTTCCTGAGAGAGATCTTGAAAAATTTGAATATTATTTTCATCAAGTTTTATTGGTGACTTTTCTCCTAGTTTCCTCCAGATTTGATTCTTTTCCTCCCAACTTTCAAATCGCACAATAATGTCTCTCGGTTTCTCCTGTGATATTCCTCTTGGCCTTCTTAATCTATGAGCCCTCTCAATTTTAATTGGATTTGTAATTTCTTTGTCAATTACAGGATTAAATATCTTCTTTATTACTTCTGTTAGATCTTCATTTTGAGGGACTTTAGGTACTCCACAGAGTCCAAGGTTTTTTCTTCTGTCCCTATTCTCTTGGTCTTCTATTTTATATGTCTGTTCCTGTTGGTCTCTTTTTAAACTTTGAATTTCACCTTCATTTTTTTTTTATTTTCACTAGATTACGATCCGCAGATTTTTCCACTTCTTCTACTCGTTCCAGCATGTGTCCAAAGTTTCTGTGGATTATTGTCATGTCAGCCTTGAGCGATTTTTCCAGAGCCGCTAGCATCAGTTGCATCTCCGTTTTCGTTGGAGGCCTTCATCCAAGTATAGCTCTATTCTGGACTCTACTACTGTATCCGTCTCTGTACTTTTATTCTGGCCCTTTTTTTTCTTCTCCTTACCCTCCATTTGACTAGCCTTCGGCCCTTGTTGTTTTTCATTTGCCTGTTTCTCTCCGTTTCCACCATGTGTAACATATTTGTTCATTGGCCCCGGGCTCGGGGTCGGTGGAAGACTTAGACGGGGTGATTTTGGGATTGCTCCCCCTTTTCCCGACCTTCCCCTCATCTTCTTTTCTACTGGATGGTCTCCCTGCTCTCTTCTTTTTCCCCTTTGTCCTCTCTCCCGACCTCCCCTTGTCCCTCAGGTCCACTGACCTCTCTTTTCCTTAGGTCAAAAAAAAAGAAAAAATTGCTGCTATGCCTCTTTTCTATTTGCTTAATGTGACAGTCCTGGGCGCTGTGCTGGGCTGACCATAGTCCACGGTTCCAGGCCAGCCAAGCACAGGGAGAAAATAGGCTAGTAATAAATAATTTTATAAGATTCCCTGTGGTATTCCCTGTTAGTATGCGGTTCTGATTCAGCACAGCACGGAATTATAGAGGCAAGCGGTAAAAGCAATAGTAATGGCAAATTTAATGGCCAATTTTCTGTACTTTTTTAATTCTCAATAACGCACAGTTCCTTTTCAAAGCTGTACAAAAAGGTGGAAAAGGTGGGAGAAAATAAAGGTGACCTCTTATCTACGCTTTTGTGGTTTTCACCACCAGCAAACGCATCCACTTCCTCTCACCACAAACAGGTACATAAACAGGTACAGTCAAATGACAAATAAGCGAGTTATCCTTTTTTTTTCCTTTTTTGCCCACTGCCAACACACAGCATCAGTTCAATTCAGTTCAGTACATCACAAGGGGTCAAAGACAGTCAATATTTAATAGTTTTGCACTTCTTTTTAATATTCCCCATTAGCTGTTTTCATATTGATCCAAGACCTCACATTTCAGGAGATTAAAGTTCAATATTGATCAAATTTTTCAGAACTTTTCAATGCTTTTATCGTACTCACCAATACCACATTTGGAGGAGAGAAGGGGAGGTCAGTGGTTAGCACAATCCCTCAACCAGTTAGGGAAGAGAAAACACTGAATCCAATTGAAAAACTTTGCAATATTAAAACGCCTATGAAACATGGAGTCTCGCAAATGTATGACATACTGTCTGAACTAGAAGGAAATGGGCCCTTACCCTTTATCGGAAAATGGGAACAAGACCTGGCAAGGAAGTTAGATGAAAAACAAATGATAGGAACAGTATATGACTACGCATCAGATATTACAACGATAGACGCTAACTATAATATGGTAAGGTGGCACCTGACACCGGAGAAAAATTAATCAATTCCAGCCAAGTAGATCCCCCCAATGTTGGAGGGAGTGTGGTCAAAGGGGAACAACAATACATATATGGTGGGACTGTCAAAAAATAAAAGAATACTGGCATAGTATACTAGAATACATAGAGGAAATAACCAGTGAAAAGATCCCTTTAAATGCGTGGAATGTGTTGTTCCATGGGTCAAATAAAATAAAAAATAAATAAAAAGAAACATTAGTCCCTTCCCTGCTCAATGCTGCAAAGGCTATGATTCCAAAAAAATGGCTTCAAGCAGAGAAGCCATCTATAAAAGAGTGGATACAGAGAGTAGATTATGTAAGCGAGATGGAGTATTTGTGCACCAGAAAACAGGGAACGGAGTAAAGACATAGAGCAATCTGGAAGAAATGGACTGAATTTAAGCAGACAGAGAAATTTGCAGTAGCTATGACAGAAATGGAAGGGCCTGAGACAACTTAAGATGGCGAAATAACAGATCGAGGGTGGGGGAGGGGAAAGGGATAGGGTGGGGGTGGGGTAGGATAATTTAAACATAAGAGGTATGTAAGATTGTATGTGTATAGATATATATTGTTTTTCATGTATGTTGAATTATTCTTAAAAAACAAAAATAAAATAAAGTTTAAATTAAAACAATAAATAAACATATTGAAATTACTAATTTATTATGGAGATCTGGCTTTCCAAAACAAAAGATTATTCATGAGATCCCAAAAAATAATAAATAAATAAAGAAGTTTGTCATAACTCTGTGTGAATATCAGCAGCAAAATAAGTTCATTATTGTAGCATTATAAAGAAGAAAAGAATGCGCTGCATTAAACGATGCAATAATTTACAGCGTTACGAATGTGCTATCTCCATTACAAACCCTAGTTTTACCAGAACGAGCGCTCCCGTCTCATACTTGATTCTGGGCATGCGCGTTTTTTCCCCCTCGGAAAAGCATACACACGCCCGTTTTTCACGACGAGAAAAAGAACGACGTGAAAAACGACGAGAAAAAATAGAGCAGGTTCTAATTTTTTTAGCCCATTTTTCACGTTGTTAAAAATGCTCTGGAGCCTACACACGATCGTTTTTAATGACCAATTTAAAAAATTGCATTTTTCTCGTCATGAAAAACGGTCGTGTGTACGCGGCATTAGTCTAAATATGAGATCTGAGGTCTTTTTGACCCCAGATCTCATATTTAAGAGGACCTCTCATGCTTTTTTCTATTACAAGGGATATTTACATTCCTTGTAATAGGAATAAAAGTGACCTTTTTTTATTTTTTAACAGTGTAAAAATAAATAAAATAAAGTAAAATAAATAAGATTTTTTTTTTTTTTTTAAAGTGCCCCGTCCCGACGAGCTTGCGAACGCAGTGAAAACAGTGTTCAAACCACACATGTGAGGTATCGCCGTGATCGCTAGAGCGAGAGCAATAATTATAGCCCTAGACCTCCTCTGTACCTCAAAACATGCAACCTGTAGAATTTTTTAAACATCGCCTATGGAGATTTTTAAGGGTAAAAGTTTGTCGCCATTCCACGAGCAGGCGCAATTTTGAAGCGTGACATGTTGGGTATCAATTTACTCGGCGTAACATTATCTTTCACAATATAAAAAAAAATTGGGATAACTTTACTGTTGTCTTATTTTTTAATTAAAAAAAGTGTATTTTTTTCAAAAAAAGTGCGCTTGTAAGACCGCTGCGCAAATACGGCGTGACAAAGTATTGTAATGACCGGCATTTTATTCTCTAGGGTGTTAGAAAAAAAAATGTATAAACAAACTTGTTTTTAACTTATAAACACCACATCTAAAAAAGAGGCTCGGTCCTTAAGTGGTTAAAAAGCATGCACCTTATTAGAACATTCCTACTCTAGAGAGAGGAGTTTAGCTCTGCACTATTTCTTTAAAGAACAGGCCGATTGTATACAGTGGCCTTGAACTTCTGCTTTGTGGGCTTCCCAAAGCATC
Organism: Rana muscosa; assembly: GCA_029206835.1. NCBI lineage: Eukaryota > Metazoa > Chordata > Amphibia > Anura > Ranidae > Rana > Rana muscosa. The sequence continues at coordinate 235,743,122 of CM055116.1, read as the reverse complement.
AAGTGAGATATGGCTGACATCTGATTATGAGTCAAATATTCTACAATGTGGGAACGCATAAAAGATTTTAGTGGAAAGTCTGAAAGGAGCAATTCATTAAGTGACCAAGAAGGGTCAATACCTTTGGCCAACACAGAAGAAAGTTGCAGGAGTACAGCAGAGTGATCAGACCAGGAGAACCTAAAGAACGATATTGGGGTAGAAAGTGAATCTGATTTGTCTAGAAAGGTGAAGAGAACTGTAATGGAGCTCTACAAAGTATAAGAGTGCCCACCTGGTGGTGTTCAATAAACTCCAGGCATTAGGTGCGTAATATGTTTCAACAGTTACACTGTTGAATAAATGACCCATGAGAAGGAGGGATTGCAAAGTTGGATCTTTAATTTCCTTAGTGCAAGTAAAGTACATTGACCTCTGATATGCTATTAGTACGACCATCTTCTTAGTCTAATTGCCGGGCTTGATAAACGAAAGAATAGGCAGCGCTGAAAAATTCGGGGGCTGTGTGTTGGGAGAAATGGGTCTCTTGTAGGCAAACTATGGATGCCTTCAATGATCAGAAGTGGAGAAAAGCCATTGTATCTTTGTTAGGGGAGTTAAGTCTCGTTTACATTGAGGGACAGTATTCTAAGAGGAGCCATAGCACTGCGTAATAAGGTAATCTTTAGAGAAGTCATGGATGACGTAAGACTCAAGGATAATGGTAGGGGATGGAGAGAGAAGTGAGAAATAAATGAGGGGGAAGGAAGAAGAAAAGCCTAATAGTCAGCAAAGACCCCAGAGAACCAATGTAGGTTGTAGGTAATCAGTGTTGCATCTCTAAGGGTTGGATTGCCAAGCCTGGGAGTTGTGACTTAGCGCTACAGACCATGGTCTGTCAACGAGATCGAGGTGGGGGGTCACAGTTAAACGCTCAGGGACTATAAAAACGTCTAGTAAGAAAAAAAATGAAAATGTGCTGTCTCAGATGAAAGTTTATAGCCAAGTAGTAAAATGTAATCAGAGAAATAAAATGCAAACAGTGTGAAATCTCTCAACAGAGAAATGTAGCAACATTATGCATAAAAAGTGGGGGGAAGATAAAAGTAAAAGTCATCTGCAGCACCATATGGATGAAATAGATTGACCTGTAGTGGGAGGAGCCTAACTGGTTTCCCCCACCCAGGTTCAGGTTGGTAAAGAGTTAAGGAGCTGTAGCAGAATTGCAAAAACCCATACAGGAAAGGGAATAATAGCAAAAGTAGGCAACGTGGCGTGTGCAGGTGCCTTAAAACAGCAATAATAAGTCTATCACAACTGATGTCAACAATACAAGGTATCAAAGGTGGATATGCACTTTCAAAATCTCTGCTTATAGGCAGAAATTGGCATAGAGGGACTTAAATAAGAGATTTGGTGGTGCTGGTGGTGGGGGAGGGTGGAGAGGGAGAAAGGGGAGGGCAGGATGAGGGAAGGGATAGGTAGGGAGCTTGGGGAAAAAAGGGGGTGGAAAATGGGGAAAAAGGGAAAGGGTTGGAGTGGGGTGATATGGAGCACATTTTGCTGGTTGAAAGATATACTTATAAAGATTCTAAATATGTACTGTATTTATGCTGTTATATTAACCGGCCAGAAAGAAAAGTCATAATTCCATATCTTATATTAATTTAAAATAGTATCCAGATGTAATCCTGAATATATAGAAATATGTGAAGGCCTTTTAATACAATAGCTTTCTTGTGGTAAACTGCTTTATCATTACACACAATTCCAGAACAGTTATCCTTTATCTGTGCATGAGTTTCTACTTGCAATATATGAATGACACTGGCAAGCTGTGATGACCTACTTTACTGAATTATTTTATGACAACTCTTACTTAATGAATTCTTTAATGCTCCTTGGTTCAAGTGGACATACACAATACATTTTTCCTCGTTCAGCCCAGGTTGGTAATTTTTTACATTTATTTTTTCCACCAACTGCTCTAATTTTGACCAATTTAGCAGGAATTGCTCAGAGTTGGAACAATGTATGGTCAGCTTAATATACATCAAATGGTAAAGGGAACATATCCAAATATCAGTGAAAAGACCAATCTATAATAAACCGCATCATATTATGCACTGTTAAATTGGTGGCCAGTCTGGAAGTCAACATCAAACAAGCAAAATGTGCCCTCTTGATCAACTGTTCGGATGGGCTATGGCCTTTTCCATTAAAAGTGGTATAATATCAATATATATAGTATTATAATCAATATAGAAGCATTCCAGGCACATGTATCTATGCTTACAAAAGTCAAGTAAATATATTGATTGTGATTCTTGCAAAGGTAAAGCAGGACAGGGCAAAGCAGCATATTTACTTTAATGCAGATATTCACAAACACCTATAATAACCAGGAACACCGGTCAAAACCAGGTACACACTCCCCCCTACCCCTAAAAAGTGCCACATGTGGCAGTGGAGGGGAGGAGGATGCAAACAAGTGGAACTTCCCAAGACTTCACTGATTTAAGGTTTTATAAATAGGGAAGCCTAAGTCAAGTCTACCCATGCTGCAAGAAAAGAGCAGTAAAAGATCAACCTGCATCTGCATAGACAGATCAATATCTTGGTTGAAAGGGAACCGCAGGTAGGAGATGCTACTGCAGGGTAAAACTGCATGCATTTGTTACAAAGATAATGCCTGAGGAAAATGTGGAGGCCTTTCTTGCAAAACTCAATAGAGTGGCATATCGAGAGACTACCCAAGGCTCAATGGGCTTAGGTCATTGCCTCGTTTTTGACATAAGTGTACTTTGACTTAAAATGATAGTTCACCTTCTCAGTAAAAATTAACAGGGGAAATAACATCCTACACCTTCCCCACTTATTTGGTTCCCACTGCATTTACCTCCATGGGTAATATATGCATCCTGATGCAACTATCCTGGAATTTGTAAACCACGCTGTTCTTCCTCTTTTGCCTAGGGAGGCCAGGACAGATCAGCATAAAGTTATACTTGAAAAAAATGTATGTTTGTTGCATCTAAGTTAAGTCTAATGCCCACAGTGCTGACTAAAACACAGTAAAGATTCCCTTTAAAAAAAATTCTACAGCATATAAAAGCTTTCCAATATTTTTGTGTATCCCTATTCAGATTCAATATATTTACAAGTCTTTTTATTGTAATCGGGGGCATTATTACTGGTATTTATTCAAGACATAAACAAGCTACATTTTCAAATGCAAAATAAAAATGTAAGCCATTATTAACTTTAATCAGAAAAAATACCACTAAATAATCAGCACACAAAGACAAGACTATAAGATGCAACTGACTGGCTATGTGTTTTCTTAACAGGATAAAGATACCCATGAACAAAGAAGAAAATCAATAACAAGGTTGCATACAGTACACCTTATAAGAAACCATTTAAGAACTAAAGTTATAGAGAAACAGTAAATTGCAGGAAAAGAATATATAAAACAAAATATACTAAAGGTGATGGCCACTGAAGATCTGGTACAAATAAACATTGCACCTATGACTCTATTAGAGAGTTTGTCAAGGCAGTCACCATTATGTCCTTCATAGTCCTCTAGAATCATAAACAAAAACATATTTCCACCATTACATTAGACAAAATGGAATATGGGATTAGTAAAACAGCTTACCGAGACAGCTTTCTTTTCACTTTCAAGGTCAGCCTAATGGCCTTAAGGTATAGGACTTACAAAGAGTACAATGGTGGTAAGAATACAAAACATTTATTGCATGCAGAATCAAAATGGATTAAATGTATGTATACTACTCAGCACCATTTTATTTGAAATGCCATTATATTACGTACCATTATGTTGCAAGAGTGCTCCAATTCTATCTCATAAATTGATCCTTAATGTTCTTATACGTAGTAATGTTGACCATTGGGTACTCAGCAGTCAGGTGGGACTGAGGGAGAATTATGCTGGGCCAACATCTCTATAGGTGCCAAAATAGTAGCATAGGCTATTATGCCAGCAAATACACCGAAGTATCCAGCAGAGGAGGGGTTCTTACTATGTTAGTCTGTGAGTTTTTGTTTTTGCCTTATTTTTGATTTCAGTTTAGTTGAACAACTTACATAAAAACAGGAGATTCACATAAAAAATATTTGTAAAGATTGCTGGGGTTCCAGAACTGCATGAGCCACCGTACAGTGGGAGTAAATAACTGTATGTACTCAATAGAATTATTAAACTGAATCTTCAGTAACTAGGTTCCAGAGATACTGTAAGCTTTAATTTACAGTGAATCCAGCTGGCTTACTTTGAGCATGGTTCACTGACAAGTGGCAATTCACTTCACTTTTAAACCTAGAAAAAGAGGAATCTCGCCCTGGGACTTTAAGATGAGGTGAGCACCGCTATGCCAATAAGAGTAATAGCGATAAATTCGGTATATATTTATTTAAAAAAAGTAAAACATGCATGATTATCATCAATAAAAGCCAGTTCATACAAAAACACATCAATAAATAAAATTGAAGGGTGGTACATAAGTAGCAAAGTAGTCATATAGCATACAGGCATCATATTCACCCGACACGTTTCGCGTGGCTCAGCTCGCTCTTCAGGGGTAGATGCATATAATATGTACCTGGGTGAAGAGAATACATATTAAATGTATGGCAAAATGGTGGTATTTTAGGTAAAGGGTGAGAGGGGCCTAATGAATGAGGGCCCCATACTCACCATTGCATATAGCCAAACTGATGGATGTGCAGCTTCTAGGCGATGGCGGCATGCGTCTCACCAGGGAGGTGAGGAGGCGGAGCAACATAGGACCCTACCCAAGGCAGATTGGAGGAGAGGCATTGCATGAAAAGAAAATGTGTTTCACTAGATAATTTTTCTGTGTCCATGATACGTATTGGCTGTAAACACATAATTGTTTTCAAATTTCTTTTTATTAAACTTTTTTTCTCAAATACAAAAAACGTTTACAATTATACAAGATTCAATTACAATATACATTGTTCCCACTAGTTATTCAATATACCGAATCTTGATGTGTATAAATTACTTTATCATTAAAAAAATATACCCTTCATCATTAATCTACATTTACTCCTATTATCTTCCATATCCATTCATCCTAACATCCATTCATCCAAAAAAAAAAAAAAACATCTCCCTCTTATTTCTCTACCGTTCTCCGCTTCATTTCCCTTTCCCCTTCTTATTTCTCCTTATTTTCCATTTATATATATTCTTTGATTCCTTCCGAGAGCCGAAATTCATCCCTTTTTGCCATATTTCTGGCATTTGACTATTTATATATCCTTCTTCTCTTATCTGTCTTTCCATATATTGTATTTCGTTCATTTCACATATCCATTCCACTATATTTGGGCTTTTATTTTCTCTCCAATTGTGAGCTATTATTGTTCTAGCTGCCGTTGTCATATGATGAAAAATATCTTTCTTTATACTCTTTATTGAGTCTGGGATTAAAGATAACAAGGAAATATCTATGTTTAGATTCCTCTCTACTCCCGACACTTTCCAATATATCTTGTGAACTTTTTCCCAGAAATTTCTCACCAAATGACAACTATACCATATGTGGTCCATAGTCCCCCTTTCGACCTTACATCTCCAACAAATATCTGATTGTCCACTGTTTATTTTATTTAACGCTACTGGGCTCCAATACCATCTCATTGATATTTTGTAATTTCTTTCTTGATACTTGGTCGCTAGAGATGTTTTATGAATTATTGAAAATATTTTCTCCCATTCTATCTCTAATATTGATCTCCCTATTTCCTTTCCCCATTTTTTCATTCCTGTTAGCTCTCTAAGGAGTCCAGAAGGGAGTAATAAACCGTATATCTTGGATAATTTTTTAGTTGATTTTTGTTCGTCTATTAAGATTTGTTCAAATTTCGTTTTTGGTCTATTTATTGAAGGTAATACTATATTTGTTGCAATGTATGTTTTTAATTGGTGGTATTTTAGCAATTTATGTTTATATTCGGGTCCCAGATCTTGCATTTTTGGTATTTTCCCTTCCACTAGGATCTGGGCCACCCTTGCGTTCTCCGGTATATTCCATTTTAAGTACTTTTTGGTTGCTAGGGCTGGCGGAAATTCTGGATTGGAGAACAATGGGGTCATTGGTCCCATCATAGTGGATAGGTTCCCTTTTTTTAATTCTGTGTCCCATATTTTTAATGTGGCTCTTACAAAGATTGTTAGTTTTTTATTTCCAGGTATTAAGTGAGGTTTTATCCAGGGAAGCACTTTGAGTTGAATACCTATAATGTCTTCTTCTAATTTAACCCATTGTTTATCCTCCATATTTTGGTACCAGTCTACTCTCCTAGTCAGAGAGATTGCTTGTAGATATTTTAAGAAATCAGGTAGTGCTAACCCTCCCTTTTTCTTAGTTCTAATTAAGATTTCCCTTTTGATTCGTGGTGTTTTATGGGCCCAGATAAAGCTTCCTATTGCTCTCCTTAGTCCAATCATAGGTTTCTTTGGAACGGCTAAAGGAACAGTTTGAAATATATATAACAATTTTGGTAGTATGTACATTTTTATTATATTAATTCTTCCTATCCATGGGTGTGTTATTTTTTCATATTTTTGTAATAATTGTATTACTTTTATTACTTTTCGGATTGTCATATTGTGATTCAATTCTTGTAACTTGTTCAAGTCTTTCAGGATATAAATTTCCAAATATTTAATTGCTACTTGCTGCCATTTAAACGGAAAGTCTTTTTGCAATAATAGCTGTGTTTTTTCCGTTAGTAATACATTTAGCATTTCAGATTTATCATAATTAACTTTAAAATTACCATATATACTCGAGTATAAGCCAAGTTTTTCAGCACATTTTTTTGTGCTGAAAATGCCGCCCTCGGCTTATACTCGAGTCACAGTTATGCGCATAATCTCCTGGACTTTGGGGACCCGGTACTGGCCAAACTTGGCACACATGTAGCTCCATTCTTCTTCTACAAGTGTGCAAAGTTTGTTGTCCAGGGGACCTACAGTCGGGGAGCACCAATTTTTCAAAGCCGGGCACCCCTTCCATAGACTCCCATGTTAAATGGTAATTTCTCTGGTGATTTGGGGACCCGGTACCGGCCGGTCTTAGGTCCCCTGGACCCCAAACTTTGCACACATATAGCCCCATTGCTCCTCTACAAGTGTGCAAAGTTTGTTGTCTGGGGGACCTACGTCTGGGGAGCACCGATTTTTCAAAGCTGGGCACCCCTTCCTCAGACTCCCATGTTAAACGTCAGTCTAGTCATGGACACAGTGAGGCATGGACACAGTGAGGCATGGACACAGTGAGGTATACAGATGGACACCCTAGGCTTATACTCGAGTCAATACGTTTTCCCAGTTTTTTGTGGTAAAATTAGGTGCCTCGGCTTATATTCGGGTCGGCTTATACTCGAGTATATACGGTACTCAATTCCCCAAATCTTTTAAATTATTTTATTAAATTAGGTATTGTTATGATGGGGTTAGTCACGTATTTTAATAAGTCATCTGCATAGACTGCTGTTTTATATTCCTTATCTTTAATACTAATTCCTTGTATATCTTTATTTTTCCTTATTGCTTGTATAAGATGTTCCATCACTAGTATGTATAATAAGGGAGATAGTGGACATCCCTGTCGGGTTCCATTTGAAATTTTTATATACTCCGATAGCATTCCATTTGTTCTTATTTTGGCCCGTGAATTAGAGTACAATGCAACAATCCTACTAAGCATTTTTGGGCCCATTCCTATCTGAACCAATGTTTCCTCTAAGAACTGCCATCCCACTCTATCGAACACTTTTTCAACGTCAACAGATAATAGACATGTTGGGATGGCAGCTCTCTGAGCATGTTCTACTAATGTACAAGTTTTTATAATATTGTCCCTTGTTTCTCTGCCTTTCTTAAAACCCGTTTGATGTAGGTTTATATACCCTGGTAATATAGGTGTTAATGTATTGGAGATAATCTTTGAGTATAGTCTTATACAATATTTGTCAATGAAATTGGTCGATAATTCTTACATAATGTATGATCTTTCTCAGGTTTTGGTATTAATGCAATGTGGGCTTCCATACTTTGTTTTTTTAAAGAAGGGGTAATATTATATCTTGAAATGATTTGTAAAATCTTGAAGTATACCCGTCGGGTCCGGGGCTTTTGCCCAGGACCAGTTCGGAGATAGCATGTTGGATTTCCTTTCTTAAAACCCGTTTGATGTAGGTTTATATACCCTGGTAATATAGGTGTTAATCTATTGGAGATAATCTTTGAGTATAGTCTTATACAATATTTGTCAATGAAATTGGTCGATAATTCTTACATAATATATGATCTTTCTCAGGTTTTGGTATTAATGCAATGTGGGCTTCCATACTTTGTTTTTTTTAAGAAGGGGTATTATTATATCTTGAAATGATTTGTAAAATCTTGAAGTATACCCGTTGGGTCCGGGGCTTTTGCCCAGGACCAGTTCGGAGATAGCATGTTGGATTTCCTCTACTGAGATTTCTTTTTCCAGCTATTCCGTTATTTCTCTTGAAAACACCGGTAGAGCTGTATCTTTTATATATTTACAAATCTCTTCCCCTTTCTTGTCTTTTTCTATATTTTCCTGTTGAGTGTAAAATTGTATAACTTAGAATAATATGTATGGAAAGTTTTAGATATTTCTGTTGGGTCATAGGCCAGTTCCCCATTTGTTTTTAGAATTTTAATGGGTTGTTGGTTTTTTAATGTTCTGGCTAACAATTTCCCTGTTTTGTTACCTTGTTGGTACCATTGTGTTTTATTCTTATCCCTCATCCGAAGGGAATCCTCATCAAGCACGTATTGTAGCTGCATTTGTTTTTCTTTTAATGCTAATTTGTCCCCCATTTTAAGGCTCCGTTTGTGCTTATTTTCTAGTTTTATAATTTCCATCATTAATTGAGACTGTTTCCGTTCTTTTTCCTTTTTCAGCCTAGATCCGTGCTTGATGAATATTCTCCTCCGCACACATTTAAGTGTTTCCCATTGTATGGGGATTGAGGTATCGTCATTTTCATGAGTTGACAGGAATTCTCTCACTACTTGTTGTATATCGTTTTCACACTCTTTGTGTTTTATTAAATTATCATTCAGTCTCCATGTCCCTGTTGGTTTTTTCTATTCGATTAACCTAAGTTCCAAATATATCGGAGCATGGTCTGACCAAGAGAAATTGCCTATATCTGTTAAGGGAGTCATCATCAGAACGGATTGGTTAATAAAAAAATAATCTATTCTATGGTAAGTATTATGTATATTTGAATAATATGTATACATTTTTTCCGTCTGATGTTGAGCCCTCCATATGTCTATCATTTGGTTTCTTCCCAGTACATGTTTAAGTTCTTTTAGTTGACTATTTTTCCTGTGAGAATGAATACTGGTTGTGTCTATTTTTGAGTCCATTATAAAGTTAAAGTCTCCGCCCAAAATTACTGTTCCTTCTGCTTTTTCCATTGCCTCCACAAAAGATTTTATTTCACACTTACCGGTAATTTGTTCGTAGTTTGGTAAATATAAATTTATGATTGTAAATATTTTCCCATATATCATGACCCTTATAATAAAGGATCTGCCATCTTTACCTTTCCAGCTTTGTACTACTTGGTATATCTTTTGTGGAATGCAATAGAAACGGCTCTTGTTTTAGAGTAGGAAAATGTCTCATGGATCCAGGTAACATAATTTCTATTATTTATTTTTGGAATGTGATCTGAACGAAAGTGTGTTTCTTGAAACAGAATGATTCCGATCTTTTGTTTGTGAAATGAATTTAGGATTTGAGATCTTTTAAAGGGTGAATTAAGGCCTCTTGCATTAAAGGAACAAAATTTCACTCCTCCCATAGGAATAATACAAGAGGGGTAATCCGAATGTAGTATGTTGGAGAAGAGAGAAAGAATGAAAAAAAAAAACCCTTGTACACACACGCTAACCACTCGTATCACCTAACTCACTCACCACACTTTACTTTCTCACTACTATGTTGACTTTAACAAGTCTGTTTTACTTTCGTTAGGTCCCTATCTGGGGGTAAACCGGGGCTGCTGTTCCTGATCTGCCGCTCTTTGAGGTTGTCCATGCCACATTCTCAAATCTTTTTAAACATTTATTGGACGATTTTCGTCTTAATGCTTGCTTATTTTATCTTTCATCCGATTAGATTTTTATATGTCATTGATCATTGCTTTCAATTTAGAGACAATAATAATCACTATATCGACTTTCAGAGAAAAAGAGAGGATGAAATAATAAAAAAATGAAAAAAAAAATTACATAATTGAATGTCAGATGGTCTGGAGTAATAATATAGAGTAAACGAGTAATGACATATGTAGGGCTGTGTATGAGTACAGAGTCTGGGCCATGAATGGCCCAGAGATGGAGACAGTAGAGAATTGTAGTGAAGGAATACCAAGAATTGTCAAGAGTGAAGGTGTAGGAGGTGAGAAAGAAGAACAAAAAAAAGAAAGGTAGGAGAAAATGAGGTGAAGTGCAGATAAAGTAAAGTCTGTGTTAACATAAATGTAGCACACGGACCCTTTTCTCCTGCTTACCTCCTCCTTGCAGGGATAAAGGCACACCGTGCCACATGCCCGGATCCTCCTGTTTTAGAAGGTTGAGCAGTGTTCTTTAATTTTGGGTCCTGCAGCGAGTTACCTCCCATCCATTGGTTCTCGTCCCCAGAGTATAGGGAAAAGTCCCCAAAGAAAGTCAATGTCCACACAACTTCAACTCCAACAAAGAGTTTATTTTCCTTTGCTTCAGTTAACGGGGAAATTGAAGAGAGAAAGAAGCTAGCAAAGTTAGGAGGTAGATTCAGGCACATACCACTTGGCTTACTCGTCACCACTCGATCCCGAGTGGGTTTAGCTCACCCAGATAGATCCCTCTCACAGTTCTAGCAGCCGGAGTGGAGCTTGAACAATACTGTAACTTTGTCCCCCGCCTGGGACGGGTTCAGGAGATCCTCTAATAGAGCAGAATCCTGTTATTCCTGAATCCAGAACATTACTTGAACCTCTGTAAAATTTAAAGAACCGTTGATGCCAATGGGCACTTTACAGGGTTATCTTGCTGAACAAGGAATCCTTCCCTCTGACAGGTTACCAGGCCTTTCCAGAGACAGCGACCTACTATCACTCATCTCCTTCGTGGGACTGATCCTTCCCTGGCTTCCTCTCAGTCAGAGCAAGTTACCCTCACCTGGGCACCCTGGGACTCCAGTGTTCTAATTGCAGACCCAGTTGAAGGTACTGGGCCTACCCGAAACGTTGTAGCCTCGGGCTAAAGGTGCTCGAGACTCCTCGACCAGATCACGCACCCCCATGGGGCACACTCCCTTGCCCTCCTCCAGGGGCACACTCTCCTCACATCATGGCGTCTGCCCTTTCTGTATCCCCTCCCAGTATTGCACAGCAGGCGAAACCCCGCCCACCATACGGTAGCCGAGAGAGAACATCCAATCACGCTATTGTGTCACCTAAGGTTTGACCCTAGGCCTGGGCAACAGTGCCACCCGCAGGCCAAAGGGGGAAACATACACCAGACAACACTTACAGCAGAGCAGAGTCCAGTATAACAAATTAGAGAACCTGAACCAACTATGGCTCATACTACCCCTATATTTAGAACATAGCGACCCCCATATTTGGGGCACCCGCTACACACACCCCCCTCCTGAAAAAGCCACTGTCCCCAGTGGCTGGAAGAGATCAGAAAACCCCCCTCCATTCTTAGTGGGTTCTGGTCTTTTCCAACAATATTCAATATTTTGGAAATATATATATATATATATATATATTTTATTGTGCCTGAATCAAAATTTGCAAATAGAGTAAAGAAGAAGAAAGAAAGAAAAGAGCATGTAACAATATACATTACATTTTCTTTTTATAAAACATATTTTTCTTCACAATAGCCAATCCCTCCCTCAATCCTATCATATCTTCCCTACCCATTCTCTGGTGGAGTCAACGGTCGTACACCTGCAGAGGGAAAGAAAAACAAACACACAATGAACACATCCTAACTCCTAGAAACAGAAGCGAACCATTCCTTTAGGAAGGGATGACTAACTTCTGCAGCATAAATTTCTGCAAAACACCACCACCTAGTGGTAGCACACATCACTACAGTGTCAATAATGCGCATAGGCATGTCTCAACACACAGGAACCTTCCCTCTTGATCACGGCGGCTTCCTGCTTTGGCCCTGACTAAACCTACCCAGTATTCAGTTATTAAGGAAAAGAGAAAAAAACGTTTTTTTTCTGCGGAACTGAGGAGAAGGGAAAAAACACAGTTCTCCGGTTCCTTAACAGAGTAGGTTCCCCTGCAACAGGGGATAAAGTTACCAGCGAGTTCAGGGCAGGGTTTTTTTTTCTGTAAAACTGAATATTAATGAGGAGAAAAAAAAACAAGTTCCTTTTTCACAGGTAATAACGAGGATTCGGGAGAACAAGCAGTTTTCCACTCGCATCCTTGGTCGTGACTGAATGCTCCACATCTGCTCCCCAGTCCATGCAAATGACCACTCGATCAGCGTATATGTGCCGACCATAACTCCAAACCCGGCGAAGCCTGAAGAACTCTTCTCTGGAGTCAAAATTATGTCTTCCTCTACCGGCTTCAGGAGTGTCTAAATAATCCAGTATAGTGTCGTTATACCACAAATCCCGTACTTCAAGTTCTTTCATCACATGAAGTGGAACGTACGGGAACTCAAACCCGTAGCTTAGTCTCACAAGGTCCAGCATAGCTTTCTGCAACCTAACGAGCTTCGGCATAGTTTTTAGGTCTCCCTTTCCAGGCAACACACACGAGTCAAGTGATTTGACAGATTTGTAAAAAGTCTCTTTCTTAGCTGTCAATGTCCATGTAGCATCACCCGGGGCCTTTACTCATGCTGTGACTCGGTCGGGACCTTTTGTGGTTTACTCCTTATAACGACACGTAAGGGTAGTAGCCATACACTGATTTGGCAACAGTTTCTGGTTCTTAGTTTCAGCCTCACTTTCCGTTTTAGGTGAAATGAGCTTCTTCCTTTCCCCAGCAAACTTTCCACCACAATCTTTTCCAGCCTCCTTACCGTTCCCTGACGTGGATCTCCTGGAGGTCCCTCCGGCTTAAAGATCCGGTTCAGGCAGGCTCTGGGGCAGGCTTCGACCGTGGCCGCGGGAGGCATTAACGTATCCCACCTTCCGCTTGGCGGGTGGAATGGAGGTTTCTGTTGTAACGGATGCAGCATCCACAATGAAATCCGTTGCAAGCTCCGTAATGGCCAGAGTTCCATCCTCCACATCCGTGGCAGCCAGAGCAGTGCGCGTGGGCCTGGCTGTGGGAGTATTGGTTTTCTCTTCAAGAGCGGCGATTCCTGTAAGGCAGTTGACCTGGTAGACCCGGGGTTTCTCAGTGGACTGGTCCACCTCGAAGAGAAACTCTCCACACAATGTACATCTTCCCAAGGTGCAAAGTTGCACTGCCAGTCCTTGGCATCCAGGACAGGGCATGCCCAGGGCCTCCGCATCCCTGCAGGTGTAGAGTGTGAAGCGACTCCTAGGCTTAAGCCGGATCCCTGTATCCATCAGGGGGGCAGTGAGGGGAGCAAAGTCCATGGTTGGGGTAGGTGGGAACATCCTTGGTCCCGGTGCAACAGAAATCCATGGGGCGGCAGACATGTTGCTTCTCCTTCACTAGTTCAGCTCGTACTGTCCTTTGGCGCCAAGACGCCACGTGCAACACACAAGTTGGCAGGGGCTCCTCCCCCTTTTCTCTTTCAGCACGTAGCTCGCAGGCTTTTCTGGTTTGAGGAACGCCCACGAACTACGCAGTTAGAAAAATTCAGTATAGGTTTAGGCCTGTACCTCTATTTCTCTCACAAATGACGCAGTTTAATTTTCCCAAAATGGCCGACTTTCACAGAACTACAAACAGGGGAAAAACATAGTCCAACTTCCAGGGGTAGCTGCAAAAATCCCAGCCTCGAGCCCCCACGTGTAGCACACGGACCCTTTTCTCCTGCTTACCTCCTCCTTGCAGGGATAAAGGCACATCATGCCAAATGCCTGGATCTTCCTGGTTTAGAAGGTTGAGCAGTGTTCTTTAATTTTGGGTCCTGCAGCGAGTTACCTCCCATCCATTGGTTCTCGTCCCCAGCGTATAGGGAAAAGTCTATGTTCTGTCCCTAAAGAAAGTCAATGTCCACATAACTTCAACTCCAACAAAGAGTTTATTTTCCTTTGCTTCAGTTAACGGGGAAATTGAAGAGAGAAAGAAGCTAGCGAAGTTAGGAGGTAGATTCAGGCACATACCACTTGGCTTACTTGTCACCACTCGATCCCGAGTGGGTTTAGCTCACCCGGATAGATCCCTCTCACAGTTCTAGCAGCCGGAGTGGAGCTCGAACAATACTGTAACTTTGTCCCCCTGGGACGGGTTCAGGAAATCCTCTAATAGAGCAGAATCCTGTTATTCCTGAATCCAGAACATTACTTGAACCTCTGTAAAATTTAAAGAACTGATGATGCCAATGGGCACTTTACAGGGTTATCTTGCGGAGCAAGGGATCCTTCCCTCTGACAGGTTACCAGGCCTTTCCCAAAACAGCGACTCACTATCACTCATCTCCTTAGTGGGACCGATCCTCCCCTGGCTTCCTCTCAGTCAGAGCGGGTTACCCTCACATTGGCACCCTGGGACTCCAGTGTTCTAATTGCAGACCCAGTTGAAGGTACTGGGCCTACCCGGAACGTTGTAGCCTCGGGCTAAAGGTGCCTGAAATTCCTCGACCAGATCACGCACCCCCATTGGGCACACTCCCTTGCCCTCCTCCAGGGGCACACTCTCCTTACATCATGGCGTCTGCCCTTTCTGTATCCCCTCCCGGCATGCACAGCAGGCGACACCCCACCCATGGTACGGTAGCCGAGAGAGAACACCCAATAATGCTATTGTGTCCCCTGAGGTTCGACCCTAGGCCTGGGCAACAGTGCCACCTGCAGGCCAAAAGGGGAAACGTACACCAGGCAACACTTACAGCAGAGCAGAGTCCAGTATAACAAATTAGAGAACCTGAGCAAACTATGGCTCATACTACCCCTAAATTTAGAACATAGTGACCCCCATATTTGGGGTACCCGCTACACAAAAAAATAGAAATGGGTGCTCTAAGGGAGCCGTGTACAAAACACATGGGTGTACCTGAGTGAGATGAGTAAGTGCATCTGTGGGTGGTAAGTCCCAAGAGATGGTTTCCAAGCATGTGTGTCTCGTTGGTGAGAAGAAAAAAAGGGAATCCATGCAGTGCCAGACCTCCAAAATATATCCCCGGGAGAGCCCGAGAGGCTCCGCCCCCAACGCCATGTGGAGATGGCTGACGTGCAAGCGCCGGAGGCGCCCGCCGTCATCGGGAGGTGCGCATGCGCAGGCACTCCTTTCTTTTCTCACTTTTGAACCTAGTTAACGAGTCAATTGGTAAAGAGGCCTAAACAATTACACATTGGTTCACCTCTGGCAATGGAAGAGAATGCAGGCCACAGGGGCCATGTGTGAAATCGACTGCTTTAGCGATACTACCTAATAGGCACGTATATTTCTTCCTTTTGAGGAGATTTACAAGGGACCCCCCATATACTTCTTTCATCTTAAATGCATGGTCTCACTGGATCTCACCAGGTGACTAAAGGTGTTCCAGAGGCTAACTTGGTGCACAGGATTCCTGTTGGGAGACCTGCTGAACAAAGAGAGTTACCTCTTGGGAAGTGGGGGAGAATGTGTGCTAAGTGCTGTAATTATGGTACACTTAACAGTAGTCCTTACTAATATTAATTTTACCTGACTTATTGAGAGAGGGTGTTGATTGCTGTGCTTATAGTAAACTAGTAACTAGTTAATTAAATTCAACTTGTTCTATACAGTGTTGCCAACCCCCTGAAGTGAAATTTACTGGCAAGGATGCCAACATTTCTGTACGGCACCAATTTTTTACTGGCAAAAATAATGAAGATTACTGGCAGAGCCGCATTTTTTACTGATGCTGCAAAAAAGTACCTAAAATTACGTTTTTTAGTGCTAAACAGTGCAAATATAAATATTTCAACTATAAACACACAGCTAATGCTAATATCAATGTGTTTAAGTTAAACAAAAGTAAAAAAACATATTTCTCAATTCACATGAAGGTTAGGTTACTATAACCCAGCCAGCACAGAGTTCCCTCTTACATCAGAGTCTGCAGGATGCCCCCTTACAGTGCAAGGGAACTCTTATGTAAAGGGGAACGCTGCAGATCATGATGTAAGGAGGCACTCTGATGTGGAGGGGGGCTCTGGTGAATAGAGACCACCTTCCACAGAGTGAATACACTAAGGTAAGGGGGGGGGGGTACTAATATAGTTCAGTATCCAAATAGCAATGCGATTTAAGGTAGATATTAAAAGGTAAAAAAAACATATTTCTGTTATTTTCAATATAAAATTAGTCCATCAGTTTTTGTTCACCATCTGCCCCCTCACCTCCTGCCACCACCATCACCTCCTGCCACCACCATCACCTCCTGCCACCACCTGCTCCTCCTGCCACCACCTGCTCCTCCTGCCACAGTCACCTCTTGCCGCCACCACCAGCTCCTCCTGCCACCGTCACCTCCTGCCGCCACCACCAGCTCCTCCTGCCACCACCAGCCCCTCCTGCCACCACCACCAGCTCCTCCTGCCGCCACCACCAGCTCCTCCTGCCGCCACCACCAGCCCCTCCTGCCGCCACCACCAGCTCCTCCTGCCGCCACCACCAGCTCCTCCTGCCACCACCACCAGCTCCTCCTGCCACCACCACCAGCTCCTCCTGCCACCACCAGCTCCTCCTGCCACCACCAGCTCCTCCTGCCACCACCACCAGCTCCCACCACCATCTCCTGCCACCACCAGCTCCTTCTGCCACCACCAGCTCCTTCTGCCACCACCAGCTCCTCCTGCCACCACCAGCTCCTCCTGCCACCACCAGCTTCTTCTGCCACCACCAGCTCCTTCTTCTGCCACCACCAGCTCCTTCTTCTGCCCCCACCTGCTCCTAGTGCCACCACCAGCTCCTTCTGCCTCTGTCACCTCCTGCCATCACCAGCTCCTGCCACCATCACCAGCTCCTTCTGCCACCACCAGCTCCTCCTGCCACCACCAGCTCCTCCTGCCACCACCACCAGCTCCCACCACCATCTCCTGCCACCACCAGCTCCTTCTGCCACCACCAGCTCCTTCTGCCACCACCAGCTCCTCCTGCCACCACCAGCTCCTCCTGCCGCCACCACCAGCTCCTCCTGCCGCCACCACCAGCTCCTGCCGCCACCACCAGCTCCCGCCCCCACCACCAGCTCCCACCACCAGCTCCTCCTGCCACCACCAGCTCCTCCTGCCGCCACCACCAGCTCCTGCCGCCACCACCAGCTCCTCCTGCCACCACCAGCTCCTCCTGCCACCACCAGCTCCTGCCTGCCACCATCAGCTCCTGCCGCCACCACCAGCTCCTGCCGCCACCACCAGCTCCCGCTGCCACCACCAGCTCCCGCCGCCACCACCAGCTCCCACCACCAGCTCCTCCTGCCACCACCAGCTCCTCCTGCCACCACCAGCTCCTGCCGCCACCACCAGCTCCTCCTGCCACCACCAGCTCCTGCCTGCCACCACCAGCTCCTGCCGCCACCACCAGCTCCTGCCGCCACCACCAGCTCCCGCCGCCACCACCAGCTCCCGCCACCACCACCAGCTCCCACCACCAGCTCCTCCTGCCACCACCAGCTCCTCCTGCCACCACCAGCTCCTGCCGCCACCACCAGCTCCTCCTGCCACCACCAGCTCCTGCCTGCCACCACCAGCTCCTGCCGCCACCACCAGCTCCCGCCGCCACCACCAGCTCCCGCCGCCACCACCAGCTCCCGCCGCCACCACCAGCTCCCACCACCAGCTCCTCCTGCCACCACCAGCTCCTCCTGCCACCACCAGCTCCTGCCGCCACCACCAGCTCCTCCTGCCACCACCAGCTCCTGCCTGCCACCACCAGCTCCTGCCGCCACCACCAGCTCCCGCCGCCACCACCAGCTCCCGCCGCCACCACCAGCTCCCGCCGCCACCACCAGCTCCCATCACCAGCTCCTCCTGCCACCACCAGCTCCTCCTGCCACCACCAGCTCCTGCCTGCCACCATCAGCTCCTGCCGCCACCACCAGCTCCTGCCGCCACCACCAGCTCCCACCACCATCACCAGCTCCTCCTGCCACCACCAGCTTCTTCTGCCACCACCAGCTCCTCCTGCCACCACCAGCTCCTGCCTGCCACCACCAGCTCCTGCCGCCACCACCAGCTCCTGCCGCCACCACCAGCTCCCACCACCACCACCAGCTCCTCCTGCCACCACCAGCTCCTCCTGCCACCACCAGCTTCTTCTGCCACCACCTGCTCCTTCTGCCCCCACCTGCTCCTAGTGCCACCACCAGCTCCTTCTGCCTCTGTCACCTCCTGCCACCACCAGCTCCTGCCACCATCACCAGCTCCTGCCACCACCAGCTCCTTCTGCCACCATCACCAGCTCCTGCCTCCATCACCTCCTGCCACCAGTCTGCAACTTGCAGCCTCAACTACTAGTCTGCTGACTGACTCACCAAGTCCAATTTAAGAGACACACACTGGGCACAGCGACGGCGAGCAGCAGCAGCCAGCAGGCTCCACAGTCCACACATTCATCTGGGCAGGCAGGCAGGGGTCCGTCCGTTGCTCCGGTGGGGGGTATGTGTGCTGCTGTCACTGCTGTGGTCCGTACTCCGACCCCGTCACTCAGGCTCCCGAGTCCCGCCGCTCAGCTCTCTTAGTCTCCCGTTTTTAGACTGGCGGCGGTGTTGGCGTGAAAATGCGCTGAGAGAGGTCATTGGCTGCGGCGCGGCGGGTGGGCTGGGCAGAGGCTGTGAAGGAGTCAGACTCGGCGGCTCAGATTCAGATTTTCTCGGCGATTTCCGGAATTGCGCATGCGCAGTTCGGACCCGATGCGATCGGCACCATTTTTACTGGCACATTTCCCTTACTACGGACATTTACGGACAGGGAAAAAGTGCCTTTTATTTACGTATTGTCCGTAATTCTACGTACGGTTGGCAACACTGTCAGTGTTGCCAATCTAAAAGATTTAAATTTACTGACACAACACCCAAAATTTACTTTCACAGTCAAGTTTTTACTGCCATTTCCAAAAGTTTTAAGTGCAAATTTCAGTATTTAGGCTACAAACAAGTACAATATGCATTTAGTAATGTGATTTAGGTAGATATTAAGGCAAAAAACATATTTCTTATTTTATTTTGCATATAGTGTGTAAGTAGCTCACGAACAGGCCTCAGGAGGGCAATCAATTTGAATGGGCAAGCACACATGCATGAAATTGACTCTCACAGTGACATTGACAGCAGTGTGCAGCAGCACAAATGATGATGACACCTCACCAACAGGACACATCCCCTCCTGAGTCACAGTTACAGTCTCTCTCCACATCAGGTAGTCCCTTCAGTCCACTCCAGTCCAAATGGCACTGACAGTCCCGCACCTAGCTTGCCTTGCTCCCATCCCGCAGACCCGCACGCGAGGCTCTGGCAGCTCCACTCAGCTCACTTGCACCATGACATCACACTCCACACTCAGGCGCCACCTCCGCCAGACTCGATTCCTGAACACCCTGGAGCAGGCACTCAGGTGGTCTTGGCTGGGCGTCACAGCCATATTTTTAACTGGCAACCTTTTCCTGTTACTGGCATTTACAAGCAGGAGAAAAATGCCTGCTTTTACTGGTTGCCAGTAAAAATACTGACGGTTGGAACACTGATATGCGTGTACACATTGTTTGCACTTTTCGGGTGGCTATTGGCTAATACCTTGTTTTCTGCTGCATTGCAGTATTCTCCGGCCAAAACCACATCTGAATTCCGACGGAATTCCATTGGAGAAAAATAGAACATGTTCTATGTTTAAACTCTGATGGAATTCATCAGAATTACTCCGATGTGGCACACACACAGTAGGAATTTCCGATGGAAAAAGTCCATCTGACTTTTTCCATTCCGATGGAAAAAGTCAGTCAGACTTTTTCCATCGGAAATTCCTATCGTGTGTACAAGGCATTAGACTTGATTGATCTAAATGCTCTCTTCTGCCATCTCTAGGATGTTCCTCTGTACTAAGATGTATGTGGTCACATTGCAGCTCTATACCTGGCTTTGATCTGTTGTGTTTAAATTGAGGTCAGCACATTTAAAGGTTTGCACTGATACTTGTCTGGCTATTTCCTTTTTTTTTTTTTTTTGCATAAACAGTTTACATTTTTCACGGGGATACAAAAGAAAAAAGGGTAATGCGTAGTTTACAAAGTCACAAGCACATATAATAACAGTGGAGCTCAGACTGGGAAAACCCAGAAGGTGAGCAAGAAAATAAGAAAAGACAAAATCAAATGAAACATTTCTAAACAGTTATAATACACTCCTCTGTGGGGTGGGAGAGGTCATATACAGCCCTTGTGGTCCCTGGCCATTCAATCTGAGTAGGCAGGGGGAGAAAAGGGAGAGGGGGAGAGATATGAAAAAGGGGGGAGGATGGTTGGGTGGACAGGGTGGGTTGAGAAGAAGGACATGTGCAGGTATGGGAGAGGGGGTGAGAACATCACCAACTGCCCTCTCCATTGTCTAGCAGTCAAATCAGTAAGATATGTCACACCATCAGTGTAATGCAGGGGTGACCCTCCAAGCCAATGGTTAACTAGTCCTCTGGTAACAAAAGAGTCCAAGAGTGAAAAGTTTCTGAAGGTCTACATCCCAGCCTTCAATGACAGAATGGCTTTAAAAGCGCTCAACTATACAAGGAGCTTACACGTGGCGCAACGTGACTTATCAGAGGACAATCGATTGAATGTGGAGATCGATTGAAGGAACATATAAGAAGTCAGCCCTCTCAACTTTTGTGATTACCCTTGAAAAGGGACTGCATGAATTACCTTTCTGTTTAATCAGAGGCCCATTCATTAAGGTGAGCGGCCTGTACCTCTGGTGGTAGAAACACTGAAAAGGATGCACAGTGATTATTATCGGCTTTAGGCACCCTGTTCATTATGAAGGAGCTTTCTCTCTTCCTCTTCCTGTCGGTGTGTCAGTTGGTGACACCTTTTGTGCTGCAAAAACTTTTCACTCCTGGACTCTTTTGTTCTATGTGTTTTACTTAAGCGCTGCACGGCTTTTTTATTGATGTTATACGTAAGGATTGTTTTATATTGACCTTCGGTGTTCAGCTGCTTTTAGCTAGGATCTGTTTTCTGGTTTTGCGCTGTCTGATCCAATTTACAGTCTTCTGGTAAGTCACGTTGCACCACGTGTAAGCTCCTTGTATAGTTGAGAGCTTTTAAAGGCTGTCCATGGTTCCCATGTGTCGGTGAATTTCAAAATCTTGTCTAGAGTGATGTAGATCATCTCCTCCATCTCACTGAAGCAATTCTGTCATTGAAGGCTGTGATGTAGACCGCCAGTGAACTGGTACACACATCCTTTCAGCGTTGACCATATGCATGACAATCGATTTGTAGTAGTAATAGATACTGCGCTGGAGAGAACTCCAGCGGGAGAGAGGATACCTTTGTGATTACATCATGTACCTTATGCCAAAATGGCTGGAGTGATGGGCAGCTCCACCAAATATGGAGGAACGTGCCCGTTCTGGAAATACCGAGGTTAGTGTGATAGGGGGGTGGTCCCATAGAACAATGCTTTCGGGAGAAGCACCATGGAGATAAGACAGGTCCGATTGGGAGATAAAGAGGTAATCTATCCTCACATAGCGATTGTGAGGTGGAGAAAAAAATGTATAGTCCCTGTCCCGGGGATAGAGGGTTCTCCAAGTGTCATTTAAGGTAAGGGAGGCTAACTGTAGTTTGATTTGGCGGAGGGCAGAAAAGGGATGGGAGGAGGTCCTCTTAGAGGTGTCTAACAGAGAGTTCAAGGGGACATTAAAATTTCCTCCTAATACCAGGAGCTCCGACTGAAAAAGTGTGAGTTACGTTATTACCTCTCGTAAAAAGGCAACCTGTTTTAAATTGGGGTAGTAAACATTAGCTAGTGTAATTGGCTTGTTGTTTCACGTGCCCTTCAGGAACAGAAATCTCCCCTCTGGGTCAAGTATCTGATCAGTGATGTCGATATGGAAGGTTTTGGAAAGCAGGATTGAGACACCTTTGGATTTGGATTCAAGACATGTGGCATGGAATGCTGTGGGAAAGCGGTTGTCATGAAAATGAGGGACTGACCCAGACTTAAAGTGTGTTTCTTGGAAGAAAAGGACCGTGCCCTTTGTCGGTGTGCTTCTGCAAGAATACTGCTGCATTTTTCTGGGACATTTTGTTTTCTAGCATTAAGAGAATAAACTTTAAGAGAAAGGGGAGCTAAGCATGATGAGTTGTGTGTCATGGTCAACTCTTTAGAATCTGCAATCTAGGTATGTACAATCAGATTACTTTATGACTGGAGAGGGCAGTTGGGGGGAGGGGGGGTAGTTGGGGGGAAAGAGAAGTGAGGGAAGAAAAAATAAAAAGGGGGGGGAGGGCCAAGGTTTTAACCTGAGCCTAGTGAGGAGAGGGGAAAACTAGTTGTAGGAGGTTCACACAAATCAACTACCGGAGACCTTGGGAAGGAAGAGGGAAAGGTAGGGAAAGGGGAAGGGATGCCGGATATGTTCAAAGGGGAGCCTGCCGCTCTGAGGTGGGAAAGAGGTCTAACAGTAGGAAACCAAAAACATTGACCAACTAAGGCATGCAAACATTAGAACAGTAATTTTTGGATAAGCTTCAGAACTCTGGAATAGGCTGTCTGAAGAAGCAAAGAGAAACCACCTCCAAGGAGAGGGAGCTCTGCTCTTAATCCCCCCCCTTGTGCTGTAATGCAATAAAAGGGAGCTACCTGAAAAGCAGACCAAACTATCTGGGTTGCCTGGGAGACTGCTCTTTTGGAGCATGTCAGATAATCGGGGTCTAAAGGCCAAAGGGCCTATGGTGTCACAGGAGCACCTCCCCAGCAACCCAGACCAATACACACAGAGATATAAAACAATAGTGCAAACCACAGTGCCATAAAGGTTAACCATATGCATCCAGAAAGCTATAGTCCCAGTTCCCCCCTTTGGATGCTGCAATCAAGGAGAAGCAGACAAAGAGTGATGGACCCATGGGTCCCATGTAAAAGCCTCTAGGTCAAGCAACAGGGCTCACTCATTTACAGCCCCAGCCCTCCAAATCGGGGAGTGGTGCTCTAAAGCTAGTGACGCCAAAGCCTCCGGTCACCTATCATGAGAACAGGATTGACATCAGTCAAGAAAAGCCCTGCTACTCGACCCAGGGCCCCTATTAGGGACTGCAAGTCTGCAGGGGACACCTGCCGTCACATTCGGATGTCATCAAGCTGCTCATTTCCTGCAGAGTCTGACCCAAATATAAGGGCCATTGGGCATGTACCGAAGCATAATGCCAATAATAATGTCATTTCTAGTCTCATATATAATAGACGTTGTCACCATGTTGAGGATACTTATCGGCAGTATGCCGTAGGAAAGGCATACAGGAAAAATGATCAGGGCTCTGTCAGGAAAGGGTTCACCTGCTAGTGGTGCTGTTGGTCCTATGGATTGCAGTACTAGTGTCCACCAGGTGTCCTCTTGCAGCCAGTATCGATGGTGGAGGATCTCACCTGCTGGTGGTACTGTGTGATCCATGGGCCTTAGTAACGGCGTCCACCAGCGGGTGTATTCCAGCAGTGTGGGGTAGGCAGCACTTCCTCCGCTCAGCTGTTACATGAGGATAATCACTGCAGTCCTATAAATACCCAGCGGGCCCTCACATGCTCACCTTGGTATCTCTCTCCCTGACCTTGAACCTGCTATCCTGACTTTGAGCCTGCATCTTACCTGACCTGATTCGATCTGATCCCTATCCCTAGCCCATCCTGGACCTGTCCCTCCTGTTACCTGATTACCTCGGATCCCTGCCCTGCAGCCTGTCCATCCATCCTCTCCCTGTCCTGTTGTTTCCCCGTCCTTACCCATCTGTTGATATCCCCTTGTGTATGACCTTCAGCCTGGCTTGTTTACGATTCTGGTATCTCCACTTTATTTGTATATACTATTTGTTGTTAGTTGTGCACTGCTTGTTTTCACTTGTTTGTCGCATTTTAAATAAACACCCTTTTTTCACTAACATGCGTTTTTGGTCTCCTTTGTGTAGTCACACAGTCTGGTCTACTAGATTCCCTGACAGGCCCCCAGACATCCTAAGTTTGTGGTGATTGCTCCCAGGCCTGGTACAGTGGAAGGGCAGCCTAAAAAAAAAGGGAAAAAAAGGCCTTAGGGGTTAGAATGGTGTAGCAGTCATCAGATGACAAAAAATGCAGTTCCCTTACAGGAGTCTTAAGGTGCTAAGCCTATAATAGCTATGAATTCCAAAGTTTTGAGTAGAACCTGTAGATAGCAGAAATGTACTCCCCGTCGTGCCAACAGCATGGCTAGTCTTTGCACAAGTCACTCACCTGGCAAGAGGAGTACTAACTCTGTAATTAGTCGACTAAAGGTTTGTGTCCATCCTCCCTTGGTTACCTTGACTTCTACCTTCTGAACCTTGTTATCATCACTGGGCATACCTTTAGTAATAAGACCCACAGGCCACTCATTCCGACAAACTTCCTTGTCTTTTAGAAGGATGAGATCTCCAACCTTAAGATTCGGCTTAGATGTTTGCCATTTGCTACGACCTTGAAGGTGATGAAGATACTTCTTCCTCCAGCGATGCCAAAACTCATTGGCTAGTTGCTGCACCTGCTTCCATTGATGCCTGTAGATATCCTTGGGTTCGATCTCACTTGAAGATATTACAGCAGATAGCCAGGTGGAAAAACACTCAAAACGGTGTGACCGCAGCTTCTGTTTTGTATTTACAGAAGTGTGGAGTGATATGTTCACAGTTCTTATTTCCTTATCATCTTCAGGGCTTACTAGCCCATAGGTAGTGTCAATAGGGGGTGAGTAGGAGTCCTCACACAAAAACCTTGGAGGGGACAGCCATAAGCTGTCCTGAAGAACAGCAGGTGACACGGCTCTGGTCCCACAGTCAGCTGGGCTGAGTTCAGTGGGAACGTGATGCCATTGACTTGGTAGAGAGAACCTCTTAATACGTTTAACCCTGTTGCTGACGTACACATAAAATTGTTTTGTTTGGTTGTATATGTAACCAAGTACTACTTTACTGTGTGTATAGAAGGTGAGAGAAGGTGAAAGAATCAATTCTAGTGTCCATTTCACTTCGCATGACTTCGGCAATTTCTACTACTATCACGGCTGCACAAAGTTCAAGTCTTGGTATGGTATGTGCAGGTTTGGGAGTGAGTTTTGCCTTGCCTAGGACAAAACTACAGTGTGATTCTCCATTCATTTCAGATGCCTTCAAATAGGCTACTGCAGCAATAGCTTCAACTGATGCATCGGAGAAAATATGAATCTCTCTCCGGTTAGCAGATGAAGTGGAACCTGTACATAGCAACGGGGGATCTGAAGTTTTTCTAGTGACTTCAAAGAATGTCTCCACCTTTCCCAATTGTGTTGATTCTCACTAGGCAAGGGAGTATCCCAGTCTATGTTCTCAGTAGATAACTTAGTAAAATCTTACCTTGAATGGTAACTGGAGCAAGGAAACCCAGTGGGTCATAGATGCTATTCACCACCGACAGGACTCCTCTCTAAGTGAAGGGTTTGTCACAAGTTGACACTTGGACGGTGAATGTCTCTTGTTTGATGTTCCACAACAAACCCAGACTTCGCTATATAGGAGGCACATCTGTACCTAAATCAAAGTTTTTTTAGACTAGTGGCATAGTCCTCAGAGTGAAAGGCATTCATAAGTTCCTGGCTGTTGGATATAATCTTGTGCAGTCTAAGGTTTGCTACAGACAGTATCTCCTTTGTTCTGGTGAGAAGATCAGTTGCTTCTTTAGCGGTTGGAAAAGACTTGAGTGCGTCGTCAACGTAGAAGTTTCTTTCAACAAATTGACGAGCATCAGATCCATATTCTTCTTCTCCAGTCTGAGCTGTTCTTCTTAGCCCATAAGTTGCCACTGCTGGGGAAGGACTATTACCGAAGACATGTACCTTCATGCAATAATCTATAACTTCCTTGTTGATCTCATTGTCCTTGTGCCATAGAAACCTGAGGTCGTTTCTGTTGTCTTCTCTGATGATGAAGCAGTGAAACATCTGTTGAATGTTGGCCATTAGGGATGAGCTTCGTGTTCGAGTCGAACATACGTTCGACTCGAACATCGGCTGTTCGATCGTTCGATGAAGATCGAACGATTTGGGCCGTTCGCGCCAAATTCGAGTGACGCGAATGGCCCACAATGCACTACGCCATCGCAGTGTCATCCAGGCGCTGTGATTGGCCAAGCATGCACTGTGACTCCGCATGCTTGGCCAATCACAGCGCCGGCAGCGAGGAGAGCAATGATTGGCCACAGGCAGGATGCCTGTGGCCAATTATTGCTGAGGGGGTTTAGTACACGCCCCACACTATAAAAGGCCGCCAGCGCGGCGGCCTTGTGTAGTGTGTTCCGGAGCAGGGAAAGAGAAGCATAGGCAGGGACAGTGTCATTTTTTTTCCTTTACTAATCCTGAATTCCTTGTGTTTAGGGACAAATAAGGATAGGTAGGGAGAGTGTCAGTGACAGTGTGTTATTCTGTGCTAAACCTTGTTTGTAGGGACAGAGAGGTACAGTGAGGGAAAGTGTCAGTGTGCTATTCTGTGCTAATCCTTGTTTGTAGGGAGGGACAGAGTAGGACAGTGAGGGAAAGTGTCAGTGTGCTATTCTGTTCTAAACCAATCTTGCTGAACCATATTTTCAATCCTTGAGTTTAGGGACAGAGAGGTACAGTGAGTGAAACTGACAGTGTGCTATTCTGTTCTAAACCAATTTTGCTGTTCCATATTTCAAATCCTTGAGTTTAGGGACAGAGAAGGACACTCGTGGAAATTATCAGTGTGCTATTCTGTGCTAAATCTTGTTTGTAGGGAGGGACAGAGTAGGACAGTGAGGGAAAGTTTCAGTGTGCTATTCTGTTCTAAACCAATTTTGCTGTTCCATATTTCAAATCCTTCAGTTTAGGGACAGAGAAGGACACTCGTGGAAATTATCAGTGTGCTATTCTGTGCTAAATCTTGTTTGTAGGGAGGGACAGAGTAGGACAGTGAGGGAAAGTGTCAGTGTGCTATTCTGTTCTAAACCAATTTTGCTGTTCCATATTTTCAATCCTTGAGTTTAGGGACAGAGAAGGACACTCGTGGAAATTATCAGTGTGCTATTCTGTGCTAAATCTTGTTTGTAGGGAGGGACAGAGTTGGACAGTGAGGGAAAGTGTCAGTGTGCTATTCTGTTCTAAACCAATTTTGCTGAACCATATTTTCAATCCTTGAGTTTAGGGACAGAGAGGTACAGTGAGTGAAACTGACAGTGTGCTATTCTGTTCTAAACCAATTTTGCTGTTCCATATTTCAAATCCTTGAGTTTAGGGACAGAGAAGGACACTCGTGGAAATTATCAGTGTGCTATTCTGTGCTAAATCTTGTTTGTAGGGAGGGACAGAGTAGGACAGTGAGGGAAAGTGTCAGTGTGCTATTCTGTTCTAAACCAATTTTGCTGTTCCATATTTTCAATCCTTGAGTTTAGGGACAGAGAAGGACACTCGTGGAAACTATCAGTGTGCTATTCTGTGCTAAATCTTGTTTGTAGGGAGGGACAGAGTAGGACAGTGAGGGAAAGTGTCAGTGTGCTATTCTGTTCTAAACCAATTTTGCTGTTCCATATTTTCAATCCTTGAGTTTAGGGACAGAGAAGGACACTTGTGGAAACTATCAGTGTGCTATTCTGTGCTAAATCTTGTTTGTAGGGAGGGACAGAGTAGGACAGTGAGGGAAAGTGTCAGTGTGCTATTCTGTTCTAAACCAATTTTGCTGTTCCATATTTTCAATCCTTGAGTTTAGGGACAGAGAAGGACACTCGTGGAAATTATCAGTGTGCTATTCTGTGCTAAATCTTGTTTGTAGGGAGGGACAGAGTAGGACAGTGAGGGAAAGTGTCAGCGTGCTATTCTGTTCTAAACCAATTTTGCTGAACCATATTTTCAATCCTTGAGTTTAGGGACAGAGAGGTACAGTGAGTGAAACTGACAGTGTGCTATTCTGTTCTAAACCAATTTTGCTGTTCCATATTTCAAATCCTTGAGTTTAGGGACAGAGAAGGACACTCGTGGAAACTATCAGTGTGCTATTCTGTGCTAAATCTTGTTTGTAGGGAGGGACAGAGTAGGACAGTGAGGGAAAGTGTCAGTGTGCTATTCTGTTCTAAACCAATTTTGCTGAACCATATTTTCAATCCTTGTGTTTAGGGACAGAGAAGGATAGGCAGGGGACAGTGTCAGTGTCATTGTTGCTAAGCCTCCTGCACAGTATACACCTGAAGGTAGCCCTTATTGCTCTTTTTCCCATCTCCCTGCAGGCCATCCATTAAAATGTCTGGAAGGCAAACAAGGAGAGGCAGACAGTCAGGAGGCAAAAAAAGAGGGCAAGCAGGCTCTGTGTCTGGGGGCAACAGTGCTGGTCATGGACGCGGTGCATTGTCATCAGCACATGGCCATGGGACACGCTTGTCCTTCTTTTTGGCAGCTGGACATGTTGAGCCACATCATGCCGAAGACTTGGTAGAGTGGATGACCAAGCCCACCTCATCCTCCTCATCCTCTCTCACCCAGGCTCAGGGTACTGGCAAAGCAGCTGCCAAAGCGTCCTCTTCTCTGGTATCATTATCTTCATTAGTCAATCCTTCCCTAGACCCACCATGTCCTCCTCCTGAGGAGTCCCCCGAACTGTTTGAGCACAGTGTTGGGTACATGCTCCAGGAGGATGCCCAGCGTTTCGAAGGATCTGATGATGTTACCCAGCTACAGGAAGGCAGCAGCGTGATAGCAGAGAGAGGGGATGCTCAAGAAGGACACCAAACTGGCAGTCATGCTCCAGCAGCTGCAGCATACTGCCAGATTGGCTCCAGTGATGAGGAGGGAGGGGATGATGAGGTCACTGACTCCACGCGGGTGCCTAATAGGAGAGAGGAGGAGGAGGAGGATGAGGATGAGGAGGAGGCACATCTCCAATGAGGCAGGATGCCCTTGAGTGGTCAGCGTATGGGCAGCACACCGACAGAATCACACCACAGAGCTCCGCCTGTGCAGGGCGCTGCCTCTGCCCGTCATTCAAAAAGTTCTTTGGTGTGGGCCTTTTTTGAGGCGAGTGCATCAGATCGCACAGCTGCTGTTTGCAACATATGTCTCAAGCGTATATCGCGTGGCCAAAACATCAGCCGCTTGGGCACCACATGTTTGATCAGACATATGTTGACCTGCCATGCAGCTCGTTGGCAAGCCTACCTTAAAGACCCACACCAAAGAACAAAGCTGACCTCTTCTTGCACCGCATCAGCTGGGATCTCCAACCCCACTATACCTTCACTCCTCTCTGAAACCTGCTCTGTGAGGAATGAAGGTGTAGAATTAGGTGTGTCACAGGCAAGTACTTGCGGGCACTCTGCTAGCAGTACACCAACGTCCGATTCTAGCAGGCAAATTTCCCTGCCCCAGCTGCTGGACCGTCGAAAGAAGTTCACTCCCAGCCATCCACATGCCCAGCGGTTGAATGCTAGCTTGGCTAAATTGCTAGCGCTTCAACTGCTGCCTTTTCAGTTGGTAGACTCGGCCCCCTTCCGTGAGTTTGTGCAATGTGCGGTTCCTCAGTGGCAGGTTCCCAAACGCCACTTTTTCGCACGGAAGGCGATTCCGGCTCTCTACAGGCATGTGGAAGGCAATGTCTTGGCCTCGCTGGACAGGGTGGTCAGCGGTAAGGTGCATATTACCGCTGACTCATGGTCCAGCAGGCATGGACAGGGACGTTACCTTTCTTTCACGGCCCATTGGGTCACTCTTTTGGCAGCTGGGAAGGATGCAGGACAAGGTGCAGTAGTGTTGGAGGTTGTTCCACCGCCACGCCTCCAAAATGCTACTACTGGTTGTGACACGCCTCTCTCCTCCACCCCCTCCTCTTCTTCTTCCTCCATGGCCTCTTCCTGTGGTTTGTCCTCGGAACCAGCGGTGCTCCGTAGGCGTTCAAGGGGCTACGCAAGTACGCAGGCAAAAATATGCCATGCCGTGCTTGCGCTGGTGTGTTTGGGGGACAGGAGCCACACTGGGGCAGAGGTCCTGTCTGCTCTGCAGGGGCAGGCCGAGAGGTGGTTGACGCCACGCCAGCTTAAGCCAGGAATGGTGGTTTGCGACAATGGCACCAACCTCCTCTCCGCCCTCCGACAGGGACAACTGACCCATGTGCCCTGTATGGCTCACGTCCTTAACCTGGTGGTGCAGCGGTTCTTGGGCAGGTACCCAGGCTTACAGGATGTCCTGAGGCAGGCCAGGAAAGTCTGTGTGCATTTCCGCAGATCTTATAATGCCAGTGCTTGCCTGGCTGAGCTGCAAAAGGAGTTGAACCTGCCCAAGAACCGCCTTATATGTGACATGCCCACCAGGTGGAACTCAACGTTGGCCATGCTGCAGCGGCTGCACACGCAGCAGAGGGCCATCAATGAGTGCCTGTGCGACTACGGCACCAGGACAGGGTCAGGGGAGCTTGGGTTTTTTTCACCACGCCAGTGGGGCATGATCAGGGATGCATGCACTGTCCTGGCACCATTTGAGGAGGCCACGAGGATGGTGAGCAGTGACAGTGCATGCATCAGTGACACTGTACCTCTTGTCCACCTGTTGAAGCACACGCTGCGTGGAATAATGGACAGGGCACTTGAGGCAGAACAGAGGCAGGAAGAGGAGGACTTCCTTGCCTCTCAAGACCCCCTTTACCCAGACAGTGTTCCTTCTGTCCCACCCATCGCACAGGAAGAGGAGGAGGAGGAGGAGGAGGAGGAGGAGGATTGTGTCAGCATGGAGGTGGAGGCTGGCACTCAGCATCATCAGCAGCAGTCTTTTAGGGATGATTTACAGTCCCAAGAAACCAGTGGACTTGTACGTGGCTGGGAGGAGGTGGCTGCGGATCATGTCGTCCTTAGTGACCCAGAGGACTCCGGACTGAATGCCTCAGCTAACCTACGCTGCATGGCCTCCCTGATCCTGCAAAGTCTGCAGAAGGATCCTCGTATTCTTCGGATCAAGGAGAGGGACCATTACTGGCTGGCCACTCTCCTTGATCCACGGTACAAGGGTAAGGTTGCGGACCTTATCGTACCGTCGCAGAGGGAGCAGAGGATGAGACAACTCCGGGAGGCCTTGCAGAAAGGTCTGTGCAACACGTTCCCAGAGACTGGGAGGTTACAAACTCCTGGTCCTGGACAACGAGTTGCTGAGGCTTCGGGCAGTCAAAGAAGGAGCGATGGGGAAGGTGGCCGTCTGACCGATGCGTTCAGACAATTCTTTAGTCCGCAGCCCCAAAGTATGATCGGTTCCAGCAACCATCGCCAGCGTCTGATATACATGGTCCAGGAATACCTAGGGGCAAGGTCAGACTTGGACACCTTCCCCACCGAAAATCCTCTGGCTTACTGGGTCTTGAGGATGGATCACTGGCCAGAGCTTGCACAGTATGCAATTGAGCTACTGGCCTGTCCTGCATCCAGCGTTCTTTCAGAACGCACATTCAGTGCTGCTGGAGGATTTGTCACGGATCACAGGGTGCGCCTGTCCACCGACTCGGTTGATCGACTGACTTTCATCAAGATGAACCAGTCTTGGATCACCACCAGCTACCACACACCAGATGCTGATATAACAGACTAATTGATTTTAAAATGTCACATCCCTTCAAGACTGATGCTGATGCTGAGTGCCTGTGCTGTTATGTTGACTGGCTATCCTCCTCCTCCTCCTCAATGATACGATTAATGATGATAGCTTGGAAGATCATTTTGGTTTATGGGTGACGCCACCAGTGGCTAAGGCCCAATTTTTCAGCCCCTGTTTAACAGGGGCGTGAAATTACAATTTTTGATGCAATACTTTGCAACAGGCCTCATTGCTGTGCTCCAAGTACAGTATCTGTGAGGGGTTGCAGTGTTGTGCCACCAGTGCCTAAGGCCCAATTTTTCAGCCCCTGTTCAACAGGGGCATGCAATTATAATTATTGATCTAATAATTCACAGCAGGGCCCATTGCTGCGCCCACCAAGAGTAACTGTCAAGCCTTACAGTGTTGTGGCACCAGCACCACCATCACCACCACCACCACCACCAAAGGCCCAATTTTTCAGCCCCTGTTCAACAGGGGCATGCAATTATAATTATTGATCTAATAATTCACAGCAGGGCCCATTGCTGCGCCCACCAAGAGTAACTGTCAGGCCTTACAGTGTTGTGGCACCAGCACCACCATCACCACCACCACCACCACCAAAGGCCCAATTTTTCAGCCCCTCTTCAACAGGGGCATGCAATTATAATTATTGATCGAATAATTCACAGCAGGACCCATTGCTGCGCCCACCAAGAGTAACTGTCAGGCCTTACAGTGTTGTGGCACCAGCACCACCATCACCACCACCACCACCACCAAAGGCCCAATTTTTCAGCCCCTGTTCAACAGGGGCATGCAATTATAATTATTGTTCGAATAATTCACAGCAGGGCCCATTGCTGCGCCCACCAAGAGTAACTGTCAGGCCTTACAGTGTTGTGGCACCAGCACCACCATCACCACCACCACCACCACCAAAGGCCCAATTTTTCAGCCCCTATTCAACAGGGGCATGCAATTATAATTATTGATCTAATAATTCACAGCAGGGCCCATTGCTGCACCCACCAAGAGTAACTGTCAGGCCTTACAGTGTTGTGGCACCAGCACCACCATCAAAGGCCCAATTTTTACTACCACTGATCAACAATTATATGTTATTACAATTCCTGATATAATAGTTGACAGCAGGGCGTTCCAGCACCCACCAAGAATAACTGTGAGTGCTTTCAGTGTTGTGCCAACACCAACACCTAAGGGGCCAATTTCTGCAGAGTATATACGGCAGGTCCCTACTTTCAAACATCCAACTTACAAACTACTACTACTTGCAAACGGAAGAAGACAACAGGAAGTGAGAGGAAATCTACCCCTTGGAAGGAAAATTCTCTCCTGTAAGAATTAATATGGGAGAAAGGTGTCTCCTCTGTACTGATGCTTTATCACCAATCCTTGTTTCAATAAAAACACCACATTTCAAAAACAGTTGTCATTGGGACGCAAAGTGAGGTGAAATGTTCTGAACAGGGGCACAGACAGCGAAAAAAATGTGACAGGGGTGATAACCGTTCCCTATGTTTTACAAAAAGCTAAAAAAAAGGAATTTGGCATGGAGCTACACTTAAACAATGCAGCTGTTCAAAATTACAAACAGATTCTACATAAGAACAAACCTACAGTCCCTGTCTTGTATGCACCGCCTGTATACGGCTGTTCAGAGTATATAGGTCCTTTTTTATTTTGTGTGCGGGGTTCCCCTTAATATCCATACAAGACCCAAAGGGGCTGGTAATGGGCTGGGGTAGGGGGGGGGGGGTTGATGGGGTAGCTATGCCATTTTTCCTAAAGATTTTCATCCATATTACCGGGACCAGACATTGCATTAAAGCCGCAAGCAGTTTTAAATGGCTTTTTTTCCTTTAGAAATGTTATTTTGTGCAGGGACAGTTCTAAACACGGGAAACATGTGGCACTTCACAGGCATACTTTAGACACCCCCCAGGTACAATATTTAAAGGAATATTTGACTTTTTTTTTTCACTTTATGCATCATTAAAATGACTGCTCCCGGAAAACGTCAGTTTTTAAAACTTCTTTTTGCATTGATACATGTCCCCTGGTGCAGAACCCGGGTTCCCAAACTCTGTTTCGGACAATAACATGGATAATAGTCGTTATAATTAGCACTTTAGAATCCGAACGTTCGCATCCATTGTATTTAATAGGGTTCTAATGTTCGTGCGAACTTTCGGTCTGTTCGCGGGTTCTGGTGCGAACCGAACCCGGGGGTGTTCGGCTCATCACTATTGGCCATTACTGCTACAGGCTCTTGTCTGAAGCGAATCAAGACTCCTATTAGACTGTTGTTCATGTTGGGCCCTGTAAGGAGCATGTTGTTAAGAGAAACACCTTCATGCTGAGCACTGGAATCAAAGACAACTCTGATTTGGTCTGGTTTGCGCGGGTGATACACGCCAAAGGATGGAAGGTACCAGCATTCTTCTCCCTCCTTTAGTGGGGGTGCAGGCTCCGCATGATCTCTGTCAAATATATTTTGCATAAAGTCCACAAAGTTCTTTTGCATCTCAGGTTTCCTGCTTAGGTTTTGCTTTAAGGAGGATAATCTACTGATGGCCTGCTGCAAGTTGTTGGGCAATCTCTCTCTTGGGAGACGAAAAGGTAGTGGTGCTACCCAGTTATTGGAGTCGTCTTGGAAGAACTCATTGTCCATTACCTTGATGAATTATTTGTCTTCCATTGAAGGAGCTAGTATGTCATCTTCACTGGTTGCATTGAACACTGTAGAGCCAAGGTCGTCATCGTGGCAGGAGAAATGTTTTGTGTTACCTGAGATACCGTGTTGCCATTCGTGGCTGGCTATCTTCTCTTTCACCCAGTAGTGATGTGGGCATGGCTCAAAGTTATGGCGCGTACACACGATAATTTTTCACGTCGTTAAAAATTCCATTTTTTAAATTGGGCATTAAAAACGATCGTGTGTAGGCTCCAGAGCATTTTTAATGACGTGAAAAATGGCCTAAAAAAATGAGAACCTGACGACGTGAAAAACGGTAGTGTGTATGCTTTTACAAGGGGGAAAAAAACGCGCATGCTCAGAATCAAGTATGAGATGGGAGCGGTCGTTCTGGTAAAACTAGCGTTCGTAATGGAGATAGCACATTCGTCACGCTGTAACGGACTGAAAAGCACAAGGCTGAAAACTGCGAATCGTTGCTCAACAAACTTTACTAACATGAAGGGTGGCGCCATTCGAATGGAACTTCCCCTTTATAGTGCCGTCGTGCGCTTTGCTCAAGCGTTTTTTTTAAATGAACGTGTGTATGCAAGACAGGCTTGAGAGGAAACAAGAAAAATCACGTTGAGAAAAATGTTGTTTATGAAAATGATATTAAATCGATCGTGTGTACGCAGCATAAGTGTTTCGGCCATTTGGCAGAACATTTGTCTTGAATGACGAAATGTTGGTAGGTCTCTTCATTTTGCCTATACAGACGTTGCCTATGATGACCCAACCTAGATCCATGCGCTGGGCAAATGGGGCATCTGGGGGTCCACTGACTTGTCTGTGTACCTTGTGAACTCTTAGAATGTCTCTTCCTAACAGAAGAAGGATCTGAGCATCTTTGTCAAGCGGCGGTATCTCATTTGCTATTACCTTGAGGTGAGGGTGATGGAAAGCAGCAGCTGGAGTAGGGATTTCTTCCCTGTTAGCAGGTATCTAATTGCACTCAACAAGTGTAGGTAGGGGTAATTGCAAGTTACCTTTGAGAGAAGATACAATGAGTTTATCAGCCCTTCTTCCAGAAACCTCTATAGTTCCACTACAGGTACCCAAGGTGTAAGGATGAGCTTCACCTTTTATTTCAAATAGATTGAACAGTCCTGATTTTGCAAGTGATCTATTGCTCTGATCATCTAAGATAGCATATGCCTTTAGAGTCTTTTCTGGTTGATCCTTGTGGTATATGTTCACCAAGCACATTTGCACATGTTCTTCAGAGCCACACTCTATGCACTTGATTGACACATTACAGTCCCTTGCAAAATGTTCAGTAGAAGCACGGCACCTGAAACATACCCTAAATGTCTTTAAAAGCTCCTTACGTTCTTCAAGAGGCTTTTTCCTAAAGCCGATACACTTATTAAGGGGGTACGGCTTCTTGTGTATGGGACACTCTCTGTTAGGGTTTTCAATCTTTCTACTCTGTTTGTTCGTGGCCACAACTGTGGTAGGAGTGGGAAGGATGTCAGTCTTTTTCACGGATACTGGGCCTCTATGGTTTCTATAGTTGCCCTGAAGACTGGTATTCTTAGGAAAGGGTGAGAAGAGACTGTACTCACCGTAGGAAAAACTTGGATCGTTCTTGGTCTCTGCAATTTTCCTGATGAATTCACAGAAGAAAGAGAATGGAGGGAAGGAAACCTTGTTCTCTTTTTTGTATGATGACCCTAGTGCAGACCATTTCTCTTGCAGACCATACGGGAGTTTGGAGACGATTGGGTTTACCCCTTTTGCAGTGTCAAGGTAACTGAGTCCAGGTAGTTTTGGGTCTGCCTTGGCTAGCTGAAGCTCAAGGACAAGGTCACTCAGTCTCTGGAACTCCTTGTTGTCCTTACCAGATATCTTTGGGAAAGTTTCCAGACGCATGAAAAAGGCATTTTCTATAGCTTCTGGACTGCCATAACTTTGCTATAGTCGCTCCCATGCAGCTGTGAGGCCTGCAGTAGGATTGTCCATGAAAACCGATCTTAATGACTTAACACGTGCAGCAAATAGAGAACCAAGCCATCTGATTAGCAGATCCAATTCTTGAGCAGCTGTAATGCCAAGATCGCTGATTGCAGTTCTGAAAGCACATTCCCAACGTCTGTAGTTCTCAAGTTGGTCATCAAAACTTGTAAGACCAGTCTTTGTGAGTTCTCTGCGAATTATGTACCTCACAAACTCTGCTTTCTCAGTTGTCTCTGCCTTTATGAGAGATTCTGTTGGCTGAATGGTGCTGATTGCACTATCTTTGACATTGTTGTTAAAGGACACAGGGAAATATGGTGCAGCCGATGCATTCAGGTGAGTTGCTTGCTTGAAGTCAGTTGTTCCAATTGTACGTTGATTCAAGGCTGTACCAATGACCGTAAATTGATGACTTGCTTGCTCTGATGCTCTGTGACATATGAAGGAAGGTTAGGTAGGCAGGTAGGAAATGCACTGGAGTGATTTTGTGTGCAGGAAGTTGCTGGAACCTCTTTAACTTGAAGCTGTGAAGGAGTCTCTATGTAGTCAGGAGCATTGGAGACGATGGAGTGTGCACTGCAGTGGCTTAGGACATAGTCTTTAGTGCATTTGAGGGGGTCTTCCTTGTCTGCTATGTTTAGGTTGAAGCTGTCTTTCTCACTTGCACCTTTGTCTGCACTGATAGCTTGCTTTAGGACCCTTAGCTTTGCCATAGCTGCATCATGTTTACACTGTTGGTTTAAGGTTTCTATTTTTGCTCTTTGATGTGCTGTCTGAAGCCTCGTACACATGACCAGTTATCTCGTCAAGAAACGACAAGAAAACTGTTGGGAGAGCTTTCAAAACCGGTCGTGTGTATGCTTTTCCGAGTCTTAAAAAATCGCGCATGCTCAGAATCAAGTATAAGACGGGAGCGCTCCTTCTGGTAAAACTAGCGTTCGTAATGGAGATAGCACATTCATCACGCTAAAATGAACTGAAAGCACGAAGACTGAAAAGCGCGACTCGTCTCTCCCCAAACTTTTAATAACACGCGGTAACGCAAGAACAACAAAAGCAGCCCAAGGGGTGGCGCCATTGGAATCAAACTTCCCCTTTATACTGCCGTCGTACGTGTTGTACGTGACCGCGCTTTACAACAACGAGATTTGAAATTGACAGTGTGTATGCAAGGAAAGCTTGACAAGAATCTCGTAAAGCTTGACAAGAATCTGTTCAAGCTTGACAAGAATCTCGTAAAAAAAAACAACAGGTTTTTTTACGACGAGATTCTCGGTCGTGTGTACGAGGCTTGAGCCTCCAACTCTGCTCTTTGACGTGCTGTCTGAGCTTCCAACTCTGCTCTTTGACGTGCTGTCTGAAGCACTGACTCAGCTTCCAACTCTGCTCTCTTTTTTGCATATGCCACCTGCACCTTGCTGGCTTCCACTTCAGTGCGGGCGTTAATAAGTCGCTCACTGAGTGTTGAGTATCTTGAACTATGGTATCTACAGGACCTTTTAGAATGTCTGGTGGAAACAGATCTGTGAGATGCAGTGTCCTGTAACAGCTTTATCTTTGCTTCTGCCTTTACTCTGGTTTGCTGGATAAAACTGTCTCTTTCTAGATTAAGAGCGTTGACTGCGCCAGTGAAACTTCTGTGTTCACGTTTTGTAAGACATTAGTGAATTTGTTACTGGTGAGCTGGTAGAGCTCATATGAGGCAGAAAGTTGTTTAATGGTGCCCTCTAGTGTCAGTAGTTCACGTTCAACAGACACTGTAATATCTTCAGCAACAATTTTCTCCCAGAATAATTCCAAGCTATTTGACAATTCAGTCCTTAACCACTTCAACACCGGGCTTTTTTTACCACCTCAATACTGGGCCTATTCTGGCACTTCTCTCCTACATGTACAAATCATCATTC
The DNA here is from genome assembly GCA_029206835.1 of Rana muscosa. Lineage (NCBI taxonomy): Eukaryota > Metazoa > Chordata > Amphibia > Anura > Ranidae > Rana > Rana muscosa. The sequence continues at coordinate 235,704,534 of CM055116.1, read as the reverse complement.
ATTTGCTAGAAAATTACTCAGAACCCCCAAACATTATATATGTTTTTTTAGAAAACACCCTAGGGAATAAAATGACGGTCATTGCAACTTTTTTTCTTTCACGGTATTTGCGCAATAATTTTTCAAATGCCTTTTTTGGGCAAAAAAATGGTTTCATGAATGAAAAAATAACAAAACAGTAAAGTTAGCCCAATTTTTTTGTGAAATATGAAAGATGATGTTACGCCGAGTAAATAGATACCTAACATGTAACGCTTTAAAATTGTGAACACTCATGGAATGGCGCCAAACTTCGGTACTTAAAAATCTCCATAGTCGATGATTTGAACATTTTTACAGGTTACCAGGTTAAAGTTACAGAGGGGGTCTAGTGCTAGAATTGTTGCACGTGCTCTAACGCACGCGGTGATACCTCACATATGTGGTTTGAACGGCGTTTACATATGTGGGCGGGTCTTACGTGTGCGTTTGCTTCTGATCGCGAGCTACCGGGGACAGGGGCGTTTTAAATTATTTTTTTATTATTTTATTTTTTTACTTAATTTTTTTTATTTTTACACTTTTTTACATATTTTTTTTATCACTTTTATTCCTATTACAAGGAATGTAAACATCCATTGTAATAGAAATTGTTAGTGACAGGTCCTCTTTATGGAGAGATGCAGGGTCAATAAGACCCCACATCTCTCCTCCAGGCTGGAAAGCATGAGATCGTGATTTTTTTTACCAATCTCATGCTTACTAGCCGCAATGGCGGCTTTGTTTACTTCTGAGGACCCGGGCGTGATGTCATCACATCGCGCCCGGGCCTCAGACGGTCATAGAGATGACAGGTGACCAACTGGTCACCAGTCATCTCTATGGTTCACCTCCGGCGCTGGACGATTCATTCTCCGGGCCCCCGATGGCACGGGAGAGCCCTGAGATGCCCTAGATGGTGGCGGGAGGGGGGGTTGTCCCCTCCCGCCGCCTATAAGAATGATCAAGCGGTGGAACTGCCGCTATGATCATTCTTATGGTGCGCAGAATCGCCGGCAGAATAGAAGGATATCTGAATGATGCCTCTAGCTGCAGGCATCATTCAGATATCCCCCCACAAAGCCCAGGACGTCATATGACGTCCACCCAGGATGGGAGATCCCATCTGTGGACGTCATATGACTATGGGCGAGTAGGGAAGTGGTTAAAGAGGAAGTAAACCCTGCGCTACTTTTTCTTTTTTTTAGTTATTCTATTAGCCAAGTTTATTACACTGCTTATTACATATATTATTTAAAAAAACGAGGCTTGCAAATACCTGTTGTCTAGTGTTGTTTTTTTCAATGTTTTCGGGTATAGAAATCGCCATTCTAGCTCCTGTTCATTGCTTCCATTTCTGACGTCACTTCCGCCCTTACTGGGTCTCTGTTAGAAATGCGCCGTAGCGTCGTAACCAAGCCTTGATCTGGATTGCCGTTACCGCAGCAACCAATATACTCGTTCCTGTGTCTGAGGCTGCAGTGTTCTTTCACTCCCCTTTGTGACGTGTTGTTCAGTCACACGGGGGGAGTATCAGAAACAGAAGGACTGTAACATCGCGAGACTTCTCCTCTGAGGACAGAGGGGAAGCTCACTCACGAAGCTCGCTCACATTTAGTGCCGGAAATAATGTAGATGAAAACCTGGCAAACTTCAAATGCCGGTTTTGCAGGGCTACAATGCGCAAGCACGGTGACGTCATCAAAACGAAAAAGAAGAATTTACAGCTAATGACGACGGTGAGTAAACTTTCACAGGCAGCGATCAGCTGCCTGTGTTATGTGCTAATTTTTTATATAATGTTATATCCGAGGGTTTACAACCACTTTAAAGCTTCATAATTCTCCATTACATTCCAAGTGTGTTTAACTGAGCATTTGGGTAACTCAGTTTCTTCAGGAACTTGTGGAGAGGTAGATGTGAGTTCACATTCAGAGTTATGATAACTCATAGCAAAATGACTGAGTTATAGCAGGCAGGATCTGTGTGCTGAAATATGACACCATGCAGCCTGACTAAGGCTATGTGGCTGCCATGTGCTGCTCTGTTCTTCTTTCTTGCAATGAGGGCAGTAAATCTTGTCTGTATAAGTACTGTATGCAGAAATCTTGTAATTAGGCTGTGAAACTCAGTTTTTCGACTGTTCTGGACCAACTACAAAGCGATAAACTTTATGTCCAGCTTCACTGTAGGGCTTACAGGATCTGGTGTTTCTATTTATCCCATGCATCGATACAGGCAGTTTAACTCAATGAATAACTCACTGTAGGAAGACAGACGATGAATCCTTTCTAATGTTCCATTTAATGATGGATATTCATAGGTAGAACAAAATTGCAGTTGTAAGCCACATGGGAAGATGTTTCAGCATGGAAGTATACAGGGCTAATGAGAGAGAGACAGGAAGTGGAGGAGAACATACAGAACTACAGTGGGAGAGAGAGTTCATCTGGACAGAAAGGGACAGAGCTTAAAGACACAGAGCAATAATAATTGTAACACAACAATCTGTCTTCCGACAGGTAGATGATGGTGAGAAACTAGGACCCCGGTCAGTGATCATAGCATCTGGGCCTCTCTGGGATGAATCAGAAGAGGACCTGTGACATCTCTGCCTATGACGCTGGGATCGCAGGGTCATCTCTTGCTGAGTGGGGATCCAAGGTTCTGGCTGTAGAAACGAGCTAAACCATTCTGAAACTCATACCACAGGGATGCCCAAGGTGTCACAGAAAGCTTTTAGCTCCGTTAGCATGCGCAGGGAGGCCGTGCGATTGCCTACCGTTGCTGTCAGGCAGAAGGGGAACTTCCAGTGGTATACAATGTGTCTGTCCCTTAAGGTGTTGAGAATCTCTTCTGTGCTGTAGTGTGATCTGATCTGCATGGGGTAGTCATTATGTTGTACCCGCCCCTGGTTGCGTGCATGGCATAATATATCCTCCTTCTGAGTAAAGCTGACAAGGCAGCATACTGTATCCCTAGGTGGATCAGTGTCTCGGCCTCTAGGTCTTAGCACCCTGTGACAGCGCTCCATTTCTATGGGAGAATCTGCTGGTCCGCCCAGAAAAGTTTTGCAGATTGCCCATACTACCTGCTGTAGCTGAGGTTCTTCTACCGATTCCGGGATTCCCCTGAATCTTAGATTGCACCTCCAGCCCCTGTTGTCAAGATCTTCAATGTGATGATGCATGACGATCAGGTGCTGGGCATGAACGCTGGTCACTTGCTGTACTTGCTGTATAGCGGCCCCATGTGTCATGGCCTCCGATTCCACATGTTCAAGGTGGTAGCCCACAGCTCTGAGGTCCGTTTTAAGGTCCGAGATCACCGCTGTAAGCGTGTTTTTAATGTCCATCGCTGCCCGTTGGAGGTCAGCTAGTGAAGTGAAGGCTGGAGACTATGAGCGGTAACGCTTGGATGTCCTGAGGAATCCAATGTGCTGGCGTGACTTACAGCATCACCATCTGAGGCCTGCCTGAGGGCCAGCGATTCTGCTTGATGAGTCTGGAATATCGCCGGAATAGTTCGGCTGAGCTGCATGGTTGGGTCTGCCTGTGAGAGGGTGGTTTAGGAGCTTCTCCCAGCCATCTCCCTTCTCTGTTAGTGAAGCTAGTCCGCTTATGAAAGCTTAAGTTGCAGCCCTAGTAGTCAGAGCACATGAGCTAAGCTGATATCACGCCCCCTTGTCTGGCTATTTCATGCTTGCTGATTGCTTTTCAGTTTTGACACAGACTTTTCTAGAATTCTGCTTTTGCTTGCTGTGCACCATTACCTTCACATTCTTCCTTGATCATGCTTACCTTTCACTTTTCCTTCATGACCTCCAACCTAAATGACTCTGTTCTGGCTAAAAAGTCAGTTATCATTGTTCCAGGAATCCTGAGTGCCGTGCTCTGATGCCGTCAGCAACTCAACATTTGTGAAACTCAGTAAAACAATAATAAAAGTCACAGTCTGTAAATGTTGAAGCTTGGTGCTGTTCCACCCACCACTCCCAGGTGGCAGCCCCTAAGTCATATTATGGTAAATACAGCGCTGGTCCCTATTCAGAAAATATATATATATAACAGATAGAATAAGGACTTGTCATTCTTCAGAAAGCTTCTTTTTTACCTTGGGCACCAAACAATCTTGCCTTTCCACTGAAAGGGTTACTGGGACCATTATAATTATATTTCTCATATTGCAGATGTAGAATTAATATGCATTGTACTTATTTTTTATTTCAGAATTCTCCTATTTATAAATCCAAAGCCAAATGTAAACAGTTCTCATTGTATGTCTGGAAAAAGTATGAGGCAATTTCATATTACAGCATGCAATCTTTGAAGTGAATGCTCCTGATGTTACACTCCTGGAAGACATTTCTACAGAAAAAACACTTGAGGTCTAATCCGTAAATGCTGTCATTTCTTATTATACAAATGTCACATTTATTTATGTGCTTTGATTAATAACCTCCACATGAAAGAGACTGAAGCTTTTAGTTTACATTCATCGTCTTTATTTGAAAATACAAGCTTCCACACTATCAGACACATAAATGAGGTCCTACTATCAGCAGGAACTGTCAATAATAATTCATACAATTTTATCACTAAAAAACACATGTTGATTGCCACTTGCTTTAATCTTTCCCACTTTTCGACTTAAGCAAAATGTTTTTGCATCTTTTATTCTATGTACAGTAAACCACTTTTTCAATTTAAGCCCACAAAACGTCTTTGCCATGTTCACATATCGGGGTAGCATGACGTGTACATTAGAAGACCTAGCCTAAAAAAGCAAGGGTAGTTTAATAGTTCACTACTCCACCCTCTCTAGTCCTGCTGACCTATTCTAAATTATAACCCCCATTCAAGTTGTTTTTTTTACTCATGTGGTCAGCCACATCCTGCTCAGAGTAGGTATTTTTTTTTTACATCCTCCACCCATAACCCTCCTTAACTCTGGCCGCTGCTTCACAACGAACCGCTGAAGACCTGTATAAATTCATCTGCACAGTGGAGTGGAGAGACTAGAAGGATGATCCTTTATAAGAACTGCATACTATGCAGCAAGGGAATGTACCACAATCACCCTAGCTAGCAGACAACAGATTGATTACTGGGCTATAGGCAGTTGGGAGTTGCCTCTAGTTCTGGCCCCAAAAGGCTGAGAGGAATCATTGGTACCAAAACATCTGGCAGCCAACAGGAAGAATGGTGAGCCAGTTCTTAGAGAAGAAGAGTATAAGTCTTGTGTAACTGGGGACCCTTTTCAAGCTGGTTCTAGAACAATTTTTTGGAACCAGTGGCTTCCATGGCAATCTTTTATAAATGTTTTTGCCTTAAAATTTCTCAGATGTGAGAAAAGAAACTGAACATGTTGGATGATCTACTGTGTAAGCCAGGTGTCACAGCCCGGCGGCCCTCCAGCTGTTGCAAAACTACAAGTCCCATCATGCCTCTGCCTGTGGGAGTCATGCTTGTAACTGTCAGCCTTGCAATGCCTCATGGGACTTGTAGTTTCGCAACAGCTGGAGGGCCGCCAGTTTAAGACCCTTGGTGTAAGCCATTAAAATGAGTTAAAATTGAACGTTAGGAAGAAATAAAAGACAAACAATAATGTAGCCCTGTATGTTTACCAATATATCATTAATTGTATTCTTCATTTACAAAACCAGTGCAGGTACCTGTATTTGACCTGACATCAGCCACTTGCAGTCTCCTGTACAGCAGACTAGGAAAAGGATGGCCAAGACTGGGAGCAAATCAGGTGTACTGCACACAAATCTTCAGACAAGAAATGTGCTTAGAGGAGAAGAAAGCAGGGAGTAAGCAGAAGGATGAGCCCATCAGCAGTGTGCTGCTGCTTTTTCCCTGTCCAGTCAGCAAGTTGGTGCTGCAATCTTTTAATTGTAAATGGTGTCATACACCTTCTGTGCTGTGTGATAGAGCTGCATAAATCTCAGGGATGGATGGACAGAAATACAAATGCTTTGGTAAGTAATTATATGTATTTCCACTGCACATTTGGGTGCCTGGAGTTCACCTTAAATGCATTACACAAATAAGTAAGCCAGTAGTTATTGCAGCTGTACAGTAAGTACCACTATTTGGCACAAAGTTATTCTGATTCACTTTATGATTTCAGATAATTAGAGGTGTAGCGGGCACCCCAAATTTGGGGGTCGCTATGTTCTAAATTTATGGGTAGTATGAGCCATAGTTGGCTCAGGTTCTCTAATTTGTTAGGTATGGACTCTACTCTGTTGTTGCCTGGTGTATGGTTCCCCTTGTCCTGTGGTGGCACTGTTGCCCAGGTCTCGGGTTGAACCACAGGTGGCATTGTGGTGTGATTGTGTGTCCTCTCTCGGCTACCGTGTGGTGGGCGGGGTTTCAAGTAGCAACTGTTCGTGCTTCGCTCCGGCTGCTGGAACTGTGAGAGGGATCTATCCGGGTGAGAAAAATTCATACTCAGGCTTGAGTAAAGAATAGGGTAACTGGGTGCCGCGTGCCTGAACCTATCTCCCTACCTACTTTGTCGCTATCTTCAACCTGTTCCCAAATCTGTTTGAGCAAGATTAAAATAAACTAGGCTGTTTGGAGTTTGAACACTGTTTGGACACTGAGTTTCTTTGGGGAAAGAACACAGACTTTTCCCTACATTCTAGGGACGAGAACCAGTGAACGGGAGGTATCTGGCTGCAGGGCCCAAAAATAAAGAACACTGCTCAACCCTCTAAACCAGGAGGATCCGGGCATGTGGCACGGTGTGCCTTTATCCCTGCAAGGAGAAGGTAGGCAGGAGAAAAAGGTCCGTGTGCTACACATGGGGGCTCGTCCGGGATTATTTGCAGCTAACCCCTGAATTTGGACTGTGTGTTTTCCCTGTGTGTGCTGCGAAAACCGGCCATTTGGAGACTTTTAACTGCGTCATTTCTGTGCAAAATGGAGGTCAAGGCCTGTGCTTGACTTTGCTAACTGCGTAGTTCGTGGGCGTGCCTCAAACATAGAAAAGCCCGAGAGCTACGTGCTGGAAGAGTAAAAGGGGAGGAGCCCCACCAACTTGTGTGTTGCACGTGTCGCCTTGGCGCCAAAGGGACAGTACGAGCTGGATCTTTGGAGGAGAAGCAATATGGCTGCCGCCCCATGGACTTATGCTACATCGGGACCCCGGATGTTCCAACCCATCTCAACCATGGACATTGCTCCTCTCACTGCCCCCCTGATGGATACAGGGATCCGGCTAAAGCCTAGTGGTCATTTCGCTCTCTATGTCTGCCGAGATGCGGAGGCCCTGGGCATGCTCTGTCCCGGATGCCAAGGACTAGCGGTACAACTGTGGCCCTTTGGAAGGTGTGCATCCTGTGGAGAATTTCTCTTCGAGGTAGACCAATCCATCAAGAAGTCTCGGGTCTACTAAGTAAACTACCTCACGGGTATTGTCACTTCGGAGGAGGAAACTTATGCGCCCACAGTTGAGCCCCTGCGCACTGCATTGGCTGCTACGGATGTAGCCAGTGAGGATGTTTCGGCTGTTGCAGAGCTGTCGGCGGATACCGGAGCGGATGCTGCCTCCGCCACAACGGAGACCTCCATTCCGCCTGCCAAGCGAAAGGTGGGCTACGTTAAGGCCTCCCGCGGCCGCGGTAGAAGCCTGCCCCAACGCCTGCCTGAACCGGATCTTCAAGCCGGAGGGACCTCCAGGAGATCCACGTCAGGGGATGGTAAGGAGGCTGGGGGAACTGTGACATTGTGTTTACCGGGAAAGAAGCCCATGCCCCACATTACTGGGGATGCGTGGACAACCAGCCCGTGGAAACCCTCCATATTTGGGGACAATGTGTCTGTGTCTACCGCCAATTACCTGCTGGCGGAGGAGTATGACACCTCCGATTTGGATTCATCTTCGTAAGTGGGAGATGATCATGACATTGATGAAGTCTACATCAAAAAGGGATGGGATAAAGTTCCCGTGACTTCAACCCGCAGCTTAAAGGGAATCTCGACTTCCGGTTCCGGCGCCGCATGGAGTAGCTGCGCCTCTCCTCAGCTCCCGCTACAGGTACCCTAATTCGGCCTAAAAAACCGGCCTGAGTGGCCCAAATAACACACCCGTCACCACCCCCACCACCCGCAGGTCACGGATGGACCGTTTTCTCGAAAAGTCCGGCACCCGATCGTACGCTGCCATCACGGCCCCGTCGGACAGGCCGCAAATCGAGCCCCCGGCTCCGGCCTACTCGCACGCTGCGGCGGACACACAGCCAGGAGAGATGGAGGTTAGTGGCTGCGCTTCTCAGAAGCCCTTAAACTCACCCTCCTCAGCACTCCAGGGCCCAGCTCTACCACTCTCTCTCTCAACCATACAAGGGAACACTATTCCTGATACCCCCTCGGGGGATGATGGTCACACACAGCGCATAGCACAAGCAGTGGCTGCGCTCCTGAACCCTATGATTGCAGCCTCTGTGGAAAAAGCAGTCAATGCAGGCATGAAGCAAATCAAAGCCCAGTTATCTGAACACACTCAAAGGCTGAATGAAGTTGAACATCGCCTATCAGAAGTAGAAGATGAACTCTACCAAGCACAGACCACAGAGCACTCCCAAGACAAAACCAACCAATACATTATCCAGAAGTTGGAAGACCTGGAAAGTAGGTCCAGAAGGAGCAACTTGCGTTTTTAGGTGTCCCGGAGTCAATACCCTCTACAGCTCTTGATGACTTCTGTTCTAAACGCATCCCCGAAGCAATGGGCCTTCCAGGCCCGTTCACAGTGGAACGCGCGCACCGGATGGGCACCCTCAAACCTGAACGCAAATCCCCTCGCCCCATCATTGCCAAGTACCTAAATTATGCAGATAAATCCACTATTCTCCAAAAATTCCGGCAATCCCCGGCTCTACAAATAGATGGGGTAAAAATCCTCATCTTTGCCGACTACTCAATAGAAGATTCTAAGAAGAGGAAAGCCTTTCAGCCGGTTTGCTCTGAACTATTTAAGCAGCAAATAAAATTCACTCTGGCTTTCCCTGCAACCCTCAGACTTCAATCGCCCAATGGGGAACAACTCTCCTTCCAGGATCCCTCGGAAGCAGAATCCTTCATTTGCTCTCTTCGCCCGGACTCTCTCCACCAGACGCCTTCCAAATCTGCCTCCAGTCTCCGCTCTCTGGAACAAAGAAGCCCACGCAAGGATTCCCCCAAACGTTTTAGGCCTTCTGTTCCGGATTATCGCAATAGAAACACCCTGCGCTGAAGTCTTGGTTCTGAGCCGCAACCATTACATCCTTCACCGCAGGTCGTATGTTTTTTATTTTTATTTTTTCTCTTTCTTTTACATATGTTCTTCTGACATTTACCTCCCTGCCTACCCCCCCAGCCGACCTGCCCTACCCTGATGGAGGGTCTATTCCGAGGTCACTTAGACTTAGCACCCCATCGCTATCTCTTTCTTTTTGGTTCCTCAGGACGCTACGCTGTTTCAACCCGTGTTCTCCATCACAGATACCATAGATCCACGGAAGTTCTATCGTGTCTGTTTTCTTTATCTTATTTTTATATTCTTTACAGGTCCCCACAGTGTTTCAATGCTACTAACAGGCCTGCCGGCCGAGAGACATCTGTAGATGTCAAACTGCTCTGTTTCAATATTTGTTCTAGTGTCATGTTCGAATGTTTGGTTTCCATATTTGATCTAGCGCAGATGCTAATTGTACAACTGCTTACTTGTTCCCTTTTTCACCGTGAGTCTGCTGTGCACCACTCTCCACTCCCTCTTTCGTAACAATATGAGCCTCTAGAGCCTCGTGTCAGTAGTCCCAGGGCTCTCAGGCACCTTCGCTATCCCCCTCCCTCTTTGGAGGTCCTGTATGAGGAGCCGCTTGCACAGTGAATTCATGCGGAAAAAAGTGAAGTTCACGAATATGTATATTCTGGTTCTGTTGTTTTTTCCTGTTTGGTTCCCTTCTTCCTTCCCTCCCATCCCACTCCTTCCTTATTGCATTTTCTCCTGCATCGTCTACCCAAAAGCTTGCTGCCCGCATAACCCATGCAACTCCATTCCTCAGTTGAGTCTCCTATATTCAATCTATGATACACTGATCTCAGGTCCCCTCAAATACCTCCTCTTTAACACACCACCTTAGGGTTGTTTCATGGAATGTTAAGGGTCTCCGTTCTCCCCACAAGTGAATGAAGATCCTCCGCCACCTTAAACGGTTGAAAACCGATATTGCACTACTTCAGGAAACACATCTCCATTCCTCTGACTTCCACCGAATGCAGAAACTGTGGGTAGGGACAGTCCTGGGCTCAGAGGCAGTGGGGCGTAAAGCTGGTGTCCTCCTGCTGATCCATAGAAACCTCCCATGCTCCGTCCTCTCCACTGACACAGACGACCAGGGGCGCTTTATCTCGACCCGAGTTAAACTCGGGTCTAAGGAGATATTAATATCTAACATATATGCCCCCAACAGCCCGACGAAACCCTTTTACTGTCAATTATCCTCATTGCTCCTCACCCCTACTCATCTACCCCATTTGATTGGGGGAGATTTCAATGACATTATGCACTTGACAGATGACAGGTCCACACCAAAATCATCGTTGGCACCCTCCTCTCCCTCCACCCATACACTGCTCGCGTCAACCATGGACTCCCTACATCTCTCAGACCTATGGCGTCTATCTCATCCAACAGATAAGGCCTTTACATTTTACTCTAACCCCCACAAGATCCTTACCAGGATCGACTACTTCTTTGGCTCCGATAACCTTATACCCTTTATATCAGAAACCGGGATAGAAGACATTGCCATATCTGACCATGCCCCAATTACACTTACCCTTGAACGACTGGATCTCCCACCCCACCCCAACCTTTGGCGCTTTCCCTCATTCCTACACAATAACACGGACTTTAGAAATTATATAGTGCACTCCTGGGAAGAATTCTCCTCAGCTAATGCCTCCCATTCAGGCGACCCAAACCTCTTCTGGGATGCTGGTAAGGCTTTCCTGAGGGGGAGGATCATATCTTATGCTGCTAATTTTAAGAAGAATGCGCTATCTAAGTTTAAGCTAGCCAGTACTAGACTACACAGTGCGCAACTCAAATTAGTCACTTCCACAACTCCCGCTGACAGAGACAAATGGTCGGCAGCTAAATCCTCCTTTGACGCCTGGGCAACTACCCTTGAACTTACCAAAAAAGCTCACCTAGACGCCACCTTACACAAATTCGGGAACAAATCTGGCAAACTTCTTTCTAAGCTTTCCAAGGGGTTTTCCCGTCCGACCCACATTACCTCACTTAGAGATCACCTGGGGAAGGTACACTCCACCCCTCCTGCTATTAACAAAGCCATGCTGCAATTTTACAAGGCCCTATATGGCCCAGATCCCATTAACACAGAGGCTGCACAATCCTTTCTAGACAAAATGCACCTTCCTTCCATATTTCCCGTCCAGCTGGACTCCCTAAATACCCCCATCACGACAGATGAAATAACACTCGCCATTAGAAATTTTCGCCCCTCGAAAGCCCCGGGCCCCGACGGCTTTACTAGCGAGTTCTACAAAACTCTCCCCGACATAGCGATACCCATGCTTCACTCTTTTTATTCCGGCATTTGGGCTGGTGGCCCTTATCTTCCCTCGGGCAATCAAGCAATCATTAAACTTCTCGAAAAAAAGGGTAAAGACCCACTAGAACCAGGTTCGTACAGGCCTATCTCATTACTTAACATAGATGTTAAAATCCTATCGAAAATAGTGGCCTCCAGACTAGCAGTAATCCTCCCAGACCTCATACACCCTGTGCAATCCGGTTTTGTAAAAGGACGCACGGCCACCCTGAATATTCGCAAGGTGCTTTTAGCCCTCGAACAGGCCAAACGAGACCCCAAGGGAGACTATGCCATAATAACTCTGGACGCTGAAAAAGCCTTCGACAACGTAAGCTTCGATTGGCTCTCGCTCTCGCTTTCCAAAATGGGGTTTAATGGCCCCTTTTGTCACCTCATAAGTGTCATGTACACATCGCCCTCAGCTAGACTAGTCGCAGCAGGTCTTCTTTCGGAAGAATTCCGCCTTCATAAAGGGACCAGGCAGGGGTGCCCTTTATCCCCTCTATTATTCAACATTGCCCTAGAACCCCTCTCCAGATTCCTATCCCACGTTGCTCCCATTCGAGGTATCACTGTTGGCTCCACGGAACTGCGCACGTCACTCTTCGCGGACGATGTCCTCATTTTCACGTCTAACCCCCCAGCTGACATCTTGACAATTAAAAACATCTTCGACAATTTCAGAATATGCTCGGGACTCCGCATAAACTACTCTAAAAGCGAAATTCTCCCGATCGGTGGCCAATCTAAACCTCCTTGGTCTCAACACTCTCTTTTTCAAGTTGCCACGTCACACATCACCTACCTAGGAATTAAGATTGGGAAACTGCCATCTTCTCTTTACCATCTTAACTACCCCCCTCTCTTTGGAAAAATCTCTCAGGAACTGTCTAACTGGATGGATCTCCCCCTATCGCTCTTGGGAAGGTGCCACCTTGTAAAAATTATCAGCTTTGCCAGACTACTGTATCCTTTGCAAACTATTCCACTATTGTTAAAACACAAAGATATATCCGCTCTCAACTCTAAAATCTCTAAATTCCTTTGGCATGGCAAAAGGCCACGCATAGCTTTTAGGAAACTGCACCTTCCCAGGACCGAGGGGGGTATTAGCCTGCCACATATTAGAATGTATAATCTTGCTTGTTTAGTTAGGACTAGCCTCGACTGGGTGGCCCACCAATCCTGTCACTCCAACTATGAACTAGAGTCTGAAATGGCACAACCCTACTCCCTGGTGGCCCTCCTGCATTGCAGGTGGAAATCTGTCCCCCTCCCACTGCAACATAACCTCCTTCTACGCGACACAGCCTTGGCCTGGAGGGAGACCAGAAAAATCCTTAAGCTCCCATCCTACATCTCCCCCCACCTTCCCATTAAGGGGAATCCTGGTTTTCTTCCTGGCATGCACAGCAAACCTTTTGAAATATGGCAGGAGCATGGCCTATCAAACTTCTCCGCGCTCTGTGATCTTACGACCGAAAAGCCCTTATCTTTCTCGACAGTGGCTACCCAATTCTCCTTACCTCCTTCCCATAGGTTGTACCACAATCAATGTGTCAGTTTTCTCTCCAGTACCTGCAAAGAACCATCCTGGAGATTTAAACCAAGTTTCTTAGATCGTTTGCTAAAGAATGGTCACTTCTCTATCTCGAACATGTACAAGCCTCTGCTACATGACTCCTCCCCACCTCTCACATCATCTTCTATAGCCAACTGGAGCAAAGACTTCCCAGACCCTAACCTTATCGAAAAGATTCTATCTGGCCTCCAAAGAGTTCTCCGCTTAACCCCCAATGAAACATGGAGGGAAACACAGCTAAAAATTGCTCACCGAGCATATATTCCCTTCCTCTCTCCCAAATCCAAGACGGAGGGAACTGCATGCCCCCTATGTTCAGTTACCAGACCTTCGCTTTCTCACCGCTTTTGGTCCTGCTCCTTCATCTCCTCATTTTGGGATCAAGTTATTCTCTACATCTTCAAAGTCACGCTATTGACAATCCCCAAAGACCCTTTTCTCTTAATTTTTGGATATTGGGACCCCCTACTGCTACCATGGTCATCCTCCTCATCTAAGGCCACATCCCCCAAGGGGGCGGCCCCAAACTCTCCCTCAAAGGATTGGATCCTGCTATGCCTACTCATCGCAAGGAGACTCATCCTCAGACATTGGATTTCACCTCAAAGTCCACCCATCCTCCAACTCAAAAAGAATTGTCATAGTCTTCTATACAGAGAACGACTCCTCACAGACTTTAAAGACCCCAAATCCAGATTTCAGTTTCTCAATAGATGGCAATTGTTCATCTCTTCAGCTCTATCTCCAGACGACCAACTGGATCTTCACACGCTTTCCTTCTCATATGATGAGCCAATCCCTGAGGATCCGTAATCTGTAATCCGTATAGTCATTCCTGGATATCATCTTTTTTTTTCAATATTACTACACTTGGTGGACATTTTGGAGCCCCTATATGATGTTGCATCCTCTTAAGCCCGCAAGTCTTCCCCCCCCCACTGTGCTTTCCTGGTTGTACCCTCCCCCCCCCGTCTATTAGAATTTTTTCAGGGGTTAGCATTCCGATCCATCCAATTTTCTGTCTTCAACCTTATCTAGACTGTGTATTTGCTGCAACCCCACGACGTTAGTTGTTTTTGTCTTTCTTTAATTACCTTCCTGTGTTCATCAACTGTTCAGTCCTGCTGACATATGTGCTATTTACAGATCTTTGTTTGTTAGATCTCATGCAGTTTCTGTAAAAACAACTGACAATAATCTGTATATGTGTCTTTGTACTCTCTTTTTTTTTCTACCCCAATAAAAACATAAATAAAATTAAAAAAAAGGGAATCTCGCCAATGGTCTCTGGGGAGACTACACTTAGAGTGGAAGTCCCTGTTTTAAAGGAAGTGGCCGTTTCCACACCTGCTCTGCCTGCATCTACATTATCCGTGCCTACTGCTACGGAGGGACATCCGACGTTGTGGGCCCCTTTGTCACATTTAGAGCAGGTTCAAATAAAAAGGTCCCCGGATGCTATTGTTCTTCCAGGAGCAGGAGATCGGGCGACTATGCCACCCTTAGCCCGGTTGCAGCGGCTCCTCAACAAAAAGGTCGCCACCGATTATGGTTGGCAATACTCCTATGTTCCCAAAGAACTGCTTTTTGAAGTTGAGGCCTACAGAGAATGGTGGTATGCGGACATTGTTTGGGACCATTTGGGAGTACACAGAGGCCACAGGTACCTAAAATGTTCCGCTATTGTGGCCGATCGTTACAAGGGGTGCCGTAAGGACTGGTCTTATGGTAGGCATATTCATGCGGACCGTGTGGTAATTTGCTGCAAGGAAAAAGAGGATACTGTGTATTCGATAGAAACCCTCCATAGACAATGGAAGACTCTTATTCTCCCGGATCCAAATTACTATTTGTGAGATGGAACTTGTGTTTTTTTTCATTATCATTCCGTTTCATGGGAGTAGTCTACTCTGAGCTCACTTGTTGACTTTGCCCTCCTATTCAGGGGAACCTACTCTTTGGAGGAACCAGAGAGCTGCTCTTGTTTCTTTTCTCTCCTTGGTTCCGAAGAAAAAAAATGTTTATTTTTTCTTAATCCCACTGAACATTGGGGTAGGTTAGTCAGGCCAAGGTGAGAACCGTTGTGGTCAAGGATGTAAAGTTTGTGTCAAGTACATGTATTCCCACGCACAGCATTGGAGCATGATGACTTGAGTTGCCACTGGGTGGTAGTGTTTTGCAGAAAATTTCAGTCAGGCTAGGCTTAGCCATGCAAACTAGAAAATGTATAAATTAGAGGATAATCATCTTTTCTCGGGGAGATGGAGCTGCTCTGCATAATCTTAGAGTTGTGTGTTGTGTTTTTTTTCTCCCTCTGCAGGTGATCTGCAATCAACTCTGCTGGAGAATGGGTGAAGTAGTTATCATAGGAGGGGTGGAATTGTATATTTTTTCTCTCAAAGCTATGTGTTTTATACTGAATGTAATGTATATATTTTTTTACATGTCCTTTCTCTTCTTCCTCTGCTATTCCCCAAATGTCTTAGTACCGCAAGTGTTTTTTTCTGTACATAGTTGGAAAAGGCTGGAACCCACTCAGGATTGAGGGGTCTTTCTAATCTCTTCCAGCCACTGGGGACAATGGCTATTTCAAGAGGGGGTGTGTGTAGCGGGCACCCCAAATTTGGGGGTCGCTATGTTCTAAATTTAGGCGTAGTATGAGCCATAGTTGGCTCAGGTTTTCGAATTTGTTAGGAATGGACTCTGCTCTGCCATGTTGTTGCCTGGTGTATGGTTTCCCTTGTCCTGTGGTGGCGCTGTTGCCCAGGTCTCGGGTTGTACCACAGGTGGCATTGTGGTGTGATTGGGTGTCCTCTCTAGGCTACCGTGTGGTGGGCAGGGTTTCACCTGCTGTGCATGCTGGGAGAGGGTACATAAAGGGCAGACGCCAGAGGATCGGGAGAGTGTGCCCCATGGGGGTGGTGTGCCGGGGGGATTCCAAGGAGGACCCCTGGTGGCAAAGTCGCACCCTTTGGCCCTGCTGGCCGGGGGGTGCGTGAACTTGCCGAGGAGTCTCGGGCACCTTTAGCCCGAGGCTACAACGTTCCAGGTAAGCCCAGTACCTTCAACTGGGTCTACAACCAACACACTGGAGTCCCTGGGAGCCCGTGGGAGGGTGGCCCGCTCTGAAAAGAGAGGAAACCGGGGGAGGACCTGTCTGATGGATTGGTGATGGAGTTCACGATGAAGGAGAGGCCTGGTTACCTATCAGAGGAAGGATTCGCGAGTTGCAGTATAGCCCCTGTAGTGTGTCCCACTGACACCTATGGTCTCTACTAATCTACGGGGTTTTGTTCAGGAGTCATAATTCAATCATTAGGGATTCTGTGGCAGAGGAACTCTAGGACTTGTCCGTGAAGGGGACTAAATTCAAGTAGCAACTGTTTGTGCTTCACTCCGGCTGCTGGAACTGTGAGAGGGATCTATCCGGGTGACCAAAATTCATACTCAGGCTTGAGTAAAGAATAGGGTAACTGGGTGCCGCGTGCCTGAATCTATCTCTCTACCTACTTTGTCGCTATCTTCAACCTGCTCCCAAATCTGTTTGAGCAAGATAAAAATAAACTCGGCTGTTTGGAGTTTGAACACTGTTTGGACATTGAGTTTCTTTGGGGAAAGAACACAGACTTTTCCCTACATTCTAGGGACGAGAACCAGTGAACGGGAGGTAACTTGCTGCAGGACCCAAAAATAAAGAACACCGCTCAACCTTCTAAACCAGGAGGATCCAGGCATGTGGCACGGTGTGCCTTTATCCCTGCAAGGAGAAGGTAGGAAGGAGAAAAGGGTCTGTGTGCTACAGAGGTTTAGAAAAAAAAAATCATATTCTCACCAGTTATTCTTTGGGGTTGTTCTGTATTAGACATACCACCCATGTTGCTGCTTTTCTCCAAAATGTCCTAATCATTTAGAAAAAAATCATATTTGCAACATCAAAACAGTGTACAAAAAAGGGATTTGTTTCTTTTGTTTATTCCCCTTTCTTCTATTAAACCACACAAACCATTCCCTTTTATTTGTTGCACTAATATGAATGAACACTTCCTAAGACGCAATTGACATGAAGTCTGGTCTGTCTTTTTTGTAAGTTTGTAAAATAACTAGGAAACAATGGTGCACTTTATATGCTACAATCTGAAGGATAAAATGGATAACACTTTGTCTTACAAATCTATAAGTGACATGTGGTGCCTTTCTTTGCCACCTTTTGTTTCTCTTTCATGCTTGTTCTTTAGACTCTCAGCAGTAAATGGTAATTGCAGCTGTCCTGGACTTCCTCTCAGAAGTCTTATCTGACCTACTACCATAAAATTGTGCTTTATATATTTTTAAGGAAAGAACAAAATCTTGTAATATAATATGTTCAGATGAATACAAATAATTAGTCTAGAATCTTCCACTTGTAAATGAACACCAATGCATTGTTTTTCTAATGTAAGCAATTTATGCACAATTATTTAAGGTCATGGTCAACCCACAAAACAAGAGTGGGCGAAAGACATTCTTTATCGATTAACATGCTGCCAGAGATGTGTGTTTTATTGTTTTTAAAAGGGTTGCCTAGGTTGCCTATGTTACAAATAAATATTGTAGTTTAAAATGAGGAAATCATGGAAAATCTACACCAATCAGTGTTTTGGGGAATTACCGTAGATGTTATTGTCCACTCTGCCTGGTCAATATTCAGCTTGCTTGATGGTATTAGTGAACTGGTAAAAGGTGGTCCAAATGACCACTTAGTAGTTTACCTCTAAGCACCAGTGTGTACAATGGAACCACCAAAAGGAATCCTGTGCTTCAATGGAGTATTTGTTCTTCACTCTCACTGGCTGATCCAATACCTGCTAGATTTAAGGTCATTGGGGGGGGGGGGACTATTAAAGTTTACAGTATAAGTCTAAGCCTAAATCGCTCACAACTTTCAACTGATTTAATTGCTCATACTGAAGACAATGCTGATCTTTAAATAATTGTTGCTTGCTGTTCGCTGACACAATTTATGAGATTAGTAAACCAATCTACCCAATCTGCCCATAATTAAAAAAATTTCAGTGCCGTGCTAAATGGATTTCAATTATACACATGTCTCTAAGATGTAACATTGTTGTAATGGGAGAACTAAAAAATGTTTGTTCTACAGGATCCGTACATTATTATTTCCTTGTCAAAAGCACTTGTCATCCGAATCACTTAAGTACCATATTATGTACAGCTACTTACTGAGAAAATCATATAAGCTGCTTGCAGTTTATACAATTTGCACAGTAGGAAATTATGACACCTTTCCTAATAAATAAAATATCTGACAGATTTCATAATTGTATATTAAAAATGAACCTAAGACATAAATCAGAATTTCAACTGAAACATGCAATTTCAGCACACATGCAAAGTACTGTATTTAGTTTAATCACATTGAATCATCCTTTGCCAAAGCATCAGTCAAAATTTTCTGCACATATCACATAGCTTTTCAAAAGAATCTCTTTTGATAAAGTTCAAAGAAGAAAATGTTCTTTAGTACCACTTCATTGGCTTCATTTTTTATTAAAGGTTACCTGAATTAAATATTTCTCTTAAAATAATTAGATTTATCATGCGCTACAAGAACTTTTTATAAGTCAAAATGTTTATTTTTAAAACATTTTTAACTTGTCAAATGTCTTCTATAATGTTAATGCTGGCAAATCCCAGGAATTGGAATATATGCGCTTGAATAGCAAGTCCCCATTGATGCTAGTGGACAAGGTTCATGCCAGCAGAATATCTTAGAAATCTGTTGAATGTCTAGGAATCATCCACTCCAATGAAACTTATACAAATAGACAGTTCAAAATTAAATTACAATGTAATATTTTTTTAGTAGTCAGTGATTGGTGATGAGCCAAACTGCCCTGAGTTTGGTTACAGCAGGGTTTAGAGAACTTTAAAGTTTGTATGTGGAACTCAGGAATTCAATGGGAGACAAATCTAAAACATTACAAATGCCAATTTCCGGGGCTAGTAGGCAAGGGAGTGTCAACAAAATAATAAAGCTAGAAAATATATAAAAAAAAAAATGTTTTCCTCAGTTTAGGCCGAAATGTATTTTAGTACATATTTTTTGAAAAAAAAATCGCAATAAGCGTATATTGATTGGTTTGTGCAAAAGTTATAGCATCTACAAAATAGGGGATAGCTTTATAGCATTTTTATTAATAACTTTTTTTTATTAGAAATAGCGGCGATCTGCGATTTGTATCGCGACTGCAACATTATGGCGGACACATCGGACACCTTTGATGCTATTTTGAGACCATTATCATTTATACAGCGATCAGTGCTTTAACCACTTCAATACAGGGCATTTTTACCCCCTTCCTGCCCAGAACAATTTTTAGTTTTCAGCGCTGTTGCACTTTGAATGACAATTGCGCGGTCATGCAACACTGTACCCAAATGAAATCTTTATGTTTTTTTCCCACAAATAGAGCTTTCTTTTGGTGGTATTTGATCATCTCTGCGGTTTTTATTTTTTGCGCTATAAACAAAAGAAGAGCGACAATTAAAAAAAAAAACACAATATTTTTTAGTTTTTGATTTAATAAATATCACAATTTAAAAAAAAAATCCTCAGTTTAGACTGATATGTATTCTTCTACATAATCCAAAAATCGCAATAAGCATATATTGATTGGTTTGCGCAAAAGTTATAGCGTCTACAAAATAGGGGATAGATTTATGGCTTTTTTTTTTTACTAGTAATGGCGGCGATCTGACACAGTTCCCCACACATAACTCATATGTAAGGTAAAGTCTGCAGGCTTGGAAAGATCAATTTGAAAATGGATAGAAAACTGGCTAAAAGACAGAATTCAGAGATGGTCTAAGGTTATGAGTGGTGTACCCCAGGGTTCAGTGTTGGGACCCTTACTTTTTAATATCTTTATAAATGATATAGGGTCTGGGATTAAAAGTACAATTTCTGTCTTTGCACATAACACTAAGCTATGCAATGGAATAACGTCCTTACAGGATGTCTCCAATTTACAAGCTACCCTCAATGCACTGTCTAATAGGGATGAGCTGCGAGTTTGAGTCGACCCCATGTTCGACTTCGAACATTATGGGCTGTTCGAGTGGCGCGTCACGCCCCATAATTCACTGTGGCATCGCAGTGCATTGTTGGCTGATGATTGCCCAAGCATGCACTATGAACCGCATGCTTTGGCCAATCACAGCGCGGTAAAAACGGAGAGCCATAATTGGCCAAAGCCAGGGTGGCTTTGGCCAATTATGTCTCAGGGGGTTTAGTACATGCCCCACACTATATAAGGCTGCCTGCGTGGCGGCCTTGTGTAGTGTGTTGCGGCGGCGGTGAAAGAAAGACAGAGAGAGAGAGAGAGAGATAGTGTAATTTCATTTGAGTTAGATAGAGCAGGCAGTCGAGTCAGTTAGCTGCAGTTACAGTGTGTAGAGGATATATATGCATCCCAGGCGCTGTGATTTGCCAAGCATGCGGGTCATAGTGCATGCTTGGCCAATCACAGCGCTGTAAGTACAGAGAGCCGTAATTGGCCAAAGCCAATCATGGCTCAGAGGAGTAGGTACACGCCCCACACTATATAAGGCCGCCGGCTTGTGTAGTGTGTTGCGGCGATTGTTAAAAAGAAAGAAAGAGAGAAAGAGAGAGAGAGACAGTGTAATTTGATTTGAGTTCGATAGAGCAGGCAGGCGAGTCAGTTATATATATGCATCCTTGGTGTTGTATACATATTTACACACTGTATTCAGTTTAGCTAGATCCGTTCCTGTTATTCTCTATACTGACAGGCTAGCAGGTGATTGTGCTAGCTGCATTATTTTCACTTAGTGTACTGTGTTCTTTGCACAGCGTGCACCTAAAGGTACCTGAATACAGTTGGTGGTGTTCTCATACCAATACAACAGGCAGGGAGCTGCTTTATTTTCACTTAGTGTACTGTGTCCTTTGCACAGCGTGCACCTAAAGGTACCTGAATACAATTGGTGGTGTTCTCATACCACAGGCAGGGAGCTGCTTTATTTTCACTTAGTGTGCTGCGTCCTTTGCACAGCGTGCACCTAAAAGGTACCTGAATACAATTGGTGGTGTTCTCATACCAATACCACAGGCAGGGAGCTGCATTATTTTCACTTAGTGTACTGTGTCCTTTTCCTTTGTTCAACTGGGGCATGTAATTACAATTCTTGATCTAATATTTTACAGCAGGGCCCATTCCTGCGCCCACCAAGAGTAACTGTGAGGGCTTACAGTGTTGTGGCAACACCACCACCAAAGGCCCAATTTTTCTACCATTGTTCAACAATGGCATGTAATTACAATTCTTGATATAATAGTTTACAGCAGGGCCCGTTCCAACGCCCACCAAGAGTAACTGTGAGGGCTTACAGTGTTGTGGCAACACTAACACCTAAGGGACAAATTTCTGCAGAGTATATATGGCAGGCCCCTACTTTCAAACATCCAACTTACAAATGACTCCTACTTGCAAACGGAAGGAGACAACAGGAAGTGAGAGGAAATCTACCCCTAGGGAGGGAAATTCTCTTCTGTAAGTGTTAATATGGGAAAATAGTGTCTCCTCTCCACTGATGCATTATCACCAATCCTTGTTTCACTAAAAACCCCAAATTTTTAAAAATTATTTGAGGGGCTAATGATGTCATCTTAAATAAACGCTCTTAGACTCGAATGCGGCAAGACTCCACTAAACGTGACTAAACGTTGCATTCAAACGCGGCTAAACAGAAGTTTTTAAATGCCAGTTTCAAGCTGTCAAGAAAAATGTTCAGAAGAGGTTGCCTGAGTGTCCCGTGTACATTAGGCCTTAGTGGCAAATGAGGTTTATTGTTGATAAATGTAAAGTTATGCACTTGGGGGCTAAGATTATGCATGCATCATACAGATTAAAGAGAGTACAACTGGGGGAATCAATGGTGGAGAAGGAAATAAAAAAGAGAAAAAAAACTGCGCTGAGATCAAATGTTGGCAATCTAATGTGTGCACAAAAAAATACCTGGAGCTAAAATTGGAAGCAGCAACTATTCTGCAAACATCAAAACCAGTGAATAAAGAATAAAAAAACATATAGTTGCGCAAAACCTGAAAAATTTATAAGTTGACAAATGAATGTCATGAGTGACACAAACTCATGAAACACAAACTGAATCAGTGAAGATCACACTTTAAGTGATTGGTGTAAACATTGCAGTGTTCATAAAAATATTGGGTTGCAACATATAAAATTAAGTTCATAAAGTGCATGAAATCAGTCCAGGTGTGACTTCAATGATGATAAAATACCCGTGCAAAAACTCCAATGGCATCCAACTCTTCAAATAAGGACACAAACCAAGTGACTTCCACCACCGTATGACAAATAAGTCTGCTTACCAGAGCACCATGGTCCCCTATAACGGAGGACCTATAGGTGCTTATAGTGAATCCCAGCTGGATCATGATGACACCCTGTGTTCACAGCCTCGCTAGTCAGCACATTCCACAGTAGTAAGCCAGTTGGTATGATGTAACATGCAAGGAAGACAGATGCCTCGATAGTGTATAATCTTCCAACAGTTTATTAAAAAGCAGTATTAAAATTAGCACTCACAATTTGCAAAGGAAAAAAAAAGCCTTAAGCCTGCTGCGCCGTCCGAATGCAAGCAGGCAGACTCGTCCGTGTGGAGATCGAGCAGTGGAGGGTGATGACGTCAGCACGCCGCTCGTTCCTCCCTACGCATTTCGTGATAGGTCACATCGTCTTGGGGCACGGGCGGCGCGCTGCATTACCCCCCTTTAGTATGCAAACAAATACAACCAAGCCTCGCTCCCGAGGTGCACAAATGCCCATTCTCCTCCGGTGCGTCCTCGCCTTGTTCTGAATCGCCGTCAACACATGTCCACACCTCGCGTATTACCGCGAGTGTTGGTATAGTGGGACTTCAAAGGCAAACCAAACCTCGTTCTGAGAGTGCGCGCAGCCGCAATCTCACGCAAAAATTCCAGGACTCGTACTGAAACACCATCAGCACCATATCACACTGTGCAAAGACGGCGTGTTCAGTTCATGCGAGAGCTGGTGAGGCTGTAACTGGCAGGACTAGGGACAGGGATGTATAAATATTGATATTGTGATGTGAAACATCTTTCTTACCAAGATGAACACAGTGGAAACAGTGAATAAAATATGGATTGTAAATGGCGGAGAGGCTCTCAAAGGCAAGATCAAATGACCCGACCAGGGAGGGAGAAGAGACACTTCAGCATAGACAATCAACCGGAAGTGGATAAAAGCCATCATGGTGTCACCGGCAACCACGTTCTGCCGCGACACCTAGTGGACAAAAATAAGAACACATAATACAAAAAGTCCCAGGATAGACCCGCATGATATGCCATGCGGGCTGCCCTAAGGGACCGATAATAATGAATTCCCCTCAACAGCTGCCACTATGCACCTTGGCTAAAAGCAGTTCCCCAGGGCCAATTTACAAGATTGAGACGCAACTGCACGGAGGTGGAAGCTTTCAACAGTCAGGCACTGGTACTCTCCAAAAGATTTGTAGAGAAAGGCTATGATCAGACTGTTTTGTCCCAACTAGTCCAATCCACCAGAGAGACTGACAAAGCGTCCCTTTTGAGTGAACGGGTGAAGGTGTTTGGTGATGGGGGGTACTCTATCCCATTCATCACCACCTTTTCAGTGCAACATCAGAGCATTAAGAGGCTGATCCGTAAGCACTGGCATGTTTTGGCAAGCGATCAGGTATTGCCACCTATTTTACCTGAGAGACCCAAAGTTGTTTTTAGGGGGGCCTCTTCTTTGTCCAACCGTATTGCCCCCAGTGTCCAGGATCCCCCACGGGAAAACATAACTTTCCTACAAAACCTCCCTGGCTATTTTAGATGCAAGAAATGCCAGGTATGTGCCATTAATAGGTGTCAGGATAGGAAGATCTGTCAGTTCATATCCACCAGCACCAGTCGATCATATGAGGTTGAACCATTTATCACCTGCTCCTCAGAAGGGGTGGTCTACCTCATCCAATGCCCTTGTGGCCTTCAATATGTGGGGAGGACCAAAAGGGCATTACGGGTTAGACTTAATGAGCATATTGCCAATATCAGAAAAGGCTTTGACAAACATTCTGTGTCTAGACATTATTACCAAGTTCATAAGAGGGATCCCTCAAACACGTTGTTTGTAGGAATTGATAAGTATAGACCGCATTGGAGGGGCAGCTCAGTAGTGAGAGAAATCTCTAAACAAGAAATGGCCTGGATATACCGGCTGAGAACTTATGTACCATTTGGCCTTAACGTTGACACTGATATTAATGTCTTTATCAAAAACTCCTAACAGGAATTTTTTTTTGTTTATGTCTATACCAAGGAATGTATCAATATGCAATCTGGTTTTATATAATCTCACATTATCTGCATATGAGTTATGGGTCAGAGATGTTGTCCTGCATTTCCCTACCTTGATCTGGACCTCCGTCAGATGTCCAATTTTTGGTAGTTATACAGCCACACAAACTGTTGTTCCACCCATGTCATTTTCATTTTTAGGTAATTTTTTTAGATTTTTTTGGACCCTTTTTGATTAATGGTAAATTGGTAGTCCAAATTTTTCTAAATTCAAATGTGGCATTTTTGCCCACACATTGATGTGGGCTTCTCGGGAGTCAATTTGGGACAAATCTTTAGGATTGTTCCAGGCTCAGCCCCGATTTGGCCCATTTCATTATTATCGGTCCCTTAGGGCAGCCCGCATGGCATATCATGCGGGTCTATCCTGGCACTTTTTGTATTAGGTGTTCTTATTTTTGTCCACTAGGTGTCGCGGCAGAACGTGGTGACACCATGATGGTTTTTATCCGCTTCTGATTGATTGTCTATGCTGAAGTGTCTTCTCCCTCCCTGGTCGGGTCATTTGATCTTGCCTTTGAGAGCCTCTCCACCATTTACAATCCATATTTTATTCACTGTTTCCATTGTGTTCATCTTGGTAAGAAAGATGTTTCACATCACAATATCAATATTTATACATCCCTGTCCCTAGTCCTGCCAGTTACAGCCTCACCAGCTCTCGCGTGAACATGCCGTCTTTGCACAGTGTGATACGGTGCTGATGGTGTTTCAGTATGAGTCCTGGAGTTTTTGCTTGAGATTGCGCCTGCGCACACTCTCAGAACGAGGTTTCTTTTGCCTTCGAAGTCCCACTATACCAACACTCGCGGTAATGCGTGAGGTGTGGACATGTGTTGATGGCGATTCAGAATGAGGCGTGGGCGCTCCGGAGGAGAATGCGCATGCGTGCACCTCGGGAGCGAGGCTTGGTTGTATTTGTTTGTATATTTAAGGGGGGTGATGCAGCGCGCCGCCCATGCCCCAAGACGAAGTGACCTATCACGAAACGCATAGGGCGGAACGAGCGGCGTTCTGATGTCATCACCCTCCACTGCTCGATCTCCACACGGACGGGTCTGCCTGCTTGCATTCGGCCGGCGCAGCAGGCTTAAGGCTGTTTTTTCCTTTGCAAATTGTGAGTGCTAATTTTAATACTGCTTTTTAATAAACTGTTGGAAGATTTTACACTATCAAGGCATCTGTCTTCCTTGCATGTTACATCATACCAACTGGCTTACTGCTGTGGAATGTGCTGACTAGCGAGGCTGTGAACACAGGGTGTCATCACGATCCAGCTGGGATTCACTATAAGCACCTATAGGTCCTCCGTTATAGGGTACCATGGTGCTCTGGTAAGCAGACTTATTTGTCATACGGTGGTGAAAGTCACTTGGTTTGCGTCCTTATTTGAAGAGTTGGATGCCATTGGAGTTTTTGCACGGGTGTTTAATCATCATTAAAGCCACACCTGGACTGATTTCATGCACTTTATGAACTTTTTTCCACTTTTGCACTTTATGAACTTAATTTTATATGTTGCATCCCAATATTTTTTTGAACACTGCAATGTTTACACCAATCACTTAAAGTGTGATCTTCACTGATTCAGTTTGTGTTTCATGAGCTTGGGTCACTCATGACATTCATTTGTCAACTTATTAATTTTTTAGGTTTAGCGCAACTATATGTTTTTTTTTATTAATGGTGGAGAAGGATCTGGGGGTTTTAGTAGATCATATGCTCAATAATAGCATGCAATGCCAAGCTGCGGTTTCCAAAGCAAACAAAGTCTTTTCTTTTATTAAGAGTGATATGGACTCCAGAGAGAGTGATATAGATTTGCCCCTGTATAAATCATTAGTAAGACGTCATCTTGAATATGCAGTTCCCTTTTGGGCACCAGTTCTCAAAAAGGATATCGGGGAACGGGAGAAAGTGCAGAGAAGGGAAACCAAACTGATAAGAGGCATGGAGAAGCTCCGCTATGAGGAGAGATTAGAGGAACTGAATTTATTCCCTCTTGAGAAGAGGAGATTAAGGCGGGATATGATCAACATGTACAAATACATAAGTGGCACTGGTCCATATAGTGAACTTGGTGTTGAATTATTCACTTTAAGGTCATCATCACAGAGGACAAGGGGGGCACTCTTTACGTCTAGAGGGAAAACATTTTTTATCTCCAAATACAGAAAGGTTTTTTCACAGTAAGACCCCTTTCAGCACTGAAAAGTAGTTAATACTAACTTGCACAGTACAGTTGGAATACGTTTTTATTTGCTGTAGAATTTTAAAATATATATAGTATATTTGTATATTCTTCCTCAATGCGTCAAAATAAGTATTTCCTTCTTGGCCTGCAATACTCTTAACTCTACTGTATAGTGGTTATTGCACTACTTACAAAGCGCAAATGCTGTTACCTGAATCATATTTTTTTAACATTTCTTACTGCGTGTCTTTTGATTTTTGAAGAACTGTAAGAAAGCAATGCTATTATTTTCTACTGAGACTGAACACTTTGGCTCTGCTAGACATCAACATTTTTGTGTGTTTGCGGGACCTTTGATTTGGATCTTGCTTCCTGCTTCTATTTTCAAGATCTGCAATAACTTCTACCCTTTCATCTTGTGTACATTAAAAGGCTTTATAAGGTACCTGCTCACTTTTTGATACATTTCAAGTACAGTTACATAAAAATAAATTATTGTTCCTGTTTGTGCTCTAATAAAATATCCAAATTTAAAGTGAGCCTGCCATAGTAACATTGTCTATTTCTGAAAAATTATAAAAATTGATATTAAGCCATATAAGAAAGCAAAGTATATCACACTAGAATATGCATACTGCCAAGAAGTTTTCAAATTTTGATGATCAAGTTTCTGCCCTGGATCTGACAATGTTGGTTGGTGCCTCTAAAGGTTAAAGTAGGGATCTATAGATTAGTTCTACTCTTTATCGGGTTTGGAGCAAACAATGATTTGTAGTACTACCAAACTTACTAGCATTAAGAATAGAGATAAGCATTACACAAGCTGAGCAGATGGTATGAATGACACAAGAAGCAGGTAGCGGCAATTAATCTTTAACAATTGTGCAATTCTTCAATTGTGGAACCTGCACAATAGGAAGTATTTTGCTCCATCCAAGTTGCAAGCAATCAATACACTTGTGTGGGCTTAGCTTATGGAAGGTAGTAGCTTTCCTCTCTGACAGATAGACTGGTTTTCCAGAGAATGTAGAAAAGGGGGAGAAACATTTCCATCAGGCAGATAATCAAATTATTCAGGAGTTCTTCCCTTTCCTGCTAACTAGATTCTTAATTGTGTAGTGCCAGCTCCAGAGGTGGCACTGAACTATTCTGTGCCCTCTCTTCACACCTGAAGATGACACAGCTGGTTCACCAAGCGATTCCCGACACACATTGGGATATTTTTTTAGGAATTTATTAGGCCTAGCATAGCCTAAAAGAAGAGAAGATTAGCAAGCAAGACATTACCAGTACTCTAATGCCTTGTACACACAAGAGGAATTTATTTTGAAAAAAGTCTGAAGGAATTTTTTCATCAGAAATTCTTATCGTGTGAGGGCCCATCAGACTTTTTTTCGTAGCATTTTAGAAATAGAACATGTTTTACATTTTTCTGATGGAAAAAAATCCTATGGGAAATTCCGATCGTCTGTGTGGAACTCCGTCGGAGAAAAAACCCATGCATGTTCAGAATCAAGTCGACGCATGCTCGGAAGCATTGAACTGAAATTTTTCTCGGCTCATCGTAGTGTTTTACGTCACCGCTCTTTGGACGGTCGGAATTTAGTCTGACAGTGTGTATGCAAGACTGATGGAAGACAGCTTGAACGGAATTCTGACAGAAAATCCCATCAGATTTTAGCCCATAGGAAATTCCTATCGTGTGTACAGGGCATAAGAGATGTGGTTAAATACCTGCAGTATTCTGAATAACAGTAATCAATAGAATTGGACCACATTTACCTAGCAACAGTATAGAAAGACAGTGCTAACAGTACCAGTTTGATCCCACTGGGCAGTGACTGATGCAAAAAAACATCTGGCAAAGTTGGGGCCCTTGAAAAAATCACAACATTTCTCCGCAGACATCCGACTTATATGAGAAGAGGGGGAGGGAGGAGTCCTTCCCTTTTGAAGCTAACCAAATTCTTTATAGCAGGTGCAGAGAGAATTGGAAGGGGAAAGGAGGAAGGGAGGAGCTCTTGCCACTATCAGGTAACCAGATTCTTCAAAGCAAGTACAGGGAAGGGAGAGTGTAATGTAGGATGAATGAAACAGATCCAGGTACACACTAGAATTCTTTCTTCAACCCTGTAGGCTGAACAAAAAAAAAACAGAGTCCTCACTTTCTGTTTCATCACCATCCCATGGACTTCTTGCTTAGCTTATCTTTAATGGGGTTGTAAACACCATTAGCATTTAAAAAAAGAAATCCTGAAACTGTTTGCAACTAGGGATGAGCCGAACACCCCCTGTTCGGTTCGCACCAGAACCTGCGAACAGACAGAATGTTCGCGTGAACTTTAGAACCCTATTAAAACAATGGACTCGAACGTTCGAAATCTAAAGTGCTAATTATAAAGGCTAATATGCAAGTTGAAAAAAGGGTGATGGTGGCTGCACTGTGATTATAACTACTGAAGGTAGTGAAGGGAAGGATCTGAAAAAGAAAACTACCTAATACTAACCAAATAAATTCATCTAATGTAAACCAACCAGATGCAGTAGCGTGTTGACAACCAATGTGTAACATAAATAATATGTACATAAACTGAATGAATCACACCTGTACACCTGAAAGGTGTGTGACCAACAGTGGACAATTGATAATGTATGCCAAAACGTGTATCACTCTAAGTGATCAACCTGGAGGTGTATAGCACAAAACTGAAAATAGTGAAAATCTCCAAAAAAATCCTGAAAATAATGGTGACGGTATATGGTAAAAGTGTATAGCACAGAACTGTGAACAAAGAAATCCTCCAAAAACTTCCTGTAAATAATATAAAAAAAAATCCAATGTGTAGCAAGTCCCATCACCCGTAGAGTGCTTGAAAGAAGAAACTCTGGTGCAAATCCACCCAGTGCTTACTAGCAGCTTACCTCCCTGCTGGGAAGAGACAGCATGTGCTGGGGCTTCTAATGTGAACAGCGATGCAGCAATCTTGCATGGAAGTATGATCTCACTCACATAGATGCATAGAAATACACAAGCAAAAAAGAAATATATAGCGTAACTCTGTGGGTTCAGCAAACAAGGGACCAAAGGATGTATTCTCACACTCACATCAAACTAGTGAGCGTGGACATCAATCCTACGAACGCAGAGCTCGTATATATGCAGGCTATGATGATTCCAATCATGTGGTCCTCAAGCTTGCAGCAACCTCAGAGTGCCAGTGGAACATATATGAGAAACATACAAGGTGCACATAGTGTAGGTTTGTGACCACTGGGGCATTTATTATAAAACTTGTAAAACACTCTCATTTCATAGATAAGGGAAATAACAATCTCATACGAACGCCGAGCTCGTCTCCTCTCCCGCAGCCTTCTTTTTAAATTTATTTTTATAATATGCAAGTTATTGTCCTAAAAAGTGTTTGGGGACCTGGGTCCTGCCCCAGGGGACATGTATTAATGCAAAAAAAAGTTTTAAAAACTACCGTTTTTTCGGGAGCAGTGATTTTAATAATGCATAAAATGAAAAAATAAAAGTGAAATCTTCCTTTAAATTTCGTACCTGGGGGGTGTGTATAATATGCATGTAAAGTCGCGCTTGTTTCCCGTGCTTAGAACTGTCCCTGCACAAAATGTCATTTCTGAAGGAAAAAAAAGTCATTTAAAACTCACTCGCGGCTATTAATGAATTGTCGGCTCCCGGCAATACATAGAAAAGTCATTAATAAAAAATAAAAAAAAGCGTGGGGGTCCCCCCAAATTCAATTACCAGGCCCTTCAGGTCTGGTATAGATATTAAGGGGAACCCCACCGCAAATTTAAAAAAAAATGCGTGCGGTTCCCCCCAAATATCCATACCAGGCCCTTCAGGTCTGGCATGGATTTTAAGGGGAACTCCACCCCAAATTTAAAAAAAAATGTTGTGGAGTCCCCCCAAAAATCCATACCAGACCCTTATCCGAGCACGCAACCTGGCAGGCCGCAGGAAAAGAGGGGGGGACGAGAGAGCGCCCCTCCCCTCCTGAACCATACCAGGCCACATGCCCTCAACATGGGGGGGATATCCCCATGATGATGGGGACAAGGGCCTCATCCCCACAACCCTTGCCCGGTGGTTGTGGGGGTCTGTGGGTGGGGGGCTTATCAGCATCTGGAAGACCCCTTTAACAAAGGGGACCCCCAGATCCCGGCCCCCCCTATGTGAATTGGTAAGGGGTACCCCTACCATTTCACGAAGAAAGTGTAAAAAATGTAAAAAAACACACACAAACACCTTGGAAAAGTCCTTTATTAAAAAAAAAAAAAAACCATTCCAGCGATGAAATCCAGTGTCCCGCGGCGATCCGATGTCCAGCGCTGTCCATCATTGGCTTAGCCTGAGCGGACCTGATGGGGAACTTCCTCCGCAGTCTATTAAATTTATAGACCCGCCCCTTCTAAAGTTCCCCATCAGGTCCGCTCAGCCAATGACTAGGTGTAAGGCTGAGGACCTGATGCGGAACGTGAGAAGGGGCGGGTCTATTCATGTATTACACAGTGAAGGAAGTTCCTCATCAGGTCCGCCCACTCGTATGCCAGACCCCGCCTACGTCATTGGCCTGAGAGGACCTGATGGGGAACTTCCTCCACTGTGTAATACATGAATAGACCCGCCCCTTCTCACGTTCCGCATCAGGTCCTCACCCTTACACCTAGTCATTGGCTGAGCGGACCTGATGGGGAACTTTAGAAGGGGCGGGTCTATACATTTATTAGACTGTGGAGGAAGTTCCCCATCAGGTCCGCTCAGGCTCAGCCAATGACGGACAGCGCTGGAAATCGGATCGCTGCGGGACACTGGATTTCATCGCTGGAATTTTTTTTTTTTTTAATAAAGGACTTTTCCAAGGTGTTTGTATGTTTTTTTTAAAAAAATTTACACTTTCTTCGTGAAATGGTAGGGGTACAATGTACCCCTTAAAAATTCACATAGGGTGGGCGGGGATCTGGGGGCCCCCTTTGTTAAAGGGGTCTTCCAGATTCCGATAAGCCCCCTGCCTGCAGACCCCCACAACCACCGGGCAAGGGTTGTGGGGATGAGGCCCCTGTCCCCATCAACATGGGGACATCCTCCCCATGTTGATGGCATGTGGCCTGGTATGGTTCAGGAGGGGGGGCACTCTCTCGTCCCCCCCTCTTTTCCTGCAGCCTGCCAGGTTGCGTGCTCGGATAAGGGTCTGGTATGGATTTTTGGGGGGACTCCACGCCATTTTTTTTTTAAATTTGGGGTGGAGTTCCCCTTAAAATCCATGCCAGACCTGAAGGGCCTGGTATGGATATTTGGGGGAACCGCACGCATTTTTTTTTTTAATTTGTGGCGGGGTTCCCCTTAATATCTATACCAGACCTGAAGGGCCTGGTAATTGAATTTGGGGGGACCCCCACGCTTTTTTTTTATTTTTTAGCAATGACTTTTCTATGTATTGCCGGGAGCCGACAATTCATTAATAGCCGCGAGTGAGTTTTAAATGACTTTTTTTCCTTCAGAAATGACATTTTGTGCAGGGACAGTTCCAAGCACGGGAAACAAGCCCGACTTTACATGCATAATATACACACCCCCCAGGTATGAAATTTAAAGGAATATTTCACTTTTATTGTTTCACTTTAAGCATTATTAAAATCACTGCTCCCAAAAAAACTGCCGTTTTTAAAACTTTTTTTTGCATTGATACATGTCCCCTGGGGCAGGACCTGGGTCCCCAAACACTTTTTATGACAATAACTTGCATATAAGCCTTTATAATTAGCACTTTAGATTTCTCCCATAGACTTTTCGAATTTGCCGCGAACACCCCAAATTGTTTGCTGTTCAGCGAACGGGCGAACAGGCAATGTTTGAGTCGAACATGAGTTCGACTCGAAGCTCATCCCTATTTGCAACATAGAATTAAACTATTTAGCTCTCAAATGGGGCTACTAGTGTCTCCCATATTTAAAACAGAAATCATTCAAAATTTTAATTATGGCCATAGCCATAGCCAAGCAGACACAGTAGATCTTCTCTCTGACAGCTAGCACAGAATGGGGGGAAAGAGGGGGGAATTTTTGTCTCTAGAAGCTAGCTAAATTAGCAAGCACAATTAGAAGGGATAGTAAGGTGCTTTTCTTTTAGGAGACCAGCCAGATTCATTGGCGTCAGTAAAGAACTGACAGGAAGATGCAGCCTGTCTGACAGCTCTCTAGATTCTCTACAGCAAGAAAATAAGGGAGAATGAGGTGCTTTTCTCTCTTGTAGCTCCCTAGATTCTCTAGAGCCCTACTGCCCAATGAGAGGTCCAAGGGCTGCTCTGCCAAGGTTCGTACTTACTGAAGGGAAATACTCACTAGACATATTTCTACTAGCCAAAGTGAATCTGAACTTTAAGGAGTAAAAAAAAAAGGCAAGTAGAGGTCACAGAATTACTATCCAGTATTGACTGTTGTTTTTCCCTGCAGTTGATTTTTTTTTTTTACCCATTTATGACTTACCATGCCTTGTTCCACACTGTTTCTCTGTGGAAGAGACCATTTTGGTAGAGGATTAGGGGTTTGCATCCTCATGACAGAGCCTCCAGCAAGGAAAACAGTGAGTAGCACAGTAGGAACATAACCAAGTAAGTGCCTTAAAGTGCTTGTAAACACGAAAAAAAAAAAAAACCCTGCAAGATAAAGGCATAATGAGCTAGTACGCATAGCATACTAGCTCATTATGAAATTCTCACCTTAGATCGAAGCCTCCACAGCGATCCCCGTACACTGCTCCGGCCGGGGACATCGCTCCCGGAGTTATTTCTGGGTATAGCGGGATCCTGCACTGTGATTGGCCAGAGCCGCGATGATGTCACTCCCGCGAATGTGTGCGGGAGCCGCTGGTAACGGCACGTCAGCTGAAGCAATGGCACAAATAAGCTGTGCTTCAGTGCGCATGTACTGATGACGTCGGCACATGCTGATACAGGGGATATCTCCTAAACCATGCAGGTTTAGGAGATATCCATGGTAGCTACAGATTGTAAAGGGTTTACAACCACTTTAAATCTTACACTGCAGACATACAGCTATATCACACTACAGTAAGGTGACCAGATTTTTTAAATGAAATACGGGGACATATTTTTATTTTTTTTATTGGCAAATGGTAAACTATTTTATAAGCATATTTTCTTGAAATGATATGTGCAGTGTGTGTGGTATGTGTTTATGGAATGATTGTATGATATATATACGTTATTTCTCACATTTTGTCCATAAGATTAAAAAAAAAAAATATATATATATATATATATATATATACACACTTCTTAGAATGTTTGGGGATATGACTACCAAATGTTAAAAAGATAACAGAGAAAAAACGTTTCAATGCATATTTTGTATTTCAGTCTTACCAAAGATGTGCAGAGGTGTGCTATGTACTAAGTGCAGAGTTCAGGGGATCAAATCCATAGGTGTGCGCAGTCTGTTGCATTAGAGTGTGCACCCCAAGCCAAAGCTCAAACACACATGTGCGTGTGTGTATATATATATATATATATTGTGACAGCAGGAAGGTAAAGTCACCTGGTTGCATCCAGGGGGGTAGATATATTTCGCCCAGATTCAGGCTTTACGCCGACTTATACAACTAGGTGGAGAGTTGTATAAGGCTAGTGGGCTCATGGATGACTCATACCTCTAGGGAGAGTGTGGGGCGTCGTACAGACAGGGAGTTGATGAGGCCAGCTGAAGCTTGTCAGCTCATTTAGGCCTCTATAAGAACTCCCAGATTCATTAGGTGTTAGCTCATGCCTGGAACCAGACCTGTGTGGACTGTCTAGGGAGAGTGAACCCCTGTGCGGTGAGACAAAGCCTGTGTGGCTATTTGCTTGGACATTTAAAACCAGGGACTTAGGGACTAGGACAGCACTAGGCTGATCCCAGTTGTTAGTTAGGAAACCTGTATGTTTAGTCAGAGGTCAACTTGACCAGGATTTATTTTGGTTATGTTTCTTTTGCTTTGCTGTGTTTTGTCACTGTAAATAGAAAATAAACCGCACCTTTTTGATTTTGAAAACCACAACTTCCGTTAGCTGGGCCTGTTTTGTGTGGGGAGCCCATCCCGGGGGTCACACACACCCGCTGCCGAGCTAACCCCCTCACAGTTGGTGGAGAATGCGGGCAGTTTTTTTTTAAGCCAGCATGGAGGAGATACTGAAGCAGCTGGCTCTAGCAAATGCCAATCAACAGCAGACAAATGCAGGTTTGCAAAAGAGCCTTGCAGCTCATCAACAGAGCCTTGCAGCTCAACAACAGAACTTCGCAGCCCAGCAGCAAGCTCATCAACAGAGCCTTGCAGCCCAGCAGCAGACAAACGCAACTTTGCAACAGAGTCTGGAGGCTCAGCAACGAGCCCAGCAGCAATCTGAGGCCCGCTTCATAGACCTGTTGCAGAAGCAAGAGCAGAGACTACAACAACAGATGGAAGCAGTAATGCAGCAACGTCCGCAGACCAGTGAGGAAAGCCGTCCCACTAATACCGCGTCCTTTGGGGTGAGTCGTTTATTGACAAAAATGACTGGAGAGGATGATCCAGAGGTATTTTTGACCACATTTGAAAGGACCGCTGAAAGAGAAAAGTGGCCTGAGGAGCAGTGGGCTGGACTGGTGGCTCCTCTGTTAACTGGTGAATCGCAGAAAGCTTACTATGACCTAGAGCCTAACCAAGCAAAAGACTATGTGATGCTAAAAGCTGAAATATTGGCAAGGCTGGGTGTCACCCAGGCTGTCCGGGCTCAGCGTGTGCATAACTGGACTTTCCAGCTTGGAAAACCCCCCAGGTCTCAAATGTATGATCTCATTCACCTGAGCAGAAAGTGGCTACAGCCAGAGACTTTGTCCGCACCAAAGATTGTGGAACGTGTTGTAATGGATCGGTTTTTGAGAGCTCTTCCTACTGCCATCCAAAAGTGGGTAAGCCATGGAGACCCAGAGACGGCCGATGGTCTTGTGGATCGTGTGGAGAAATACTTGGCTACAGAGAACCTGACGGCCTCTTCCAGAGACACTCGGACTTTCCACCCTAAGACCAGACCATCCCCAGGGGCGGATAAGAGGATTCCAAGGGGTGAGGGTGGAGAGAGTGAGAGGGTGGGAGCTCTACCCCAAGTTTGGCGAGAACAGCCTGGGAAATCAGCGGCTCAAGAGGCGGCAAGAAGGATCGTTTGCTACCGCTGCCGGCAAGCGGGACATATTGCAGCCAATTGCCCGGTTGTGGAGGAACCCATGCAGTGTGACTTTCTGACGGGCAGACGTCAGTCGCTGTGTGCGACAGTCGCATGCACTGCCATTCGAGGAACTGAGAAACATTTATGCAAAATGTGTGTTAATGGTAGAAATGTTGTGGTATTGCTGGATTCAGGTAGCCTTGTGACCCTGATAAAGGCTGAGTTAGTTAAAACAGAGGTCTCTGGGAATAGCAAGGTAGCTGTTATTTGTGTGCATGGGGACACCCGAGAGTATCCAGTGACTACAGTGTGTTTCGAGACCCCCAAAGGTACCCTCTCTCATCCAGTGGGCTTAGTATCTCAGTTACCGCATGACGCCATTGTGGGAAGGGATTTTCCGAAGTTCTGGGAACTGTGGGATGATCCTGAGCCCCTCACTGGTGCCCCTATGTACCAGGAATGTGATAGCCAGAACTCCCCTGAGAGTGGTGAGGACTCTCCGGAATTTCCCTTATCAGTATTGGCAGGGGAGACTCAAGAAACTGGAGAGGAGCCCACCTCCTCAGACGAAAACCTACCGTCTGTGGAGTTTTCTGATCTTGAGGTTCACAGGGAAAACTTTGCCACAGAACAGTTGAAAGACCCCGCCCTAATAAAGGCACGGGAAAACGTAGTGAAAATAGATGGCGAGTTAGTGAACCCAGATAATACCTGCACTTACCCATACTTCAGCGTAGAGAAGGACCTACTGTATCGGGTGGCAAAAAGGGCAGAAGAAACCGTTGAGCAGCTTGTGGTGCCCAAACCTTACAGGAAGTTGGTGTTGGAGTTGGCCCATGGGCACATTCTTGGAGGTCATCTGGGGACAGAGAAAACCCGAGAGAGGGTATTACAGAGATTCTATTGGCCGGGGGTGATGAAGGACGTAGAAAATTATTGTTCCTCCTGCCCTGTGTGTCAGAGGTTGGCCCCGATGCCACATTTCCGTAGCCCGCTGGTCCCTCTACCCATCATTGAGGTCCCGTTTGAGAGGATCGCCATGGATTTGGTAGGTCCTATAATCAAGTCCGCTAGGGGGCACCAGTACATATTAGTTATAATGGACTATGCCACCCGTTATCCAGAAGCGATCCCTCTCCGAAATACCTCGGCCAAAACCATAGCCAAAGAGCTATCTCTTGTTTTTAGCCGGGCGGGTATTTGTAAAGAACTGCTTACGGACCAAGGTACACCCTTTATGTCCCGGGTTATGAAAGAGCTGTGTAAATTGTTCAAAGTGACGCAATTGCGTACGTCTGTGTATCACCCCCAAACCGATGGGCTGGTTGAAAGATTCAACAAAACCCTAAAACAAATGTTGAAGAAAGTGGTGGATAGAGATGGAAAGGATTGGGACTGTTTACTTCCTTATTTGATGTTTGCTATTAGGGAGGTGCCCCAATCCTCTACGGGATTCTCCCCCTTTGAGTTACTGTATGGGAGACACCCAAGAGGGCTGTTGGATATTGCCAAGGAAACTTGGGAAAGTGAGAGTTCTCCCCACAGGAGTGTGATTGAGCATGTCGCCCTGATGCAAGATCGAATTGCACAGGTAATGCCCATCGTGAAGGAACATTTGGCCCAAGCGCAGTTGGCACAGCAGAGAGTGTACAACCGTGGAGCCAAGACCCGTACCTTTTCCCCGGGGAATAGGATATTGGTACTTGTCCCTACGGTTGAAAGTAAATTCCTTGCCAAATGGCAAGGCCCCTACGAGATAATGGAAAAAGTGAGCGAAGTGAATTACAAGGTCAGACAACCAGGAAGGCGAAAGCCCGAACAGATCTATCACGTTAATCTGTTGAAAGCCTGGAGGGATAGAGAGTCCCTAGTCGCAGACACTTGGTCACCAGCTCAAACTGGTTGCGTGATTCCTGAGGTTGGAATAGCAGCCACCTTGTCACAACCCCAACAACAGGAGGTTAAGGAGTTTGTGCTTCGCAACAAGGAGGTATTCTCTGAGCTACCGGGACAAACATCTGGGGTAGAGCATGACATCATTACCCCGCCCGGTGAAAGGGTGAAGTTAAAACCCTATCGGATCCCAGAGGCTCGACGGGAGGCAATACGGGAGGAAGTACAGAAAATGCTGAACTTAGGGGTGATAGAGGAGTCCCAAAGTGATTGGTCTAGTCCCATCGTGTTGGTGCCTAAACCGGATGGGAGCTGGCGATTTTGTAACGATTTTCGTCAGTTGAACAAAGTTACAAAATTTGACACCTACCCCATGCCACGTATAGATGAGTTGATCGACCGGCTGGGAACAGCCCGATACATGACGACTCTTGACCTCACAAAAGGGTATTGGCAAATCCCCCTGGCCAAGTCGGCCAAAGAGAAAACCGCATTTGTAACCCCAGACGGGGCGTTCCAATATAAAAGAATGCCGTTCGGGTTACAGAATGCGCCGGCCACATTCCAGCGGAAAATGGACCAGATGCTGAGGCCCCATCGGAAGTATGCTGCGGCTTACCTGGATGACGTAATTGTCCATAGCACAGATTGGGCCTCACATCTGCCAAAAGTGCAAGCAGTCCTGGACTCTGTTCGGGAAGCGGGGTTTACGGCTAACCCCAAGAAGTGTACCATTGGGCAGGAGGAGGCCAAATATCTTGGGTACACCATTGGGAGGGGAGTAATAAAACCCCAACTCAACAAAGTCGAGGCCATCCAGAGTTGGCCACGTCCCAACAGCAAGAAGCAGGTACGAGCCTTTCTGGGAATCGCTGGGTATTATCGGCGATTCATTCCCCACTTTGCTTCTAAGGCTGTGCCCCTAACCAACCTGACGAAGGGGAAAGGGTCGGTCATGATTAAATGGACCCCCGAGGCTGAGGCAGCATTCCAATTCTTGAAACAAGCCTTATGTAGCCAGCCAGTGTTGTACTCACCCGACTTCTCTAAAGACTTTGTCGTACAAAGTGATGCGTCAGATGTGGGGTTAGGAGCAGTATTGTCCCAGGTCTGGAACGGGGAAGAGCACCCAGTCATTTACCTCAGCAGGAAGTTGAAGTCCCATGAGGTAAATTACGCCACCGTTGAAAAGGAGTGTTTAGCGGTGAAGTGGGCTCTAGATTCCCTTCGGTACTACCTGCTAGGTAGGCACTTTGACATGGTTACGGATCACGCTCCGTTAAAGTGGATGGCTCAAAACAAGGAAACAAATAGAAGAGTGAATAGGTGGTTCCTGGCCCTCCAGGAATTCAACTTCACAGTAAAGCATCGCCCTGGCGTTCAAATGGGGAATGTGGATGCTTTGTCTCGAGTACATGAATGCCTGATTGCTGGTGTTCCAACCCCGAGGTTAAAACAAGAGGGGGGGGTATGTGACAGCAGGAAGGTAAAGTCACCTGGTTGCATCCAGGGGGGTAGATATATTTCGCCCAGATTCAGGCTTTACGCCGACTTATACAACTAGGTGGAGAGTTGTATAAGGCTAGTGGGCTCATGGATGACTCATACCTCTAGGGAGAGTGTGGGGCGTCGTACAGACAGGGAGTTGATGAGGCCAGCTGAAGCTTGTCAGCTCATTTAGGCCTCTATAAGAACTCCCAGATTCATTAGGTGTTAGCTCATGCCTGGAACCAGACCTGTGTGGACTGTCTAGGGAGAGTGAACCCCTGTGCGGTGAGACAAAGCCTGTGTGGCTATTTGCTTGGACATTTAAAACCAGGGACTTAGGGACTAGGACAGCACTAGGCTGATCCCAGTTGTTAGTTAGGAAACCTGTATGTTTAGTCAGAGGTCAACTTGACCAGGATTTATTTTGGTTATGTTTCTTTTGCTTTGCTGTGTTTTGTCACTGTAAATAGAAAATAAACCGCACCTTTTTGATTTTGAAAACCACAACTTCCGTTAGCTGGGCCTGTTTTGTGTGGGGAGCCCATCCCGGGGGTCACACACACCCGCTGCCGAGCTAACCCCCTCACAATATATATATATACACACATATATATATATATATATATATATATATATTGTACAGGACGCCAAGGTTGGGTCCTGGACGGGTGCTATACAGCACCAGTATTTGGGTTGTGGTCCCTTTAAAGAGAGCTGTGAGAGTGTTCAGGGGGTCACCCAAAATGGGTGAGGGATTCCCAGCAAAAGAGTTAATCCAGAGAGGACTGGCTCACAGTCCTCTCTGTCTTGATAGAGTCATTTGCGGGCGGGAATTTCGGAGGCTCTTAAGTGCTATTCTGGTGGGAAAGCGCCTCCGCCCCTGACCACTGGGAGTCAGCACACATGGGGTCAAGACCTCCTGAGAACAGCTCATAAAACAGGAAGTGGTGCTAGAGGTGTGATGAGGAGGAGTATGCGGATTGCACCTGTGGAGATGAGCTGTGTGTCTGCTGGGAGCTGTTAAGGATACAGCAAGGACTCTTAAAGTTCTGGAGCGAAGACCCATCTACAAAAAAACTGTATGTGCTTTTTCTTTAATTTATTTTGTGCTGAAGACAAGCGGACTTTATTTTATGCTGAAGCTAAGCAGACTTTGTTTTATAGTTTTTCCTGTGTGCTGAGTGAAGCCTTATTTTTGGTTTGTTTGCAAATAAAAGCCTTGTTTCAAACTGTTTATGCACTTAGTCCCATGGAGCTATAATCCCCAAAAGTTTACAATATATATATATATATATATATATATATATATATCAGGGTGGCGGTTTGTGGTGTAATATAAGACTGTCATTAGCCTTGTGAAGCAATGCATTGTGGAACTTGCGGTACCTGGAGAACGGGACTCCATTGACATAAGTAGATAATAAGACTATGGTACCCACAGTGCAACTGCCCTTCCAAAGTGCATTGCATCCCCGCACGGCTTTATGGGGAGGCTACTTAAAGGAGGGGAGGAGCTTTGTTCGGCCTCTTGGGATCTTCACCTCATCCCTGCAAGACGTGTGTGTGAGGCCTGCTGCCTGAGGGACTAGGCCTAAAGCCTGGGCCTTCAACCTTGCGGAGGATCACAAAGCCTGGAGGGTGATCTCTTTCTGCGTGTCCAGCTCGCGCTTCCTAGAGACCAGAGTCGTCCGTCGGCTGACATATACTGCTGCCGATAGAGGGACCGGAGACTGCATGTTGCAGATAGACCACGGATCGAGGTGCCAGCAGCAAGGAAACTCAGGTGGACTAGGCCTGTTCGGGTGAGTGGGCACCCGCCCAGGTTTTGCAACTGTTATAGGCCTGTGACTTTTCAGGGCTCACCTTCACCAGAGTAGTGCATTTCACACGCACCAAGCACATAGTGCAGCACGTGATAACTACGCAGTTTAAGTGGCGTTATACTAACTGAGAGTTCCCTTCCACAAACATTGTATCTGCGGAAGTTTAGTTGCATCTTTAAGTTGGCCTTGGATTACAAATTAAAGTGCACCAACGTTTGCTAGCGAAGACTCCCACCATTGAGGAACTTGTATAGTGATCTTTGTCGGGATACAGGGTGGTATTGCCCATTAGGGGGAGCTCGCGAGCATAGACTGTTTTCTAAATTGCAAGTAAACTTAACTTTGTTTTTGATAACCTTTTACTTTTTTTTCATATTGACTCTTGCAGGGCCCCTGCATAGTCAACTGTATACATAAGTGTATTACTGTGTTTGTTTCTTACACCAAGTAAAGTTGCCCTTGGTTAAGTGAAACATTTTATTGAAGTATCTTTGTTTCCAGAGGGATTGCTACCAGAGAAAGGTAACTCTACTCATACATGTTATTGTGTTATACATGCCAAATTGTGTTCCCAGCATTCAGTGGGACTCACAATTATCATTTACACCAGTTGTGCCAAGGGAGGGTCTGAGCCAGTTAGAGGGGTTGCAAAACGGAGTACTGACCCAAACTAAACCAGCAGCTCCTTCGGGGGTAGTGCTACACGTGGGGGCTCATCCGGGATCCAGTACTCTGCAATCAACCAACCTCAAGATGGACCCTTCGATTGTAGTCCAATGGTGTGCAAGAGAGGGTGCCATTTCAAGCTCAAGTGTAGTCATGGAGCTTCCCAGTGACCAATGGGACAGGAAGGAAGTGGATAATGTTATACAAAAATTTTCCCCCCACAGGAAAGCCTGGGTGGTTTCTCTCAGATTAAATCAAGGGGCTTACAAAACTCATGCCCTGTTGGAGTGGAGAGGGGAAGTACCTGAGAACTTTAAAAAGGAGAGTTTTCCACTGCTAGGAGGAAAGTCAGAACTCCGCCTAGTGCACCCGAAAGTTACAGAGGTGGACCCTCCCACTCCTGCTCAGGAGGAGGAAGCTAAGGGACCTGTGAGCCCCCCGCAACCCTTGTCCATGATTGGGCCAGAACTTCTTAACGCCCTGGGAGACTTCATGTCGAAGTGCTAGAAAAGTAACACAGTGTGCGTGGAAGCTGGATATCGGAAGCTGAGGATCTTTTCAGGGAAACAGCCTGTGCCCCTCGGCGAGGAAGAGTTTGACGTTTGGATAGAGCAAGCCATGCAAGCTCTTGAAGGATGGGAACTGCCTGAGGCCCAGAAGAAGTAGCGTATATATGAGAGTCTGCGAGGAGCCACTGCAGAAGCTGTTAAGAACTTGAGATTCAGTAAAACCACCTGCACAGCATATGACTACCTGGTTATGCTGCAAGAGGAATTTGGACAACTGGAAAAGGAAGCTGACCTCATATATCAATTCAAGCACACTTCTCAACAACCGGGTGAACGTTTCTTTGAATACATAAGGAGGCTGAACAAGATGTTATACCAAATTGTGTTGAGGAAGAGATTGGAACCCTCTGCTGCAGATCAAGCTAGGATAAAACAGATCCTAATAGGTGCCCTACGCTCTGATCCCATCTGGCTCCACTTGAAGACCACAGGGGGTGTTATGTCACTAAGCTATCCTGACCTCATTAAAGTGGTGAGGGACGAAGAAGCCTTGCTGAGTGACCAACTGTCAGGAACCCCGTCCAACTCCACTCCGTGTGTTGGGGTTAGGTCAGCCATGGCTCAAGAACAGGACTTGGAGGATGACACTTTGAAGTCTCAGATGGCACAGATGATGGAGATGATGTCCTCTATGATGACCAGTATCTTAGATATAAAGAAAGAAGAAAGGGCCAAGGCTGAGATGGCCCAAGAAGTACCCGTTTCTACACCTAAGGCCACAAGGAGTGAGGATGTCTGCTTCAACTGCGGAGGAACTGGACACCATCTAAAAATGTGTCCCAGCCCAAGGAAGTTTGCTACATCACCCCGCAAGCCGGCGGAAAACTTCAGAGGGCCCCGGTGAAGGAGTCAACCGGGTGCCCATCAGTTGTAGCTCACTCCAAAACCAACAAAAAGAAGAGGAAAGGTGAGGGATCTGGGCCGTTGCCACACACCCCTGATACCACCTTTGAACGCCATGACATTTCCCACCCAAAATTCAAGAATACTCAGGAATGGGACATCAATGCACATC
Source organism: Rana muscosa (assembly GCA_029206835.1). Lineage (NCBI taxonomy): Eukaryota > Metazoa > Chordata > Amphibia > Anura > Ranidae > Rana > Rana muscosa. The sequence continues at coordinate 235,660,993 of CM055116.1, read as the reverse complement.
AGACTTCACCAGGCTTGAAGTCCAGGAGAAGCCGGAAAAAGACAGAAATAAAGGTGCAAGTTACCAAGCCCACGAAGAAGGACTCTCCCAAGAAGATACCTGACAAACTAGTGGGACCCTCCTCCATAATCTATATCCAAGTGGAGGGAATTTACACAAAGGCCCTCATTGACACAGGAGCTCAAGTGACTCTCTTATACCAGGACTTCTATAATAAGCATCTTAGGCATCTACCACTACAGAAGCTGGAAGATCTGGAGGTATGGGGCATTGGAACCCAGAACTTCCCTTACGATGGATATATCCCGATTAGACTCACCTTTGATCCCTCGGTGGCAGGAGAAACGGAGACGTTTGACACTCTGGCTGTGGTCTGCCCTCGACCTCCTGGGGCCAACAAGAGCTCTCTAATCATAGGGACAAACACAGACTTAGTGAGAAGACTGTTGACCCCCCTGGTTGAAGAGCAGGATACTTGAACAACCAGAGTCCATCCTTTGTTACAGCAAGTCTACCAGCGCCTGGTGCTGGAGCAGAAGGCCCCAGAAGAGGGGGTTGGGAAGATCTGGAAGCTGGACAAGAAGGGAAAAGTGTTACAGCCCAGAGAGGTGATCTGCTTGAGAGTTGCTGTGAAGCTCACCTGGGAACAACCAGGCCCCTTCGTCCTCCTTGAACCGGGCCAGAAGGAGAAGGAAAGGGGAATAGAAGTGATTCCCGAAGTGGTCTCGTTGAACGTCCTACAGAGGAACCATGGGAAGGTGTCAGTGAGTATCAGAAACACTACCACCACCCCAGTGAGAATGCCAGCCAGGATGCTGTTGGGCCAAGTGAACCAAGCCACCCTAGTGAGTCCATCTGACCGGGAGAAGGCTGGAGGAGGGGACATAGTGGAGAAGCTCTGTGCTGAAGACATCAGTCTCCCACCGATCTGGAAGAAAAGGGCCAGGGACCAACTGACTGGATGGCAGAAAATCTTCTCGAGGGACGAATTTAATGTGGGATGCGCGAAAAGTGCCACCCACAAGATTCGCTTGCAAGAGGATAAGCCGTTCAGGGAGAGAGTCCGACGAGTTCCTCTAGGAGATCTGAAAGACCTGCGTGAGCAGCTGTCTGAGTTGAAAAGAACAGGCATAATCCAGGAGTCTCGAAGTCCCTACGCTTCCCCCATTGTGGTGGTCCGAAAGAAAAATGGCTCTCTGAGGCTGTGTATAGATTACCGAACATTGAATGGGAGAACTATACCAGATCAGTACACCACCCCCCGCATAGAAGATGCGTTGCAGAGCCTGTCTGGAGCCAAGTGGTTCAGCGTGATAGATTTGAAGAGTGGCTATTACCAAATCCCCATGCACCCTGAGGACAAGGAAAAGACAGCCTTCACCACCCCAGTGGGATTTTTTGAGTTCAACCGGATGCCTCAAGGGTTTTAGGAGCCCCTGCCACTTTCCAGAGGTTGATGGAGAGAGCAGTGGGAGACATGAACCTAATAGAAGTGCTGGTGTATTTGGACGATGTCATCTTGTTCGGGAAGAACATGAAGAGAGCCTGGAAAAGGTCTTGAAGAGACTACATGAAGAAGGCCTGAAACTTTCCCCTGAGAAGTGCCAGTTCTACCAGCCCTGAGTTCATTACCTGGGTCACATAGTATCCGTGGAAGGAGTAGCAACAGATCCGGAGAAACTGGACGCTGTCACTTCCTGGCCAAGGCCCACCAACGTGACCGAGCTCCGGTCGTTCCTGGGATTCTTCTCCTATTATAGGAGGTTCGTGGAGGGGTTTGCCAAAATAGCCAGGCCCTTAAACGAGCTTCTGAAGAATGAGGGAGAAGAAGATGGAATAGAACCAGAACAGCCAGCAAAACCTTCCTTGGGCCCCAGGAAACCCAGAGAGTCCATACAGGACCAGTGGACCTTCAAGTGTGAAGAAGCTTTTAACCGACTAAAAGAGAGTCTGACCACTGCCCCTGTATTAGCCTATGCGGACACCACCAAACCCTATGAGCTGCATTTGGACGCTAGCCGAGATGGGCTTGGAGGGGTGCTATACCAGGAACATGACGGTCACCTACGACCCGTAGCCTATGTGAGTAGGGGCCTGACACTTGCTGAGAAGAATTACCCCACACACAAGTTGGAATTCTTGGCCTTAAAGTGGGCAGTGGTGGAAAAGTTGAAGGACTACTTATATGGGGCTGAGTTTGTGGTGAAGACGGATAACAATCCACTCACCTACCTCTTGACCAACGCCAAGCTGGATGCTACGGGACATAGGTGGCTGGCTGCTCTCTCAAGTTTCACATTCAGCCTGAAGTACCGACCGGGAGTGGGGAATAGGGATGCTGATGCCCTGTCCAGAAGATCCCATGCTTCTACCAATCCTTGCTAAGGTTGGACCCAACTGTCCCCAGAGGAAGTGCAAGCCCTGTATCAGGGAACAGAACTTAAAGGGCGATCACGAGCCGAAGAAATTGGGGTTTCAGCTGCTGGAGTACCCAGGAGTTACTGTAATGTGAACTAAGTTGCAGAAGAAGGTTTGCCCAAGTTATCCAAGAAGGACCTGAGGATGGACCAGTTGGAAGACCCTTTGGGGAAGCTATTACTGGGGGCTTTGGGAGACCAACACCCTGAGCTACTTCTAAGAGATTCTCAAAGAGAAGCCCGGTTGTTACACAAGGAATGGGACCGGTTGCAGATACGCCAAGGGGTGGTTTACCTGAAGGGGCCCCTCTGGTGATCTGGAAGAGAAGTGGCAGCTGTTTCCACCTACAAAGCACAGGGAAGCTGTTCTAACTGTCCTCCATGACAACCATGGACATTTGGGGCCCGAAATAACTTTTCAACTTGTGAGAGACCGTTTCTACTGGCCCTGCATGCGGGCTGAAGTTGAAGGATACTGCCGCTCCTGTGTCCGATGTATCCAGAGGAAAACTTTGCCACGTCAAGCCGCCCCAATGAGCCACCTACAGAGTCAAGGACCCATGGATCTGGTGTGCATTGATTTCCTCTGTCTAGAGCCTGATTTGACTGGAAAAGGGAATGTCCTAGTGGTGACAGACCATTTCACTAGATATGCTCAAGCTTTCTCTACCAAGGATCAGAAGGCCTTAACAGTAGCCAAAGTGTTAGTGGAAAAATTATTTGTGCATTATTGTTTACCACAACGCCTTCACTCAGACCAGGGAAGAAACTTTGAGAGCAGGCTCATAAGGAAGTTGTTAGATCTACTGGGCATCCAAAAGACTAGAACAACCCCATACCACCCACAAGGGGATGCCCAACCTGAGCGGTTCAACCGGACCCTTTTGGACATGTTGGGAACTTTGAGCTCAGAAAAGAAGCCACATTGGAGCAAGCATGTGGCTGCTATAGTACATGCTTACAACAGCACTACTAGTGATACAACTCGATACTCCCCATATCGGCTGATGTTTGGGAGGGAGGCTCGGCTACCTGTGGATTTGGCTTTCGGCACTTCAGTGGATCACACCTCAGCAACAACCCACAAGGGGTATGTGGATAGGTTAAGGAAGAGTTTGATGTTGGCCTATGAGCAGGCCCAAGCCACTTCTGACCTAAGAGGACTGAGGAACAAGAGGAACTTCTACCTCAAGGTCCGGATACAGGACCTACAGCCAGGTGACAGGGTACTTCTGTGGAACTTAGGAATCCCTGGAAAGCACAAGTTGGCTGACCGTTGGAGATCTCAGCCGTATGTAGTCTGCAAGAAACTCCTAGATCTCCCGGTATACCAGATCAGACCAGAAGGGAGTGTAGGCCCTTTGAAGACTTGGCATAGAAACCACCTGTTGCCCCTTTCGGAAGCTGTTCACCTCCCTCCTATGTCAGAAACACAGGAACCCTCTGCATCCTCGAGAGTATCTAGACCAGTCACCAGGTCTCAGTCGACTCTTACTGATACAGAAGACCAAGACCTGGAAAGAGAAGACTCTGCGGAGGAAGATATGGAATCTGAATGGTTATGGCACTCTCAAGAGCCGGAGTCTATGGCTGGTTCATCATCACCTCCTGAAGCAGTCAGTAGTGAACTTCTTTTTCCAGAGGCTCCTGAATTTGTGCCACGCAGTGTGCCCACCGAGGATGCACGAGATGATCTATATTCTTCACCATTGAGGGATCCCAATGAGACTCCCTTGTTTTCTGAAACTGAACTGGACACTTCTGTAGCAAGAGGGTTAAACACGCCTGAACCAGAAGAAGAATTCAAAGAAACAGGGGTGCTTAATGACCCAGATGTACCGACACCTCAGAAACAGAGGCAGAAAAGAGTCATTCACCCTCCCAAGAGACTGACGTATAATCAAATGGGTGAATGTTCTGAAGAAGTATTTTCCACTGCTAAGAGAACATCTAATGTACCTGGCCTTTCCACTGCATGTTTGGTGGAAGGCAACCCCAGCTCACCCCCTGACACAACTGATCAGGCTACTCCAGTTGAGGTAGTCTGTGGACAGAACAGCTCCCCATCATATGACAATTGGTGGGAGGCTCCTCTGTCAGTCTTATGCAACCACCTAGAGTCTAAAATGTGTTCAGAACTAGGATTTTAGAAGTCTTTGGGGACCAAAGAGTTAAAGTGGGGGGAGTGTGTAGCGGGGTGGCGGTTTGTGGTGTAATATAAGACTGTCATTAGCCTTGTGAAGCAATGCATTGTGGAACTTGCGGTACCTGGAGAACGGGACTCCATTGACATAAGTAGATAATAAGACTATGGTACCCACAGTGCAACTGCCTTCTCAAAGTGCATTGCATCCCTGCACAGCTTTACGGGGAGGCTACTTAAAGGAGAGGAGGAGCTTTGTTCGGCCTCTTAGGATCTTCACCTCCTCCCTGCAAGACGTGTGTGTGAGGCCTGCTGCCTGAGGGACTAGGCCTAAAGCCTAGGCCTTCAACCTTGCGGAGGATCACAAAGCCTGGAGGGTGATCTCTTTCTGCGTGTCCAGCTCGCGCTTCCCAAAGACCGGAGTCGTCCTTCGCCTGAGATCTACTGCTGCCGATAGAGGGACCGGAGACTGCATGTTGCGGATAGACCACGGATCAAGGTGCCAGCAGCAAGAAAACTCAGGTGGAGTAGGCCTGTTCGGGTGAGCGGGCACCCACCCAGGTTTTGCAACGGTTATAGGCCTGTGACTTTTCAGGGCTCACCTTCACCAGAGTAGTGCATTTCACACGCACCAAGCACATAGTGCAGCGCGTGATAACTACGCAGTTTAAGTGGCGTTATACTAACTGAGAGTTCCCTTCCACAAACATTGTATCTGCGGAAGTTTAGTTGCATCTTTAAGTTGCCCTTGGATTACAAATTAAAGTGCACCAACCTTTGCTAGCGAAGACTCCCACTATTGAGGAACTTGTATAGTGATCTTTGTCAGGCCTGACGGGAATCAACACTTACGGGACACGGGGTGGTATTGACCATTAGGGGGAGCTCGCAAGCATAGACTGTTTTCTAAATTGCAAGTAAACTTAACTTTGTTTTTGATAACCTTTTACCTTTTTTTCATGTTGACCCTTGCAGGGCCCCTGCATAGTCAACTGTATACATAAGTGTATTACTGTGTTTGTTTCTCACACCAAGTAAAGTTGCCCTTGGTTAAGTGAAACATTTTGTTGAAGTATCTTTGTTTCCAGAGGGATTGCTACCAGAGAAAGGTAACTCTACTCATACATGTTATTGTGTTATACATGCCAAATTGTGTTCCCAGCATTCAGTGGGACTCACAATTACCATTTACACCAGTTGTGCCAAGGGAGGGTCTGAGCCAGTTAGAGGGGTTGCAAAACAGAGTACTGACCCAAACTAAACCAGCAGCTCCTTCGGGGGTAGTGTTACATATATATATATATATATATATATGACACACATATACATTTTTTTCTTTCCACATTCACATGCAGCAGATGTAAACCCAACTGACAGTGACCCATTCAAATGAATGGCAGCACTCTTCAAGCTTCCCCTGAAACTGCGTGCAGTGTGGAGTTCAAGGGGTTAAAGTACACAGTGTGGAGACGATACGCCTCCTCACCACCTCTCAAATGTTCTCTGAAGAGCGATCTGAAGGTGGATCACTCTTCAGAAATCAAAGCACATGAGAAAAAGCCCCTGCCTTTTCCTGCATGTCCATGGTGAAGGGCAGCTCAAACAAAACAGCATGCAATTTGTTTGACCATGAAAAAAAAGCAGGTACACCTCACTGATCACAAAATTGTCTCACACAAAAGTTGTAAAGATTTTGCATTTCTGCCTATATATATATATATATATATATATATATATATATATTTTACGGTATGCAGTGTGCCAGTAACTTGAGACTGTGCAGTATGAGCTGAACACACAGCTTACACCAAGGATGGGGCACAGGAACTGGGGTGACTCTTCACTATGACAGGTGGCACCTTGGCATTGTTTTTGGAGATGGGGGACCTAGAATTGTGATAGAAGGGGGTCATAGAGACATGGGGGTGAGACAGTGTGATAGGAGGGGGTCATAGAGACATGGGAGGGAGACAGTGTGACAGGAGGGGGTCATAGAGACATGGGGGGAGACAGTGTGACAGGAGGGGGTCATAGAGACATGGGGGAGACAGTGTGACAGGAGGGGGTCATAGAGACATGGGGGGGAGACAGTGTGACAGGAGAGGGTCATAGAGACATGGGGGGAGACAGCGTTACAGGAGGGGGTCATAGAGACATGGGGGGAGACAGCGTGACAGGAGGGGGTCATAGAGACATGGGGGGAGACAGTGTGACAGGAGGGGGTCATAGAGACATGGGAGGGAGACAGTGTGACAGGAGGGGGTCATAGAGACATGGGGAGGAGACAGTGTGACAGGAGGGGGTCATAGAGACATGGGGGAGAGACAGTGTGACAGGAGGGGGTCATAGAGACATGGGAGGGAGACAGTGTTACAGGAGGGGGCCATAGAGACATGGGAAGGAAACAGTGTGACATGGAGGGGAGACAGTGTGACAGGAGGGGGTCATAGAGACATAGGGGGAGACAGCAGCATCTGTTCCCGGTTGGCTGTGGGTAGACGACATGCTGCTCAGCCAATCATGGTGCTCCCATCCCCGATCCAGCACTGATGTCCCTTAATTCTGCAGTTACGCCCCAACACTGTGCAGAGTGATGTGACATGGCGCCCACCCCTCTGAAGGGGGAGGGGGTGGGGCTGGAACGAGCGGACAGCCAGACTCCTTCTTGGTCTCTCCTCAGGAGAGTTTTCTCTGTAAATTGTCCAGGACTGGCACCGCCGCCGAATCCGGGGACAATTTTGGTCCGGGGATATTGTCCTCAATCAGGGGACTGTCCTCGGAAATCGGGGACGTCTGGTCACCCTACACTACAGACAAACAGTAGTGCCCAGGCACCCTTACAAACCAGGAAGTGTACTGCTATGTTTCAGGAAGAATTCATGGCAAAAGTTTGATTTTTTTGCAGGATACTGCTTAGGCACAATTAATATTCCTAGATGTTCCCTATAACATAGCACATTTTCACTTTTTGAGTTCAGTTCCACTTTTATGAAATTATTTGGTTTACTGGTTTTATACTTTCTTAATTGCTATGCTGTCCATTCACTTTTTTCATTTTCTGTAATTTTTCTTTTGTATTTTTTTATTGTGGATCTTTCTGATATTTTGGGGCACTGGTAATAAATGTAATAGATGTTTTTCTATGTCTTGTTCAGCATGTCCAGAGCCTCTGTCTATAAGAGCATGACCTCAATCTTTAACAATCATCTGAATATTATGTATGCGCCTCTTGTGATGTCAGGCACACTTGAGGCACTGTATATCACATCATTTCACCAGTACTACACTAAAGCAGAATAAAAGTGTTGGGGGGAGGGGGAATCTGCTCTTCTCTAGCTGGTTACATTTTCTGGCATGAGTGGAGATTGGAGAACAAAGAAGAAACATTCTGTGCTTTAACCACTTCAGCCCCGGAAGATTTGGCTGCTCAATGACCAGGCCATTTTTTGCGATACGGCACTGCGTCGCTTAAACTGACAATTGCGCGTCGTGCGACGCTTTACTCAAACAAAATTGAAGTGCTTTTTTCCCCACACATAGAGCTTTCTTTTGGTGGTATTTGATCACCTCTTTTTTTTTTTGCGCTATAAACAAGAGAAAAAAAATACTTTCTCCTATCACCTTCCAGGACGGCACACCTGAGAGATGAGGGCTCCTCCCTACTGGAAACACAATCAATTGACAGCTTGTTATAAGTCCCCACCCTTCCCCTTGATCCCCAGTATTGATTGTGTTTCTCCCGAACACAGCGACATGTTTATTTTGTTTGATAACCTATAGACCGGGGAGGGTCTGATGGTACCCCTGTTGAGACAGGTTTTTAAGGAAGCCGGGGAGGGCTGAACTAACCTGTAGGCTTTGGTCCTTCTCACAGGTCGCCCCAAGAATGGACCAGCGCTCTGGCCCCGGGGAGTGCGCGCCATCGCTGTAGTTCAAAAACGCCGCCATCTAGCCGCTCTCCTCACTTCCGGATTCTCTATACAGGAAGCACTGTTCTCCAAGCCTCGTTCTGAACGGCCGTGTCACAGGAAGTGGGTGGCGCCGCTGATACAGTGCAACCCGGAAGTGCCAGAACGCCGGGAGACAGCGTGGAGAGCGGAGTGGACACGGTGGAAAGTGGTCGGCTTACGGTACCAGCCTCTCTAGCGGTACTCGCAGCCCAGGACCCAGCCAACCTCCTCATGGAGCAAGAGGAAGGGAAGGCTACTGCGACTGCAGGCAGATCCAGGTCAGGGATCGGTGAGTACAAGACCCCCTTGGAAAGGGAATGAGAGTTCCTGGCCCTTAAGGATCTGAAATCTCTGGACCAACCAGAACAGGAACTGGACTTCACTTCTCGCTTACCCTTTCCCCTCCCCAGTACATACCTGCAGTCCTAAGGAAAGACAAGGAAATGTTATGCATGTGTACTATGTCTCTTGTCTTTCAGATACCCCCAGCGGAACCCAGGAGGCCTCAGTACAACCTCCTGCCATGACAGGGAATAGTTTCTCTAAAAGATGTGGGAACTGTGGGGATAAACTCCCTAGGTCCCACTTGAAGGCCCTTTGCTATAAATGTATAAATAATCTAGCAGGGAAGGAGGCTTCTGTTATGATGAAAAAAAAAGACGGAAATGCTGACAACAGTTAGAGCTTTCCGTGAAGCCGCTGGACAGTCAGCAACCCAAGGTCCTGACACAGAGGAGCTTTTCCCTAGAGAAGGCACATCCTCCCAAGAAAACCTTTTTACAGGGGAACCTAGTGTCTTCCTCCCACCCTCACGACCACCTCCTCTAGAGCATGTAGAGGAAGCAGAGGAAGAAAGGGGGGAGATAGAAAGCCTAGCCAGATCCGGTCACAGCTCAGAGGGGGAGTTGGATATAGAATCCTTAAGCCAGTCTCAGGAGGAGATAAGACTAAGGAGACACCTCTTCGCTGTAAAAGATCTGGATGGACTCTTACAGGCAATGTATGCCACAGAGGAGATTCCAGAAACCCCTAAAGTAACCTCAGCACAGGACAGGGTCTATAGGGGGCTGGGAAAATCTGAGTCTAAGGTGTTCCCACTACATGAATCCCTTAACGAACTGGTCTTACAGGAATGGAAGGAGCCTGAAGAAAGGGTTATCAGACAAAAGACCGGGAAAAGGAGATTTGCCTTTAACCAGACTGACGAGGAGACATTTTTTAAGCTCCCAGAGTTGGATGCATCTTTGTCTCAAGTCACTAAGTTGTCTGACCTCTCCTTTGAGGACGCAGGCAGTATTAAAGATCTAATAGATCCCAGAGCAGAATCCCTTCTTAGGAAGGCCTGGGAGGCTTACACATCAGCCATGGGTCCAGCCTTAGCGGCAGCCTGCATAGCCAGGAATACAGATTCCTGGGTGGAGAAGCTTACCAAGCACTTATCCCAGGGAACCAATTCAGAGGATGTTATTGAATACCTGACAGTCATAGGAAAAGCTGTTGCTTATCTTGCAGATGCTGCTATCGAGTCCGCAAGAGCCTCAGCTAAGACGGCAGCCTTAATCAATTCAGCTAGGAGATCTGTCTGGATTAAGGCCTGGGAAGGAGATATGACATCTAAGGGTAAACTATGTGGTCTCCCATTTCAAGGTTCACTACTGTTTGGCCAGGGCCTAGACAATGTTCTGGCAAGGTCATCCGAAAAGGGTAAAAAGTTTCCAGTAAAACCCAAAAAAGAAAGGTTTAAGAAAAATTTTCGAGGCCCCCCGGGGCAACAACAACAGCATAGAACCAAAAAGGAACCCAAAAAACGGTGGGGTTATGGCAGGGGAAAGCCAAGGAACAATCTTCTGTTTAGCTCCCCCAAAGTTGGTGCCAAGGAGACTAAGTGATGCCAAGATCAGATCAGAGTGGGGGGTCGACTGTCCCACTTTGTCCCTCATTGGGAAAAAATTTTGGACAGCACTTACATTTGTCAGATCCTGCGAGAAGGTTATCGGTTGGAATTTCTGTCAAAACCCCCCTCCATGATCACTCTGACACATCCCCCCAGGGATGCCCTAAAAGGATCTGCCCTCCTGGAAGGCATCCAGGAACTGGTAGAGCAGAAGGTGTTGGTACCAGTACCAAAAGAACAACAATACCAGGGATTCTATTCCCACATATTTGTCATTCGCAAGCCATCAGGGAAGTACCGGCTAATAGTTAACTTAAGAAACCTGAACAGGTATCTGGAATACAAAAAGTTTACTATGGACAGTATATACTCACAAAAACCTCATGAAAGAAACCTTCATGACGTCTCTGGACCTCAAGGATGCCTACCTGCACGTGCCAATTCACGTGGAACATCAGGCATACTTGAGTTTCGCAGTAGTAGTCAAAGGAGAGATTTTTCCCTGGCAATTCAAAGCCCTCCCTTTCGGGCTAACAGCCAGTCCAAGGATTTTCACAAAAATCCTAGCAGAGGTAGCAGAGGTAGTAGCCTTTCTACATCTTCAGGGCATATCTCTAATTCCTTACCTGGATGATCTACTGATCTCCGGACCAACTGTCTCCCAGGTCAGGTTAGATACCAAAAAAGCAATCTCAGTCCTGGAAACCCTGGGTTGGATAATCAATACAGAAAAATCCTCCCTCGAACCAGAACAGGTCAAGACCTTTCTGGGCTACATAGTGGACACCAGGCTACAGAAGCTCTTTTTACCAGGAGACAAAGTGACAAAACTAACTTCGTCAGTAGGGGATCTGTTAAAGACCCCGTCGCATTCCAGAAGGGAAGTATTAAGAACCCTAGGCCTGATGTCGGCAAGTATACCAGCAAAAGTCTGGGCTCAAATCCACTCAAGGACGCTCCATTTCTTCTTCCTGTCCTCATGGGACAAAAAGAAGGAGTCCTTGGATCAGGAGATACTGCTAACCCCTCAGGTCCTGTGTTCCCTGGAGTGGTGGACAATCCCCAAGAACCTGAAAGAAGGCATACCGTGGGCCCAGTGGGATCCGGTAAAGGTCACCACCGATGCCAGTTCCTAGGGGTTGGGTGCCCACCTGGGAAAAGAAAAAGCCCAGGGGCAATGGAACAACTTACTAAGTCGGATGTCATCTAACTACAGGGAGCTCAAAGCAGTAGGGGAAGCCCTAAAAGCCTTTCAGAAAAACATCACGGGCAAGGAGGTTCAAGTAAGCTCTGACAATGCCACAGTGGTAGCCTACCTGAGTCACCAGGGAGGCACCAGGTCCAGACCCCTGTTAGAACTATCCAAAGAGATTCTGGATTGGGCCGAGGGAAAGGTTCTCTCCATTTCTGCCATCCACATAAAGGGGACAAGCAATACCGAGGCAGACTTCCTCAGCCATCAGGCGATAAGGCAAGGGCATTGGGAACTAAATCCCGAGGTATTTCAAAGCCTGGTACAGTGCCTGGAAATAGACCTGTTTGCCAACCGGCAAAATATGAAAGTAAAAAGATATTTCTCAATTTCCCAAGAGAAGGAGTCAGAAGGTCTAGATGCACTGACTTAGACCTGGAGTTACAGGCTGGCATACGCCTTCCCACCCTTGGCCTTGATTCCGCGGGTTCTTCAGAAGCTCAGCAGATCTCCAGGTCAGATCCTCCTGATAGCACCCTGGTGGCCAAGGAGAGCTTGGTTTGCAAGCCGGAGATCCATGGCAGTAGTGGAACCATTAAAGCTCCCGTACAGGACAGATCTTCTCAGACAGGGGCCAGTACTACACCCAAAGCCGGAATTTTTCCAGTTGACAGCCTGGTTAGTGAGCGCCAGATCCTGAAATGTAGAGGCTGCTCAGAGAAATTAATAAGTACCCTCCTTCTGAGTAGAAAACTAGTGACTAAAAAAAATGTACTCAAAAGTTTGGAAGACTTTCTGCTCCTGGGGTAAAGAAAGACAGATGAACTCCACGTCTGTTCCAGTTATCCTGGAGTTTCTCCAGGACGGAGTAGACAAAGGCTTAACAGTCAGTACCCTTCGGGTTCAAATAGCGGCCCTCTCAGTCTATCTTGAGAAAAGACTGGCCAAAGAGGACCTCATTAAGCGTTTTCTGTTAGCAAGGGAAAGAGTTTCCCCGGTCCTGAAAGGTAGTTTTCCACCTTGGGACTTAACTACGGTGTTTGAGGCGTTATCTAAGCACCCGTTTGAACCTATAGAAGAGGTTCCCTTTAAGTTTCTAACTTTAAAAATAGCAATTTTGTTAGCGATTACTACAGCCAGGAGGGTACAATGAGGCCGTCTGGAAATACCTGGCTACCCCTGAGTCCCGGAAATGGAAGGCTCACTTCAACATTCGGGAAGAATTCTTTGCCATCCGGAGGATTTGGGGTTATGGACGGCATATCTATGCCAACAGGGTGGTTGTGTGTGCTGAGTGGGGAGCGGACGTTGACTATTCAATTACTACCAACGGAAAGGATGGGAAAACTCTTGTCCTTCCAGACCCACACTACTACCTCTAGAGTGAGAACTTGTGTTTTTTTATTGCTCACTTTAGAAATCAAACTGCCTGAACATGTAACTTTGTCCCTGCCAGGGAATCTACTCTGTTCCTCAGCGCGGCCACCTGGTCCAGTCAACATACGTTCCTGAAGCACTACCGTTTGGAGGTGTTGTCACAGCAAGACTTGGCCTTCGGCCGGAAGGTCCTACAAGCTGTGGTCCCACCCTGAAGGTAGGCCTGTGGTTACTTAATTATCCTCTCAGGTGTGCCTTCCTGGAAGGTGATAGGAGAAAACCTACGTTAGACTTACCGGTAACGGTATTTCTACAAACCTTCCAGGACGGCAGGCCTACTTCCCGCCCTATGTGGAGGGAAAGATAAGCTAAACGCTAGGTGGTAAGTACCTATATGGAGCTATGTCCCTTGTGAACCAGTTCGGGATACTTTATTGCATACTGGGAATCAAGGGGAAGGGTGGGGACTTATAACAAGCTGTCAATTGATTGTGTTTCCTGTAGGGAGGAGCCCTCATCTTATCTTTTACTTTTTGCTATAATAAATATTCCATTTTTTTTAAAACATTTTTTTTCCTCAGTATAGGCAGATATGTATTCTTCTACATATTTTTGGTAAAAAAAACCCGCAATAAGCGTATATTGATTGGCTTGCACAAAAGTTATAGCGTCTACAAAATAGGGGGTCGTTTTATGGCAATTTTATTATTATTATTTATTTTTTTACTAGTAATGGCGGTGATCTGCAATTTTTATCGGGACTGCGACATTATGGCGGACACATCGGATACTTTTGACACATTTTTGGGACCATTGGCATTTGTACAGCCATCAGTGCTATAAAAAGGCTCTGATTACTGTAAAAATGTCACTGGCAGGGAAGGGGTTAACACTAGGGGGTGATCAAGGGGTTAACTGTGTTCCCTAATGTGTGTTCTGACTAGGGGAAGAGATTGATCGGTGTTCATTAGGGGTGCCGAATTTAATCTATGCATCGCGATTTGGGTGTCCCCGATGCGGCATCGATGCATGCGACCGGCAAAATTGATGTCGGGTGTGACGTCATCCCGACTTGCCCCACCCCTCCCGGGAGAGCGCTCCGAGCGCGGCTGTCAAAATATATTTTTTTTATAAGTGCAGTTATAATCCATTAAGTGCCCACCCCTGAATGTGCTTATTTAAATATATGGTGCTTCATAACTAATTTCTGTATACACTGTATATCCCGCTCATGTGACTGCCTGGCCCGGCCGGCCTCTCTCCTCACACGTCTCTTCTGACGTCAGCCCCACTGATTTCAGGAGAGATGAGACCAGAGACGTGTAAGGAGAGAGGCGGGCCTGGCCAGGCAGTCACATGAGCGGGATATACAGTTGTATACACACTGAGAAATGAGGTATGAATCTGCATATATTTTAAAAAGCACATACAGCGGTGGGCACTTAATGGATTATAACTGCATTTATTACAAAGCAGTTATGTTAACAGCAGTAAGTAAGCAGTAAGTAATCAGTGAGTACAGTAGGTGCCGCCGATATTGTATATCTATCGCGCTCCCATCGCCGAGATTCTCGGCGACAGGAGTGCCGAGATCTCGGCAGCAGGGTGGCGACACTTGTCGCGCTCGTTGCAATAGCGAGGAGACGCGACACTGTATTGAGCGGGGATCCGACGTGGATTCCTGCCAATACCAGGCACTGCGTTTGGTATGAATCCTGAGCGGGAACTCCACGCCAATTTTTAAAGAAAAAACGACGTGGGTTCCCCCTCCAGGAGCATACCAGGCCCTTGGGGCTGGTCTGGATTTGAAGGGGAACCCTACGCCGAAAAAACGGTGTGGGGGTCCCCCTCAAGATCCAAACCAGACCCTTATCCGAGCACGCAACCTGGCAGGCCGCAGGGGAAGAGGGGGGATGAGAGAGCGTCCCCCCCTCCCTCCTGAACCGTACCAGGCCACATGCCCTCAACATGGGGGGTTTGGTGCTCTGGGGCAGGGGGGCGACCTGCGGCCCCCCCACCCCAGAGCACCCTGCCCCCATGTTGATGAGGACAGGGCCTCTTCCCGACAACCCTGGCCGTTGGTTGTCAGGGTCTGCGGGCGGGGGGCATATCGGAATCCGGAAGCCCCCTTCAATAAGGGGGCCCCCCAGATCCCGGCCCCCCCACCCTATGTGAATGAGTATGGGGTACATCGTACCCCTACCCATTCACCTGGTGGAAACAAATGGCAATAAAAACACAACACAGTTTTTAAAAGTATTTTATTGCACCGCTCCGGAAGTCTTCTTCCGACTTCGGGGGTCTCTGGTGTCATCTCCGGTTCTTTCTTTCTTCCGCCGGGCCTCCGCTAACTTCTTTTTAGCTCTTTTGCTAGCGGAGGCCCGGTCTTCTCCGTCGCCTTCTTCTTCTCCCGCTCTCCGGTTCTTCTCCCGCTCTCCGGTTCTTTCTTCCGCCGGGCCTCCGCTAACTTCTTTTTAGCTCTTTTGCTAGCGGAGGCCCGGTCTTCTCCGTCGTCTCGTCCGGCTCTCCGTTGTCCTTCTGCCGGCCCCTCCACTACCTTCTTGAAGCTCTTTTGCTAGTGGAGGAGCCGGTCTCCCCGTCGTCGCCGTCGGCGTCTTCTTCCCTCTTCTCCTCCTCGATGTTGACTCATCGCTTCCTCTCGCAGTAATGCTAAATCTTCGGTCTGCAGAGATTAATATAGGCTTCTCATGACGTCACAGTCACAAGTTCCAATGACGTCACAGTCACATGCTCCGGCAAATGTGTTTGTACTCTACATACACCGGCTCCTACACGTGCTCTGTGTTGACATTTCCCCGACTCCCCGTTTGCACATTCCACTGTGTTAACTCCTAGTGTGCTAGGTGAAAACAGGGAAGCCCAGGGGAACTGTCAGCACAGAGACAGTAGTACAGGGAACTTCACAGGGCTGTTTACTGTGAATTCTAATCCCTCCTGACCTCCCAGCAGCAGCCTGTGTGAATTCCTGTACCCTGTAGTGCACCGGATTAGTGCACTCTTTAACCACTTAAGGACCGCCGCACGCCGATGTACGTCGGCAGAATGGCACGGCTGGGCACAAGGGCGTACAGGTACGTTCCCTTTAAGATCCTAGCCGCACTGTTCGCTGTAAAAAATGACAAGGGTCCCAAAATAGTGTCAAAAGTGTCTGATGTGTCCGCCATAATGTCACAGTCACGGTAAAAATCGCTGATCGCCGCCATTACTAGAAAAAATAAATTATTAATAAAAATGCAATAAAACTATCCCCTATTTGGTAGACGCTATAAATTTTGCGCAAACCAATCAATAAACGCTTATTGCGTTTTTTTTTTTTTTTTTTTTTACCAAAAATATGTTGAAGACTACGTATCGGCCTAAACTGAGGAAAAAAATGTTTTTTTTTTATATATGTTTTGGGGATATTTATTATAGCAAAAAGTAAAAATAATTGAATTTTTTTCAAAATTGCCGCTCTATTTTTGTTTATAGCGCAAAAAATAAAAACCACAGAGGTGATCAAATACCACCAAAAGAAAGCTCTATTTGTGGGAAAAAAAGGACATAAATTTTGTTTGGGAGCCACGTCGCACGACCGCGCAATTGTCAGTTAAAGCAATGCAGTGCCGAATCGCAAAAAGGGGCCTGGTCTTTAACCAGCCAAAATGGTCCGCGGCTTAAGTGGTTAATAAACAGACACTAACCTGTCCCACAGTCCAGCGATGCGGACGTACAGTAGGTGCCGCCGATATTGTATATCCATTGCGATCCCTTAGCGGAGATTCTCGGTGACAGGGTGCCGACATCTCGGGGACAGGTTGCCAACATCTCGCGCTCGCTGCAATAGCGAGAAGGAGACGACGCACTGTATTGAACGGGATCCGACGTGGATTCCCGCCAATACCAGGCACTGTGTTTGGTATGAATCCTGAGCGGGAACTCCACGCCAAATTTTAAATAAAAAACCGGCATGGGTTCCCCCTCCAGGAGCATACCAGGCCCTTCGGTCTGGTATGGATTTGAAGGGGAATCCCCTAAGCCAAAAAAAACGGCGTGGGGGTCCCCCTCAAAATCCAAACCAGACCCTTATCCAAGCATGCAACCCGGCAGGCTGCAGGAAAAGACGGGGGGATGAGAGAGCGGCCTCCCTCCCTCCTGAACCGTACCAGGCCAAATGCCCTCAACATGGAGGGGTTTGGTGCTTTGCGGCAGGGGGGCGACCTGAGGCCCCCCTCACCCCAAAGCACCCTGTCCCCATGTCCTCTTCCCGAAAACCCTGGCCGTTGGTTGTCTGATCGGAATCCGGGAGCCCCCTTTAATAAGGGGGCCCAAGATCCCGGGGCCCCCACCCTATGTACATCGTACCCCTACCCATTCACCTGGTGGAAAAAAAATGTCAATAAAAAAACACACACAGGATTTTAAAGTAATTTATTACACAGCTCCGGGGGTCTTCTTCCGACTCCGGGGGTCTTCCCCATCATCTCATCCGGCTCTCCAGTTCTTTCTTCCTTCTGTCGGGCCTCCGCTATCTTCTTCCAGCTCTTTTGCTAGCGGAGAGGCCCGGTCTTCCCCGTCGTCTCGTCCCGCTCTCCGTTGTCCTTCTGCCGGCCCCTCCACTATCTTCTTCCAGCTCTTTTGCTAGTGGAGGGGCCCGGTCTTCTCGTCGCCGTCGGCGTCGTCTTCCCTCTTCTCCTCCTCAATGTTCACTCGTCGCTTCCTCCCGCTGTAATGCCAGGTGTGCAGTGCGTAATGATTTATATAGGCTTCTCATGACGTCCAGACGAAGCTACGTAACATCAAAGCGAAACGCGTTGACGTCACGGAGGTCACGTGACGCCGGCAACGCAACCCCTCAGCCTGACAGCGGAGATTGATGCACGGAGGACACCTGCAGACAGCAGCGCCGGACGCGGTGGATGTTTAAAGTCCTGGTCGGCACGTATGTAGCGCATACAGCGCAAATCTTGGAATCTCTACGCTGCCACAGACCCACTACAAACCAACGTGCAAAGACCAGCAGACAGCGAGATATCCCATCGCGACAAGGAGAATCGGCAGAGCACGGAGCCACAGCTAACTCAAAGGACGCTGAACAACTGAGAGGGTAAAGTACCAATGGGAGCCCAGCGAAG
Source organism: Rana muscosa (assembly GCA_029206835.1). Classification (NCBI taxonomy): domain Eukaryota; kingdom Metazoa; phylum Chordata; class Amphibia; order Anura; family Ranidae; genus Rana; species Rana muscosa. The sequence goes on along the minus strand of CM055116.1, from coordinate 235,642,885 downwards.
TAAACTGGCCCCGCTCAGTATGTCAGTGCTAATTGAATCCTTCCCCTTCTGAATATACTAAGAAGCTGATATATACCTGTGGCTACCCTAGCTCCCACCACTCCGCGCTGTATTGAATTACTGACTGTCATGCCATTAGGGGTCATATTCTTAAAATAACCAATGAACTAGTGACTCAAACCCCTCACCATCCCCATTACATTTGACCATCATTGGAGGAGATGTGATCAAGTTCACCATCTGGAAAAAACCCACAGAAGGTTATCTGAGTATTATACTTTGATTCCTAGAGTGCATTAGGAACACTTGTCCCTTGCCCTTTATTTCCTAAATCCTACCGAGACTACTCCAATACCTTCCTTCCTCCCTCAGGAAGTTGATATTAATGGTAACATTGTCATCTTCTCTAGTTGGGCCCAAATCTCATTAGGGTTTATTCACAGTGAAGCTGCACTATGGTACATTTTGTCCATATGACTAAAAATTTATAAGTTGATTTGAATCAAGTTAGTCTTGCCATTTTACAGCTCCACTTTGAATTCAATTGCCGGCGTCCGGACCATCTGTGCTGTGTGTCTTTCCCCTTATTGTTGGTGATGGTACTGTTAGTTCTGTCTGTCCTCTTTGTTTGATTGTAATACTTTCCAAATTGACTCCCCCCCCCCCCCTAGGAGTCAATCGGTAAAATAGTTTAAGAAGTTATATTTTATTCATCAGTCTATTTAACTGAATATGTATGTATAAATTTGTTTTTCTTTTGATACTCAACAATAAATGGTATATATTTTTCTAACCCTATGGCCTAGACTAAACTGTCGTTTAAAAGTAGCTACTTTTCCTTTAATCCCTTTCCTATTACATCTGGGATTAATATTTTTTCTTCTCATGACGTCACAGTCACATGCTCCCATGACGTCACAGTCACATACTCCGGGGCCACCCGGAGAATGTGACTGTGACGTCATGAGAAGCCTATATAAATCGTTGCGCACCGCACACCTGGCATTACAGAGGGAGAGACATTTTTTTTCCACCAGGTGAATGGGTAGGGGTAAGATGTACCCCATACTCATTCACATAGGGTGCGGGCCCCGGGATCTGGGGGCCCCCTTATTAAAGGGGGCTCCCGTATTCCGATCACACCCCGCCTGCAGACCCCGACAACCAACGGCCAGGGTTGTCGGGAAGAGGCCCTTGTCCCCATCAACATGGGGACAGGGTGCTTTGGGGTGGGGGGGCCGCAGGTCGCCCCCCTGCCCAAAAGCACCAAACCCCCCATGTTGAAGGCATGCGGCCTGGTACGGTTCAGGAGGGAGGGGGGACCGCTCTCTTGTCCCCCCTCTTTTTCTGTGGCCTGCCAGGTTGCGTGCTCGGATAAGGGTCTGGTTTGGATTTTGAGGGGGACCCCACGCCGTTTTTTCGGCTTAGGGGATTCCCCTTCAAATCCATACCAGACCGAAGGGCCTGGTATGCTCCTGGAGGGGGAACCCATGCCGGTTTTTTATTTAAAATTTGGCGTGGAGTTCCCGCTCAGGATTCATACCAAACACAGTGCCTGGTATTGGTGGGAATACACGTCGGATCTCCGTCCACCGGCCTCAATGTCAGCAATGCGTGTCGCTCATTGCGAAAGGAAAAACAACATTTTTCCTTTCCCGATGACGAGACAGCTCGGCGCTGGCTCTCGCGACGGGGCTCATAGGGTGTCAATCTCACCGCTAGAAGTGGCGAGATTGACACAAAATCGGCGGCACCTACTGTACAGAGCCCCGCTCCTCTCCCTCTCCTCTCCTCGGTGCCATCAAATCTACTGTGGGCACCCGGCCATGACAGCTTACGGCTTCACGGCCGGGCGAGCACTGCGAGAGCCGCACTGCGCTCTGCCATTGGCCAGCCAATCTTTTGGGACCTGTGTTGTGTCCCAGAAGATCACTGGCAGGGAGGGGCCGCCTAGGGCGAGAGGAGGAGTCACCTAGGCGGCCGGGAAAGGAAGTCCCACTAAAAAGAGGAAACACCCCCCCCCCAAAAAATGACATGCCAAATGTGGGTTGTCAGGGGGTGAGGAGTGCTTAAAGAGGATGTCTCACTTTTGGGTGGAATTCTGCTTTAAGGGAGTGAGGTTATTTTTAATTTAAAGCAGAGTTCCAGTAAATTTTGTGTTTATTAAAAGTCAGCAGCTACAAAAAAAGTGTATCTGCTGACTTTTAATAAAAAGACACTTACCTGTCCCACAATCCAGCGACGTGGCCACCTGAACCCTCCATTCTCTCCCCTGCCTGTCCACGGCGCTGGCAATACTACTGTGGGCATCTGGCTGTGACAGTTTGCAGCTTCACAGCTGGGTGTGCATGTCTCACTGCGCTGTCCTGCATAGCCGGGCAATCTTCTGGGACCTGTGATGTGTCCCAGAAGATTGCAGGGAGGAATGGATGCCTAGGCGGCCCAAGCGGAAGTGGGAGCGTGTCAGAAAGCACTCGCATCAGCTTCGGGGACACATTTCGGGGACGCGCGCGCGCGCATCTGGAGGCGTTTTAAAGAGCCGACGTAAAGCTACCACAGCTCGCGCAGAGGAGCAAGCCTACTGCAGTATAACTGTGGCGGCTGGTCCGGAAGCAGTTAAGATTGGTTTAACATAACCCTGTTGTGTATTTTAAATCTGCAGAAATGCATACCCTTCAAAATGGCCCTCCAAAGTCTGCTGGAAAATTGGCACTTTTGGGCATGTCAATCTCTTGGGGCCCTGGCAGCTCGCACTGGTTCAACCTTTCAACCTCAATATCATTACAAAACACACGTAGTGACATGCAGGTCAGCAGGTGAAATTAATGAGCAACTCAGTTCCTTCCTATGATTGGACAAGTTGCTATATAATATAGTTGGTTCTTTTACTGATGCTGAAACCATCTGTACTGTTTAATCCCCACACTCCCATTTAAACCTGCCTGCCGGTATGTGAGCACACCAACACACATAGCTGGGTGTAATATTGCAGTGATTTTGTATATTTTTTTATATACAAGTCATTGCCTTGACCTTAATACCATTCTTATTACAACCCCCCCTTTTTTTTTTCCTTCCCTATGCAGTTATATTTATATATGTTTATGCTCCTGCCACAGGTTCTCGGTTCTTTGGACCCCAGTACACTAACACACTGTGTCTGGATACAGTACACAGTTTTCCTGAGGTGTCTAGGACAGAGATTCTCCCAGTGTTATCTTCTGAGGTCCTTGGTATCTTCCCCCCCCCCCCTGTCTGCTAACCACCAACATTGACATGGTGGATGGACTGCATGAAGGGACATGCAGTGTGAAACTCTCTTTTTAATCATTTTGGATACGTATTTGCTTTGCCAACATTAAGGATGTAAGTGCCAAGTATTTTTTTAAAGGGCTAGATGCACTATAGACTTCGTTAATAGATGTATTGTTATACAAATTGCCCATTGATATCTTGCATTTCTTATAGATGTGAAATTCTATTACTATCTTGAAGAAGGAAGAAAAAAAACCTGTTTTCCGAAACGCGTTGGTTTTAAGAATCCATATCTGTATTGCAATTTTTCTGTATCCATGTTTTTGTACTATTTATATATGTGTTTTCAATAAATATTATTTATTTACTTCTTTACTATCATTATTGTTACGGTAGTGCCTTCAAAGTCCCACTCCAGGGGTTCTTTTCTCTTTCCAGTAGTCTTTGGGATGTGGCACACCTATCTTTAGATATATTTATCAGATTCCCCTCTTTCACTTATATTTCGGTAGTAGATACCATTCCCCGTTATTTTTTTCTGATAAATTTAACTTCACTACTACTTTATTGTAATACAGGCACAGGAGATTTTTTCTTCTTATGGGCCTAAGAAAGTTTTGTTCCTAAAATTTTTTATGTATTTGATTTATTATTTCTTGAGTTATAACATAGGATCTAACCATGGCCAACTACTTGGGCAGCGATTGGGATAATTTAATGTCAGGATATTTAAAAGATTTTGGCAAGAATGAGCATGTAGAATCGGAGGTCAATAATCTATTCCTTAAATTGACCAGGACTCTGGAGAAGAAAAACGTTGATGTTCTGGCATATGAAATGGTCCAAGGACTACATTAGAGAGGGCATGAACCCCGTGGGACTCAGAGTGCAGATATTTCCAAATTTGGAGGGTCTGGTCTGGAGTTCAAGGGGGCGTGGGAAAAAAGTACTTCGTACTTGTTCAAAGGAAATGATGCAATTGTTGATAGCTGAATATGAAAAACGATCAGGGGCATTGGATAGATATAGGGAATTGCAGACATTCAAGACCCATAAAACATTTGTAGACAGAGAAACAAAATTACAGAAACATTTGAAAGAATTTAATAAAGATATTTTAAGTAAGAAAGATGGTAAATATGGGAGAGATCACAATGCCTTTGAAGAAAATCGGGCTTATAGATGGAATATTGGCCAACGACAAAGAAATAATAGATTTAAAAAAAAAAAATACCACTATTCTGCGATTTCACAATTATCTTCCAGTCTATCCTCTGTCTCTTCACAGGTCTTCTCAAAGAAAAAAGCACCACGCACCCATCAAGGGGGCAATCGCTCACAAGGAAAAAAAGCTAATAATGATGATATCACACCCGGGGGTTCTTCTATGATACCTACGGTTTCAGGTGGAGTACCTACTTTGGTGACGGGCTCAACTGTACCTTCTCTCTTTCCATCACAAGGAGGCAGTATAACATCACATCCAGCTACTAGATCTAGAACCACACAGGGGGCGGAAAAGGGTGACTCTGCCCCTTTTGTGGAAGCACTTTTAAACAGCACCAAACCCACTCTCCAAAATTAGACGAAGGGTCTGGCCAATATTCCTCTGGAATTGATGCTGCTTTACCTACATCTCTCAATATTATCAACCTTTTTTCTTATCTGCTCTCGACGGAGGAGGCCGGGATACTACAAAAGGGTTTGGGCTTCTGTCGTCCAAACGAAAATATGGATAAGTTTGAATTTGTAAAGGATATACAACTTTTTGCATGCAAATTGATTTTGAAGAATATGTATCAAAAAACAGAGGGATTGGCGGACCGTACACCCAAAGAGAACAAAGCGATTGAGCAATTGGTCTCCCTTTTGGAAGAGAACAATACCATGGATTTGATCGACCGTATCGACCTACCATTGGCACTCTCTCTTCCTCAGGAGACCGACTTGGACAAAAAATTGGAACGACTTTCAAGGCCACAACTTAAGAAAAAATCAATATTTTTCCCACCCCAACATTTCGGCCTTCCTTAAGTTGGTACATATGGAGATTGAGAAACTTCATATCTGATCTCCAAAAGTAACCAATATTAACAATAAAAGAAAAAAACTGCGCTATAAATCTGTGAATTCAAACACAGAATAGATAAGTATAATTGTGCAGTAGTGAAACCAGCATCAAAAATAGATGTACAAGAAAGAATCCAATATGAGACAAGAAATATTTTCAGTGTTGTGCCGTTATGAAACCAGCATCGGCAATAGTGTCAGAATAAAATCCAGATCCTATACCAAACAAGAGTCCTTAGGTTGAAAGGAAACTAAGCAAGTCCACAGTAGTAAGTGATGAGAAAGTGAGCTCATCTAATCCACCAATATCACATGTGCCCCTCCACTGACTGAAATGCCTGCTTACCGGAAAACAGGCTATTAAGAGCCTGTCAAGCGGTCACACTCCTGGATAGTGTTGCTCTCAACAGTGGGAGATGAATAGGGGGAACCAGACTGGATCAGAGACTCACATCAAACAGTCATGGAGATCCTCATTTGTATACCAAGAAAAAGAAAGCACTCACATAGCGTAATACAGTCATATATACACATTTATTAAAGTAAAAGATTGTACTTACAAGAAGTCAACAGTAAAAATCCATAAAAACATATACGAGAAGCCGGCCAGCATGCAGACAACCCGTCCAATGGGCGATGACGTCAGCGCGTCAACCTCCCGACGATTGTTTCGTCTCACACAGACGTCGTCACAGGGGACCTACCCTTGGGAAGACATACCTCCCTGGTACACCAGGGAGTCTTTCCCAAGATCAAATTCTTGATCCTTGATCGAATCCATCCCAATCCGAGAGGAGGCGATTGGAACAAGTGCCTCCCACAACTCGAATTGCGGTGGATCTTCAGACTGAAAGCGACCAGGTCACCAGGGTTGAATGAGGCAGTTTGCTTCAAGACCTTTCTGTAGGGCCTCAACTCTGGTGGGATGGAAAAGTAGGTATTTTCTATCATCATTCTCCCCCTCCTTCCCCCTCTCTTCTTTACCTATTGGAAGCCTCTCTGTGTGTGGGTACACGATTATCTATGTGTTCCACACGCTGTGTTCTACTCTGCTTCCCTCTTTACCTCCTTACATGCTGTTCGTTATGCCCTTTTATTTACTGATTTTTATCCCTTTCTTTTGCTTTCGATTAACAATGTAATTTATGATTTTTTGTCATTTGTATATTTGCTATTGCTTATGTAACAACACCATCTTGGCTGCCCTTGAATCATGTGTACACACTGCAGCGCATGTCCCACTGCTAATCACCCACAAGTCTTTAAATACTTTTGTTTTGTCCTTATTTTTATTTTTTTCTATCCCCTCTTTACCAATTTTTTACTTACCCTGAGTGGTTTTTCTACACAGGGGTTACATATTAGGATTTTGGTGCGTTTTCGCATTTTGCAATCTGTAAGGGGAGGGGATTGTTTGTGGCTCCATGATACAGACAATGGGGAGATCTCCATAGACATACTATGGAGCTGCGGACAAAAAAGTTGTCTCAACGCATAGGTCAGACGGCCACCTTCTCCACCGCTCCTTCTTTGACTGACCAAAGCCTCAGAAACACGTTGTCCAGGACCAGGAATTTGTAACCTCCCAGTCTCTGGGAACACGTTGCACAGACCTTTATGAAAGGCCTCCCGAAGATGTTTCATCCTCTGCTCCCTCTGCAACCTTACCCTTGTAACGTGGATCAAGGAGGGTTGCCAGCCAGTAATGATCCCTCTCCTTGATAGCATTAATACGAGGATCCTTCCGCAGGCTTTGCAGCATCAGGGAGGGCATGCAGCGTACGTTTGCTGAGGCATTCGGTCCGGAGTCCTCTGGGTCACTGAGGACGACATGATCCGCAACCACCTCCTCCCTGCCACGTACAAGTCCATGGGTTTCTTGAGACTGTAATTGATCCCTTGAAGACTGCTGCTGATGCTGAGTGCTAGGCTCAACCTCCATGCTGACACAATCCTCCTCCTCCTCGTCCGGTTCCTGTGTGATAGGCAGGCCAGCAGGAACACTGTCTGGATAAAGGGGGCCTTGAGAGGTAAGGAAGTCCTCATCTTCCTCCCTCTGTTCTGCCTCAAGTGCCCTGTCCATTATTCCACGCAGTGTGTGCTCCAACAGGTGGACAAGAGGGACAGTGTCACTGATGCAAACAAGGAGTCTGCCTCTCCTTGTTTGCCTTCCAGACATACTAATGGCCTGCAGTGAGATGTAGCTGCACAAAGGTGGGATGTGTGTGTGTAATATATATATATATATATTCTATACTGATTATACTGCAGCTAGCAGAATCAACTGCCTGCTGTGGTATTAGTATGAGAACACCAGCAATTGTCTTCAGTTAGTTTTGGGTGCACGCTGTGCATAGGACACAGTACACTAAGTGAAAATAATGCAGCTCCCTGCCTGTGGTATTAGTATGAGAACACCACCAATTGTATTCAGGTACCTTTTAGGTGCAAGCTGTGCAAAGGATTCAGTACACTAAGTGAAAATAAAGCAGCTCCCTGCCTGTGGTATTAGTATGAGAACACCACCAATTGTATTCAGGTACCTTTTAGGTGCACGCTGTGCAAAGGACATAGTACACTAAGTGAAAATAATGCAGCTCCCTGCCTGTGGTATTAGTATGAGAACACCACCAATTGTATTCAGGTACCTTTAGGTGCATGCTGTGCAAAGGACACAGTACACTAAGTGAAAATACTTGCAGCTCCCTGCCTGTGGTATTAGTATGAGAACACCAACAATTGTATTCAGGTACCTTTAGGTGCATGCTGTGCAAAGGACACAGTACACTAAGTGAAAATACTTGAAGCTCCCTGCCTGTGGTATTAGTATGAGAACACCACCAATTGTATTCAGGTACCTTTAGGTGCATGCTGTGCAAAGGACACAGTACACTAAGTGAAAATACTTGCAGCTCCCTGCCTGTGGTATTAGTATGAGAACACCAACAATTGTATTCAGGTACCTTTAGGTGCATGCTGTGCAAAGGACACAGTACACTAAGTGAAAATACTTGAAGCTCCCTGCCTGTGGTATTAGTATGAGAACACCAACAATTGTATTCAGGTACCTTTAGGTGCATGCTGTGCAAAGGACACAGTACACTAAGTGAAAATAATGCCGGTCCCTGCCTGTGGTATTGGTATGAGAACAGCAATTGTATTCAGGTACCTTTAGGTGCACGCTGTGCAAAGGACACAGTACACCAAGTGAAAATACTGCAGCTAGCACAATCACCTGCCTGCCTGTCGGTATAGAGAATAACAGGAACGGATCTAGCTAAACTGAATACAGTGTAAATATATACAACACCTAGGATGCATATATATCCTCTACACATCTAAATCAAATCAAATTACACTGTCTCTTTCTTTCTTTTAACAATTTCTCTCTTTCTCTCTCTCTCTCTCTCCCAACGCTACTACACAAGGCCGCCATGCCGCCTTATATAGTGTGGGGCATGTACCTACTCCTCTGAGCCATGATTGGCCAAAGTCACCCTGGCTTTGGCCAATTACGGCTCTCTGTACTTACGGCGCTGTGATTGGCCAAGCATGCGGGTCATAGTGCATGCTTGGCCAATCATCAGCCAGCAATGCACTGCTATGCCGTAGTGAATTATGGGCCATGACGCGCCACTCGAATTTGGCGCAAACAACCCATAATGTTCGAAATTCGGCGAACAGCCAATGTTCGAGTCGAACATGGGTTCGACATGGGTTCGACTCGAACTCACAGCTCATCCCTAGTTCTATTCTGTATTTCAGTTGAGCTTCTGTTAGGACATGTCACTATTACATTGCCTTCCCATGGTGATGACAAGTGAGCTTTGCAGCAAATATTATGCAGACATGACCCATTGTTTCACTAGAAGCAATCCCAGCCTGATAAATGCCATACAGCCACACTAGAGTGCATGTATGTTTTCAGCCAGCCATACACAGTTCAAATTGGCTGAACCGGCCAAGATTCCAACTGTTAATGGGCACACTGAATGTAAATTTACCAAGTTGATCAATTGATCAACTTGGTAAAAACCAGCCTGCCGAATTATCTTACGATTATCACTAGCGGCTGCTGGAAGAGGACAATTGCTGATTCCCCTGTCAGCACTGTCTGTGTTGATAGGGGAATCATGTGAATTTTCTTCCTGCAACCTATGATGGCAAGAAAGAAATTCTCACTGTGTATGGCCAGCCTAAGGAAATAGTCTGCACTAAATCAGCAGCATTGAGATGCAACAAAGGATAAAACAGGGCAAAACAAGTATTTTATTTAATAATAAAAGGAAATAATGTATGATACACAGTGCTTTGGGATTTATAACAATGTAAATTTTTAGATTGAAGAATCTGATTGCAGTATATATGGCCTTGTTATCAGAGTTTCTTCCTTAAAATGCCTGGGTAAATAGTGCAGAAAGAAATTAGCCATTGTGTGAGAGGTGACAGTTTATTGTAAATTATTAAAAATATATCTGAATCCTAAAATTACTAGCCATATCTTCTGGTTATTATGAGAGGGCAGGGTAACATAAATAACAGCTGAACTGTGTATTATGCCGCGCACACACGATTGGAAATTCCGACAAGAAAAGTCCGATGTGAGCTTTTGTTCGGAAATTCCGACCATGTGTATGTATGCTCCATTGGACTTTTGCTGTCGGAATTTCCACCAGCATAAGATTGAGAGCAGGTTCGAAATTCCGATCGTCTGTATGCAATTCCGACACGCAAAAAAACATGCATGCTCAGAATCAAGCAGAAGAGCCGAACTGCCTTTTGAACTTCATTGATCTCGGCTCATCATACGTGTTGTACGTCACCGCCTTCTTGGCGGTCGGAATTTCCGACAAGATTTGTGTGACCGTGTGTATGCAACACAAGTTTGAGCCAACATTCCGTCAGAAAAAAAACACGGTTTCTTGTCGGAATTTCCGATCGTGTGTACGCGGCATAAGTGTATAATTCTTGCTGAAAATACCTTTCATGATAATAGTCAGCTGAAATCTTTCCAGCATTCATGTGTCAGGAATCTTCCCAGCATTATGGAAATTAGCAAGTGACAGGAGCAGAAAACAATGGATCTGTCAGGAACTTACTGAAACTCAGAGCATGTATATCCTCTGGCCTCATTCTTTCTTCATTTTTGAATTATTATAACATTTACTTGAAAGACATTTTTAGACAGCACAGGGATGAGCTCAGTGTTCGAGTCGAACATCGAACGTTTTGGGCCGTTCGCGCCAAATTCGAGTGACGCGAACGGCCCACAATACACTGCGCCATTGCAGTGCAATCCCGGCACTGTGATTGGCCAAGCATGCACTGTGACCCCGCATGCTTGGCCAATCACAGCACCGGCAGCGAGGAGAGCCATAATTGGCCACAGGCAGGATGCCTGTGGCCAATTATAGCTCAGGGGGGTTTAGTACACGCCCCACACTATAAAAAGCCGCCAGCACGGAGGCCTTGTGTAGTGTGTTCCGGTTCAGGGAGAGAGAAGGATAGGCAGGGACAGTGTTAGTGATATTTGTTCATTTACCTTGTGTGTAGGGAGAGAGAAGGATAGGCAGGGACAGTGTCAGTGATATTCTGCTAAACCTTGTGTGCAGGGAGAGTGAAGGATAGGCAGGGACAGTGTCAGTGATATTCTGCTAAACCTTGTGTGCAGGGAGAGAGAAGGATAGGCAGGGGACAGTGTCAGTGATATTTTTGCTAAGCCTCCTGCACAGTATACACCTGAAGCTAGGCCTTATTGCTGTGTTTTCCTGTTGTGTAACACAGGCAGGCATCTGCAGCAGTTATAGCAGGCGTAGTGTGCTTCCTGCAAAATATACACCTGAAGCTAGGCCTTATTGCTGTTTTTTCCTGTTGTGTAACACAGGCAGGCATCTGCAGCAGTTATAGCAGGCGTAGTGTGCTTCCTGCAAAATATACACCTGAAGCTAGCCCTTATTGCTGTTTTTTCCTGTTGTGTAACACAGGCAGGCATCTGCAGCACTTACTATGTTTTCCAAAAAGCTTAAAAATATATTTTTTGGCTGGAGCTACACTTAAACAATGTACCTGTTCAGATTCTACTTAAGAACAAACCTACAGTCCCTGTCTTGTTTGCACGGCCTGTATACTGCTGTTCAGAGTATATAGGGCCTTTTTTATTTTGTGTGCGGGGTTCCCCTTAATATCCATACAAGACCCAAAGGGGCTGGTAATGGGCTGGGGTAGGGGGGGCTGGTGGGGTAGCCATGCCATTTTTTTCAAAGATTTTCATCCATATTACCGGGACCAGACATGACATTAAAGCCGCAAGCAGTTTTAAATGGCTTTTTTTCCTTTAGAAATGTCATTTTGTGCAGGGACAGTTCTAAACACGGGAAACACATGCCACTTCACAGGCATACTTTAGACACCCCCCAGGTACGATATTGAAAGGAATATTTGACTTATTTTTTTTCACTTTATGCATCATTAAAATGACTGCTCCCAAAAAACGGCCGTTTTTAAAACTTAGTTTTGCATTGATACATGTTCCCTGCGGCAGAACCAAGGGTCCCCAAACCCTTTTTAGGACAATAACATGCATATTAGTCATTATAATTAGCACTTTAGATTTCGAACGCTCGCGTCCATTGTATTTAGCAGGGTTATAACGTTCGCGCCAACTTTCGGTCCGTTCGAAGGTTCTGGTGCGAACCGAATGGGGGGGGGGGGTGTTCGGCTCATCCCTAGTAGCTATCTCTATATCAGGCAGTGAGCTCAACATGCCTGCCTAAATAGACATATACACCTTGACCATTGAAGGCAAAGTGACAGTGCCATTGTAAAGCTCACCCAACCCTGACCCAGTTATACTTTCTGTACCAGAGCTTGCTCACTGCTCCTGCCTCCTCTCATGTGACAGTGCTTGGGTCTAGAATCCAATCTCTAAGCCTGAACACTGACACATGATTGGCAATAATTACACTGTGACAGACCCAACCAGAACATGGACTTTTGGAGGGGACTAGGGGCTAGCCTCCTACCCACGGATTATGGCCCATGGAGGAGACCGGAGGTTTTGTGTGCTTCTCCCGGTCAGAGCATGGAAAAGAGCTCAGTTCAGCCTCTGATCCCATGGAGAGAGCAGATCATTCTCTAATGATGGACAACAACATGATGAACACTGAGAGTGAGGCTTGGATTAATTCTCCAAATAAAGACAATAAAGCTTCCCTTCTGGAGTGGATGGAAAGGTGTAATAAAAATCTTGTACAGGTTAATGGTCAGAGGAATAATGGTGGCCCTCCTGCAGACCTGGTTGGAGAAGCTCCTCCACTTGGGACAGAAACATTTATCAATAATCTCCCTCAAGAAATCCATGAAGATAAATTAATTCCACTTTTTCAGACTGCTGGAACGTTGTATGAGTTTTGTCTTATGATGACTTGTCCAGTGGACAGATTACACGAGTGAAAGCTGGTTAATGAGATTTAGATAGTCTTGGGTCTTCTTTCTGGAGAACTGGTGTTGAACTGTTTGGGTGGGCACTGACCTGAGTCACCTAGGCCTGTCTAGGTGACTAGTTGTTAATTACTTACTTACTGTTTAAGATCACTGTTAGTTGTTAGCTGTAAATTGTATTTGTTTGAAGTTTGTATTGTCATGCTAATATTCCCAAGAGGGAAATGTCCTCCTAGGGGAGTATAAAGTATGTGTCTGAGTTTTTTTTTTTTTATAATTGTAATTTTTATTGGGTTTTAAAGAACAAACAAGATATTGTTACATTATGCACAATATACAGATATCAAACACAGAATGATATCAAAGAAAGAAAAAGAAAAAGAAAATTAAAAGTAGGAGGAATTCGTCAAGCAATGTCCATAAGTACAGAGCACAGGCGTGCTCGGTACACCAGATCAAAAATATATAAACAACAACTTATAGGTTTACAATAGGGATTAATAACCAAAATGAAACCTTAGGCGTCAAAGACAGGGGTACCTATGAAGTACGTATATGGTAGGCAGCAAGAAATGAGCTAGTAAATATCAAGCTAGTACATGTCAAGGTGTAGCAGGTGATGCGAGGATCCCATAATCCGATCGATCCCAGGGTTCCCACACTTTATCAAATTGTGGAATTTTATCATGCACAGAGGCCGTTAGGTATTCCATCCTCCGAATCTCAGCCACCAGATGGAGAAACCTAGGCCATGGAGGAGGCATATTAGATAGCCAACATAATGGGATAAGCCTTTTGGCAGCTAGTAAAATGTAGGAGACAAGTCGATTTACCTTCTTGGGTATGCCCGGAAAGGGGAGACCCAATAAGTAATTTAAGGGATCGAGCGGTAGGGACACACCCACCACCCTCTGTATCAGCAGCCTCACATCATGCCAAAAGGGTTGGATCATAGAACACTGCCAAAAGATATGGAATAGGGAACCCGTATCAGTCCCGCATCGCCAACAGCGCGGCGAGACTGAGGGATCATATTTGTGAATTACATTAGGCGTTTTATACCAAAACATAAGAATCTTAATGGACGTTTCCCTTTGGGACACACATTGAGAAGATTTGAATGTAGAGGACCATATCCTATCCCACACCTGGACAGTAATAGGTCTATCCAACAAAAGAGACCATCTTTTCATGTAATGGTGGGTTGTCTCAGTCAGTGGAGTAGACTCATGAAGGAGACGGTGTATAGAAGATATTAAATGTAGTTGGTATGGACCCTGAGCGCATATGTATTCAAAGGTAGTCGGTTTGTCAAGAATCAGAGTTGGGGACTTGGAGTGGAAAAAATGTCTAACCTGCAGGTAGAAATGGAAAAGTTGGGTGGGTATATTAAACTTCTTACTCAGAGTTTCAAAAGTATGCAAATGTCGCGTGATAGGATGTACCAAATTCCGGAGTTGAAAGAGAGGGGCATCAAGCCATGAGAAAACCCTGCCCAGGGACAAACTGTCTGGTAAATTTGGGTTAAACAATACATTTACAAGGGGAGAGCATGTTGAAGCAAGGTGATGAGTCTTAAGGCATTTACGCCAAATGGTTAAGGTGAAAGCCATCGGAGCAGTGCATTGGCGTTTGAAAATGGAATCCAAGGATGAGACATTGTCCCAGACCAAGGAACATGGGTGGACCGGGTATAGTACCCCCTTTTCAATGGCAGACCATTGATTTGGTGCATGTAGGGAGGACCACGAAACAATAGCCCTCAAGTGTGAGGCGTGGTAGTATTTAAAAATGTCCGGGGCACCCAATCCCCCCCTGGACCTTGGGGCGAATACCACTGAATAAGCTATACAATGTGCTCTATCGCCCCATATGAATTTTAGAAAATTCCTCTGAATCGCTTTTAGTTGAGAGGAAGGCAGGGCAGTGGCGTATCCAGGGTATGGCACTCCATGGCAAGTGCCATGGGCGCCCTGGGGGGGGGCGGCAAAATAAACTAAACGAAAAAAAAAAATTCCCACCCGCACCTGTCCTCCTGCGGGCCGCCTCCCGCACTATAGCCCCCGGCGGCGGCACGGCACTGCACTCTTACTTGGCTGGATCTGGATGGCAGTGTATAGGAGAGTGACAGGCGCGGGCGCCCCCATGCTTATAGATGAGTGGGACCGTCCACTGCATCTCCAGACCGTCATTCGGCTAACTGGCGGAGGCGGAGCTTTCCTCCTCTGCGCTGGTGGACTGGGCGGGGGGATGGGTGGAGATTTCCCCCCAGGAAGCCTACCTTATTGATAAAACGGCCGCACTGCCTTAGCCTGTGTTTACTTTTTTTTTTTTTTCTGTCTGTGGCTGTGCAGTGCGGCGGTACTAGTTGCAAGTATTGTGAATGTGTATGCGGGGGGCGGGGCCGAGGGCGGGGGGGGGGGTAGTACGGAGCGGCCTCCTCCATTAGCAGCCGACATATTCGACTGGCGGAGGCGGAGCCTATAGCTCCGCCCACCCTCTCCGTGCGGCTGTGGTCCACTGCATCCTCTCTTGGGGAGGGGTCTGTATGGTGACAGGAGGAGAAGGAGAGAGAGAAGCACGAGGAGAACCCACTGGCAAGGACGGAAGGTAAAATGTAATAAATTACTCTTATGATGATATACAGTCAGATCATGATTTTGCAATAAAGTGATCCATGCTGCAAACTCAACAGTCTCCCTTCAGTGAAAGTTCATGTTTTGCAAACTTTGCAGTACATGAACTTTCACTGAAGGTGGACTGTTTAATGAGTTTGCAGCATGAATCACTTTATTGCAAAATCATGATCTGTATATTAATGAACTTTCAATGAATGTTGTCTGTTTAACGAGTTTGCATTGATTTCAGCATGTGCAAAGTGTTCCATGCATGCTGAAATCAATGCAAACTCATTAAGGAGGTTGAGGCTGCACTCATTGCCACTGATTAGGCGGCACTCTAAGGCTACTTTCACACTGAGGCATCAGCGGTAAAGCACTGCTATATTTAGCAGCGCTTTACTGTCGTTTTTGTGGCACTATTTGGCTGCTAGCAGGGTTTAACCCCCGCTAGCGGCCAAAAAAGGGTTAAAACCGCCCGCAAAGCGCGATGCAGCGGCTCTTTGTTGGCGGCTCGGCAGTGCTGCCCATTGATTCCAATGGGCAGGGGCGCTGTAGGAGCGGTGTATACACCGCTCCTACAGCGCCTCAAAGATGCGGCTTGCAGGACTTTTTTTACCGTCCTGCCAGTGCACCGCTCCAGTGTGAAAGCCTTCGGGCTTTCACACTGGAGTGAAAGGAGAGGCTCTTTCAGGGCACTTTGCAGGCGCTATTTTTAGCACTATAGCACCTGCAAAGCGCCTCAGTGTGAAAGTAGCCTTAAGCTGCACTGATATGCTACACTGATGGGCACTGATGAGGCCGCACTGTTGGCCACTGATAAGCTGCACTGGTGAGGCTGCATTGTCGGGCACTGGTGAGGCTGTGCTGATGGGTACTGGCGAGACTGCACTAATGGGCACTGGTGAGGCTGCATTGATGGGTACCAATGAGGCTGCATTGATGGGCATTGGTGAGGCTGCATTGATGGGCATTGGTGAGGCTGCATTGATGGGCATTGGTGAGGCTGCATTGATGGGCACTGGTGAGGCTGCATTGATGGGCACTGGTGAAGCTGCATTGATGGGCACTGATCAGCCTGCGTTGATGGGCACTGATCAGCCTGCGTTGATGGGCACTGATCAGCCTGCACCGATGGGCACTGTCTGCACTGGTGAGGCTGCATTGATGGGCTCTGATAAGGCTGCACTGATCAGGCTGCACTGATGGGCACTGATCAGGCTGCACTGATGGGCACTGTCTGCACTGGTGAGGCTGCACTGATGGGCACTGTCTGCACTGGTGAGGCTGCACTGATGGGCACTGTCTGCACTGATCAGGCTGCACTGATGGGCACTGTCTGCACTGGTGAGGCTACGTTAATGGGCACTGATCAGGCTGCATTGATGGTTCAATGGGCCACTTGACTGGACTTGCCCCCCAGGCCTAAGGCTGCCAGCCCTCCCCTGGAGCCTGCTTCCATCTTCTCCCCGAGCGCGAGCGGGTCGGTGACGTCACGTGAGGTGAGGTCGCCGTCGCTGAGGAGGATCCCTTGATTGATTGCCGAGCTCCAGCACGTGTACATCTCCTGAGCCATGGGCCTCTGCTACAGCCTCCGACCATGGCTGTTCGGTGATTCTAGCGGCTCCATCTCCAACGCCCCCACCAACTCGGACACCGAGCAGCCCCCTGGAGCTGTTAGTGCCTATGAGAGCCAGGGACCTGAGGATCACAGCAGCAGCTCAGGGGGGGGGGGAGCTCTGTAAACCGACTAGAGAGGGGAAAGTTCCAGACGGGCTGCTTCTACTACTGCAGAACTGGGGAGATAGCACCAGCGGCACTGGGGACAGCAATAAGCAGCAGCACAAGCCCAGCAAGGGCCAGCAGGTGCACCATCAACAGCAACATTCTCTGCAGAAGGGATGGGACAAACTCTGACTGGAGGAGAAGGAGGCCAAGAAAGTCAGCAAGAGCATAGATCGGGTACTGAAGGAGCAGAAGAGGGAGTACAAGCAGACCCATAGACTGCTCCTCCTAGGTAAGTGCCTCTCCTTCCATTTCTACACTAACATGGGGGATAGGTGGCCGACCATGCCTGCTGACACTGCCTGTCTGCTTTATGTTGTCCTTGACATTTTATGGTTGGCCTGCATCCTGGGCATGCCTCTGGACTCTACATGCTCTAATATATATATATATATATATATATATATATATATATATATATATATATATATATATATATGGCTTCACTCCTGCCCAGCACACTAGCTGCATGGAGTTTGCATGTTCTCCCTGTGGGGTTCCTCTCCCACTCCAAACACATGCAGGTAGGTGAATTGTACCCTGCGTACAGACTGGCAGTGTACATGGCTGATCACATTCTACACTGACCCTACAATCCTAGAGGACCCTACACATATCTATGTATACTTCCATTCAGTCCTGTCCAGCTCTTGGCAGATTTTGGGCCAGAGATCATCTTAAATAATTTTTCGGACATGGGGGTGGCATGCAGAATGTGATTGGCCATATACATTGCCACTTCATACAGACAGGTGACCATCACCTACCAACATGGCTTTGGAATGTGCCAGGAAACTGGAGTACCTGGAGGATGCCCACACAAAGAGAACATGAAAACTCCATGCAGATAGCTTCCTGGCCCAGATTCAAACCAAGTGAGGCAAGTGCCTACCACTAACCTACTGTTCTCCCTATATAACTGTATATGCTGACAGCATTATCTGAAAGTAGGGTTTCAAATGTTTTAAAAGGGGCGCATTTTCAGTGCTTGCCATAGGCGCCATTTTCGCTAGATACGCCTCTGAGGCAGGGCAACTGGTAATGTTTCAAAGTGATAAAGTAGTCTGGGTAATATAGACATTTTTAGGACGTTAATCCTACCCAACAGAGACAGGGGATATTTTGTCCAAGCCATCAGGGATTTGTTAATGTCTAAGACGAGAGGGGGGAAGTTGGCTTGATAGAGAGAAGAGTAAGAGGGGGTAAGAAGGACACCCAAGTATTTAATGGAGGTGGTGCACCATTTATAAGGATATGACCCTTTAAGCTGAGATAACAATAATGCTGGAATGTGTATAGGGAGTGATTCAGTTTTGGAAGTGTTAACCTTGTAACCGAGATGGCACCAAAGGAGGCTAGTAATTTATGTAACGAAGGAAGCGATATCAACGGATCAGTTACAGTGAGCAGAATGTCATCCGCAAAGAGCGACAGTTTATATTCTCCCTGCCGCATCACCACCCCATTGATATCTGGATGGGTGCGGATGGACTCGGCCAGGGGCTCCAGACATAAAATGAAAAGTAACGGTGATATAGGACACCCCTGCCGAGTTCCGTTTGTCATGGGGAAGG
Organism: Rana muscosa; assembly: GCA_029206835.1. NCBI lineage: Eukaryota > Metazoa > Chordata > Amphibia > Anura > Ranidae > Rana > Rana muscosa. The sequence goes on along the minus strand of CM055116.1, from coordinate 235,624,143 downwards.
CAGGCGACAGGAAAGAAGACATCTGAACCTGGGCTGTGACTGTGGAGTACAGGGCCTCTAGGGCTTTTAAAAAGGGACCAGTGAATTCAAACGTTTTGAGGACAGCGAACATATAAGGCCAACTCAGCCTGTCAAAAGCCTTTTGGGCATCTAGACTCAAAATTAGCGCCGAACGGGATGACCTATCCAAAAGATCTATCAGATCTATTGTACGGCGGGTGTTGTCCCCCGCATGCCTGCCAGGGACAAAGCCCACCTGGTCTCTATGGATCAGTTTAGGAATGAGCTTAGACAATCTGGATGCAAGAATTTTGGTGAAAATTTTATAATCTGAATTCAAAAGGGCTATGGGCCTATAATTATCTGGGATCGAGGGGTCTTTACCAGGCTTTGGGATGACTGAGATGTAAGAGTGGGAGAAGTATGGATGTGGAGATGTGCCCTTAAGCAGTGAGTCGTATAAAGTCAGCATATGAGGAGACAAAATGTTGAAAAAAGTTTTGTAGTAAAAGTAGGGCAAACCATCAGGGCCAGGTGATTTGTGCAGAGGTAGCTCTTTGATGATAGCCAACAACTCCTCAGCTGATATAGCCACATTCAAACTGGCCAAGTCCGCTGAGGATAGTCTCGGAAGGTTTATGTTGGAGAAGAAAGTCTCAAATTTTTCCTGAGTAAAGTTAAAGTGGTTCTCTGGAGTCAGGCAATTATACAATCTGTGGTAGAATTTGCCAAAAATATTTGACATTTCGCGGGGGCAGTATGCTCTAGAGCCTTCGGCCTTCGTAAGAAAATCGGGAAAGGAATTGAATGGGCGTGGTCGTAATTTATGAACCAGCATCCTATGGGGCTTATTCGAAAATTCATATAATTTTTGTTTTGTCCATAGTAGGGATTTAGACGCCCTGTCGAGCTGTAAAGACTTTATTTGTTCCCTAAGGGAAATGACCTTTTGGAGTTTCAACACCGTGGGACCACACAGCAGTCTCCGTTCTGCAGTTACCAGAGCAGATGTAAGGGACTGCAGTAGTCCATTTCTATCCTTTTTTAACCGGGTGCCTTCAGCTATGCAAACACCTTGGAAAACTGCCTTGTGTGCCTCCCACAGTGTGGAAAACTCGGAAACTGAGCCCATGTTAAGCTGGAAAAATTCCTCCAAGCTTTTGGCTAGGGTAGAACGTGGGACTTCGGACTGTAGGAGATGGTCATTCAGACGCCAGTGACAGGATTTGGTATAGGCCTGAGAAAGCATGAGGTCTATCACAATGGGAGCGTGATCTGACCATGTGATAGGCAATATGTCCGACTCTATCACATAAGGAATGAGTGGGGCTGCCTTAAAAAAATGGTCAAGGCGTGAATACATTCTATGAGCTGGGGAATAAAATGTAAACTGCCTAGCAGAAGGGTGCCTGATCCTCCATGTGTCGAAAAATTGACGGGACCTAATACATTTGCGGAAGGAATTGGCATGCAATATAACCTGTTTTGAAGGTGTAGAACTAAGGAGAGACTGTCTATCTCTAGTGGGTGACATGACCTGGTTAAAATCCCCACCAATAATCTGAAAAGGTTGAGAACGAAATTGAGGGGAGTCAAAAAGTTTGTTGAGAAAGTCAATCTGACCTGTATTGGGGGCATAGAGATTCATAAGAGAGAAAGAAGTATTCACATATTCACATTCCAATATGAGGAATCTCCCATGTGGATCAGCATGTGAGCTTTTAACCTTGATAGGGCAGGATTTCTTGATCAAAATCGCCACTCCCGCCTTGCCCGTGGAATCAGAGGCAAGGAAGGAGGTGGGGAAAAACTTTGAGGCAAATTTGAGTGAACCACCAGCCCTGAAGTGAGTTTCCTGGATCATCACCACATCTGCGCCTGAGGCCCTGAAATCCTTCAGGGCCATCCAGCGTTTGCGGATGGAACCCAGACCCTTCACATTATATGACATGATCTTTAAAGCCATAGTAAGACATTCAAATATGCTTGTGTAAGGACTTTGAATCTAAAAAATAACAAAATATAGGAAACAGAGACATAAAAGCAAAAATGCGTGTAAAAGCAATGATGTGAATAGACATTGCAGACAAGGGCATCCCTTCGGGGCCCAAATAGTAACAGATAAACCCTGTAAGAAAATGCAAACAAGAAATGGCGCGCAATAACCACGTAGACATATATAACCCCAATTGAGTGCAATGAAAAATAGAAAATAGATGAGATAAGTTAAACATGAAAATAAATAAAAATAATAATAAAAAAATAAAATAAAATAAATATAATTATAAATGTAAAATTAATAAAAATAAATAAATGTGAAAATATGAAGAGATATATATAACAGAAAATAACATCAATAGGTTATGATACACAGTAAATGCTATGTGATATATAGGAATGGTCTAAGAAGAAGTCCATAAAATCTATCAACATACTATGGTGTATGTAGGAGAAGACAGGGATGCAGGGGATCCACTTTGCACAGGGCAGCCATCATAGATGAACAGAAACCATGTTCTGAGTAAGACTGAAAAGCAAGGAGAGAGGCGCCTCTAAGTGCAGCAGTACAAAAAAAATTTTTAATAGTAGATATAAAACACTCACATGGAGATGAGTTAGTACAGGCGTGTACAGAATGTCAGGATGACGGCCAGCAGCTGCAGATCACAGTACACAGTGATCCAGCTCAGCTATGTGCAACAGGAGTGTCTCTAATAGATGGATAAGCCGGCTCCAGGGACAGCAGTCCTGTTGGATGTTTCAAAAGCGAGACTTGGAGTACACCAGTGGCTGGATAGCAGGGAGTGACGTCATCAGAGATGGACGCGTTTCATGAGCGTGCAGGCTAGCGATGTCCTGGCAAGCCGCGCTCCTTTTTCAACATGACATGAGGGCGGAAGTATGTAGACGCCAGTTATAGAGGAAAGAGGAAGTTGATTGGGTGGCGCTGGGGGAAGGTAGTAGCCAATTGAAGGAGGGAAAGGGAGGTCATGTGATAAGAATCACAGAGAGAAGAAACTGGAGTGAAAGTAAACAGAATACGTAAAAAAATAAAGGAAAAAAGGAAATAGGAAGAAAATATAGGGGGAGCTGTGACTACAGGGCTAAATAAGATAAATATATAACAATGGTTTCATAAAATAATAAGGATATGAATATAAATAGTTAGTCATTTAAATAAAAGCAAGCCAAATTGAGTAAAAATAAAATGACCATAAACTAATGACACAGAACACAAGCGAAAAATTGTGGCTGTGCAAAAGAATATATATATATATATATATATATATATTGTGACAGCAGGAAGGTAAAGTCACCTGGTTGCATCCAGGGGGGTAGATATATTTCGCCCAGATTCAGGCTTTACGCCGATTTATACAGCTAGGTGGAGAGTTGTATAAGCCCAGCTGAGACTAGTGGGCTCATTGATGACTCATACCTCTAGGGAGAGGGCTGGGCGTCGTGCAGACAGGGAGTTGATGAGGCCAGCTGAAGCTTGTCAGCTCATTTAGGCCTCTATAAAAAACTCCCAGATTCATTAGATGTTAGCTCATGCCTGGAAGCAGACCTGTGTGGACTGTCTAGGGAGAGTGAACCCCTGTGCGGTGAGAGAAAGCCTGTGTGGCTATATTTTGCTTGGACATTTAAAACCAGGGACTAGGACAGCACTAGGCTGATCCCAGTTGTTAGTTAGGAAACCTGTATGTTTAGTCAGAGGTCAAGTTGACCAGGATTTATTTTGTTTGTTTTTTTTGCTTTGCTGTGTTTTTGTCACTGTAAATAGAAAATAAACGGCACCTTTTTGATTTTGAAAACCACAACCTCCGTCTGCTGGGCCTGTTTTGTGTGGGGAGCCCATCCCGGGGGTCACACACACCCGCTGCCGAGCTAACCCCCTCACAGTTGGTGGAGAACCAGTGGCAGTTTTTTTTTAAGCCAGCATGGAGGAGATACTGAAGCAGCTGGCTCTAGCAAATGCCAATCAACAGCAGACAAATGCAGGTTTGCAAAAGAGCCTTGCAGCTCATCAACAGAGCCTTGCAGCTCAACAACAGAACTTCGCAGCCCAGCAGCAAGCTCATCAACAGAGCCTTGCAGCCCAGCAGCAAGCTCACCAACAGAGTCTGGAAGCTCAGCAACAAGCCCAGCAGCAATCTGAGGCCCGCTTCATAGACCTGTTACAGAAGCAAGAGCAGAGACTACAACAAATGGAAGCAGTAATGCAGCAACGTCCGCGGACCAGTGAGGAAAGCCGTCCCACTAATACCGCGTCCTTTGGGGTGAGTCGTTTATTGACAAAAATGACTGGAGAGGATGATCCAGAGGTATTTTTGACCACGTTTGAAAGGACTGCTGAAAGAGAAAAGTGGCCTGAGGAGCAGTGGGCTGGACTGGTGGCTCCTCTGTTAACGGGTGAATCGCAGAAAGCTTACTATGACCTAGAGCCTGACCAAGCAAAAGACTATGTGATGCTAAAAGCTGAAATATTGGCAAGGCTGGGTGTCACCCTGGCTGTCCGGGCTCAGCGTGTGCATAACTGGACTTTCCAGCTTGGAAAACCCCCCAGGTCTCAAATGTATGATCTCATTCACCTGAGCAGAAAGTGGCTACAGCCAGAGACTTTGTCCGCACCAAAGATTGTGGAACGTGTTGTAATGGATCGGTTTTTGAGAGCTCTTCCTACTGCCATCCAAAAGTGGGTAAGCCATGGAGACCCAGAGACGGCCGATGGTCTTGTGGATCGTGTGGAGAAATACTTGGCTACAGAGAACCTGACGGCCTCTTCCAGAGACACTCGGACTTTCCACCCTAAGACCAGACCATCCCCAGGGGCGGATAAGATGATTCCAAGGGGTAAGGGTGGAGAGAGTGAGAGGGTGGGAGCTCTACCCCAAGTTTGGCGAGAACAGCCTGGGAAATCAGCGGCTCAAGAGGCGGCAAGAAGGATCATTTGCTACCGCTGCCGGCAAGCGGGACATATTGCAGCAAATTGCCCGGTTTTGGAGGAACCCATGCAGTGTGACTTTCTGACGGGCAGACGTCAGTCGCTGTGTGCGACAGTCGCATGCACTGCCATTCGGGGAACTGAGAAACATTTATGCAAAATGTGTATTAATGGTAGAAATGTTGTGGTATTGCTGGATTCAGGTAGCCTTGTGACCCTGATAAAGGCTGAATTAGTTAAAACAGAGGTCTCTGGGAATAGCAAGGTAGCTGTTATTTGTGTGCATGGGGACACCCGAGAGTATCCAGTGACTACAGTGTGTTTCGAGACCCCCAAAGGTACCCTTTCTCATCCAGTGGGCTTAGTGTCTCAGTTACCGCATGACGCCATTGTGGGAAGGGATTTTCCGAAGTTCTGGGAACTGTGGGATGATCCTGAGCCCCCCACTGGTGCCCCTATGTACCAGGAATATGATAGCCAGAACTCCTCTGAGAGTGGTGAGGACTCTCCCGAATTTCCCTTGTCAGTATTGGCAGGGGAGACTCAAGAAACTGGAGAGGAGCCCACCTCCTCAGACGAAAACCTACCGTCTGTGGAGTTTTCTGATCTTGAGGTTCACAGGGAAAACTTTGCCACAGAACAGTTGAAAGACCCCGCCCTAATAAAGGCACGGGAAAACGTAGTGAAAATAGATGGCGAGTTAGTGAACCCAGATAATACCTGCACTTACCCATACTTCAGCGTAGAGAAGGACCTACTGTATCGGGTGGCAAAAAGGGCAGAAGAAACCGTTGAGCAGCTTGTGGTGCCCAAACCTTACAGGAAGTTGGTGTTGGAGTTGGCCCATGGGCACATTCTTGGAGGTCATCTGGGGACAGAGAAAACCCGAGAGAGGGTATTACAGAGATTCTATTGGCCTGGGGTGATGAAGGACATAGAAAATTATTGTTCCTCCTGCCCTGTGTGTCAGAGGTCGGCCCCGATGCCACACTTCCGTAGCCCGCTGGTCCCTCTACCCATCATTGAGGTCCCGTTTGAGAGAATCGCAATGGATTTGGTAGGTCCTATAATCAAGTCCGCTAGGGGGCACCAGTACATATTGGTTATAATGGACTATGCCACCCGTTATCCAGAAGCGATCCCTCTCAGAAATACCTCGGCCAAAACCATAGCCAAAGAGCTATCTCTTGTTTTTAGCCGGGTGGGTATTTGTAAAGAACTGCTTACGGACCAAGGTACACCCTTTATGTCCCGGGTTATGAAGGAGCTGTGTAAATTGTTCAAAGTGACGCAATTACGTACATCTGTGTATCACCCCCAAACCGATGGGCTGGTTGAAAGATTCAACAAAACCCTAAAACAAATGTTGAAGAAAGTGGTGGATAGGGATGGAAAGGATTGGGACTGTCTACTTCCTTATTTGATGTTTGCTATTAGGGAGGTGCCCCAATCCTCTACGGGATTCTCCCCCTTTGAGTTACTGTATGGGAGACACCCAAGAGGGCTGTTGGATATTGCCAAGGAAACTTGGGAAAGTGAGAGTTCTCCCCACAGGAGTGTGATTGAGCATGTCGCCCTGATGCAAGATCGAATTGCACAGGTAATGCCCATCGTGAAGGAACATTTGGCCCAAGCGCAGTTGGCACAGCAGAGAGTGTACAACCGTGAAGCCAAGACCCGTACCTTTTCCCCGGGGGATAGGATATTGGTACTTGTCCCTACGGTTGAAAGTAAATTCCTTGCCAAATGGCAAGGCCCCTACGAGATAATGGAAAAAGTGAGCGAAGTGAATTACAAGGTCAGACAACCAGGAAGGCGAAAGCCCGAACAGATCTATCACGTTAATCTGTTGAAAGCCTGGAGGGATAGAGAGTCCCTAGTCGCAGACACTTGGTCACCAGCTCAAACTGGTTGCGTGATTCCTGAGGTTGGAATCGCAGCCACCTTGTCACAACCCCAACAACAGGAGGTTAAGGAGTTTGTGCTTCGCAACAAGGAGGTATTCTCTGAGCTGCCGGGACAAACATCTGGGGTAGAGCATGACATTATTACCCCGCCCGGTGAAAGGGTGAAGTTAAAACCCTATCGGATCCCAGAGGCCCGACGGGAGGCAATACGGGAGGAAGTACAGAAAATGCTGAACTTAGGGGTGATAGAGGAGTCCCAAAGTGATTGGTCTAGTCCCATTGTGTTGGTGCCTAAACCGGATGGGAGCTGGCGATTTTGTAACGATTTTCGTCAGTTGAACAAAGTTACAAAATTTGACACCTACCCCATGCCACGTATAGATGAGTTGATCGACCGGCTGGGAACAGCCCGATACATGACGACTCTTGACCTCACAAAAGGGTATTGGCAAATCCCCCTGGCCAAGTCAGCCAAAGAGAAAACCGCATTTGTAACCCCAGACGGGGCGTTCCAATATAAAAGAATGCCGTTCGGGTTACAGAATGCGCCGGCCACATTCCAGCGGAAAATGGACCAGATGCTGAGGCCCCATCGGAAGTATGCTGCGGCTTACCTGGATGACGTAATTGTCCATAGCACAGATTGGGCCTCACATCTGCCAAAAGTGCAAGCAGTCCTGGACTCTGTTCGGGAAGCAGGGTTTACGGCTAACCCCAAGAAGTGTACCATTGGGCAGGAGGAGGCCAAATATCTTGGGTACACCATTGGGAGGGGAGTAATAAAACCCCAACTCAACAAAGTCGAGGCCATCCAGAGTTGGCCACGTCCCAACAGCAAGAAGCAGGTACGAGCCTTTCTGGGAATCGCTGGGTATTATCGGCGATTCATTCCCCACTTTGCTTCTAAGGCTGTGCCCCTAACCAACCTGACGAAGGGGAAAGGGTCGGTCATGATTAAATGGACCCCCGAGGCTGAGGCAGCATTCCAATTCTTGAAACAAGCCTTATGTAGCCAGCCAGTGTTGTACTCACCCGACTTCTCTAGAGACTTTGTCGTACAAAGTGATGCGTCAGATGTGGGGTTAGGAGCAGTATTGTCCCAGGTCTGGAACGGGGAAGAGCACCCAGTCATTTACCTCAGCAGGAAGTTGAAGTCCCATGAGGTAAATTACGCCACCGTTGAAAAAGAGTGTTTAGCGGTGAAGTGGGCTCTAGATTCCCTTCGGTACTACCTGCTAGGTAGGCACTTTGACATGGTTACGGATCACGCTCCGTTAAAGTGGATGGCTCAAAACAAGGAAACAAATAGAAGAGTGAATAGGTGGTTCCTGGCCCTCCAGGAATTCAACTTCACAGTAAAGCATCGCCCTGGCGTTCAAATGGGGAATGTGGATGCTTTGTCTCGAGTACATGAATGCCTGATTGCTGGTGTTCCAACCCCGAGGTTAAAACAAGAGGGGGGGGTATGTGACAGCAGGAAGGTAAAGTCACCTGGTTGCATCCAGGGGGGTAGATATATTTCGCCCAGATTCAGGCTTTACGCCGATTTATACAGCTAGGTGGAGAGTTGTATAAGCCCAGCTGAGACTAGTGGGCTCATTGATGACTCATACCTCTAGGGAGAGGGCTGGGCGTCGTGCAGACAGGGAGTTGATGAGGCCAGCTGAAGCTTGTCAGCTCATTTAGGCCTCTATAAAAAACTCCCAGATTCATTAGATGTTAGCTCATGCCTGGAAGCAGACCTGTGTGGACTGTCTAGGGAGAGTGAACCCCTGTGCGGTGAGAGAAAGCCTGTGTGGCTATATTTTGCTTGGACATTTAAAACCAGGGACTAGGACAGCACTAGGCTGATCCCAGTTGTTAGTTAGGAAACCTGTATGTTTAGTCAGAGGTCAAGTTGACCAGGATTTATTTTGTTTGTTTTTTTTGCTTTGCTGTGTTTTTGTCACTGTAAATAGAAAATAAACGGCACCTTTTTGATTTTGAAAACCACAACCTCCGTCTGCTGGGCCTGTTTTGTGTGGGGAGCCCATCCCGGGGGTCACACACACCCGCTGCCGAGCTAACCCCCTCACAATATATAATAAATAAGTAAATGGGATCACTATAATCAATAAAACGGGGATATACAGGAGAAAGATATCTCCTTATGAATGCTAATAGGGAAATGAATGGGGAAAAAAGAAAAATAGAAGGAAGGAATAGGAGTGACACAGGGAATGTCACTACAATAACATGGGGAAGGAGAGAAAAAAAAAAAAAGGGGGAAGAAGGGAAAGGGAGAGGGGGAAAAAAAGAACGAATGGCACAGAATTCTACAGAAGGGAAATGGGTTATTAGGTAACACTAGGATTGGGAAAGAAATATAGAAGAAAATATATATTTTTGTCATATGGATAGACATAAAATATAATATAAATATAAAAGGACATAGGGATACACAGATGTGAGGATATATAAGTACCTATACAGGACTAGTGAGATAAGTTCATCAGACTGAGTACAGTGATATGTACTGTGTCCACTGTCCTGATGCCCAGAGAAACATATATATATATAAATTGGACTGAGAGCACCTATAGTCACATTAAACATATACACAAAGTATAATAATCAGTAATATGACAATATAATCAAGAAAAAGTATAAACAATTATTTAAAAATACACATATAGGTATATATGTGTATACATAAAAAAGATCACACATACATGCCTAAATATACATGTGTAAGCACATACACATTTACGTACATATACACATACATATACACACCCATATAAAAAATATATATATGTAGAATATATGAAAATGATCATATTAAAATTATAAAATATAAAATATCTACTAATAAATGGAGGCCCATGGGGGTATACAATAATATCAAGTGGGTGGAAATCAAGGTGAGAGAGTACAGTTCAAAGATATATGTAAAATAATTTATAAAATGGTGGAGATCTCAATTCCTTCGTTTATACCGCCAGGTGAGAGAACATCCAAAGTATAGATCCAAAAAGTTTCCCTAGCACATAATTTTTTGAATCGTTCTGCCGCTGTAAATGAGCTGGGGATCTGTTCGATCACCCAGACTTTTAAGCCACTGGTGGATTTTTTGTGGGTTGCACAGAAGTGTCTGGGGACACTGTGGGGATCAGTGCCTCCTTCTATTAACCTCCTATGTTCCCCGAACCTGACTCGTAGAGCTCGTATAGTGTGGCCGATGTACATAAGGCCGCAAGGGCAACTTAGGCCGTACACTACAAAATCAGATGAGCAGTTGTAAAACTCCTTAAGTGGGAAGGTTTTACCCTTAGTGGTAAAGGATTTTTGTCCATGATGGACAAAATGACAAGTTTTGCATAGACTTTTTTTGCATTTGTACATGCCAACTAGTGGTATGAGAACTAATGGTGTAGTGGTACAGGCACGATAACGGAGCTTGCTAGGAGCCAGTTTACTTTTAAGGTTTGGTGCTCTGCGATACGTCACTTTAGGGCGTACAGGAATGATTAATTTAAGGGCTGGATCCTGCAAAAGGATCTTCCAATGGTTGGCAAGGATGCCTTCCATTTTCTTGTATTCAGAATGGAAGGTGGTGGTGAAACGGAGTGAGTGATTCTCCGTCTCACAAACCATCTTGGCAGGTTTGCCCTTGAGGTAAAAGAGGAAAGCCTTTTCAATAAGATCATCCGGGTACCCTTTCTCACTGAATTTTTTCTTCAGGAGCTCACTTTGGTTGATGTAATCAGAATGTCTAGTACAGTTCTGTCTGAGTCGGCAGAACTGTCCTTTTGGAATGTTATTAATCCATTTGGGGAAATGGCAGCTCTTATGGTGAAGGTAAGAGTTGCCAGCAGTGGGCTTAATATAATTTTTAGAGATAATGGCCATGGTTTCTCGATCAAAGGCTAACTCCAAATCCAAAAAAGGAAGAGAGGTAGGGTTGCTGACATAAGTAAAAGATAGGCCAAAGGAATTACTATTACAATGGTCTACAAATGATGGAATAGTGTCTACAGAACCGTCCCAAATAACAATAAGGTCGTCAATATAGCGACCGTAAAAAAAAAAAAATGTTTTTGGAGAAGGGATTGTTATTATTGTAAATATACTCTCTCTCCCAAAGTCCCATCGCTAAGTTAGCATATGAGGGTGCAAAATTGGCGCCCATTGCAGTTCCCTGTAACTGTAAATAAAAATCGTCATCAAATTTAAAATAGTTGTGAGTGAGACAAAAAGTGGTGGCATCTATGATGAATGAAGCTTGACGGGGGTTAATCAGAGGATCGTGCGAGAGGAAAAACTCCAGAGCCCGGAGACCGAAAGCATGGGGGATGGAGGTGTATAGGGAATTGACATCAAGTGAGAGCCAAAGGTAAGTGTGTTCCCATTGGTACACGGAAAGTGATTCCATCAAGTGGCTCCCGTCTTTAATATATGAGTCTAATTGTTGGACTATGGGCTGAAGGAATTGATACACGTATAAACTGAGCCCCGTGGTGATGCTGTCCATCGCAGCCACTATCGGTCTCCCTGGAGGATTATCCAGACTTTTGTGCACTTTGGGAAGGTGATAAAAGTAGGGGATGTGATAAAAGTTCTTTAAAAGGAAGGATTTTTCTACTTTACTAAGGACATTATTAAGACATGCAGTATTGACTAGAGAGTCAATTTCTATGGTATAGTCTGAGGTAGGATCTTTGGAGATCTTTCTGTAGGTGTTACTATCTGAAAGTAGTCTCCTGGCTTCACTGAGGTAGTCATTATGGTCCTGTATAACAATTCCTCCACCTTTGTCAGCACTCTTGATGACTATATCTTCTGCTTCTGTGAGACTGCGAAGGGCTCTAATCTCAAAAGGCGAGAGGTTATTAGTAGTTTTCGGGGCTGCTAGTGTACAGAGTTTTTGAAAGTCTGAAAATACTACCCTGTAAAAGCTTTCAATGTACGGGCCTTTGGAGTGTACAGGGTTGAAAACAGATTGGGGTTTAAAGGCAGTGTGAATGACTGGTGGGGAGGTGGCTGGGTGTTGAGTGAGTAAATGGAACAACTCTTCATCAACCAAAGGGTCCTCTGTATCATCTATAAAGTTGGAGGAATATAGAAATACATCAGAGGAGATGGTGGGGGGTGTGGACTGGGATATAATATTATTTAACTGATTCTTTTGTTCTTTGATATGGAAATGTCTCTTTAGGGTAAGGTTGCGTATATATCTGTTTAAATCTTTAAAGAGTAAGAAAGGGTTGGGTTTATTGAGTGGAGCAAAGTTCAGACCTCTGCTAAGAAGGGAAGTGTCAGCAGGAGAGAGGGAACGAGAAGATAAATTGAATATTTTTATAGTTTCCTTAATTTGATGGCATTGGGATTGTTTTCTATTTCGTCCTCCTCTACAGCCTCTTCGGTGAGTTTTCTTTTTTTGTGGTTTATGGCTGCTGTCAGAGGAGGACTGGAAACTAAAAAAGAGGACGGCATTACAGAGGTGATTTCAGTAGGGGCAGAGGTGGTGAGTGGGTGAGTGGGGGCCACAGAGGAATCAGTGTGGAGGTTTGAAGAGGGAGACCCCGCAGTGTCCATAGTGCTTGTGGAGGCACTATTGCGGGCAGAAAGGCCAAGTGAAGTGGCTGCAGGCTGAACTAATGGTCTATTATAAAATCTATTGAGAGCTTGAATTAGACTGGCATTGCCATGAATGGAATTGTGTTTATTCTGTTTTTTTATAGCATCATTTTTATTATTGTGCTTTTCCCCCTCGTCCTCAGATGAGTCTAGTAATTCCGGGCCCATTTGGCCCAGGGTTATCCCGTAGGCCATTGCAGCCTACTCGGGATCCTGGAACTACTGACTTCAGAAAAGCACAGTTGCCGAAAAATAATAAAAATTATGCTATAAAAAAACAGAATAAACACAATTCCATTCATGGCAATGCCAGTCTAATTCAAGCTCTCAATAGATTTTATAATAGACCATTAGTTCAGCCTGCAGCCACTTCACTTGGCCTTTCTGCCCGCAATAGTGCCTCCACAAGCACTATGGACACTGCGGGGTCTCCCTCTTCAAACCTCCACACTGATTCCTCTGTGGCCCCCACTCACCCACTCACCACCTCTGCCCCTACTGAAATCACCTCTGTAATGCCGTCCTCTTTTTTAGTTTCCAGTCCTCCTCTGACAGCAGCCATAAACCACAAAAAAAGAAAACTCACCGAAGAGGCTGTGGAGGAGGACGAAATAGAAAACAATCCCAATGCCATCAAATTAAGGAAACTATAAAAATATTCAATTTATCTTCTCGTTCCCTCTCTCCTGCTGACACTTCCCTTCTTAGCAGAGGTCTGAACTTTGCTCCACTCAATAAACCCAACCCTTTCTTACTCTTTAAAGATTTAAACAGATATATACGCAACCTTACCCTAAAGAGACATTTCCATATCAAAGAACAAAAGAATCAGTTAAATAATATTATATCCCAGTCCACACCCCCCACCATCTCCTCTGATGTATTTCTATATTCCTCCAACTTTATAGATGATACAGAGGACCCTTTGGTTGATGAAGAGTTGTTCCATTTACTCACTCAACACCCAGCCACCTCCCCACCAGTCATTCACACTGCCTTTAAACCCCAATCTGTTTTCAACCCTGTACACTCCAAAGGCCCGTACATTGAAAGCTTTTACAGGGTAGTATTTTCAGACTTTCAAAAACTCTGTACACTAGCAGCCCCGAAAACTACTAATAAACTCTCGCCTTTTGAGATTAGAGCCCTTCGCAGTCTCACAGAAGCAGAAGATATAGTCATCAAGAGTGCTGACAAAGGTGGAGGAATTGTTATACAGGACCATAATGACTACCTCAGTGAAGCCAGGAGACTACTTTCAGATAGTAACACCTACAGAAAGATCTCCAAAGATCCTACCTCAGACTATACCATAGAAATTGACTCTCTAGTCAATACTGCATGTCTTAATAATGTCCTTAGTAAAGTAGAAAAATCCTTCCTTTTAAAGAACTTTTATCACATCCCCTACTTTTATCACCTTCCCAAAGTGCACAAAAGTCTGGATAATCCTCCAGGGAGACCGATAGTGGCTGCGATGGACAGCATCACCACGGGGCTCAGTTTATACGTGGATCAATTCCTTCAGCCCATAGTCCAACAATTAGACTCATATATTAAAGACGGGAGCCACTTGATGGAATCACTTTCCGTGTACCAATGGGAACACACTTACCTTTGGCTCTCACTTGATGTCAATTCCCTATACACCTCCATCCCCCATGCTTTCGGTCTCCGGGCTCTGGAGTTTTTCCTCTCGCACGATCCTCTGATTAACCCCCGTCAAGCTTCATTCATCATAGATGCCACCACTTTTTGTCTCACTCACAACTATTTTAAATTTGATGACAATTTTTATTTACAGTTACAGGGAACTGCAATGGGCGCCAATTTTGCACCCTCATATGCTAACTTAGCGATGGGACTTTGGGAGAGAGAGTATATTTACAATAATAACAATCCCTTCTCCAAAAATATTATTTATTTTTTACGGTCGCTATATTGACGACCTTATTGTTATTTGGGACGGTTCTGTAGACACTATTCCATCATTTGTAGACCATTGTAATAGTAATTCCTTTGGCCTATCTTTTACGTATGTCAGCAACCCTACCTCTCTTCCTTTTTTGGATTTGGAGTTAGCCTTTGATCGAGAAACCATGGCCATTATCTCTAAAAATTATATTAAGCCCACTGCTGGCAACTCTTACCTTCACCCTAAGAGCTGCCATTTCCCCAAATGGATTAATAACATTCCAAAAGGACAGTTCTGCCGACTCAGACAGAACTGTACTAGACATTCTGATTACATCAACCAAAGTGAGCTCCTGAAGAAAAAATTCAGTGAGAAAGGGTACCCGGATGATCTTATTGAAAAGGCTTTCCTCTTTTACCTCAAGGGCAAACCTGCCAAGATGGTTCGTGAGACGGAGAATCACTCACTCCGTTTCACCACCACCTTCCATTCTGAATACAAGAAAATGGAAGGCATCCTTGCCAACCATTGGAAGATCCTTTTGCAGGATCCAGCCCTTAAATTAATCATTCCTGTACGCCCTAAAGTGACGTATCGCAGAGCACCAAACCTTAAAAGTAAACTGGCTCCTAGCAAGCTCCGTTATCGTGCCTGTACCACTACACCATTAGTTCTCATACCACTAGTTGGCATGTACAAATGCAAAAAAAGTCTATGCAAAACTTGTCATTTTGTCCATCATGGACAAAAATCCTTTACCACTAAGGGTAAAACCTTCCCACTTAAGGAGTTTTACAACTGCTCATCTGATTTTGTAGTGTACGGCCTAAGTTGCCCTTGCGGCCTTATGTACATCGGCCGCACTATACGAGCTCTACGAGTCAGGTTCGGGGAACATAGGAGGTTAATAGAAGGAGGCACTGATCCCCACAGTGTCCCCAGACACTTCTGTGCAGCCCACAAAAAATCCACCAGTGGCTTAAAAGTCTGGGTGATCGAACAGATCCCCAGCTCATTTACAGCGGCAGAACGATTCAAAAAATTATGTGCTAGGGAAACTTTTTGGATCTATACTTTGGATGTTCTCTCACCTGGCGGTATAAACGAAGGAATTGAGATCTCCACCATTTTATAAATTATTTTACATATATCTTTGAACTGTACTCTCTCACCTTGATTTCCACCCACTTGATATTATTGTATACCCCCATGGGCCTCCATTTATTAGTAGATATTTTATATTTTATAATTTTAATATGATCATTTTCATATATTCTACATATATATATTTTTTATATGGGTGTGTATATGTATGTGTATATGTACGTAAATGTGTATGTGCTTACACATGTATATTTAGGCATGTATGTGTGATCTTTTTTATGTATACACATATATACCTATATGTGTATTTTTAAATAATTTTTTATACTTTTTCTTGATTATATTGTCATATTACTGATTATTATACTTTGTGTATATGTTTAATGTGACTATAGGTGCTCTCAGTCCAATTTATATATATATATATATATATATATATATATATATATATATATGTTTCTCTGGGCATCAGGACAGTGGACACAGTACATATCACTGTACTCAGTCTGATGAACTTATCTCACTAGTCCTGTATAGGTACTTATATATCCTCACATCTGTGTATCCCTATGTCCTTTTATATTTATATTATATTTTATGTCTATCCATATGACAAAAATATATATTTTCTTCTATATTTCTTTCCCAATCCTAGTGTTACCTTATAACCCATTTCCCTTCTGTAGAATTCTGTGCCATTTGTTCTTTTTTTTCCCCTCTCCCTTTCCCTTCTTCCCCCTTTTTTTTTTTTTTTCTCTCCTTCCCCATGTTATTGTAGTGACATTCCCTGTGTCACTCCTATTCCTTCCTTCTATTTTTCTTTTTTCCCCATTCATTTCCCTATTAGCATTCATAAGGAGATATCTTTCTCCTGTATATCCCCGTTTTATTGATTATAGTGATCCCATTTACTTATTTATTATATATATATATATATATATATATATATATATATTCTTTTGCACAGCCACAATTTTTCGCTTGTGTTCTGTGTCATTCGTTTATGGTCATTTTATTTTTACTCAATTTGGCTTGCTTTTATTTAAATGACTAACTATTTATATTCATATCCTTATTATTTTATGAAACCATTGTTATATATTTATCTTATTTAGCCCTGTAGTCACAGCTCCCCCTATATTTTCTTCCTATTTCCTTTTTCCCTTTTCTTTTTTCCTTAATTTTTTTACGTATTCTGTTTACTTTCACTCCAGTTTCTTCTCTCTGTGATTCTTATCACATGACCTCCCTTTCCCTCCTTCAATTGGCTACTACCTTCCCCCAGCGCCACCCAATCAACTTCCTCTTTCCTCTATAACTGGCGTCTACATACTTCCGCCCTCATGTCATGTTGAAAAAGGAGCGCGGCTTGCCAGGACATCGCTAGCCTGCACGCTCATGAAACGCGTCCATCTCTGATGACGTCACTCCCTGCTATCCAGCCACTGGTGTACTCCAAGTCTCACTTTTGAAACATCCAACAGGACTGCTGTCCCTGGAGCCGGCTTATCCATCTATTAGAGACTAGTGATGAGCCGAACACCCCCGGGTTCGGTTCGCACCAGAACCCGCGAACGGACCGAAAGTTCGAACGAACATTAGAACCCTATTAAATACAATGGATGCGAACGTTCGAATTCTAAAGTGCTAATTATAACAACTATTATGCATGTTATTGTCCTAAAAAGGGTTTGGGAACCCGGGTTCTGCACCAGGGGACATGTATCAATGCAAAAAGAAGTTTTAAAAACGGTCGTTTTTCGGGAGCAGTCATTTTAATGATGCATAAAGTGAAAAAAAAAAAGTCAAATATTCCTTTAAATATCGTACCTGGGGGGTGTCTAAAGTATGCCTGTGAAGTGCCACGTGTTTCCCGTGTTTAGAACTGTCCCTGCACAAAATGACACTTCTAAAGGAAAAAAAAGCCATTTAAAACTGCTTGCGGCTTTAATGTAATGTCTGGTCCCGGTAATATGGATGAAATTCTTTAAGAAAAATGGCATAGCTACCCCATGACCCCCCCCCCCCTACCCCAGCCCATTACCAGCCCCTTTGGGTCTTGTATGGATATTAAGGGGAACCCCGCACATAAAATAAAAAAGGCCCTATATACTCTGAACAGCCGTATACAGGCGGTGCATACAAGACAGGGACTGTAGGTTTGTTCTTATGTAGAATCTGTTTGTAATTTTGAACAGGTACATTGTTGAAGTGTAGCTCCAGCCCAAAAATCTATTTTTAAACTTTTTGGAAAACATAGGTAAGGGTTATCACCCCTGTAACATTTGTTTTGCTGTCTGTGCCCCTGTTCAGAACATTTCACCTCACTTTCCGTCCCAATGACAACTGTTTTTGAAATGTGGTGTTTTTCTTGAAACAAGGATTGCTGATAAAGCATCAGTACAGAGGAGACACCTTTCTCCCATATTTATTCTTACAGGAGAGAATTTTCCTTCCTAGTGGTAGATTTCCTCTCACTTCCTGTTGTCTTCTTGCGTTTGCAAGTAGGAGTCGTTTGTAAGTTGGATGTTTGAAAGTAGGGACCTGCCGTATATACTCTGCAGAAATAGGCCCCTTAGTTGTTGGTGTTGGCACAACACTGTAAGCACTCACAGTTACTCTTGGTTGGTGCTGGAACGCCCTGCTGTCAACTATTATATCAGGAATTTTAATTACATATAATTGTTGAACAGTGGTAGTAAAAATTGGGCCTTTGATGGTGGTGCTGGTGCCACAACACTGTAAGCCCTGACAGTTACTCTTGGTGGGTGCAGCAATGGGCCCTGCTGTGAATTATTAGATCAAGAATTGTAATTACATGCCCCTGTTGAACAGGGGCTGAAAAATTGGGCCTTAGGCACTGGTGGCACAACACTGCAACCCCTCACAGATACTGTACTTGGAGCACAGCAATGAGCCCTGTTGCAAAGTATTGCTTCAAAAATTGTAATGACACGCCCCTGTTAAACAGGGGCTGAAAAATTGGGCCTTAGGCACTGGTGGCACAACACTGCAACTCCTCACAGATACTGTACTTGGAGCACAGCAATGAGCCCTGTTGCAAAGTATTGCTTCAAAAATTGTAATTACACGCCCCTGTTAAACAGGGGCTGAAAAATTGGGCGTTAGGCACTGGTGGCGGCACCCATAAACAAAAATGATCTTCCAAGCTATCATCATCAATCGTATCATTGAGGACTCGGAGGAGGAGGATAGCCAGTCAACATAACAGCACAGGCACTCAGCATCAGCATCAGTCTTGAAGGGATGTGACATTTTAAAATCAATTAGTCTGTTATATCAGCATCAGGTGTGTGGTAGCTGGTGGTGATCCAAGACTGGTTCATCTTGATGAAAGTCAGTCGATCAACCGAGTCGGTGGACAGGCGCACCCTGTGATCCGTGACAAATCCTCCAGCAGCACTGAATGTGCGTTCCGAAAGAACGCTGGATGCAGGACAGGCCAGTAGCTCAATTGCATACTGTGCAAGCTCTGGCCAGTGATCCATCCTCAAGACCCAGTAAGCCAGAGGATTTTCGGTGGGGAAGGTGTCCAAGTCTGACCTTGCCCCTAGATATTCCTGCACCATGTTTATCAGACGCTGGCGATGGTTGCTGGAACCAATCATACTTTGGGGCTGCGGACTAAAGAATTGTCTGAACGCATCGGTCAGACGGCCACCTTCCCCACCGCTCCTTCTTTGACTGGCCGAAGCCTCAGCAACTCGTTGTCCAGGACCAGGAGTTTGCAACCTCCCAGTCTCTGGGAACGCGTTGCACAGACCTTTCTGCAAGGCCTCCCGGAGTTGTCTCATCCTCTGCTCCCTCTGCGACGGTAACATAAGGTCCGCAACCTTACCCTTGTACCGTGGATCAAGGAGAGTGGCCAGCCAGTAATGGTCCCTCTCCTTGATCCGAAGAATACGAGGATCCTTCCGCAGACTTTGCAGGATCAGGGAGGCCATGCAGCGTAGGTTTGCTGAGGCATTCGCTCCGGAGTCCTCTGGGTCACTAAGGACGACATGATCCGCAGCCACCTCCTCCCAGCCACGTACAAGTCCACTGGTTTCTTGGGACTGTAAATCATCCCTAAAAGACTGCTGCTGATGATGCTGAGTGCCAGCCTCCACCTCCATGCTGACACAATCCTCCTCCTCCTCCTCCTCCTCCTCCTCTTCCTGTGCGATGGGTGGGACAGAAGGAACACTGTCTGGGTAAAGGGGGCCTTGAGAGGCAAGGAAGTCCTCCTCTTCCTGCCTCTGTTCTGCCTCAAGTGCCCTGTCCATTATTCCACGCAGCGTGTGCTCCAACAGGTGGACAAGAGGTACAGTGTCACTGATGCATGCACTGTCACTGCTCACCATCCTCGTGGCCTCCTCAAATGGTGCCAGGACAGTGCATGCATCCCTGATCATGCCCCACTGGCGTGGAGAAAAAAAACCAAGCTCCCCTGACCCTGTCCTGGTGCCGTAGTCGCACAGGTACTCATTGATGGCCCTCTGCTGCGTGTGCAGCCGCTGCAGCATGGCCAACGTTGAGTTCCACCTGGTGGGCATGTCACATATAAGGCGGTTCTTGGGCAGGTTCAACTCCTTTTGCAGCTCAGCCAGGCGAGCACTGGCATTATAAGATCTGCGGAAATGCACACAGACTTTCCTGGCCTGCCTCAGGACATCCTGTAAGCCCGGGTACCTGCCCAAGAACCGCTGCACCACCAGGTTAAGGACGTGAGCCACACAGGGCACATGGGTCAGTTGTCCCTGTCGGAGGGCGGAGAGGAGGTTGGTGCCATTGTCGCAAACCACCATTCCTGGCTTAAGCTGGCGTGGCGTCAACCACCTCTCGGCCTGGCCCTGCAGAGCAGACAGGACCTCTGCCCCAGTGTGGCTTCTGTCCCCCAAACACACCAGCGCAAGCACGGCATGGCATCTTTTTGCCTGCGTACTTGCGTAGCCCCGTGAACGGCTACGGAGCACCGCTGGTTCATAGGACAAACCACAGGAAGAGGCCATGGAGGAAGAAGAAGAGGAGGGGGTGGAGGAGAGAGGTGTGTCACAACCAGTAGTAGCATTTTGGAGGCGTGGCGGTGGGACAACCTCCAACACTACTGCACCTTGTCCTGAATCCTTCCCAGCTGCCAAAAGAGTGACCCAATGGGCCGTGAAAGAAAGGTAACGTCCCTGTCCATGCCTGCTGGACCATGAGTCAGCGGTAATATGCACCTTACCGCTGACCGCCCTGTCCAGCGAGGCCAAGACATTGCCTTCCACATGCCGGTAGAGAGCCGGAATAGCCTTCCGTGAGAAAAAGTGGCGTTTGGGAACCTGCCACTGAGGAACCGCACATTGCACAAACTCACGGAAGGGGGCCGAGTCTACCAACTGAAAAGGCAGCAGTTGAAGCGCTAGCAATTTAGCCAAGCTAGCATTCAACCGCTGGGCATGTGGATGGCTGGGAGTGAACTTCTTTCGACGGTCCAGCAGCTGGGGCAGGGAAATTTGCCTGCTAGAATCGGACGTCGGTGTACTGCTAGCAGAGTGGGCGCAAGTACTTGGCTGTGACACACCTAATTCTACACCTTCATTCCTCTCAGTGCATGTTTCAGAGAGGACTGAAGTTATAGTGGGGTTGGAGATCCCAGCTGATGCGGTGCAAGGAGAGGTCCGCTTTGTTCTTTGGTGTGGGTCTTTGAGGTAGGCTTGCCAACGAGCTGCATGGCAGGTCAACATATGTCTGGTCAGGCATGTGGTACCCAAGCGGCTGATGTTTTGGCCACGCGATATACGCTTGAGACATATGTTGCAAACAGCAGCTGTGCGATCTGATGCACTAGCCTCAAAAAAGGCCCACACCAAAGAACTTTTTGAATGACGGGCAGAGGCAGCGCCCTGCACAGGCGGAGCTCTGCGGTGTGATTCCGTCGGTGTACTGCCCTTACGCTGGCCACCAAAGGGCATCCTGCCTCGTTGGAGATGTGCCTCCTCCTCATCCTCCTCCTCCTCCTCTCTCCTATTAGGCACCCACGTGGAGTCATTGACCTCATCATCCCCTCCCTCCTCATCACTGGAGCCAATCTGGCAGTATGCTGCAGCTGCTGGAACATGACTGCCAGATTGGTGTCCTTCTTGAGCATCCCCTCTGTCTGCTCTCACGCTACTGCCTTCCTCTAGCTGGGTTTCATCATCAGACCCTTCGAAACGCTGGGCATCCTCCTGGAGCATGTACCCAACACTGTGCTGAAACAGTTCGGGGGACTCCTCAGGAGGAGGACATGGTGGGTCTAGGGAAGGAGTGACTGATGATTTGTCTGACATTGATACCAGGGAAGACGACGCTTTGGCAGCTGCTTTTCCAGTACCCTGAGCCTGGGTGAGAGAGGATGAGGAGGAGGAGGAGGGCTTGGTCATCCACTCTACCAAGTCTTCGGCATGATGTGGCTCAACATGTCCAGCTGCCGAAAAGAAGGACAAGCGTGTCCCATGGCCATGTGCTGATGACAATGCACCGCGTCCACGACCAGCACTGTTGCCCCCAGACACAGAGCCTGCTTGCCCTCTTTTATTGCCTCCTGACTGTCTGCCTCTCCTTGTTTGCCTTCCAGACATTCTAATAGATGGCCTGCAGGGAGATGGGAAAAAAGCAATAAGGGCTACCTTCAGGTGTCCTTCTCTGTCCCTGGAAACAAGGACTTGCAGAGTGAAAGAAAAAAAACACTCTCCCTACCTACAGTTTTCTGTCCCTAGAAAAAATGTTTTTTTTAATCACAATATAGCACAAGGAAAATTAACTCACTGTCCTTACAGGTCCCTGGAAACAAGGACTTGCAGAGTGAAAGAAAAAAAACACTCTCCCTACCTACAGTTTTCTGTCCCTAGAAAAAAATGTTTTTTTTAATCACAATATAGCAAAAGGACAATTCACTCACTGTCCTTCCAGGTCCCTGGAAACAAGGACTTGCAGAGTGAAAGAAACTGACACTGTCCCTACCTAGAGTTTTCTGTCCCTGGAATAAATGTTTTTTTCAGCACAATATAGCACAAGGACAATTAACTCACTGTCCTTACAGGTCCCTGGAAACAAGGACTTGCAGAGTGAAAGAAAAAAAATACTCTCCCTACCTACAGTTTTCTGTCCCTAGAAAAAAATGTTTTTTTTAATCACAATATAGCAAAAGGACAATTCACTCACTGTCCTTCCAGGTCCCTGGAAACAAGGACTTGCAGAGTGAAAGAAACTGACACTGTCCCTACCTAGAGTTTTCTGTCCCTAGAATAAATGTTTTTTTTAATCACAATATAGCAAAAGGACAATTCACTCACTGTCCTTCCAGGTCCCTGGAAACAAGGACTTGCAGAGTGAAAGAAACTGACACTGTCCCTACCTAGAGTTTTCTGTCCCTAGAATAAATGTTTTTTTTAATCACAATATAGCAAAAGGACAATTCACTCACTGTCCTTCCAGGTCCCTGGAAACAAGGACTTGCAGAGTGAAAGAAACTGACACTGTCCCTACCTAGAGTTTTCTGTCCCTAGAATAAATGTTTTTTTTAATCACAATATAGCAAAAGGACAATTCACTCACTGTCCTTCCAGGTCCCTGGAAACAAGGACTTGCAGAGTGAAAGAAACTGACACTGTCCCTACCTAGAGTTTTCTGTCCCTAGAATAAATGTTTTTTTTAATCACAATATAGCAAAAGGACAATTCACTCACTGTCCTTCCAGGTCCCTGGAAACAAGGACTTGCAGAGTGAAAGAAACTGACACTGTCCCTACCTAGAGTTTTCTGTCCCTAGAATAAATGTTTTTTTTAATCACAATATAGCACAAGGAAAATTAACTCACTGTCCTTACAGGTCCCTGGAAACAAGGACTTGCAGAGTGAAAGAAAAAAAACACTCTCCCTACCTACAGTTTTCTGTCCCTAGAAAAAAATGTTTTTTTTTATCACAATATAGCAAAAGGACAATTCACTCACTGTCCTTCCAGGTCCCTGGAAACAAGGACTTGCAGAGTGAAAGAAACTGACACTGTCCCTACCTAGAGTTTTCTGTCCCTGGAATAAATGTTTTTTTCAGCACAATATAGCACAAGGACAATTAACTCACTGTCCTTACAGGTCCCTGGAAACAAGGACTTGCAGAGTGAAAGAAAAAAAATACTCTCCCTACCTACAGTTTTCTGTCCCTAGAAAAAAATGTTTTTTTTAATCACAATATAGCAAAAGGACAATTCACTCACTGTCCTTCCAGGTCCCTGGAAACAAGGACTTGCAGAGTGAAAGAAACTGACACTGTCCCTACCTAGAGTTTTCTGTCCCTAGAATAAATGTTTTTTTTAATCACAATATAGCACAAGGAAAATTAACTCACTGTCCTTACAGGTCCCTGGAAACAAGGACTTGCAGAGTGAAAGAAAAAAAACACTCTCCCTACCTACAGTTTTCTGTCCCTAGAAAAAAATGTTTTTTTTAATCACAATATAGCAAAAGGACAATTCACTCACTGTCCTTCCAGGTCCCTGGAAACAAGGACTTGCAGAGTGAAAGAAACTGACACTGTCCCTACCTAGAGTTTTCTGTCCCTAGAATAAATGTTTTTTTTAATCACAATATAGCAAAAGGACAATTCACTCACTGTCCTTCCAGGTCCCTGGAAACAAGGACTTGCAGAGTGAAAGAAACTGACACTGTCCCTACCTAGAGTTTTCTGTCCCTAGAATAAATGTTTTTTTTAATCACAATATAGCACAAGGAAAATTAACTCACTGTCCTTACAGGTCCCTGGAAACAAGGACTTGCAGAGTGAAAGAAAAAAAACACTCTCCCTACCTACAGTTTTCTGTCCCTAGAAAAAAATGTTTTTTTTAATCACAATATAGCAAAAGGACAATTCACTCACTGTCCTTCCAGGTCCCTGGAAACAAGGACTTGCAGAGTGAAAGAAACTGACACTGTCCCTACCTAGAGTTTTCTGTCCCTAGAATAAATGTTTTTTTTAATCACAATATAGCACAAGGAAAATTAACTCACTGTCCTTACAGGTCCCTGGAAACAAGGACTTGCAGAGTGAAAGAAAAAAAACACTCTCCCTACCTACAGTTTTCTGTCCCTAGAAAAAAATGTTTTTTTTTTATCACAATATAGCAAAAGGACAATTCACTCACTGTCCTTCCAGGTCCCTGGAAACAAGGACTTGCAGAGTGAAAGAAACTGACACTGTCCCTACCTAGAGTTTTCTGTCCCTGGAATAAATGTTTTTTTCAGCACAATATAGCACAAGGACAATTAACTCACTGTCCTTACAGGTCCCTGGAAACAAGGACTTGCAGAGTGAAAGAAAAAAAATACTCTCCCTACCTACAGTTTTCTGTCCCTAGAAAAAAATGTTTTTTTTAATCACAATATAGCAAAAGGACAATTCACTCACTGTCCTTCCAGGTCCCTGGAAACAAGGACTTGCAGAGTGAAAGAAACTGACACTGTCCCTACCTAGAGTTTTCTGTCCCTAGAATAAATGTTTTTTTTAATCACAATATAGCAAAAGGACAATTCACTCACTGTCCTTCCAGGTCCCTGGAAACAAGGACTTGCAGAGTGAAAGAAACTGACACTGTCCCTACCTAGAGTTTTCTGTCCCTAGAATAAATGTTTTTTTTAATCACAATATAGCAAAAGGACAATTCACTCACTGTCCTTCCAGGTCCCTGGAAACAAGGACTTGCAGAGTGAAAGAAACTGACACTGTCCCTACCTAGAGTTTTCTGTCCCTAGAATAAATGTTTTTTTTAATCACAATATAGCAAAAGGACAATTCACTCACTGTCCTTCCAGGTCCCTGGAAACAAGGACTTGCAGAGTGAAAGAAACTGACACTGTCCCTACCTAGAGTTTTCTGTCCCTAGAATAAATGTTTTTTTTTAAGCACACTATAGCAGAAGCACAAAACACACTGACACTCTCCCTACCTATCCTTCTCTTTCCCTAAACTAAAGGAATCCAGGTTAAGCAAGAAAGAAATAACAGTCACTGTCCCTGCCTATGCTACTCTATCCCTGCTCCGGAACACACTACACT
This sequence comes from Rana muscosa, assembly GCA_029206835.1. NCBI lineage: Eukaryota > Metazoa > Chordata > Amphibia > Anura > Ranidae > Rana > Rana muscosa. Next base: position 235,598,580 of record CM055116.1, on the reverse strand, counting down.
AGGCCGCCGTGCTGGCGGCCTTTTATAGTGTGGGGCGTGTACTAAACACCCTCAGCAATAATTGGCCACAGGCATCCTGCCTGTGGCCAATCATTGCTCTCCTCGCTGCCGGCGCTGTGATTGGCCAAGCATGCGGGGTCACAGTGCATGCTTGGCCAATCACAGCGCCTGGATGACACTGCGATGGCGTAGTGCATTGTGGGCCGTTCGCGTCACTCGAATTTGGCGCGAACGGCCCAAATCGTTCGATCTTCGTCGAACGATCGAACAGCCAATGTTCGAGTCGAACGTATGTTCGACTCGAACACGAAGCTCATCCCTATTAGAGACACTCCTGTTGCACATAGCTGAGCTGGATCACTGTGTACTGTGATCTGCAGCTGCTGGCCGTCATCCTGACATTCTGTACACGCCTGTACTAACTCATCTCCATGTGAGTGTTTTATATCTACTATTAAATTTTTTTTTGTACTGCTGCACTTAGAGGCACCTCTCTCCTTGCTTTCCTGTAAGAAAATGACATTCGGTTAGGAAAAAAAAAACATTGCATTTTCAACCTACAAAACTGACTTATAACCATGGACATAAGAAAAATAAAAAAAATAAAAATCAACAGAAGAAAAAAAAAAGAAAATAGAACTTAAGTTCTTGAAGGCCTGAGAGCCACTTGCGTCTCAGGGGACCTTGGAAGTAAGCCAAGGCCAAAAAGGGACATACACAAACTTCCATCAGAAAACTCTAGCAAGAGAGATGGGGAGGATCGGCTGCTCTCCTTATGAACTCGGTAACCTTTAAATAAAATCTGACAGTAGAGGACCCGTTGACGACGGTTAGAAAGTCAGCAAATAAACAGGAGCAACTGCCAATTAGGGTCCGGTGACCAAGAAGGAAAACACTGTCAACAATATTTGTAGTGATTTTCACCCCATGGGTTGGAGAAGAACTCTACACTGAACAGGAACCAGGGTAGACTGAAAACTTTTGTAAACCAGAGCAACAATCTTCGTTTCTGTTTTAGAATCGAGGAGAAACGGAGATGCAGAGAGCATCAAATTATGGATCCAGAGAGGAACGTATGGGTGAATCAAGGAGGTTGGTTAGAGGCACGCAGATGCTGGGGTGTTGAGAATTGTTTCCTTGATTTGCCCCTCACGGGGGTCCAGATGCGGTTAGGAGTGGCGGGATGTTGACGGACCTGGGCAGCTGGAGGAATCAAATCATCTTCTGGCAAAGGGGGGAGGCCAAGATGTTTCAGGAATGCTTCGCCTTCCTGCAGTTCACGCAGGGTAACCTGAACATCATCCCTGGATACAATAAGGCGAAAAGGGAAACCCCAGTAGTAGGGGATCTTATGATGTTGTAGATGGGAGGGGATTGGGCGTAGATTTCTACGTTTAGCAAGGGTAATTGGAGAGAGGTCGCTAAAGATCTGCAATTTTGCTCCTTTGTACTGAAGTTGGGATTTATTGCGCGTGGCCAGGGTCAGTGCCTCCTTACTTTCAAAAAAATGGAATCGGACTATAACATCCCTGGGTCTAGCTCCAGCCGGAGGTTTTGGGCCCAGGGATCGGTGGGCCCTATCAAGGCGCCAGTCTATATCCACCACTGTGGGGGCCAGGGTATTGAAAAGACCAAGAAGATAGGTGCGTAAGTCAGGGTCTCCTACCGTTTCCGGGATACCTCTGAAGCGCAGGTTCTGCCTCCTTTCCCTGTTCTCCAGGTCCTCCTGCTGCAATTGTAGTTGAGAAACCGAAATATGTAGGTTATGATTGTCCTCCTCAACAGCCTGAACATAGCTTATCAACTCATCAAATTTATTTTCAAGAGTGTCCGTACGTTCCCCAATTTGGTTGATTTCCCCTCTCAGTTCTGCAGCTAACTTGCTCACTTCTGCCGAGACATTGCACGTGATTTGTTGAAGCAGGAGCTGTAGCTTAGCGTCCAACTTGGCATCCAGAATGTCTGGGGTAAGTATCTCCTGAGGAGAGGATGAGATTAAATCTGGACCCTGGGTGGGAGCTAATGAAGGGTACTCAGCATTCTCCGTTCCCCGTAATGGGTCTATTGAAGTGTGCGGAACTGTGGGGGAGTGCGAGGTCGCAGATTGCGACCTGGTAACATAGCGTTCCATATCTGATTCTGCACGTGATCCAAATAAAGGCTTATAATATCGCTGCTGCTGGCCGACTTTTCCCATGGGATGCCCAAGGGGCTTAGAGAATAAACAGGCTTATCCCCGGGGCTATAATATGGCTAAGGTAACAACTCGGGGATCTTGGAGAGCAGCCGGGATCCTGAACTCACTTAAATGGCATCCCCTGTGTCAGCTGGAACGACCATCATTCTATTTGTCATGTGTACCAGTCAGGTACAGCAGTGACTAATGCAGTAGCTGTAGAAAGGGGGATCCACAGACCCACAGATGTCCAGTGGAGAACCTAGGCTCAGAAGTGAAGGGGCCGGGCCCCAGATACAGTGTCACTGAAAATATGAGGTGTACCCGGAGTAGCAATATGGCCTCTGACCTCCGTGAGTAGGCCAGAGCCAGGGGCTTTCCTGATAGCGTGTGCCGCCCGGGTGAGTTCCGCTCCGTTCAGGCCAAAATCTCCCCACCAGGACCAGCGTTCAGGGCCCCCCGGGCATACAGTCTCACCCTAGCGTGTCCCAATTGGAGGGGGCAAGATACTACCCCACTACTCACTGTGTCCAGGGTTGGAAGAAGGCAGGTCGACAGGCCGCAAGATGGCGTCGGATCGTGGTATAGGGAAGTGGACAGCAGGGTCTTCCGGACGACTCCTCCGATGCCTAGTTGTCTTCCAGGGGTGAGGCAGCTGTCGGCCCGCGGAGGGACACTCATTTTACCCCCGGATTGCACAGGGTAGATGCGGAAGAGTGCCCGCGGATCCGTAGGCCCCAAGATGGCGGCGGGCCTCAGCAATGCGGGAACACTCTCAGGCCTAGAGCAGGTACAGCTGGCCAAAAACCTCCACTAATCAGCCAGGGCCATAGGAGACGAGGCCCAGGGGCTGATGGCACTGAAATTGGGCCCCCCCGGGGTGAGATAGGGCAGAGATGGCCGTGGATTTACACTGCCTGTGGAGAGCTCAGCATCCACACGTCCTCCCTGGTTCACGTCCGGACACGCCCCCCATGTGTCTGAGTTTTAATCAAGAGTCATTCCTTTGGTTTTTACCTCAACATCTTGTCTGTGTATGATGGTTGCGGTAGGGGGCTGGTATTAGCTCTTGGTCTGTTGGAAGGCTTTAGAGGGCAGGAGGCACTGTTTGGTGGAAGCACCCAGGCGAGGTGCCAGGCGGTCCATCACAGCCACCACCACTCTCCTTGTTGTCCAGCATTTGCAACAGAAGAAGCAGTTGTGAGGAAGCACTCATAAGGTGTGGGAGCTGAGTGGGTATTTTATAAATACACTGTCGTGTCCTGCTCTGCATGGGCAAAGTAATAGTGTAATTTTATCAACTTCTGAGTTTATTGTTTTCATTTAGTAGGAACAAACTGCTAACTGTAGATGATTGTTGTGCATTTGCACTGTTGCCCACATGATCAAAAAGTTAGGTGTCAAACATCTACATTCTACGCAAAGCTGTCAAGGCAAATTAAGAACCAGCTTCAAGGAAGGGAGACTCCCAGGGTTTATGCATGAGGGGGGGCAACATGGGCCATGCAGGGGTTTGTTCCTCAGAATCCAGTGCACTCAGCAGAGTGGCAGCTGGCACGCTGCACTGGAATGCTGATCATCACATACTGGATACTTCTACAATCAGCACCATAACTCAGCAATGCCTCCCCTGGCGTATAGCAGCTATAGATGCATTATCAGTATGAGTGAAAATCCACTAATGTATGACCAGTTTAAGACTGCCTCTTTGAATACAGTCTCTCCCTCTCTGGCAGTGCAGACAACATGCTTTATCTGAAGAAAACTATGAGCAGGCAAGCAAGCAATTGGTTGCCCAGCCATAGAGAGTCAGATGTTGTGACTGGTCATATGTAGTGGAAATTATCTCTCATCCACACTGAAAAGGCAGAATTCTGCAGCAAGTTGTATAGGATAACCTGAATGAGTCATCAAGATGAGGTGAGGTCACAATTTCAGGAAATATTTGTGGGTGCCTGGAGTCCAGTTTTAAATGTTAACATTTCTGCACTTGACAACAAATGGCTTAATAATAAGTTATGCCTGCAAGCCAGCTTGTAACTTGGTATAGGTAGCTAACATGCTTCATGCCTGTCAAAAACATTACCAGGCAGGCAGCAAGTGAAAAAAAGTCAGTGAATGCTATCTATTAAACAGCATCTGTGCTAAAGTCAGAAAGTCCACTAATTTTACTTTAATGTGCACTTGCGCCCAGACTATGAATGTTAAAGTATTTATATGTTCTTAACAAGCAGCAAATGATCTTTAAAACAAGCCATCCCTGAAATCTTTATCTCCTTGTACTCTGAAGTAATTTATTCTTAAGCCGAGCACACACTATTCTTTTTTTTTTTTTGTTCAACCCATGGGTTGAACGAAAAAGAACTGTCAGCTACGGTCAGAACCGCTGTACAAACCATGCAAGGTAAGTTCAGCGATCTCCCCCACTGAGCTTTTGTGTTCTGACACTGGCTGAGAGCACTGATTGGGAGTGGGTTGGCTGCTGGTTTTCCAGCATGCTTGTCCAACAGACCGACATACATGCGTGTATCCGGCTTTAAACATCCTCAAAGATTACAACAGATACTCTAAAGAGAAAGTGATATGGTTATAGTAACAGTGTTGTAAACTTTAAAAGTTAATTACTCTTGAGCAAGTTGGCTTCACTCAGAGTTATGCTCTAGAGACTTTTTTTATGTTAGTTATACATATGGGGCTCTCTATTAAAGTTTATTTTCTTCAGCTGCATTTTCATGAGAAAAACTGAGATGGGTGGGTTGAACAACCAGTGGGTTGAACAAAAAAAACTGACAGTTCCGGTCGGAGCTGCTGTACTAACGATCCAAAGTTAGTACAGCGATCTTCCCCGATGAGCAGTGTTGCCAACCTACCAGATTGAAATTTACTGACAGGAAACCCAAAATTTACTGGCACAGCCATGTTTTTACTGCCATTTCCAAAAGTTACAAAATTACCGTTGTAAGTGCAAGTTTCAGTATTTAGGCTACAAATAAGTAGAATATGCAATTAGCAATGTGATTTAAGGTAGATATTAAGGCAAAAAGCAAAATTTCTTATTTTATTTTCAATATAGTAAGTAAGTGGCTCAGGAACAGGACTCAGGAGGACAAGAACTTAGAATGGGCGACACACACACATGAAATAGACTCTCACAGTGACACTGACAGCAGTGTACAGCAGCACAGATCACTGACACATCCCATCCTGAGTCACAGTGACAGTGTCTCTCCATGCCAGGTGGTCCTCTCAGTCCCCTTCAGTCCAAACAGCATTGACATTCCCACCCCTGACTTGCCTTGCTCCCATCTCACAGACCCGCACACTAGGCTCAGGCCGCTCAGCTCTGCTCCCTTGCACCATGACATCACACGACATGCTCAGGCACCATCTCCATCAGACCCGCCCCCCACCGGTACCACTTGGACAGATTGTAGCAGGTACTTGGATGGTCCTGGCTGGCTCCGGACCCGAGCTGCGCATGCCCAGTTCCGAGCCAAGCGCCATGGCTATATATGTTTTACTGGCAACCTTTTCCTCTTACTGGCAGGAGAAAAGTGCTTGTTTTTTTACTGGCTGCCAGTAAAAATACAGACGGTTGGCAACACTGCCGATGAGCTGTTGTGATCTGACAGGGAGACGACCCCCCCGCCAGAACACTCTGATCAGCACGCTCTGCCATTGGCTGAGAGTGCTGATCGGGAGTCGGTCGGCTGCTGGTTTTCCAGCATGCTCATCCTACAGAAGCCGGCCAAATGGCCAGCTTCTGTCAGACAGACCGACATACAAGAGTGCTAAATGACGGCCGGCTTTTATTGAACCGGCCAATGTCACCCAACATTCGGCCCGTGTGTACGGGGCTTTAGATATAGAGTTGTATTGTCCAGCCATCAGGTGCACGAGAGCCAGTATGGGGATTTGTGTGTGTAAACACACAAATCCCTGTTCTGTCAGTGCAGAGGAGACATGTCGTTGTTCCTACTAAGTAGGAACAACAATATGTCTCCTCACATAGTCAGTCCCATCCCCCCACTGTTAGAACACACTAAGGGTACACACATTTAACACCTTGATCGCCCCCTAGTGTTAACCCCTTCCCTGCCAGTGACATTTACACAGTATTCAGGGCATATTTATAGCACTGATCGCTGTATAAATGTCAATGGTCCCAAAAATGTGTCAAAAGTGTCCGATCTGTCCGTCGCAATGTCGCAGTGTCACTAAAAATCTTTCCCATAGTTTGTAGATGCTATAACTTTTGCGCAAACCAATCAATATACGCGTTGTCAGAATGTTTATACAGAAATAATAAAATATTATTGTTTTTATGAAATTATGCAAATCTTTGTTTTGGGAGATTTTACATTTTTCCAATACAAACAAGAAATTCTAGTTCGTTTATCTGTGCTATTTTGAAGACAAGTGACACAAACGATATGCTAAAAATATATATATTTATTAACTAAAAATATAGTGCAATTAATATCAGGTATATTTGGTGATAAAACAAATAAATGGATATACTTCTACATCTCAAATATAAATGATGAGACAGATAATGCTGTATATTCACATTTCTATGCAAGCTCTATATTACAAAATGCCACATTTCAATTCTTGAATGATACTTGTACATTTTAGATTTGGTAACTTAATGAATAGCCCTCCGTGACTTCACAGACTTGTGTAAACAATTATGTTTACCTTAATCACGATGTTTCCTTCAAAAAAAAAGGCGTGGAGTTCCCCCCAAAAATCCACACCAGACCCTTTATCCGAGCACGCAACCTGGTAGGCCGCAGGAAAAGAGGGGGGGACGAGAGAGCGCCCCCCTCCTGAACCGTACCAGGCCACATGCCCTCAACATGGGGAGGATGCTTTGGGGGTCTGTGACCCCTCAAAGCACCATGTCCCCATGTTGATGGTTACAAGGGCCTCATCCCCACAACCCTTGCCCGGTGGTTTTGGGGTCTGCGGGCGGGGGGCTTATCGGAATCTGGAAGACCCCTTTAACAAAGGGGACCCCCAGATCTCGGCCCCCCCATATGAATTGGTAAGGGGTACATTGTATTTCACAAAGAAAGTGTAAAAATATTGTAAAAAAACACAGACACCGTTGGGCTAAGTCCTTTATTAAAAAAAAAAAAAAAAAAGATTCCAGCGGTGGTAATCCACTCTCGGTCTCTACTCCAACGCTGTCGGTATCCTGCGATGGGTGATCTCCTCTCTAGGTCCAGGCTCCAACGATGAGATGTCCAGCGCAGCAAGGAACAGCAAGCATCCTGTCTCCACCGGAGCCCCCCGGGAATCCCGGCAGCCTGACAGGTCTCTCATGTAGCTGAGGACAGGGCCACCAAAAATGTTTGCATTGATACATGTCCCCTGGGGCAGGACCCAGGTCCCCAAACACTTTTTATGACAATAACTTGCATATAAGCCTTTAAAATTAGCACTTTAGATTTCTCCCATAGACTTTTACAGGGTATTCAGTGGCTTTTCGAATTGGCCTCGAACACCCCAAATTGTTCGGCGAACGGGCGAACAGGCAATGTTCGAGTCGAACATTAGTTCGACTCGAACTCGAAGCTCATATCTAATGCTCAACCAAACTTCAATTACCTAAAAAGGTATACATGAAAATATTAATACTTTACCAGGACTTTAAGAGTTCTGTGAGTTTGAGAAGCTTCACGTAAGGGAATGATGATGAGTCCCACAGGACTCCTTCCAACCTACATCTCAGCATTTCAAAATCTCCTCCTTCAGCCAGAGAGAGAGACAGCTCTTCTTCCTTCCTCCTGAGATTTCCGACAGATCCCTTATTTGTGATGTCTACCTACTTTTATCCCACCCCAAAAGTGGGTGTGTGTCTCATTACTATGTAATTAATGATGTAAAGTGACGATGTGCTTTGTATGTTACCATAACAACCAAGTTAAGCATCCATCTTGAATAATTACTATTCTAACCTCTAGGGGCAGTATTGTATAAGAAATGACTTCTAATGTTATTCTCATAAATGTCTAATACAATTTATGACCCCCTTTGACCTTTGTCTTAGTGAAACACAAATAATTGTCAAAAACTGTCAAACATGTGTCAATATCCCCAGCCATCCTGGCTCCCCTGGGAATATATGGCTTGGGAAAATCTACCCCACACGATTTAGCTGAGGCTATTAGTTAAATTCCTTGAAACTCCCATCACTGGAATTTAACTATAAACAAAACAGTTATTTATTACAATACAGATACAGTGTAACATATTATGAAAGAAAAACATTATTACAATATATAATACAAATATATGTGACACATATATTCGCTTAATTATGTATATAAGTATTTCAATATAATACTACTATATACCTTTGGGTAATATATTACTTGTACTTGAGTATTATTATAATACGTTTCATTTGGTCGTATTTGAATAAGCCCCTTTTGTTTCGTGGCTTAATTCTGGAAATGCTCATTTAGGTTTGTAAGCTTACTTGAAATATGATTCCCTAAACTATACACCATCTATAAGTGTCTAAATCTTTGAATTATAACCTGGGATATGGTACAGACAAGACCTACACAGACTCCTTGTAAGACCAGATTATAACTCTTGTACAATGCCTATTCATGAGCTATGTACTTAATTTCAACCTTAGAGGGAATATGGCTTCCCTCATGTTATATGAAAAAATATACAATATACGGTATATATATATATATATATATATATATATTCACACAAATTCTTATGTAGAAGAATACATATTGGCCTAAACTGAATTAAAAAAAAATTAAAACAAAATTGTGTCTCTTTTTTTGTTTTTTTTGTTTACATAAAAACCACGGAGGTGATCAAATACCACCAAAATAAAGCTCTATTTATGGGGAAAAAGGGACGCAAATTTCATTTGGGTGCAGCGGTACATGACCACGCAATTGTCAGTTAAAGCGACGCAGTGCCAAATTGTAAAAAGGGACCTGGTCAGGAAGGGGGTAAAATCTTCCGGGGCTGAAGTGGTTAAAGTGGCTACTTTGATTAAAGAACTTAGAATATTTTTTTATTTTTTTTATTAAACAATGCAATTCCTAGACCCACAGGTCCTACACTGTCTATTGTCCTGCATCATACTAAGTCCCAGACATTCCCCACATACTGGCTAATGCATAGAATATGGTCTATAGCGAAACTGATGCAGCAGGGTACCGAGTATAGCCCCATTTGGGGGAATGATACATATTCTGGGTTGGCTAAACTCCAGTAGGTACGCAAATGACAAGCATATGGGGTAACTATTTTTAGGCATCTTTGGTTTTAGGGGAGGCAACTCAATTTGGACTCCCTAATCATATGTACTTTTACTATTTACAATTTCAACATGCAGTAAAGGCCCAGGGTCTCCCATCTGCTTAGCATCTTTCACCCCTTTTTTAAATTTTATGCAACATACCAATACAAGGGGTTTATTTCTCTTTGTTGCATCATGGTTCTTAAAGGGACACTAAAGCTTCCCTTTTTTTTGCCAAAAAATAACAAACAGTTTATACTTACCTCCACTGTGCAGCTCGTTTTGCACACAGTGGCCCCGATCCTGGTCTTCTGGGGTCCCTCAGCGGCTGTCTTGGCTCCTCCCCGCAAGGACTCCACACCATAATGCGAGCGAGCTCGCATGGTGTGGAGTTATTGCGGGCGCGCTCCCGTGATACAGCGGCGGCCATAGCCGCCGACTGTATCACTCGGCCCCGCCCCCCGGCGCGCCGCGTCATTGGATGTGATTGACAGCAGCGCCAGCCAATGGCTGCGCTGCTTTCAATCCATCCAGTGTAGCCAATCGGCGGCCAGGCTGAGAACCGAAGAGGATGACGGGGACGAGCGCGGGACTTTTGAGGGGCCAGGTAAGTAAAACGGGGGCTCGGGGGGGGGGGCGGTATTGTCGGATGTTTTTTCACCTTAATGCATAGGATGCATTAAGGTGAAAAAACATGTATCTTTACTACTCCTTTAACTCCTACTTAGAGGGCTATCCGTGTAAAGCAATGAAACCATGGGAGGCTAACATAGGCTGTATGGTAGAGGACCTATGGGTAACCATTCGGGAAGCAGTGTATTCCAGCTCCTTAAATATCTCTTAGAGACTTTTTCAATTTTATAGTGTTACACACCTATTACATTCCTACTAAACTCCATAAAATGGGCCTATTGTGAGACCTGATCTGCAGTAAATATCGTAGAAACCAGGATGACCCGATTCATATGCGGTGGCGCTGCCCTAAGCTGCGTAGATATTTGGCCACGGTTGTAGATACCATTAACATAGCTTTCCAGACTGTAGTTAAATTTTAACTGAAACAATGCCTATTAGGTATATTGGATGATACTGAGATGTAAATCCATACTAGAGAAGCGGTATCACTATCTAGAGCGTTGTTCCAGGCCCGTAAGTTAATCTTACTGATTTGGAAATCCAGGACTACTCCAACTTCTCAGGATTGGGTTAGACACATGGGGACCACCCTTTGCTACGATCAACTTATCTATCAACATCATGGATGCCCAGATAAATTTGAGAACGTGGGGGGTGGCTGGTTGAACACCCCTGGTCTTGCTCCCATGGACCTGACATTCAATAGGCTGTTAGTGTAATATAAGCCTACTTTTCCTTTCACTGCTTCTTTATTTACAGTATTGTACTGTAAGTCACTTTTAGCAAATTTATTGCTGTAACAGCAGTCTGATATCTGTATATAAAAAGACAAAAGGAGCCCGAAGACCAACGCTGCACTAGAACCAGTGGTAAGGAATTATAATCAAAAAATAAGTATTTGTTTCCAAAAAAACAAATAATAGTGACAAAAAAAGTAAATGAATAAATAAAGCAGCCAGCATCAAAAAAGTCCAGTAAACAAACTTCAAACAAGATATATAAAAAGTGAATGCAGCGCAAAAAAAATGTTATTTAAAATAAGGTTATCAAAGTGAAAAAAAAAGAAAAAAACTAAAGCAGAGTCCCATCACATAAGAAAATCCATAGGTGTCTATTTAAAGTCCATCCATAGAGATAGGGAATGAAACAAACAATATATATGATCTTCACACACAATGTAAATGGTGCATCCGGCTCCGCACACCCAAGGTGATGTAATAATTTGCTTATCAGATGGCGACGACTGCTACAGCAGTCTCGCCCAGCACAGGGATTTCACGGTCTCCCCAAAACCTAGGTAGGTGTTCAGAGCTTTCAAATAATGATTGCTAGTGTTGCCAGCTAGTGGATCATAGTGCTTTTTTTCCTAATTGATAAACAGCAGTCACATTAACCCAGATCTTTCTCAGCCTGCCTGCAGGGAAACAGTGGCAGGAGGAGCCTCTAGTCCTTTGCCCTACCTATGCTAACCCTCAGGAGCAGATAGAGCAGAAAAGTTTTTTTTTTTTTCAGTACTGTCCTCATTTCTTGTAATTTATTTTCTTGCATCTCTTCTGTTTCTTATTAGATGGTGCCAGTGTTCTCCAGCCCTGCTCTGGGTCTCAGCTGTGATAATTAGTGATGATCAGTTCTCAGCTCCCAGGAAGTCACACTCACTACAATTACCAGATCGGACTTGGCTTTAGCACCATCAGATAATTCTTTCCCCCTCCAGCGCAGGGAATGTCTTGCAGCTCCTCCCTCTTCCATAGAAATAAATGATATCTGTATTTGCACTCTAGAATTGTACTTAATTCTGTCTATGGCCAATTTAATGATGTTATATGTGGGGGCGTGGCCAGCGCGGCATGTGAGCAGACGCTTTAGCACAGAGCTCCCGCACATCACCCTGAATTGATCCGGTTTCCAGCGGCATAATTCGTCCGGTTTTGCCCCAGGAGCCACAGGAATACTTGCTGCACATCCCGGTCGGCTCATAGGCAGTGATGACCCGGGGAAACAAAGGAGACGGTCTGAGGCCCGATTTCCAACATGGCGGCGCTCTGTCCTCTGCACAGAAGGCCCGGGGGGGCAGAACCAAGGAGGGGGAGAGTAAGCCTGTCAAAGACCCTAAAGACAAAACCGGAGACCCCCCTAAAGACATGCGCTATTATGCGCTGAAAATGACAAAAAAAAAAAACTGACCGACCGGGCCTGCCTGATCTGGGAGCAGACACAGGACATGGTGATACAGACATGGAGGACCATGTTGGCACAGGCAGACGGCTCTGCTGAGGAGATGGAAGAGACTGAGGTCACCGGGGAGGAGGGTGAGCGGCCAACGTTAGCAGCTATCCTGAGAGCTGTTAACAGGTGCACATCCTCAGTCAATAATCTGAAAGCCCACTTTGGGCTTAGAAGAGGAGGTCAGCTTGGTTAGACAAGACCTTCAGAAGATAAGAGAACGAACGACAGCCGCTGAGAGCAGAATTCTCAGTTCTCTGACATCAAAAATCACCTGCAAAGGCTGCAAGCCTCATATGCAGTGTTGTACCCTGCAAAGCTCAGAATCACCTCTGGGGGGCGAACCCACTTCTTTGAGAATGCTGCAGATGCTTCGGCGTGGCTGGATGCCAATAAGAATGCTCTCAGGAAGGCTCAAAGACCCGTGGCTGACGAGGACTGAGAACCCTACCGTTTTAGCACTTACCGATGTGCACTCTTGGATTGCCCAGCTCTCCCCCTTGGACGAGAGTGCTGCTGGAAACATACATTGATCCACAGTTCATTAAAATGCGAGATCGGAACTGTGTTTATCTATGGAATTCCCTAGATTGTTACTCACTGTTGTCCTTCTTGCTGCGTTTGGCAGTCACATGGACAGTATCGAGGACACGTTGTCCCCACTTCATCAAAAGTTGTTTTGGTTACCTCAGTGTCTGAGCATGCAGGATGCAAAGGATCCGTACCAGTGGCGGCTGGTGAAGTTTTAGGATGGGGGGCGCAAGACCCCGCCCCTCCACATTGGCCCCTCCCACTTCTCATAAGCCACACCCCTTATATAATCCACCCACTCCGTCCCCTGTATTCCACTTGCTTCCACTCATAGTGTCAGGAGTATAGAGATCAGCATCACAGGACAGAGTATACAGCCCCAGCATCACAGATCATGGTATATAGCGTAGCCTTACAGATCGACGCAAACAAACTAAAAAAATTACACTGTTAGTAAATCGCATATATCTGCATTTTGCAACCTGGAAAATAAATAAATAAATAAATCGCACATATCTGTAACTTGTAAATCGCACAAATCTGCATTCTGCACCCCTGTAAATCACATGTATCTGCATTCTGCAACCCCGCTCCCATCAGGTCAGCTACAGTGCTGCACTATATACATGGCAGGGGGGTGGTGGACACAGCAATCACCCCCCCCCCCTCAGACCAGCACAGGGGGCAGGGCAGACAGACACACTCCTCCAGGCAACAGCCTCTTCGTCTTACAACACTACTACAAGTCCCAGCATTGGAAAAAAAAGTCATGACCACTCATCAACCTTCGAGTTTTAAGTTATAATCTGCTAGGTCCCCGGATGATTTTGTTCCCTATGTATGTGTGGGACTACAATCCCAGCATCATAGGACTCTGGTGCATGCAATCCCCCATTATGGGACTACAAGTCCCAGCATCGCACGGGCACCCATCCTCCTTGGAGCCCCATACTATAACCTGCCGGGACATGAAGTTCTCCACCCTCTCCTGGAGAGATCAGGTTAACCCATTGCACGCCAGCCTGCTGAGATTTGTACTTCTCCATTCTCTCCCTCCTAAGACTCTGGTTCATGCAATTCTCTTAGGTAAGGGACTACAAGTCCCAGCATCGCATGGGCACTCGGCCATTTTGGAGCTCTATGCTATAACCTGCTGGGACTTGTAGTTCTTCATCCTCTGCTAGGTTCTGCAGGTTCATGCTATAGCCCATGTATGGGACTACAAGTCCCAGCATCACATGTGTACCCATCTATGTTGGAGCCCTATGCTATTTCTTGCTGGGACTTGTAGTTCTCCACCCTCTCCTGGGGAGATCAGGATCATGCATTGCACACCAGCCTGCTGGGATTTGTAGTTCTCCAGCCTCTCCCTCCTAAGACTCTGGTTCATGCAATTCTCTTAGGTAAGGGACTACAAGTCCCAGCATCGCATGACCACTTATCTACTTGGAGCCCTATGCTATAACCTGCTGGGACTTGTAGTTCTTCATCTTCTGCTGGGACTCTGGTTCATGCACTCTCCCATGTATGGGAGTACAAGTCCCTGCAGTGCTAGGAAAACACCTGGACACCCATCCACCTTGGAGCCATATACAATAACATGCTGGGGAGATCCGGTTAATGCATTGCACAGCACCAGCCTGCTGAGATTTGGCCCAAGAAGCATGTTTTAGTTATACAGGTCAGGAACATGATGCATGCACCCCTAGCCTTGCACAAATACTGAATACATCTAAATCAGGACAGCCTGGAGCCGGAGGACTATTGCCCAGAAAACTGCACATACAGTCATTGGGGATCAGAGTGGGATGTGGGGTCCATCTAGCAGGACAAACTATCTTAGCATGGTGACAGAGACTGCAGGATGTGAGCAGTGAACTATGCAGTCAGAAGCTAATGAAGGGGGGAAGGGGGATGTGTGATATAGGGAAGGTGTACAGACCTACATTACACAGAGAGGTGAAGTTGGAGATTAAAAATGCTGCTGTAAAGTCTCTCAGGACACAGTGATAAAAGCCCCTTCTGCACCCCTCCCCCTTCAATCCTGGCATGTATTGTACCTGGAGATTTCTGTGTGCACTGCTTGCTTGATGCCGACTCGCCGAGTCTGTGTCACAGGGAGATAAATGGCAGCTGCCTCTGCAAGGACCTATCACTCCCTGTCTGCCCTGAGCAGTTGTTCTTCTGCTGGGTTTCCCCCCTCACTTACTGAAGGAGACAGGCAGCCTGTGAGCCAATGACGCTGCAGGTCTGATTAAAGCCCCACCCTATGGACCCAATCAATTACAAGCACTGGAAACCTAATGCTAGAGGTGGAGTGTTAGGGGCGCTAAGCTTTGCGCCCCGAGCACACTCTAAACTATGCCAATAGAGCTTCTTAGCCCCAATCACGTGTTTACACACAAGTCATGCCTCCAATAGCACCCCATGTCCGGCGCCCTTAACACACCCACTTAAAGGGACACTTAAAAAAAACATTTTTTTTTTTTTTTTTTTTTAATAAGTAGCTTTGGGGGGGGGCGGCGCCCCTGCGCCCCCTATTGACGGGCTGCCACTGATCCGTACACTACTTGGCCTTCTCAGGTTATTCTACTTCCCTGTCATGCCGCACTGCAACAGTTTGGAGCACCGTTGTGCTCGTTGAGCCGGTATTTTTGATTTTATTTTTTCAGAGCATCAGAAAGATTTTACTATGCATACATGTTACTTCTCAGACTGGTACATGGTCCGGGCCACTCCTGGGCTATTGGCACATGTTTGTGGAACTGGTACCCCTGCTGCCTAAGGCACTAGGGAAGAAGTGCATTTTTTATTACCTTGCAATTTACCCACAAACATTTTTAAGATGACAACAGTATCAGTACTTTACTGTAACATTAGAGGGCTTAATGACCATTTAAAACGCACCATGGTGTCTACTTTGTTGCGTAAATATTTGCCTGCCATTTGTGCCTTGCGGGAGACGCATCTGGTTGCTGATTGTCACTTGTCTGGGCTTTCGGTGGGTGGAGAAGGCATACCACTCCACTCACACTTCATTCTCTAGAGGTGTGTGTGTACTGGTACATAACTCTCTAGATTATGAGGAAATTGATTCAGTGATAGATGCGTTGTTTATATTCGCTTAAATGTATTCTTGCTTTTGTTTATATTCCACCGCCGTATGATAATCTGACCCTTAGAGCACTGTTGGAATTTCAGGTTAAACACCCAGAGGTACCATTATATGTTATGGGGGATTTTAACTGCTCCACAGACCCGGTCTTAGATAAACATCCCCCGGTCATAGCTAGATGGGAGACCAAACGTACTGCCCTGAAAAAAATTGTAGATGAGGTGGGCTGGAGGGATCCGTGGAGAGCAAAACACCCGGGGTTAAAGCAATTTTCCTGTTTTTCCAAGAGCCACTCTTCATTGTCCCGTATAGATCTGTGTATATGCTCATTTGCAGCAGAACGCTATGTTTCAGAGGTTACATATGCTCCTCGGAGTGTGTCAGATCATTCCCCACTGGTGGTGCCGTTAGAGGTTCCGCTTGTGCCTTCAGATCTGGTCCGGGCCCCTTGGAAGTTGAATGCCTTCTGGCTCCATCTCCTCCCCTCTCATGAGCAGATTGTGACACAAATTATAAACTTCTGGCGGATTCATACGGGTGAGATAAATACCAGTATCACTGGGGATGCCTTTAAGGCGATGCTTAGAGGAGTCTTCATTAGGGAGATTCAAGCAATTAAACGAAGCACTAACGCTCAGAGGGAGGACATGGAACGGCTGGCAGGAGACTCAGAAAGAGCTTTTGTGGCGGACCCCATGGACAACAATAAAGAGGCATGGTTGGCTGAACAGGCGGCCCTGGGACACGTGACTGCCTCGACGGCGGAGAAAGATATTTTTAACAGGCCAGCCTTCTACGAGGAGGGGGAGCACACAGGTCGCCTCTTAGCCAAAATTGCCCATGCTCACCAAGTGTCCCCTTCTATTGGGGCGCTGCGCACTATGTGACTAACTCCCCCTCTCAGATAATGTCCATCTTAGTTGATTGCTATTCGTCCCTTTACGAATCCAAACAAACCTACACGACAGACGCCCTCCAACAATATCTTAGTACTGTACAACTTCCCCAAATGTCCTCTTCCTCTAGGGTGCAATTGGATGCTCCCTTAACTTTAAAGGAATTGCAGTTGGCGACCGGCGCGTTCCCCAATTCTAAGGCCCCAGGTGATGATTGTCTACCTATAGAGGTTTACAAGCAATATGCAGATTGTATATTATCTAGACTATTTAAAGTATTTAATGAGGCCAGGAGGAAGGGGGAGCTCCCCCAATCTATGTCTAGAGCTACAATTGTGCTAATATTGAAACTGCATAAGGACCCCCTTGACCCAGTCTCATATCGCCCTATCTCCCTTTTTCAAAATTACGTCAAGATTTTTGCAAAAGTCTTGGCATTACGTTTTAACATGGTGATCTCCACGATTATCCATTCGGATCAATCCGGATTTATGCCCCAAAAATCAACGCCCATTAATTTACGCCGGCTCTTTCTCAATGTCCAGTCTCCAGCGGATAATGGTGGGGACCGGGCGTTACTGTCCCTTGATGCCCACAAAGCTTTTGATAGCATCGAATGGGACTATCTCTGGGCAGTTATGCGCAAATTTGGGTTTGGGGATAGGTTCATTTCATGGGTTCAGCTGCTATATTGTTCAGCGGAGGCGCACATCAGGGAGGGAGGCCGTTTGTCACCTAGTTTTAAACTATACAGAGGCACAAGACAGGGCTGCCCCCTGTCCCCTCTGTTGTTTGCCCTGGCCATAGAGCCTCTGGCTGCAATGGCTCCCTCTAATACATCTATACAGGGATTCCGGTATGGGGAACTTCATGAAAAGATAATGATGTATGCTGACGATACAATGTTGTTCCTTTGGTGATACATCTACTTCTCTTCGGGAGGCTATGAGAATGATAAGGGAGTTTGGGGAATACTCTGGTCTAGTCATAAACTGGACTAAGTCCTCTCTTATGTTGCTGGATGTGACGCCCGATCCCTCGGTGCTGACCATACAGGACATTCCACTTTCAGGTTCTTTTAGATATTTGGGTATACAGGTAACCCCCCCCCCCCCAACCACTGGACTATATTGGACTTAATTTGACCCCTTTGCTTAACCGCTGCCGAGATAGTGTTAAAGTATGGAGCAGGCTTAAGATATCCCTGGCGGGCCGCGTAAACCTTATTAAGATGATTATGATGCCGCAGTTGCTCTATGTGCTCCACAACACCCCGATAATCATTCCTCTGAAAAAATTCTGCATTATAAACTCGATTTTTCGGTCGCTTCTCTGGCAGTCAAAATCGGCCAGAATAAAACTGGAACAGCTGCAGCGCCCAAAGGAAGCTGGAGGACTGGCGTTGCCAAACCCTTGGCTTTACTACTTGACACAGTTACAGCATATAGCGAGGGCAGTGCACCCCCAGCAGTTGTTGCACCTGAATTTGTTAGACTCCACTCCCGCACTACTTCAATTTACAACAGGGTCGGGGGTGGCGGATGGTCTTGTGGCCTTACACTTTAGTAAGTCTAATAGGTTGTTCCCTACTTATGTACTTCTGCAGAAAATTTGGAATAAGATGAGAACAATGCAAGGGGTGCAGGGATTCACTAAATATAGCCCCATATGGGATAACAATTACTTCCCGGAACTGGCAAAATTACCCTATGGTGTCAGGTGGTTACAATTTGGAATATCTCATCTGACCCATATTTTCCAAGAGGGAAGTCTGAGCCCTTTTTCAGAGCTTAAAGAGGCCTTTCGACTCCCTGCCACAATGCACTTCTACTACATGCAGCTTCGGCATGGGGTTAGGACCCAAGGGGATGGGGACCAGTGGTCCCTCGATTCCACCTCTATTTTCAACTACATGTTTGATGTTACCACCTATAAAGGCTTTATCTCTTGTAGCTATACAATGCTCCTCAACATTTTCCACGGGGACTCCCCTCTCAAGGTCGTGTCGCAGTGGTTACGAGATGTTGGAGCTTTTGAAGAGGAGCAGTGGGAGGAGGCCTTGCAGGCTGTTCCACTGTGTTCTCTGAATGTGGCTCAGCGCGTGTTGCAGCTATTTATTCTTCTGAGGGTTCACTATACGCCAGCTAGATTAGCTCGCATGGGGGTGAGGGCGAATGCCGAATGTACCAGATGCAGTAGAGACCACAGAGATTTGATCCATCTCCTTTGGAGGTGTCCAAAGCTCCATCTCTATTGGTCACAGGTCCTAGATACCCTTGCTAGAGTCTTCCAGACTACGATCCCTGCCGAACCTAAACATTGCTTGCTCTGTATAACAGACACACTCCCACTGGAGGACATCCATAAACAAGCTGTAGCGAGGGCTCTCTTCCAGGCTCGAAAGTAGATCCCGAGACACTGGAAATCCACAGAACCCCCTACGTTGCAGGAATGGCTTACCCAAATGGGTGACACTATTTGCTTAGAAAAACTGGCCTATCAACACAGGGATAAGAGGGGCAAGTTTGATAGATGGTGGGCCCCAATGGCTGGACGTTCCCGGACTAGCCCCTTTGGATCTGGTTTATGACTGATTGTTCTAGCATCTGTTATTATTTTCACGTTTCCATAAACATGTATGGGGAGAAACGGAGTGTTCAGTTATTTGCAGTGGAGAGTGGGTTGCCATTGTTCTTTCAGACTGTTTTGTATATTATGTTGCTGTTATGTATGCTGAACTTGGCAGATCGTTTGTATTTTCTTTGCTCTGAACCATGTATGTGCAAATACCTTTTGTGCTCAATAAACACGTTTTGTTTGATAAAAAAAAAAAAAATGTGGTGACATATGATATGATAGAATATGGCTATTTGTCTACTCCAGAACCTTTTGAGTAAGACCCCTTTCACACTGGGGCGCTTTGCAGGCGCTATAACGCTAAAAATAGCACCTGCAAAGCGCCCTGAAACAGCCGCTGCTGTCTCTCCAGTGTGAAAGCCCTGAGGGCTTTCACACTGGAGTGGTGCGCTAGCAGGACGGAAAAAAAAGTCCTGCTAGCAGCATCTTTGGAGCAGTGAAGGAGCGGTGTATACCGCTCCTCCACCGCTCCTGCCCATTGAAATTAATTGGGCACCAGGGCTATACCACCGGCAAAGCGCTCTGGCAGAGGCACTTTGCAGTGGTTTTAACCCTTTCTTGGCTGCTAGCCGGGGGTAAAAGCGCCCCGCTAGCAGCCAAATAGCGCTGCGAAATTGACTGTAAAGTGGCGCTAAAAATAGCGGCACTTTACCGCTGACGCACCTCCCGCCCCAGTGTGAAAGGGGTCTCAGTTTAATAAACTTGTGTAGCGGGGTTCCTTTAAAGACTCTTGAACTACTGTTCCCAGAACCCCACTGGTTCCCAGGATGTTTTGCTTCTGCCCCAGAGACTCATGGGTGTGGAGATATAAGGGAGGGGCGAGGCCTGGCTCGCTCTCTTTGGACACGGGACGGCAGAGACTGATACACCTGTGCGGACCTGCGCTGGGTAGGGCCTGAAGCCTGGGGCCTTTCCGGAGCTGACCAGAGAGCCTTCCACCCCACTGCGAGCCTGGGTGGCATCCGACATCTCTACTTGCGGCCTAGATTCGATCGGGGACCCGATCGCAGCGACCACCTGTGGGCGAGTGAAGACACAGCCGGTGGAGGTCCCGGACGGAGATCGTGTCCGGCGGGTGAGCGAGCGTAAGCTCATTCCATAACCTGTTTGTTAGTACTGTGCCTATAGACTGTCGAGGCCTACTACCTCATGTTAAAGACTCTCACTGGAGATCCACAGCAGGACTGATCCAGAGGATCTCCAGTGAAATGTTGCCAGTTATCAACAGTCCCTTTTCCTGGATTACAATTGTTGTTTATTCTTAAGTGCACCACCTCTACAGATTGCCGGTGAAGAATCCATCGTTCATACAGGACTGAGTTCTAGAATTAGGAATCAGGCCTGATTCATTAGGGACCTAGTTTAGTTATTGCGCCACAGGGCGCCTAGTTAACAGTCGCCCCACGTGGCGTCTCCTTATACACCCCCCCCTTCCTATGGTGTAGTGTGACTGATATTGTGATATTGAAGGGCTCTGCGTATAATCTAAAAGGTCAAGTTGTTATCACTGTTTATTCTCTTTGCATAGCTGAAAGTAAAAGCTGTTATTCCTTTACAACTACTCTGTGTCTGAGTCTCTCATAAAGTATAAGTATTAAATGTGTATACCCCTGGACTGACTGTGCCAGAGAGGGTCGAGTATATAGCCGGGGGTTGGTAGAACTGTATTCAGGGCCCAAGCCAAATCTGCGGCCCTCTTAGTTGAGGGTAGCGCTATACGTGGGGGTTCTCGTCCGGGATCCTGATACAGCGGGAAAACCCGCCAAGAGGTACCGGCATGGACCCGAAAGACATCAACACGTGGTGTCAGGGACGTGCTGGGCTTGAACCTGGGACCTTTTCTGTGTCTGGCATTGACTCTACCAGCGGAGCTATCTGAGATGCTGGAAAGTTCCCTGCCTGATCTGCTGGATAACCTATCTGATCCATTAGACTACTCTGCTTGGTGTCTGATTACTGTTGAACTCTGAACCCCTTGCTCCTCCCATGTACTTCCTATAAAAGACATTCCAGAGATGTTGCCCCTTGCGGTTTGATCTGCTTCTGTTCCCCTGAGTTCCTGATTCTGTGCTTGTATCCTGTTTCTGTGTTTGACCCGGCTTCCTGACCACGCTTCTGTCCCCAGTCCTGACCTCGGCTCGTTTGACCCTGCTCAGTTATCTGCCAGTCTGCCTGTTGCCAAGATTCGGCCTGGACTTTGACTACTCTCTGCCTGCCACTTGTGATGTTTACCTTGATGTGTATGACCCGGCTTGTCTGACTCTGCAAACCTGCACCAGCTTACCTGCATCCTCTGCTCTGCAAGCTGCACACGCTGACCTGCATCCTTTGCAATGCAAACCTGCACCTGCTGACCTGCATCCCTGCTCTGCAAACCTGCACTTGCTGACCTGCATCCCTGCTCTGCAAACCTGCACCTGCTGACCTGTATCCCTGCTCTGCAAACCTGCACCTGCTGACCTGCATCCCTGCTCTGCAAACCTGCACTTGCTGACCTGCATCCCTGCTCTGCAAACCTGCACCTGCTGACCTGTATCCCTGCTCTGCAAACCTGCACCTGCTGACCTGCATCCCTGCTCTGCAAACCTGCACCTGCTGACCTGCATCCCTGCTCTGCAAACCTGCACCTGCTGACCTGCATCCCTGCTCTGCAAACCGGCACCTGCTGACCTGCATCCTCTGCTCTGCAAGCTGAACCTGCTGACCTGCATCCGCTGCTTCCGGAACCAGCCGTTCCAGTCTCCACTCGGCTCCACCACTCCAAGCAGTGAGGATCAGACAGGCACCCTTACCTCACTGTGCTCTTACCACCACTGTCCCCACTCCAGTGGTCTCCGATCCGGGGTTGTACGGGAGGTCCCTCTCCACACGTCAGGCTCACACCTAAGGTACGTTACAGTATCAAACCGCCATGCCTGAGCCTGCAGGAGATACCTTGCCTATGGACAATGTCTATCAACACCTTACAGCTCTCACTCAGATCGTGAAGTCTCTGCAGGGCAGCCATGTCCGAATGGATAAGCAGACACAAACTCAAGCCACCTCTGCAGATTCACCTCCAACCCCAACTTCCTCTATTGGAATGTTACCATCTCCTGAGCCCAGGGTCCCTGTTCCTGAGAAGTTTTTCGGGGATCGGAGTAAATTCCGTGCGTTTCGCAACGCATGTGAACTTTACTTTTCGTTGCTACCTCTGACTTTTTCATCTGAAGCCACCAAGGTGGGCTTTGTTATCGCTTTGCTGCAGGGGGAACCTCAAGCTTGGGCCCATCACCTACTTGAAGTCCGCCATGTAGTTCTAGACTCTCTGCCCTCTTTTCTTGATGCCCTGGCCCGACTTTATGACGATCCACAGCGGACTTCTACTGCCGAGGCTGCTCTCCATGCGCTCCAGCAAGGCCGCCGAGCGGTCGAGGACTATGTGACTGATTTCAGACGCTGGAGCGCGGATACCCAGTGGAATGAGGCGACTCTGCGGCATCAGTTCCGTCTTGGTCTCTCTGAAAGCCTGAAGGATGAGTTAGCACGGGTCGGTGTTCCTGATGTTCTAGAGACTTTAATTAATTTGTCTATCCAGATAGACCGACGACTCCGGGAGCGCAGAGCAGAAAGGTCTACCCAACAGCTCCGCCCAGCTTGGATGCTACCCCGGATACGAGCCCCTGTGTACCCTGCCAGTGCCAGTACGGTTCCAACTGAACCCTCACCCCTCAACCAGACCATCAAGCCAGGGCAGCTTGGACTAATGAAACATTCCCTATCGGCCAAGGAACGACTTCGTCGGCTGCAGAATTATCTATGCCTGTATTGCGGTGAACCCGGTCATTATGTCTCTTCTTGTCCTGCTAAGCTGCGCAAGGTCCTGGCTACCTCTTCTCCCAACTACTCACCTCCATCTACCAATGCTACTCACCTGGCTCTTCCTATCTCTTTCCAACTACCAGGGAGGACAATACCAGTAACTGCAATAATCGACTCAGGGGCATGTAGTTGTTTTGTCGATCTAGACTTTGCAGCACAACAACACATCCCACTCCAACCTAAGACTCAGGGACTTTCCATTTTCCTGGCAGATGGGTCTCGCATCAAGTCTGGAGTAGTGACCCAGGAGACCCCTCCTTTGCCTGTGATCACCTCCATGGACCATAAGGAACTATTGACTTTGGATGCTATTGCATCTCCCATGTTTCCAGTTATCCTGGGTCTACCCTGGCTTCAGGCACACAATCCACAGATTGATTGGGGAACCGGAAGTATTAAGTTCCAGTCACCATACTGTCAACGCCACTGCATGCTTCCATGTCCCAGCACCTTGGGGCCTCTGTTATGCCTGGATTCAGATCCAGAGATACGAGCTTCTGTACCCAAACAATATCATGAGTTCCTGGACGTCTTCAGCAAACGAGGGGCCGAAGTCCTCCCGCCTCATCGTCCTTACGATTGTCCAATCGAGCTTTTTCCCGGTGCTGAGATTCCTTTCGGACGGATCTTCCCCCTATCTGAACGGGAGCTTGAGGTACTGAAAGAATACGTTGATGAGAACCTTAAGAGGGGTTTCATCCGTCCTTCCACTTCTCCAGCAGGGGCAGGAATCTTCTTTGTGGAGAAAAAAGACCATTCTCTTCGGCCCTGTGTAGATTACCGGGAATTAAATAAAATCACGGTCAAGAACCGGTACCCTCTGCCTCTGGTACCTGAACTTTTTCAAAGACTCAGGACTTCCTCTGTGTTTCCCAATTTAGACCTGCGGGGGGCGTACAACCTGGTACGCATCCGAGCAGGGGATGAATGGAAGACTGCCTTTCGTACCAGGTTCGGCCATTACGAATACCTAGTAATGCCCTTCGGCCTATGTAACGCCCCTGCCACCTTTCAGCATCTAGTCAATGATGTTTTCAGAGACTGTCTGGACATTTATGTAGTTGTCTATCTTGATGATATTTTGATTTTTTCCTCCTCTCTTGAGCAGCACCGGAAACACGTCAAGAGTGTACTCTGTCGTCTCCGCCAGCATGGACTGTACGCAAAACCAGAAAAGTGTGAATTCGAGCGACAGAGTATCCAGTTCCTTGGCCTAGTGATCTCTACAGAGGGATTCAAGATGGACCCACAGAAGGTTTCAGCCATTCTGGATTGGCCTGCACCTTCAGATAAAAAGGGGGTGCAGCGCTTCGTTGGCTTTGCCAATTTTTATCGGAGGTTTATCAAGGGATTCTCTGCTATTATTTCCCCGATTACGCAGCTAACGAAGCAAAATGCTCGATTCCAGTGGACATCTGAAGCACAGGCTGCTTTCACAAACCTAAAAATACTTTTTACGTCTGCTCCTATCCTAAGTCATCCCGATCCTGCCCTACCGTATCTACTTGAGGTAGATGCCTCAGAGACAGCGGTTGGAGCTGTTATCTCCCAGCGCCAAGGTCTCAAGGACTTGATACACCCGGTAGCCTTCTTCTCCCGTAAGCTTACCCCATCCGAGAGGAATTATGATGTTGGAGACTGGGAGCTCCTGGCCATTAAATCTGCCCTTGAGGAGTGGAGGTACTTGTTGGAGGGAGCAGCGCATCCTATACTCATTTACACAGACCACAAGAACCTAGAGTATCTGAGAGCTGCCAAACGTCTGAGACCACGCCAGGCACGTTGGGCACTATTTTTCTCTAGGTTCTCGTTCCACATAACTTACCGGCCAGGCCCCAAGAACACCAAACCAGACGCTCTTTCCCGCATGTTTGATGATCCAAAAGAGGTGTCAGCTCCAAATACCATTCTATCGGAAGGCAACTTCTTACTTTTACAAACTAGCCTGATGTCTGTCTTGAAGCAAGCTTCTACAGGTGTGTCTGGTCCCTCTGAAATCACTCTGGTACCCAAGGACGGGTTACTTTGGAAGAATGACAAAATCTTTGTGCCAGAAGAAGTTCGAGTCACAGTGTTAAACTTGTGTCATGATCATCCCCTGGCAGGCCATTTCGGAATGCATAAAACCCTTGAACTGATTCAACGCACGTTTTGGTGGCCGGATCTTGAAAAAGACTGCAGGGAATATGTAGGTTTATGTGCCACCTGTATCCGTAGCAAGACCACTAGAAGCAAGGCCTGGGGTCTGCTCAGACCCTTACCAGTCCCTGACCGTCTCTGGAAAATGATTGCCATGGACTTCATAGTGGAACTCCCCCCGTCTGAAGGTTGCACAGCCATCTTTGTAGTGGTTGAATGTCTATCCAAGATGGCCCACTTCGTGCCTCTCAAAGGCACGCCCTCTGCCATGGAAACTGCCCAGGTCTTCATTAGGGAAGTAGTAAGGCTACATGGGATCCCTGCAGACATCGTTTCGGATAGAGGGGTGCAGTTCACCTCTCGCTTTTGGAAGGCTTTGTGCAAGGTCCTAAAGATTGAGTTGTCCATGTCCTCGGCCTATCACCCCCAAACTAACGGGCAAACCGAAAGAACGAATCAGACGCTCGAACAGTACCTCAGATGCTTCACCACCTTCGTTCAAGACGACTGGGTAGCTTTACTACCGTTGGCAGAGTTTGCCTTTAACAACGCCAGTCATTCGGCTACAGGTCAATCGCCATTTTTTGCCAACTACGGGTTTCACCCGACCTTCTTACCTGATCTCATCCCTGATTCAACAGTCCCAGCGGTCCAGAGTATTGTTGATTTCCTGACCCGTAACAGCAGGATATTGCAGGAAGCCATGACTAGGGCACAAGCAGCCAATAAAAGGATCTTTGACAGGAAAAGGAGAGGGGAATTATGCCTGCAACAGGGTGACCAAGTATGGTTATCGACCACCAACCTTAAGATGGCTTGCCCCGCAAGGAAACTGGCACCCAAGTTCATCGGTCCTTTCCCAGTAAAACGGAAATTAAACGAGGTCTCCTATGAACTTGCCTTACCGGAGTCATTGAAGATTCACCCAGTCTTTCACGTTTCCTTGCTGAAACCCGCAGTGCCCGACCCGTTCCCAGACAGGGGATCGGGACCACCAAAGCCTGTAATCATTGACGGTGATGAGGAGTTCGAGGTGGAGGCCGTCTTGGACTGCCGAAGAAGAGGGAACCAGCTTCAATTCCTGATCAAGTGGAAGGGGTACGGTCTGGAGGAGAACTCCTGGGAACCCCAACAGAACATTCACGCCCGAGAGTTAATCCAGGCTTTTTTTCGCAGTCACCCCCAGAAAAGAGCTCTATTGGGCACCCGGAGGTTGCCCTTAAGGGGGGGGGCACTGTCAGGGACGTGCTGGGCTTGAACCTGGGACCTCTTCTGTGTCTGGCATTGACTCTACCAGCGGAGCTATCTGAGATGCTGGACAGTTCCCTGCCTGATCTGCTGGATAACCTATCTGATCCATTAGACTACTCTGCTTGGTGTCTGATTACTGTTGAACTCTGAACCCCTTGCTCCTCCCATGTACTTCCTATAAAAGACATTCCAGAGATGTTGCCCCTTGCGGTTTGATCTGCTTCTGTTCCTCTAAGTTCCTGATTCTGTGCTTGTATCCTGTTTCTGTGTTTGACCCGGCTTCCTGACCACGCTTCTGTCCCCAGTCCTGACCTCGGCTCGTTTGACCCTGCTCAGTTATCTGCCAGTCTGCCTGTTGCCAAGATTCGGCCTGGACTTTGACTACTCTCTGCCTGCCACTTGTGATGTTTACCTTGATGTGTATGACCCGGCTTGTCTGACTCTGCAAACCTGCACCAGCTTACCTGCATCCTCTGCTCTGCAAGCTGCACACGCTGACCTGCATCCTTTGCAATGCAAACCTGCACCTGCTGACCTGCATCCCTGCTCTGCAAACCTGCACTTGCTGACCTGCATCCCTGCTCTGCAAACCTGCACCTGCTGACCTGCATCCCTGCTCTGCAAACCTGCACCTGCTGACCTGCATCCCTGCTCTGCAAACCTGCACCTGCTGACCTGCATCCCTGCTCTGCAAACCTGCACCTGCTGACCTGCATCCCTGCTCTGCAAACCTGCACCTGCTGACCTGCATCCCTGCTCTGCAAACCGGCACCTGCTGACCTGCATCCTCTGCTCTGCAAGCTGAACCTGCTGACCTGCATCCGCTGCTTCCGGAACCAGCCGTTCCAGTCTCCACTCGGCTCCACCACTCCAAGCAGTGAGGATCAGACAGGCACCCTTACCTCACCGTGCTCTTACCACCACTGTCCCCACTCCAGTGGTCTCCGAGCCGGGGTTGTACGGGAGGTCCCTCTCCACACGTCAGGCTCACACCTAAGGTACGTTACACGTGGTGTGGAGTAGCTAAGACAGATCCAAGCCAGTCAGTGGTCATTAACATACCGGGTCAGGAATGGTCGACCGAAACGGTGGAAGGATTAATAAAGTCAGACCCAGACACCCCACACCAGTATGCACTAGTGGAGTATTCAGATGGGAACCCAGAGGCTTGCAAGCGCAAATATGCGCGGACGCCGGATAACAGATCTTATAGTCTGGCGCACGGTATTAAGAAGGAGCCACCCCCCACGGGACCACCGCAGACTGCGGCCCGTACCTCACCAGAGAGGAGAGACGGAGCGACACCTCCGGTGACGCCTGCACCTGCCACGGCCATATCACCCGAACTGATAAAGGTGTTAGGGGACCTACTAACAAACTGTCAGAAGACAAGCACGGTGCACGTAGAGACGAGCTACCGGAGACTAAAGACATTCTTGGGGAAGCTTCCCGTCCCTGCGGGGGAGGAAGATTTTGACACTTGGGTGGAACAGGCATTACAGGCAGTAGAGGCATGGGAGGTGCCTGAGGCACAGAAGAGACAGCGAGTCTTGGAAAGTCTGAAAGGTGCCGCGGCAGAAGCGGTGAAGAGTTTCCGGTTTGGAAATGAAAACTGTACAGCTCAAGATTGTCTGGCCATGCTGCAGGAAGAGTTTGGTCAGCTGGAGAAGGTGTCAGAGATGATCTATCAATTTGAACACACTCTCCAGCAGCCGGATGAGAAACTGTCAGAATATGTTAGAAGGCTGAACAGGCAGTTATGCAAGATTGTTCTGAAGAAGGGAATGCTGCCCAAAGATGCAGATGAAGCACGAATGAAGCAGATCATGAAGGGAGCATGGCGCTCAGACCCGGTTTGGCTGCACCTGAAAACCTCAGGAGGAGGAATGTCACTAACCTACTCTGATCTAATAAAAATTATTAGAGACGAAGAGGCGCTGCAGAAAGATCAGCAAATAGCCAAGGTGAATGTCACCCCTGTACCAGTGTTGGTCAATTTGGTCAAGAGCCCGGAAAGGGATGCAGAGGTCGACACTTTGAAATCGCAAATGGCCCAAGTGTTGGAAATGCTGACCTCTTTGATGGAGAAAGATCAAAGAAGACCAGAGAAACCAAGTCCAAGGAAGGAGTTGTTTCCGAACACCTCGGCACCGGCCTCCTTACAGGACCGAGAAGAGATGATTTGCTATAACTGCGGAGGGAGTGGCCACTTTGCTAACATATGCTCCAGTCCAAAGAAGAGAACAGATAATTACAAGCCGGCGGGAAACTCCAAAGGGCCCCGGTGAAGGAGTCAACCGGGTGCCCATCATCTTCAGTGCGCTCCAACCTGAATAAAAAGGCCAAGAATGGAGGAGGCAAAACTCCTAGGAGGAGATATAGTACCCCCCCACCAAGATATACCCCAGAGGGAGGGGGCAAGACCCCTCAGTGGAAATACAGCACCCCAAAGAAGGAACATTCACCTAAAAGGAACAATAACATCCCTCAGCGGGTTTGTACCCCCATTGAGAGGGGGAAAATCAATGCATACCAGGCTCAGGAAAGAATAAAGTCAAAAAAGAGCTGGGCGGGGAGAAGTCCAAAGAAGAAGGTGACCCCAGTCCGGCCATATCCAGAGGAACTGGTGGGCCCATCTCCTACTGTGCCTATTCAAGTGGAAGGAGTCTATACTAAAGCTCTTTTGGACACCGGAGCACAGGTGACTTTACTATACCGAGACTTCTATGATAGGCATTTGAGTCATCTGCCTATCCAGAAGATAGAAGAGCTGGAGATATGGGGACTTGGAACCCAGAGTTTCCCTTACGATGGTTACCTGCCCATAAAGATGACTTTCGACCCATCCGTAGCTGGGAAGGCTGAAGTGTTTGACACACTGGCAGTTGTGTGTCCTCGGCCGCCTGGAGTCAGCAAGACTTCCCTGATTATAGGGACAAACACGGATCTAGTCCGGAGACTCCTGACCCCTCTAGTGAAAGAGAGAAACCATTCAGCCACCAAAATCCATCCTATGCTAAAGACGGCCTACCAACGACTGGTCTTAGAGCAGAAGACCCCGGGAGAGGGGATAGGAAAGGTGTGGAGACTTGGTAGAGAAGGAGTAGTGCTGCAGCCCGGAGAAGTAACCTGTCTTAGGGCCACTGTGAAGCCTACGTGGGAACAACCTGGCCCCTTTGTTATGCTGGAATCCGACCCAAGGGAGGAGTCCTCAGGCCTGGAAGTGGTACCAGAAGTGATCCCGCTCAAGGCCCTGAAGAAGGCCCATGGCAGAGTTCCGGTGAGTGTGAGGAACACTACGGGAGGGCCCATGGAGATCCCTGTCAGAATGTTGCTGGGCCAGGTGAGCCCTGCTGCCCCGGTCACTCTGTCAGAAGTCAAGGGGACGGGTGACAGAGGAGATGTTTGGGAAAAGCTGTCCATGGAAAACCCAAACCTACCCAGGGCTTGGAAAGAAAGAGCCAAGGCCCAGCTGACTAGATGGGAGAAGATCTTTTCCGAAGATGAATTTGATGTGGGGTGTGCAAGAAGTGCCACCCACCAAATCCGCCTCCAAGAAGATAAGCCCTTCCGAGAGAGGGTCAGGTGGGTTCCCCTGGCAGATCTGGAGGATCTGAGGGAACAACTTGCGGAACTGAAGAAGACTGGTGTGATCCGGGAGTCTAGAAGCCCCTATGCCTCCCCAATAGTGGTGGTCAGAAAGAAGAATGGATCGTTGAGGCTTTGTATCGATTACAGGACCCTCAACAGGAGAACCATCCCTGACCAATACACCACGCCAAGGATAGAAGATGCCTTACAGAGTTTGTCTGGAGCCAAATGGTTCAGTGTGATGGACCTCAAGAGTGGGTACTATCAAATCCCTATGCACCCAGAAGACAGAGAGAAGACGGCCTTCATAACCCCGGTGGGATTCTTCAAATTCAATAGGATGCCTCAGGGTCTGTCTGGAGCTCCTGCTACCTTTCAACGCCTTATGGAGAAGACTGTTGGAGACATGAATCTTATAGAAATCCTTGTGTACTTGGACGATGTCATTGTCTTCGGGAGAACCTTGGAAGAACATGAAGCCAGGCTGGAGAAATTATTGAGAAGACTCAGTGAGGAGGGACTTAAGCTTTCTCCTGAGAAGTGTCGGTTCTACCAGTCTTCTGTGAACTATCTGGGGCACATAGTGTCTGAAGAAGGGGTGGCCACAGATCACGAGAATTTGGAAGCAGTCACCTCCTGGCCACGACCCACCACAGTAACAGAGCTCCAATCCTTCCTGGGGTTCTGCTCCTATTATAGGAGGTTTGTGGAGGGGTTTGCTCGGATTGCCCGCCCGTTGAATGAATTACTAAAGGCAGAAGGGGAAGAGGATGACTCAGGGCCCAGGAGGCCTGGTGAGTCAGTTCAAGATCAGTGGAACTCAAGGTGTGAAGAGGCCTTCCAGGCCCTGAAGAAGAGCTTAACCACTGCCCCAGTTCTGGCCTACGCCGACCCTACCAGACCTTATGAATTACATGTGGATGCCAGCCATGAGGGCCTGGGCAGAGTGCTCTACCAGGAACATGAGGGACAACTGCGACTGGTGGCCTATGTGAGCAGGAGCCTGACCCCCTCAGAAAAGAACTACCCCACTCATAAGCTGGAATTCCTGGCTCTCAAATGGGCAGTAGTAGACAAGCTAAAAGACTACCTCTATGGGGCGGAGTTTACTGTGAATACAGATAACAACCCCCTGACCTACCTCTTCACCACCGCAAAACTAGATGCAACCGGACACCGGTGGTTGGCTGCCTTGTCAGGATTCAACTTTAGTCTGAAGTACAGACCACGGGCTGGAAATAGGGATGCAGATGCCCTGTCCCGGAGATCTCATGCCATGACCAATGACTGGGAAGACTGGACCCAAGTAGCACCCGAGGGAGTACGGGCCCTTTGTCAAGGAGCTGAATTTCAAGCCAGAGGAGGCTCCAGGGCAGAGGAGATAGGAGTTACAATGGTAAGAGTTCCTAAACACTATTGTGGAGAAACGCAGCTAGAAGAAGATAACCTGTCGAAGCTATCCAAGAGGGAGTTGAGGTGTGACCAACTGGAAGACCCCATGGGGAGATTGGTCCTCGAAGCCCTGGAGAATCAGGATCCCAACAAACTCTTACATCACCCCTCAAAGGAGGCCCGCCTGTTGAGGAAGGAATGGGACAGGCTGCAGGTGCATCAGGGAGTGGTCTACCGAAGGGGCCCCTCTGATGACTCAGAAGATAAGTGGCAGTTGTTCCTCCCAGAGAAGCACCGAGAGACTGTACTAATTGCTCTGCATGACCATCATGGTCACCTAGGGGCAGAAAGGACCTTCCAGCTTGTCAGAAGTCGGTTCTATTGGCCCTGCATGAGGGCAGAAGTAGAGGAGTATTGCCATTCCTGTGCACGATGCATTCAGAGAAAGACTTTACCCCATCAAGCTGCCCCAATGGGCCACTTACAGAGTCAAGGCCCAATAGATCTGGTATGCATTGATTTTCTCTGCCTCGAACCCGACCTGAGTGGATTGGGAAATGTTCTGGTAATAACCGACCATTTCACCCGCTATGCCCAGGCTTTCCCAACCAAAGACCAGAAGGCATCCACCGTGGCCAAGATATTTATGGAGAAGTATTTTGTCCATTACGGACTACCACAGAGACTTCACTCAGATCAAGGAAGGGACTTTGAGAGTCGGTTGATCCGGAAACTTCTGGACTCATTGGGAATAAAGAAGACCAGAACCACACCTTACCACCCACAAGGAGATGCTCAGCCGGAGAGGTTTAACCGGACCCTGCTCAACATGTTGGGAACTTTAGAAACAGAGAAGAAGCAACACTGGAGCCAACACATATCAGCCCTAGTGCATGCCTATAACTGTACCACAAGTGATGCTACTGGCTACTCCCCTTATCGACTCATGTTTGGGAGAGAAGCAAGGCTGCCCGTGGATCTGGCCTTTGGCACTTCTTTAGATCATACCTCAGCTACATCTCACAAGGGATATGTGGACAGACTTAGACGCAGCTTGCAGGTGGCCTATGAACAGGCCCAGGCGGCCTCTGATCAAAGGGGAGCCCGCAACAAGAGAAATTTCGATCTGAAGGTTCGAGTGCAGGATCTGCAGCCCGGGGACCGAGTACTGTTACGCAATCTGGGGGTCCCTGGAAAGCACAAGCTTGCAGACAGATGGAGATCGGAACCCTATGTCGTCTGTAGGAAGTTGCCCTGTTTGCCTGTTTACAAACTAAAGCCAGAAGGGAAGGTGGGACCCCTAAAGACGTGGCATCGAAACCACCTGCTCCCACTTGCTGAAGCAGTCAGGGTACCCCCAGCAAGGGACCCCCCGGAATCAGTCTCTATACTGGATATTCCCAGGCCGAGCACTCGGTCTCAGACCTCTCGAGCTGAAGATGGGGAGGCCTCTCAACTGAGTACTGATGAAGGAGAAGGAGGAGAACTGGACTGGCTGTGGCCTTCCTCGACTCCGGGGACGTCTGTAAGGTAGCGCGTTAGACCACTTCTATCCCTTAGAGCCTAGGCCGGACCATTGGGTGTATGGATGCGCTCTATGACCGGTCAGGTAATTAAGACACACGCAAAGATGGTGGTTCAAAAATTACAAAGCTGTATTCAGAGTTCAGCATACTTATCCTACAACACAAGGAGACTCCTCCCACTAAACCACAAACACAAGTTTAACAGAAGATATTGCAAAAAACTTAGTTACAGTTACAGTGCATTCCTATCAATAGCCTTACAATGTATTCTGCCTAGTGTGAGGGGGTTAGCTCGGCAGCGGGTGTGTGTGACCCCCGGGATGGGCTCCCCACACAAAACAGGCCCAGCAAACGGAGGTTGTGGTTTTCAAAATCAAAAAGGTGCGGTTTATTTTCTATTTACAGTGACAAAACACAGCAAAGCAAAAGAAACATAACCAAAATAAATCCTGGTCAAGTTGACCTCTGACTAAACATACAGGTTTCCTAACTAACAACTGGGATCAGCCTAGTGCTGTCCTAGTCCCTAAGTCCCTGGTTTTAAATGTCCAAGCAAATAGCCACACAGGCTTTTTCTCACCGCACAGGGGTTCGCTCTCCCTAGACAGTCCACACAGGTCTGGTTCCAGGCATGAGCTAACATCTAATGAAGCTGGGAGTTCTTATAGAGGCCTAAATGAGCTGACAAGCTTCAGCTGGTCTCATCAACTCCCTGTCTGCACGACGCCCAGCCCTCTCCCTAGAGGTATGAGTCATCCATGAGCCCACTAGCCTTATACAACTCTCCACCTAGTTGTATAAGTCGGCGTAAAGCCTGAATCTGGGCGAAATATATCTACCCCCCTGGATGCAACCAGGTGACTTTACCTTCCTGCTGTCACATACCCCCCCCTCTTGTTTTAACCTCGGGGTTGGAACACCAGCAATCAGGCATTCATGTACTCGAGACAAAGCATCCACATTCCCCATTTGAACGCCAGGGCGATGCTTTACTGTGAAGTTGAATTCCTGGAGGGCCAGGAACCACCTATTCACTCTTCTATTTGTTTCCTTGTTTTGAGCCATCCACTTTAACGGAGCGTGATCCGTAACCATGTCAAAGTGCCTACCTAGCAGGTAGTACCGAAGGGAATCTAG